>OZ020309.1:50770002-51384282 GCA_963971305.1 Arcuatula senhousia
GGTTATTCCAGATCTCTTAATGGTGATTGATCTTGTTCCTGATATCTTACTATTTCCAGAAACGGGTCTTTCGTTGATAGATTTTCGATATGTATTGTATTTTAATTCTCGAAAAATTCAAGATGGCAGACAGTCATTGGTTTGGGCACTAGTCACATGAAAGTCTGCCGGCTGTTTTCCATCGTGGAGTTTTTAAATGACAGTGTGCATAGGTAAGTTGGGTAACAAACACTTATTCCACATCTCATTGTCGTTTATTGATATATTTCTTAAAAAGTAGGCATTTTGCAATATTGGAGCCATTTGATCATCTGACTTGCGGGAAATATTACCCAGTATTTATTCAACAATTTTTATACAGTATTATATAATTAATTTAATTTTTACAGAACTTCAATGGTTAACAAACAGAGAAAAAACTATTTGAAGAAATAAGTAACGAAAGCTTAGTTAGTGCTGCTGGTGGAGTTTTAATTCCCCGAGGTTAGCCCGCTCCGGCACCAACACTTTTGTGTTGGAGAACACATCAAAGCTTTAAATTATCCGTTTGAATTTCAAAATTGACTAAATCCTAAGATTCTTCCTACCCCAGACAAAGGGTGATCATCTTAGTTATAATTTGATTGCCGACTTCGGTATATTTTGGTTTTAGTGTTCTATATGCTCTTCATAATCATATATTTTTTGGCTTTTTCAGAATTTTTGGATGAGCGCCTCTGATGAGTCTTGTATAGACGAAACGCGCGTCAGGCGTAGCAAAATTTATTGAACTTTGTTGTCATTTTAATTTTGAATAACTTTAAGGATCCCCTGAAAGCGTTTATTGATGTTTAATAAATTATCTGTGAGGGAATTGATTTTTGAAGCTTGTAAGGTCATGACACTTGGGGTTTCCCCTAATCTTGATAATATATTGTAGATTTAACTTTTTAAATAAAATACCTGTCATCCAAAAGTTTATCTTTGTAGAGCATTGGGATCAATATTAGACTTGTTCACAGAACTATGTTTTGATAAGTTACCTTTTCATAATGTATGGAATATGAAACTTTTTCTACTTGGTTGTCCACACATGACCAATTCCTTTACGTTTTTCATCCAATTTGATTCGCTGGTGTTCCAAAATTTCAAACATATAACAATAGAAAATGCTTTTGGTGTTAATACTTTTAGAACAGTTAGTGTTCGTGACAGCACGATATGAGATCTGGCAGCCAAAACACTCCAAGTTTAACAGGACGTATCTAATGTGTTTGAAGAGTTACTGCACCGACGCCATGCAGGACGACATTGTAAACAGACAGGAAAGCTGCTGTATTTGTAACTCAAGGCCTTCATGGGAAGTTTACGGCACAACGAAAAATCTAAACATAGAATACGTTCGAAGAAATGGCGAATCTGTCATTTACGAGGATATTAGCAGTCCGAAACATGAGCACTTAACATTGATTCACACAAGAGGAATAATGTCTTAAGCACCAAGAAATCTTTGTGAATTTTATAATATAGTGACGGTCAATTTACAGAATAACCATTTATCAGAGGTAGGGAATCTTTCTTGCCTTAAAATGCTGGATACTCTCGATTTAAGCAATAATAATATACACTATATTGGAAACCAGACTTTTATAGGACTTGAAAGCTTGCGTATACTTCGGATGAGAAATAACAATCTGAAGATTTTAGAACCAGCGTCCATAACAGGGGACCAGTTGGAAATTCATTTTGTTGATTTCTCGCAAAATGATCTTGCAGTCATTGAGTTTAGCAATACGATATCAGAATCTGACTTTTGTAAGTTAGATTTTTCCGGAAACAAAATAACTGAAATTGTAAATACAAATAATTTCAAAATTGAAGAGGACAAAAAATATAGAGGTGGGATTGTGAACTTGAATAACAATGAATTTACGACATTTATAGACTTTAATAAGCTCGGAATTCCGAATAATAATTTGAATATTCTTGGAAAAGTTATGGATTATGGTTTCCTCATGACTGACATGAAATGGGATTGTGACTGTCACATGGAACCGTATCTGGAAATGGCTGTAGTCTTTATCGCTAAAATTTGGAGGGACTACTTCAATATCATTTGCTGGAACCCACCTGAACTTCGTGGTCGATCTATTGTAAATATGACAAAAACTGACAATTTGCATCTATTGATTTGTAATTTAACAGAAGAAGAAAAATGTCCTAGAGATTGTCATTGTTTCTATCAACCAAAAGAAAGACGGACTGTGGTTGACTGTAGTAATGCTAACTTAAATAGTCTTCCACCGTTTGTACCAGAAAAAGCAAATTTGACATTGATTTTTAAAAATAACAGTATAACTCAATTGGAAAATAGACCATACTTGAAAAATACAACGGTTATTGATGTTTCGTTCAACAGTATTTCCAATATAGACAAAAGTGCTGTTAGTTCATTTCCACCATCAATTGCTTTAAATGTCGAGGGAAATGCACTTCCGAGCATACCAAATGATTTTCTAACGTTTGATCCATGTCAAGTTAATTTTGGACAAGTATTGGTAAAGTGTAACTGTGATTCTCTCTGGCAGAAAGATTGGTTTGGTAAAAGTGAACGAGCCGGATGTGCGAATCAAACAGTTTTCATATGTGAAGGACATGGCCTTCCCATTGACCAAATCGTGAGGGAAGATATATGTCAACCAGAAACAGACAATACTTTAGCTTTGATTATTTCAATTGTTCTTGCAGTTTTAACATCAATTATTGCAGTGATAGCTAGCACAGTCTATATGTTAAGATACGAAATTTTTATTTGGTATAGATCACATACTCAGTCAAAATCGCTAACGAAGATCACTCCTCTACATTTATATGATGTTTACGTGTCTTTTCCTGATGAAAACGATGTAGTTAGACACTGGGTATTGTTTACACTAAGACCAGACCTTGAGTTAGCAGGATATCGTGTATATATTCCTTGTTTACATTCAGCTGGAGGCTCTGTAAAGGAAGAAGATACGATATCCAATGTTTTGAATAGTAGGAATTTTCTGGTAATATTGAGTGACAATGTAGAAATAGATGGACCATCTTGGACACAGATAGAATGGAAGCACATTTGGCATAATTTTAGAGATAATTCAGACCGTCAAATTGTCGTTTTAAATTTCGACCAAATGGAAGCTTATGACGAAATGGACCAGAGACTTCGTGCTTTCGTGCGTCTCGGGTACGATATAGACTTTTCAAACAGAAAACATAACTTGATCTTTCAAATTAAAGACAGATTAGGTTGTCCTCTGAAGTCAATCAGACAGCCTGCTAATGCAAACAAACGTTTTAATCCAAAATACCTGGTTTGTAAAGAGACTGCAATTAAAAAGGATAATCAACTTTTCAAGCAAATTGGGACTGGCAATAAACGGTTTGATGCAAAATACCTTTTAAAGAAAATTAAAGAATATAATCAAAATAAGGTATTCAACGTCAAATTTAATATCAATGAAAAGGGAATTCAAGATCAGGATGTTGAGCTCCAAATATTGGAAATGTAGAATAAAGTACTAGAAAAGTAAAATTAGATATTGTGTATTTGACTACTGTGGTGCTTACACATTTTAAAATTATTACTGGTTTATGAACTTATAAGTTCGCTATTAAAGAAACAATATAGAAAAAAACTATGTCTCACCATTTCCCAAAAAGGCCAAAGTTCAAAGGTCTATAACTCCCCTTAAAATTTTAGAGCTTTGTTTTGTCCTTCTTTACCGGTTTTGACGCGCTTAATTGACCATTAGCAGCGCGATGGATGTGCTAGAGCAAACAGAGGGTGCTTACTATTCCGGAGCACCAGAGTTCACTTTCAGTTGAGTTCACGTTGTTGATTGCTATTCGGTTCTTTTTGTATTGTATTTTTTGTTGTCTGCTTCTACCTGTTGTTCTCGTTTGTGTTTACTGATTTGTTTATGCCCTTTCCGACTTTTGGCATTCGTATGCCCCATTGATACCTCGATTTTTGTTGTGACGGATAGGCGGATGCACGGGCAAGACAATAAAAAATAATATGTCTTCGCACCACAGTTTGATTTCAAGATTGTACATGTCCAGTATATATCAAATTATGTACAAACAATCATTTATACACCGGTAATGTGAATCTGCCTTATCTCTTCTTACTTTTCTTATGATAAGCAAAATCAATGAATGTTTTTAAGTTTGCATACAAATGGCTTATACATTGATTATCTACAAGTTTTGTCAATTTCTAATCTATTATTTCTCTTATTGCATTTCAAATTTTTGAGAATTTAACTAGCACAGGTATAAATACTATAAACACCAATATTTTGAAATGTAAAAAATTACGACATACTTTTGATCGTTAAAATATTTTTTCGTTATAAACGGAACCTAAAAGGGTGAAACCGAAATTCCTCATAAAAAACTAATTAAATACTTTTGATACATAAACAGTAAAGCATGCCTAAGCGTTATCTTACTTGTTGTTTCTCAACTTCTTGTTTGATATATGGCCATTCTTTCCATGGTATCTAGGGAAACTTTAAGATTTTTTTACAATCTAAGAGCTTCAAGTCAAGGTGTATATCATGGACCAAAATTAAGAGCATCTAATAAATCGAAACGAATACGTCATCATTTAGAGCACCCTATAGATTGGATCGAGTACTTAATCATCTATAGTACCCCATAAAACGAAGGGAATGCTTATAAGATTAACGACGTTGTGAAACGCAATTTAAATTATGAGATATTTACATTAGAACAGTAAACACACCAGTGTCAAGATTCAACATACAACAATCAACATTCAACATTCTAAATTTTCCATGTTCAAACAGATTTTGGTTAAATGTTCAACACTTCATTTTCCACTCTAAGCTCATTATAAAACATGCAAATTTTGGTCAATGTTCAACATTTTATTTTCATGTCTTAGTTCACTATTTTGATTTAATGGTCAACATTTCTTTTCTTTTTTTTTATCTTAGCTCAATATTGAACCAGACAGATTGTGGTTTAATGTTTAACGTTTCATGTTCCTCTCTTAGCTCAATATTGAACCATGTTAAACATCCACACTTTACTTTTTTTTTAATTTTGAACTAAAAATTGGGTTAATATTCATCATTAAAAATGTTTGGACATCGGAGTCGATTTCATGATTCAAATAGAAAATTAATGTAGCAAAACTTCTGGATTCTTTAATACATTGTCTTCTTCAAAAATATAATGTCCAGGAATTCTTTTAGCAAGCGAATTGTATAAAAAGAGTAGATTCCAATAATATATACTAGAGGCTCCCAGGAGCCTGAATCGCTCACCTGATCTCTTAAGCCAAAGTTTGAATAAATTTCACAAACTTTCAAGTATACAAAGTTGCAAAACAATCCTTTCAGTGGTTTCAGAGAAGATTTTTGGAAATCAGTTTAAATTAATAGAAAAAACAGTTAAAGGGCAATAACTACTGTAAGGACCTTTTGATGCTGAACAAAAAAATTTGCTTCCGATTTTTTATATCTCTTATACTTTTTGAGTTATAAGCCAAAACAATGGTTTGACCCCCCTGTTCTATTTTTAGCAACAGCGGCCATGTTGGTTGGTTGACATGTATATAATTCACAAACTTGGTAGAGGACATCCTAAAGATCATGTATACCAAGTATCAATGCAATCCCTTCAGTGGTTTAAGAGAAGAAGATTTTTGAAAATCCGTGTAAATTAATGAAAAAAAAACAGTTAAAGGGGAATAACTCTTAAACGGCTGATCTGACAATTTAGACCCTGAAATCATTTTTGTAGATTTCAATGAGCTAAACAATTCTGCAATGCTAACTTTTCCTCTAGCTCTAACGGTTTTCAAGATATTGTCCAAAAACTGCAAAAATGGTCAATTTTGATGATTAAAGGGCAATAACTCATATAAGGAGTTGTTTCACAACTTCGACTCAATGGAGAGATTCGTAGAGCTTTTGATGCTGAACAAGGTAATTAAGTTGCTTCGGATTTTCTGTATCTCTTATACTTTTTGAGTTATGAGCCAAAAACAATGGTCTGACCCCCCTGTTCTATTTTTAGCAACGGCGGCCATGTTGGTTTGTCTACATGTATATAATTCACAAACTTAGTAGAGGACATCCTAAAGATCATGTATACCAAGTATCAATGCAATCCCTTCAGTAGTTTTAGAAAAGAAGATTTTTGAAAAGCAGTGCAAATTCATGGAAAAAACAGTTAAAGGGGATCCCGGAATAACTCTTAAACGGCTGATCTGACAATTTAGACCCTGAAATCATTTTTGAAGATCTCAATGAGCTAAACAATTCTGCAATGCTAACTTTTCCTCTAGCTCTAACGGTTTTCAAGATATAGTCCAAAAACTGCAAAAATGGTCAATTTTGATGATTAAAGGGCATTAACTCCTATTAGGAGTCGTTTCACAACTTCGACTCAATAGAGAGATTCGTAGAGCTTTTTATGCTGAACAAGAAAGGTTTCTTCGGATTTTCTCTATCTTTTATACTCTTTGAGTTATAAGCCAAAAACAATGGTCTGACCCCCCTATTCTATTTTTAGCAAAGGCGACCATGTTCGTTTGTCTACATGTATAGTATTCACAAACTTAGGAGAGGACATCCTAAAGATCATGTATACCAAGTATCAATGCAATCCCTTCAGTAGTTTTAGAGAAGAAGATTTTTGAAAAACAGTGTAAATTCATGGAAAAAACAGTTAAAGGGGAATAACTCTTAAACGGCTGATCTGACAATTTAGACCCTGAAATCATTTTTGTAGATCTAATTGAGCTCAACAATTCTGCAATGCTAACTTTTCCTCTAGCTCTAACGGTTTTCAAGATATTGTCCAAAAACTGCAAAAATGGTCAAATTTGATGATTAAAGGGCAATAACTCCTACAAGGAGTTGTTTCACAACTTCGACTCAATGGAGAGATTCGTAGAGCTTTCGATGCTGAACAAGGAAGGTTGCTTCTGATTTTCTCTATCTCTTATACTTTTTGAGTTATAAGCCAAAAACAATGGTCTGACCCCCCTGTTCTATTTTTAGCAACGGCGGCCATCTTGGTTGGTCGACATGTATATAATTCACAAACTTGGTAGAGGACATCCTAAAGATTATGTATACCAAGTATCAATGCAATCCCTTCAGTAGTTTTAGAGGAGAAGATTTTTGAAAATCAGTGTAAATTCATGGAAAAAACAGTTAAAGGGGAATAACTCTTAAACGGCTGATCTGACAATTTAGACCCTGAAATCATTTTTGTAGATCTCAATGAGCTAAACAATTCTGCAATGCTAACTTTTCCTCTAGCTCTAACGGTTTTCAAGATATTGTCCAAAAACTGCAAAAATGGTCAAATTTGATGATTAAAGGGCAATAACTCCTATAAGGAGTTGTTTCACAACTTCGACTCAATGGAGAGATTCGTAGGGCTTTTGATGCTGAACCAGGGAGGTTGCTTCAGATTTTCTCTATCTCTTATACTGTTTGAGTTATAAGCCAAAAACAATAGTCTGACCCCCCTGTTCTATTTTTAGCAACGGCGGCCATCTTGGTTGGTCGACATGTATATAATTCACAAACTTGGTAGAGGACATCCTAAAGATCATGTATACCAAGTATCAATGCAATCCCTTCAGTGGTTTCAGAGAAGAAGATCTTTGAAGAAAAGTTAACGGACGACGGACGACGGACGGACGACGGACGCTTAACGATGACAATAGCTCACATGACCCTTCGGGTCAGGTGAGCTAATAAGCGAGAAAAAAATCTGGCTAGCTGTTAAAATATTTTCTTAAGGACTTTGGTCTAAGTATCTTATTTTAAGAGTATAAAAAGCAAATAAGAACAACAAAATTTGTGTCCGAAAAAAGTGTTGATGGTGAAAATCTCTTCATAAAAAAAGTTTGATTTCATGTTCTAAGAAATAATTTCCAGGAGATGTTTAAGGAAGACGTGAAGATCTACAGCCCGAAACAACATGGCTTCTAGTTTCGAACATCGCCTTTCCAAAAACTTTTTTAGATACTGTAAAGAGTTAAAAAATCGAGTTTTTAATATATATAATCTTCTGAAAATTATCTGGATTTTAACACTTTCTCACATTTTCCTGAAACTTTAAAAATGCATATTCAATTATTTCTACTTCGAGGAAAAATGTCTAAGCAAACTGGATTTCCATGAATTAATCAAGAAAAAACGATAATGAAATGTAAGATAATTCTTTGCCACACACCTTAAATAAATTAGCAATTTGTAGCAAGCCTAACATTATCCCTATGAGGATCGAGTTATCTTTCTTTGTACCGGTAAAATACTGGCGTATTGTTTTTTTTCATGTTTATTGGTCTTAAATTTAAATTTTGTTTAAAGAGGACGAAGAAACATTACCGAATTTTAGACCAAGATTATCAGAAAATTCATCTCATAAAATTTTTCCTTCGATACCAGCCATTGGTAGAAAAGATCAAATCAAATGAAAAATGAGTCAGTGTTATTTTACCTAGTTTTTGGTTGTCTATATTTTTTTACCTTTAATCCCGGTTTAGACTCTCTAACGTATTGGGTTTTGTATTGCTACAGGACCCTAAGATCGCAAAAAGGGAAATAAAGGTTTGAAACCATAAATTCTTGGAAATAAAGGTTTGAAACCATAAATTCTTGTTTAACCCAACATTGATTTTGAAATCAAGTCAATTTAAGATTCTAACCAAGTCAGGGCCATTAGAATCTTAAATTATGTCTACGTTTTGTTTTGTATTCAGGTTTATTCTTGGACATTTGAAATTGATCGTCCAAATGTGGTAGATATGTTGTTACTTTAATTTAATACTGTAAAGGACACCCAACCTTATATCTCTTTATAATCTATGAATTTGATGAGATAAAACATGTCTTTATCATTATGTAGATCTAAGCATCAAACTTTGAAAAAAGTGTTTGGAAATTTAGAAGAGACAACATTAGTCAGTAATGTCAGGATTTATTGATTCAAATTAAAGCCTTGTCGGTAATCTCCTTTGTATTATGTAGAGAAATTTTCTGGCAGTCTTTCCCCACTTTTTCTATATCCATAAATATTGCACGTGTTCAAGATTGTACCTCATGTACTCAGGGTTGTAAAGTTCATAATATTTCATCGTGTGTAATTTTGTTTAGCTAATATTAGCAGTTTCATGCTGTGTTTACTAGAATTTCATCACTTTATGTTTTGAATTAGGTCAACCATATGTGTCCATAAACTATGTTATTAGGTTACTCAAAGGGTCCTGCTAGGCATCCTGCTGGGAGTCCTTTCAATATTATTAAGGTCCTGCTCTAGGAACCTACATTTATGATCTTTGGGAGTTAACAAGAGTCCATTTAGGTTGTTCAGTATGACCATTGTTTACTTGGTACTCTAGATCGTTGATTTGTGGTACTCTGGGGGCCTAGTAGGGTCCTGAAGGGTCCTACAGGAAGGACCCCCGGGTCCTTAAGCCTTGCATCAGAAATTATTTCATCAGAATTATTACATCAGAAAATAGACTTGACTTGGTATAAATAGGCCTTTAGTTTTAGCAAGCTCGGAATAGCTCAATTTACGTTAAGCTGTAGTCAGCCACACTGTTATACTTAAGCTGTATAGTCAGTCTTTTACTTTATTGAGCTGTGTATCAGCCACTTTTAATTGTTTTACTGCTTGGAATTTATATTACTCTGTCCATATTACTTCAATATACCAATCTGCGTATCGGGGTGGATTGTTTTAAATTGTGTACATATTTCATGCATATTTCATCAGTACAAGCTTACTGAACATTGACTCTTTATCTTGTGAAAGTAAGTTGCCAGATTTCACAAGGATCAACGAAATATAAATTTATGTGACCAAAAACTCCCCTTTATCACGCTACTGGAGATTACTTGTTTAAAAGAGAGCACCAGCACTAGCATAAGTCGTCGAAGTCGTACTAAAGGGCAGTCACCATCACAACTAACTCTTGTGAACAACATCAGACACCCTGCGCTCATCCACAGACAGACTTTTCTCTCTCTCTTTCGTCACAATAACATATAGACATTTCTTTTTTCAGTACAATGGTAGAACAAAATAACAATGATTTTTTTTAAAAAGCAAGTTTAAAGAAGAATTAGTACATTGACGTTGATTTCAACGAGGGTTATACATATTTAGTTTATTTCTGTATAAGGCGTTACAAAATAAAATTATCAAATTGATATTTCTTTTTTGGACTATATTTAAAGGATCTTAATGTTAAAATTTAGTTCAAATACAATATAGGCACACTCATTCAGAACATAATTTGATTTCATTAGTAAGTCGGCGTAGGTTTTCTAAAACACCAACAACCTTTACTTTTGGCTAAAATTTAGACTGCTATAAATAATAACTTAACCTTTTATTCTTATGATACTATTAGCAATTAAATGTACTTGATAACAACTTGGTGTTTTAACACATAAACAACAAAACTAAAAGAAAAACTCAAATTATAAGATTAATATTATGCTCGGTACAGAGCATCGAAAAGATTTCAGCAAATAGAATATTTAAAAAACATAGGTAACATCAAAATAACAGGACAGAAAATGACAATAATATGGCAAAAATTAAAAAAAATCTTTAAAAATAGTAGAAGCCTTGCCAATTCACATGGATTATGAAATAAACGATTGATGATCCGGCGATGTACAAAGTAAGTATATTAATTTTCAGATAGGAAAATAAAAAACCGTCTCTTTTGTCCTTAATTCATTATGATTGAGATAACATTCCTAATATATCTGAATTCGAGCTTTATAGTAAAAAAAACCAATGATGATTGCATAAATACATTCTTTTATCAGTACAATGAATGACAATGGTAGAACAAAATAACAATGACAAAATTAGATTTAAGTTTGAAAAGAAGTGCAATGGCATTGATTTCAATGAGGGTTATACATAATTATTTAGAAATATGTAAAATAAAATTCGAATTTAAAAAAAAATATAATCAAAGGAGCTTTATGCTTATCTTTTATTAAAAAATAAATAAAGGCACGTTATTCAGAACATAACTATATCTATTCTCAATGTTTTAATTAGTTAGTCGTAGGATTTTTAAACCCAATAACATTTACCTTTGGAAGTTAAGGTTGCTAAGTCATGACTCAACCTTGTATTCTATTAATATTGATATAAGCAATTATATGAACTTGATTATCAATTTGGTTTGTTTGGCACATAAACAAAAAAACAAAAGAAAAAAGTCAAGTTATGAAAATAGAAGCCTTAACCTTGTACTGAGATGACCACGCGAGTCAAATTCAGTATTTATCGAAACCTACAATTTAATATATCTGAAAATGAATCGCAAAGACAAAACGAACAATAACACTACACGAGAGGAATTTATAGAAATGAAAAGAAACAAAATTGGTGCTTTTTACGAACTACCAGCTTAAGTAGATTAAACCCTTCAATAATACGAAAAACATGTTATAGCCAAAGATTAAAACATTTCAATGAAATCTCAGTGTTTTTAAGATACATTTTATTATTACATAGATGCATATGAAATACCGATTTTTCCAAGTGAAATAAAATCTGATAATTCTTATCAGACATGCGTTCATGCGTATACTCATTTCTGATTGGTCGAAACGTCATTGCCAGATCCGTTCATACTTTCATGAACGCCTCTGCCTCGTTTCCAATGTAAACAAATATGGTGGCGATGACGTCGTCCTAAATACGTGACGACTTGTTTCCGAATTTATTTATTTTTCTTTTTAAAAAAAGGTAAAAATTTGAAGAATTATAAGGATTGAACACCTATTTTCGGTCGTTCATGCATGTATGAACGGATCTCTTCACTCACAAACTGTATCATGAACGGCCTTCGGCCATTCATTCAGTTTGTGAGCTCCAAGATCCGTTCATACATGCATGAACGACCGAAAATAGGTGTTCAATCCTATAGTAAATTCACAATTTGAAATAACAAAAATATTTTCACTCTTGCGTCCTTTCCGGTCAAACTCAATTATGACGTCGTGAATTGTATTGCGTTGTCGGCATGACTCCTGCGGTCTAAATTCATACGCCATTCAAATAAATTTATCAAAAACTATTTATTAGCGGCATTTTATCTATGTAATAAATACGATAATCAATCATGTCTCATGAATAACCAAAATATGATCACTCGTGCGGGAACGCGCTGAGATTTAACTCGTGCGCGAATTCCGCGCACTCGTATAAATCTGTGTGCGTTCACCGACTCGTGATCATATTTTGGTTATTCACTCGACCCTATTAATTATCCTATAAATATAGGCTACCGACAGCATAATCTATCAAATAAACGTATTTAAGGCATTGTGGAAAATGACCTTAATTTTATTTTCAACTTTGACCAACTTTTAAAGTCTTATAACCAATTTAAAGTTAAAATTTTATTAAATAATGGATTGCATTCATTTCTGATTTTTTGATACGATACCGGTGTCTCCGTGACCGACTCATAAACCAAGATTACAAGAAAATACGTCTCATACGGCTCCTAAAACATCTTCCTTCGTTATCAGCCACTGGTGGAAAAATTCAAAATTAAGTGGAACGTATTGGTTAGTGATTGTTTTGATAAGTTTTTTTCTGATTGTTGTACTGAGATAATCATCTTTTTATATCCCTATTATGTCTTCACAACCGTGTTGCGTTGTGTGTTACTACCGGTCCCTACGATTGCAACGGAAGAGGGGGTTTTGGCTCGCCATAAAACCTGGTTTAACCCACCATTTCATTTGAAATGCCTGTACCAAGTCAGGACTATTGCGATCAATAACTATTCCGGTGTGTCTTCCATGTTTTGTCTTTTCTCTTGGACATTGGGATTGATCCTCCAAGTTCGGTAATTTTGTTATTACCTTTATTCAGTCAGTGTAATTGATATTGTGGTTTACAAAATTTGGCGCTAAAAGCAGGAAAAACTGTCTGTTTGGGCAAATCTTTCGATAACGTCAAATAAGATTTGAATGTTGAATTGAGTCAATGAAGACTTAAAACTAAATAGCAAATTAAATGACCCTATAGAATGACTACACTTTCAATTGATCAAAGACTCGATCCAGAGGTATGGGTACGACAGTTGGTGAAAATACAGATGTATGCGCATGGGTGACTTCGTACGAACTGTGCAAAAGCAATTATGACGTCAGCGTTTTAAAGAAAAGAAACATTTTGAAAGAGGGGTTCCACTGTCATATGGTTAACATGAGTTAATGTCGGGTCAAAAGCTACCAAGAGCTTATGTTGCATCGTTACTTACTTTCAATAAAGTTTATTGATTGTTTTTCATGGAGTTGTATTACGCTTTAATCAACTAGTATAAGGCAGATGAATGTAATCAAAATTGAAACGAATTTTCGTAATTATCTATATTTTGTCCTTTTTGAATGATATTAAGTTAATAATCAAATCCACCAGAAACAATTACCACAATCGCATAATGTACTATACAAAACTGGTTTTACCTTTATATGCAGTGACTCTATGTGACTATGTTGTCATTTTTTTAAACTAAAGGGTTGGAAACTAGTACCAACTTGATTTCAAGGTCAACCGGATAAAATTGCTAAAAATGTGTAAATTTGTTAAAGTATGTATACTGAATTTTTATCTCTCTAAGTATAATTAAAAACAATTGGAGATATCCTTTTTGTTTGTTAGAAACATACCGGTAGTTGTAACGATTTATTTGTTCTAGTGTATAGTAGGTAATAAAAAGGATATTCTTGTATAAATAAATATAAAAAAAACGTTCACTACAGAAACGTTCACTGCTATAAATATTCACATAAATTGGATAGAATTGGCCGGGAAACATCGGTCTAGATTATAAAATTTTCTTTCTAAATACCAAGTTGAAAGACAATTAAGAATGCAGGAAAATGCAACGCAATGTATTTCAAAAACTAATTAAAGTTGCAAAAATGTCAGATTTTTGTACAATTTGTTTATTTAATCAAATAACACACACTTGATTAATATTTAATATGAAAACTTGCTTTACTTATTGTACATAAAAATGGGAAGACAAATTGCGAAGATGTTATATGAAGATGAACACAGAAATAAAAATGGATGATGATGATGATGATGATGATGATGATGATGATGATGATGTTGATGATGATCAATTTTAGAAGTCAAGTATTTTTAATTCGATGTCTGGGTTTTGTGTTTTATTGTTGGTAGTTGGCTTGTATTTTTTATGCCTTTCATCGTTGTTTTTAGGTAATGAATATTTTGGAAATAACCATTTCTTTATATTAGATCTTTTAGCCATTGCAAACTCTCTCGAATATTTAGGGAAAAACAGTCTATTAGCAGTATTTGGTTGCCTGATGATCTTAATAGGAATTCCTAACTTTTCTTCTATCTGATTAATTATATCGTGTTTTCTGTTTGAAAAGTCTATGTAATACCCAAGACGCAGGAAAGCACGAATCCTCGGTTCCTTTTCATCTTTGGTTTCTAATTGCCCGAAATTTATAACGACAATTTGGCGGTCTGATTTTTCGCTAAAATTATGCCAAATGTGTTTCCATTCTATCTGTGCCCAGGATGTACCATCTTTTCTAAAATCGTCGCTTAAAACAATCAAAAAGTTTCTACTACACGAAACATTCGATATAATATTTTCCTCCTTCACAGAACCGCTAGTAAAATGAATGCATGGAATAAAAAGTTTATATCCTCCTGCCTGAAGTTCCGGTTTAAGACAAAACAAAATCCACTGTCTTATTTCATCATTGTCCTCTGGAAAAGACATATAAACATCGTAAAGGGGCATAGAAGTTACCTTTGAAAGTTTTTTGGACCGAGTATGTGATCTATACCAGATAAAAATTTCGTATCTAAACATATAAACTGTGCTAGCTACCACTGCAATCAGCGATGCCAATACAGCAAGAATAATTGATACAGTGATGGTTAATGTATTGTCTGTTTCAGTTTGACATATATCTTCCTTTACAATTTGGGCAACAGAAAGACCGATGCCGTCACATATAAAAACTGTTTGCGATGTACATCCTGCTTGTTCACTTTTCCCAATCCAGTCTTTCTGCCAAAGAGTGTCACAGTCACACTTGACGATTACTTGTCCAAAATTAACGCTACACGGATCAAATGTTTGAAAATCGTTCGGTATTGTTGAAAGTGCGTTTCCCTCAAAATCTAAAGTGACTGATTGCGGAAAGGAATTTACAGCATCGGGGTCTATAAAGAAAATGTCATTAAAAGAAAAGTCAATCGCTGTCGTATTTTGCAAATACGGTCTATTTTCAAATTGAGTAATACTATTGTTTTTGAAAATCAATGTCAAGTTAGCTTTGTCAGGAACAAACGTTGGAAGACTATTTAAGTTGGCATTACTACAATCAACAACAGTCCGTCTTTCTCTTGGCTGATAGAAACAATGGCAATCTCTTGGACATTTTTCTTCTTCTGTTAAATTACAAATCAAAAGATGTAAATTGTCATTCTTTGTTATTTCAAAAATGGATTCACCACGAAGTTCAGGTGGATTCCAACAAGTTATATTAAAGTAGTCCCTCCAAAACATAGCCAAAAACGGCTCAGAAAGTTCTAAATAAGGTTCCATTTGGCAGTCACAATCCCATTTCATATCAGTCATGATAAATCCATAGTCCATAACTTTTCCAAGAATAGCAATGTCAACCACTCCTAGCTGAGTAAAGTCTATGAACTTAGTGAAATCATTGTTATTCATATCAACAAGTCCTGCTCTGTATTTTTTGTCCTCTTCAATTTGAAAATTATTTGTGTTCACAATTTCAGTTATTTTGTTTTCGGAATAATCTAATTCGCAAAATCCAGATTCCGATATCGCATTGCTAAACTCAAGCTCTTGAAGTTCATTTTGTGAGAAATCGACTAAATGAATTTCCAATGTGTCCCCTGTTACCGATGCTGGTTCTAATACTTTGAGATTGCTATGTTTGATCCGTAGTATTCGCAAGTTTTCAAGTCCTATGAAGGTTTTGTTACTAATATAATGTATATTATTATAACTTAGATCGAGAGTATCTAGTTTTCTAAGACAAGAAAGATTTCCTACCTCTGATAATTCGTTATACACTAAATCAATTGTGACTATTTTATCGAAATCACAGAGATTTCTTGGCATTTTAGACATAAGTCCTCCTGTGTGTATCAGCGTTAAATGTTCAGCATCTTGGCTATCATAATCTTCGTTTATAATAGATTCACCGTTTCTACGAATGTACTCTATATTTAGGTTCTTCGTTTTGCCGAACACTTCCCATGAAGGCCTCGAGTTACAAAAACAGCACTGTTCCTGCCTGTCTATAATGTCTTCTTTCAAATCTGCAGTACAATAACTCTTCAAACACATTAGGTACGACCTGTTTAAGTGTGAGTATTCCGGCTGCCAGTATTCGTAGATTAATCCAGAGGAAAACTGTGACAAGTATATGACCATTAAAATCGAAAGCATGCTCTTGTGTCTATTTTGTCTAGTAAACGATAATAAAATTATTTTTTTTAACTAAGATTTTTCTCTATCACTGAAAGAAACATTTTACTATGTTTAAAACGTTAAAAAATAATTGAACAATTTCGTTCAATAGGAAACTAAGGACAAAGTTATGATTACTGTTCACTTTATCAAATAGAAAATATTGTATAACAATAATGGGTTTTTAAAATTAAATTACAACAAAACAAAGAACAGGGGAATTCCAATTAGCAATGACCTATCATAATGCTCTTGGTTATTTGGTGACTGTATATCCTATTTAGTTTTTATTGTTTTTTATCTAAATATTTTGTAGAAAATCATTCAAGGAATTATAGATAAACAAAAAAACACAAATAAAGCTTGCAATCTCTTCTAGACAAAAAAGACCGTAGAATAGCTCTCTCTTTCTTGGATTTGCACCTCGAATTTGACCCAGGTGGTCATCACAGTACAAAAATTTACGATAAACGAGACGATTTTAATTTTCAAATTATTAATTTTCCTAATCTACAGAGCAATATACCTACTTCCCCTGCATACGGTGTTTATATTTCACAACTTATTCGATATGCCAGAGCTTGCACACATTTCACAGATTTTTTGATCAGACACCGATTTCTTCGTGACCGACTTTTGGAGCAGGGCTATAAGAAAATACGTCTCATACCATCCCTAAAAAAAATCTTTCTTCGTTATCAGTCACTAGTAGAAAAGTTCAAAATTGAGTTAAAAGATATGGTAGTTAATTGTTTTAATTAGTGTTTGACTGGTCTGCTGTACTGAGATGATCACCTCAATATCCCTATTGTGTCTCTCAACTATGTTGTGTTCTATGGTCATTACCGGATCATAGAATCGCAATGGAAGAGGGAGGTTTGGCGCCATAAAACCTGGTTTAACCCACCATTTCGTTTGAAATGCCTGTACCAAGTCAGGACCATTGCGATCCACCCATTCTCCGGTGTGACTGATTCGTTTTTGTCATTTTCTCTGGACTATAAGATTGATCATTCAAGTTCAGTAGTTTTGTTATGACCTTTATTTTAACCTCACGTTCCGTTATATTGATGATGTCCTTTCACTAAAAAATTCTCGATTTGGTCACTTCCTCCATCTCATATATTCCCAAGGAGCTTGAGATAAAGGACACAACGGATTATAGGAAGTCTGCTTCATATTTAGATCTACATCTCGAAATTGACTCTCAAGGAAGACTTTTAACAAGGCTCTATGACAAACGTGATGACTTCAACTTTCCAATCGTCAAGTTTCCCTTCTTGTGTAGCAACATTCCGTCCGCTCCAGCTTATGGAGTTTACGTATCTCAATTGATTCGTTACTCCAGAGCGTGCGGGACTTACATCGATTTCCTTAGCAGAGCAACACGTCTGACGCAAAAATTGCTCACACAGGGTTATGTTGCTCCTCGGTTGCTATCTTCACTGAAGAAATTTTACGGAAGACATCATGCACTTATAGACAAATATGGGATTTCGATCTCTCAGATGAGTGCAGATGTCGTTTTTTCATAGGGTTTTGTTTTGTCTTTTTTTACCGGATTTGACACGCTGAATAGACTATTTGCAACGCGACGGGTGTGCTATAGCAAGCAAGAATTGCTTACTCTTCCGGAGCACCTGAGTTCACTCTTGTTTCGACTGGAGTTCGCGTTGTTGATTGACATTCAGCTATTTTGTGTTTCCATGTTTTACATGTTGTCTGTTTTTGTCCCACTCTTGTTGGTGTTTACTGGTTTTGTCTCTGCCCTTTCGGACTTTTGACATTCGGATACCCCATTGGTACCTCTGCTTCTTGCACAGGTGATATTTTCCTATGTATGGAACAAAATGAAAACTTGATCAACTATGGCCACTCCAAATCAAAATTCTTTTCATCTTCGCGAGCCAAGGTTTACGATCCACTATCTCTCATCTTCAAGATGAGAGACAGCAGATCGTTACCCCTGGCTTGGCTTCCGAAGATGTATTCTTTTATACTTTCTGATATCTATGGCTTGCCGTAACCACTTTAATGAGAAAATTTTATTTTAAGTTACTTAATTCTAGTTTAACTGAGATTAATCCAAGATTAAGTAACATAAACGAAGATAAAACTCTTGAAAATTTCAAATTCTAGTTTTTCTCATCTTAGTGAATACTGTTCAATTATTATTTAGTGATTATTGTTTTCCGATTTTTTTTTTATTAATTTGGTACCATAGCCGTATTTGTGTTGTTCATATAAAATTAGACAAAACAAGTTGTCTGAATGCCTTTTTGTGTTGGTAAAAAAAAATTCGTAGACAATATCCCTTCAAGTCACTTCAACTAAGTTTGAGTAGAACATTTAAAGGTGTGTCAATAAAACAGCACAATTCAGTCGTATGTATCCAGCGTTTTGATTGACAAAAAGATAACCTATCTTCTCTGACAGGAATTCTTATTTGCCAGAATATAACCCATCTTTCCTGGGAACTTAATCTACGAAAATTCTAACTAAATTTAAATACAGAAAAAAACCAAATTTTTTTAGCTAAAACTTCAAGTTTCAAATGAAGTTTAGAAAAACTAAGATTAACGAAAAATACGAGAAAATATTAGTTTAAGCAGTATTTTGTTTTAGAAAAAAAACTCGATTTTTCTCAGCTTAATGACAGTTAGGTCAGTTGCAGTTAAGTCTAGATTAAGCCCAGTTAATCTTAGATGAAGTAACTTAATCTAGGTTTTTCTCATTATTGTGGCTGTAGCGTGCGATAGACATCACCATATTTTAGATTTTCCCCATAGTCATTGCGATAAAAATCTGGGTGAAATTTTCAAAACAAAAATATAATTTTTCATGAGACATTTAAATTTAACATAATGGTGTCCCTTGTTCGAAGATTAGTTTTACTTATTATTGTTTTAAATTCAAAATATACTTTGTTACACTACAATCTCTTTTGTGATTCTTTATCTCGTTCTTGTTAGCGGCCTTTCTGGAAGTTGTGTCCAGCAGCAGATGTTCTCAAAACGGACCTTTCAGCCAATTTCTACCAGTTTTAAACGTAGAGGCGAATAATTTGATGATGGCATCAATGTCTCAAAACACTTGGAGAACATATCAAATCGCACAGCAGTCATTTAGCACCTTTCGTTTTCCGTATGATATAGAAGATGTCTGGACTGTTTCATTAAACGTAATTATTCGTTTCCCAGCCGCCACTTCTACGAAAACAGATTTTGTCTCCGCTCTTGACTGTATGCACAAAATAAAAAAATAGAGAAGTAAGATAACATAAGCGTCTTCTTGTTAAGGATGGTCACTCTTCATATGTGAGCTATTGCCATCACGTGTATCAACCGGTTTCGGAACTTCTCTAGATAAGACAAAACCTTTTAATACTGAGGAATATTTTTGCAAACTGATCCCTACTTTTACTGTTCTAAAGACCTGAAAACCAACTAAATATATATGGAATTTCTTGAAATTCTTGATAAATTTTCATGGTTTATAATGCTTAAAACGATACAATGTCAACGTTATGTAAAATATTGAGGAGTCGTCGATCTCGGAAAAGAACACTCGGACCTATTATAATTTCTTTTTTTTTCATTTGATCAAATGGACAATCATCCATCATTCCAACACAAATTATAAAATCTTTGATAAAAAAAAAGTTCAAAAGTGACCATCCTTAACCAAATTTAAAGAGGAAAAATAGAGATTCAAGCCCCGCTCATCATATACCAAATTTCCTTGCTTTCCTGGAACAATTAATATGTTCTTTTTCACATTTTTACCAATCCATTTACGAGGCAAAATATTTACCTTTGCTTTAAGTTTTTCCTTTTTTGCATTTTGAAGGGTGGGAAAATATCCGGCAAATAAGAAAATATCTGAATTGCCCGAAGTCGATAATCATAAAAACGTTTCGGATGTTAAGGACGGACCATTTAATTTGAAGGGGGAGGCCTTGGTTTTTTGTTTTAGTCAGAAATTTTTTATTTTATTTATTTCTTGTTATTTATTTTTCAAAGGCGTCGCGACAGAATATTTTTTTCATTATTAGCATTATTTTAGAAGTCCTTCGTCAGAATATTTTTTTCATACCTTTTGCTGCCAAAATATTTTTTTCATCAAAAATAATTTTCAGAAAATTATTTAGGAAAAAACCAAGGCCCCTCTTCAAGTTAAATGGTCCGTCCCTTACGATTCATGAGAAATAATTATATCTTATTTGCACTGAATGTTTTTAAAAGTAATTTCATATTTTCATGCAACATCTAATATGCAAGTCTATTGTAAGATTTCAACAAAACAAGTTACCTATCAGTCAAATTACATGAAACCCATATATTTTTTAAATAATGTATCCGCTTTCGATATAATTGTTCCTTCGTTTCTTGTTAAGGCCAAAAATCCCCATCCTCCCAAGTCAGGTTTCTGAGTCCACGCCTCACTTTGTGGGAGCGGGACATGGACTCAAAATCCTGACTTGGGAGGATGAGAAATCCCTATTTAGTATTTTTTGTTATTCTTTTTCCTCGGAGGGAAGCAAATTGTTGAATGTTTTCTTATCCATTTAAATGCATTGAAATTAATTTTTCAGATGACCACCTATTTTTTTCATTATTTCGAAGATGATGGTTTAACAATCAAACGATTCTAGAACTGCACCAGCATGGTTGTGGAATGTGGCTTTTTTCGTGTGCATTTTATTCATACGTTACAACACACAAAATAATCTTTTTTTAGATGTGCAGTGGTCAATCCCATGTCACACTGTCCCGTTTCGATGTCTCGGATTTACCGTACGTTTTATTCTAAACGTAATGTATCAATATAACTTTTTGTCATATTTACCTAGTGTCTACGATGTTCCAGGTATATGCTTAGTAGGTTTTAAAACGTTTTACTATACGTATAGTTAGTTTTACCTTCGAGCCGTTTCGGTAGGTTTTTGTAGGTTTTGCGACGTATTTACTACGATTCAGTACGTATCACTAGGTTTTGTTACGGTCGGTTAGGTTATAACTATGTTTCCGTACGTATTGATGCAGCTTTGTTTGGTTTTACTACGCAGTACTACGTGTCACTACGCTTGTAATAACTCATTTAGGAAAAGTCAACATCTGAAGTTAATGAAATAACAAACCTTATTGAACAATTTTAACCCCTATTCTTTTACTTATATGAAATAGTGAGGAACAGCTAGCCATAAAAAGCTTGAAAACTTGAAGATAAGTAGTAGTAAACGTAGAAATGTAGCAATGCGTATTGGAACGTCTTGATACGTACTTAAACGAGAGAAAACGTTACATAAAACGTACAAAAACCTTTTGAAACCTCGTGAAATGGAATACATACCTAGGGAACCGTTACTGTCGCGGTAGGTAGTAAAATCTGATTGATGGCATTCACTACGTTTAACAAAGTTTTCGCTACGCTTTAAATCGGTTTTATACGTTTTAAGGATGTATTCTGGTCAGGTTTCAGTCTCGTCGAAATCTCGTTTGGAAATAAAAAAAAAATATTCGAAATAAATGAACAATGGCAATGATTTCTTAAAATATATGTATACCATGAAATTGTGTAAAAGCCAAAAAAAATGTGTTTTATTTTTTAACAAGTCCTTTTGGAGTAATCGCTATTTAAAAATGTAGGTCCTAAATTGCTGGTGAATTCAGGTTAGATTATCCAAAAATTGGGGTTGGGGTGGAAAAAGTCATCTCATGAAAAAATATTCACTAGTCATTTATTTTTGCTTCCTAAAACATTTGATTAGATATGTTCGGAATGAGAAACCACAAAACAAATGAAGTTTTAATCATCAACAGCAAGAAAATTTAGAAAATCAGCATTTTTAGGGAAATTTGGAGAGGCAAAAAATGCCCCTAAAATACATAAAAATGGGACAAAACTTTCCTATAGCCACACGTACATATGATTTTTTTTAGTTTTATATATTCATTTTTACCGGATACAACTTATCAGAAAGTATAAAAAAAAGTTTAATACTGTAGGTTGAATTTTTTTTTTCATGAAAATAGTCAAATGGGCAAAAATGGCTAAAAATGAACAAAATGGTCAAAAGTGGTCATCTTTAAACGTTTGTAGCAAAGAAAATGCACCGCAACCTATGATTTTTTCTTCTTATATTGCCTATGTAAGGTCAGATCATCGAGGAAAAAAATCAAAGTTAAAAGAAAAGTTTAATACTTTAAAATTTTGGCTCCTGACCAGAGTACATCCTAAACAACGTTTTACAACGGTCAAGTACGCATTGGCTATGTATAATTTTTAGCCACGTTTGTGTTGTTCAAACGATACAAACGGGACATGTCACGTTTATATCAAGGTAAGTCTACGTACATAACTACGTTTTTGTACGATTCGCTACGTTTATAGCCGTTTCATTACGTTTTAGAAACGTAGTAAAACTGTGGCTAAAGACAGTATACAAAGGGAAATTATTCAAACACCATGTATGAAAATATTGGCGAAGTATTACATATTTGAATGAAGGACAAATTTCTGATAAATTGGGTTTTACATGTATGACATTCAAAATGCGGCAAAATATATTTATTTTTCAAAATTGATAAGCTTCTATTTCTTTCCAAATATGATAATTATTTTTAGCATGATTTAACCGAAAACAGGTATGTTAGCCATGCACTTCGGCTGATTCAGCGGCGGTCTCGCCACTTCATTAATCTATCCCTTATGATACATTTGCAAAGGTACGTTCGATCATACACTTGTTCGTTCTTGCCTTGTCTAGAAACCATTTTGCAGTGATTATTTTTTTTCTTTCCATCAAGGATATATATTAATTTTTAATACAAAAATTTAGTTGAAAGGATCATATGCAAATTACATGTAAAATACTTCTTTGCAAGATTATCAAAAAGTGGAAAACATTACTAAAAACAATTCCCCAAAAAAGTGTTCTCGAAAATGTTATTTTCATTTTGAGTTTGTATGGAAAGTCCTGAAAAGCTATTCTAGGGGCGCACTAGGTCTTGACAGAGCACCACATAACATTTTTGATCAAGCTTAATGGGAACAACTTAATATATCTATAAAAAATGTACAGCTACGCTTCTAAAGTATACACGAAGGCATATTTCAGTAGACGTTTCATAAAAAACGACCCGTTTTTCATATAACCTTTATTGAACACTTATCCTCAAGTTTTGCGAACAAAAACGGTAAGCCTATTAGGCGTTGAAATTAGCGAATAAGGAGTGTAGTAAAAAAAACTAGTTTGTTTTGGCTATTTTTTGGGGAAGACCTATTGTTTTGTTTACACAATAAAAATAAGTAAATTTTGTGTATTGCTTTTACTAGGATGTTAAATAATGAAATAGAAAATACCTGATTTAGGTTACATTAAAACGAGATTAAACTCATGTAGCATCCTTTCTGGACACTTCATTTTCTGCGATTTTCTTCGCTTAATTGAGATCCATTATGTTTATTTCAACCTTAACAGCTCTAAAAACAATTAATACTATTTTCCTTGTTTATTTATATATCATTCTTTTTTTAATTACGAAAATGATGGGTTCTTTGTCTTTCAAAATAACACGCACATAATAAACTTTGTAAAATAAAGCCAAGCCACTATAATTCAATTTCTCAATTTAAACCTTTAACTTCTTAATCTGTAATTGAATTCTCATTGTAAGTGTGATATTGCCCATTACTCTCTCTATCCAACCCTTGGCTAGCTCCATTACGAGAGATTCTCTCTTTATTAAAAATTAAACATTGTCTTGTATAATGTTTGCTGTTCGTCGTTATGTATTATTTTTCTATGCTGTTCTTTTTCATAAAATGTTTGTTTTGGTTGAGCACCTCTAATGAGTCTTGAAAAGACGAAGCGCGCGTCTGGCATTGCAAAATATATCGTATGACACTATGTCATATATGTTGTAATTTTTATTTATCGTATGACACTATGTCATATATGTTGTAATTTTTATTCAAATATTCTGTGATGGTGAGTGTATTCTTGAGATGATTAATATTTTTGTTTTTGTTTTTGGCATCTGTCATTAAAAACACCTTCTTGGTCAGCTTATCTATTATATATGTTTACCTGCATATGCAAATATTGATAGGTTTAACAATAAATTCCCCGTCCATCATTACTATGGTCGTTCATAACTTGTAGTGACTTTAAGGTGAGTGATTTGTTCCAAGGTATTGTGTCTTTGTGATGAATAATAGTAATCCTTCCTGGTGTATTTGATTTAGAACCATTTAAAAGAAGATTTTCTTTTTGAAGAAAACCTTTAAGCCCTAAAGTATTTTATGACTATTTAATATTTTGATTTCTCTCTACGAAACTAACAGTAAATAATTCTATATTCTATCTTTCATCAGAGTCATTTAAGGTAGTACAATAGTAAAAATTCAGTGGGATAGAATTTTCTGAAATTTTGTCCAAAGAAGTGTCTAAGTTTCGAATTTGGCTATTCTTATATAGATTATATAGGGGGAAATGGTTGATATAATTTTTGGTAGAGCGCCTCTGATGAGTCTTGAATAGACGAAACGCGCGTAAGGCGTAGCAAAATTTATTGTCTGGAACATTGTTGTCATTTGTATTTCGAACACCCGTGAAGGTTAGCCCGCTTCGTCACCAACACTTTTGTGTAGGAGTACACATCAAAGCTTTAAATTATCCGTTTAAATTTCAAAATTGTTTAAACCCTAAGGTTCTTCCTACCCCAGACAAAGGTTGATCATCTTAGTATTAATTTGGTTCCTCAGTTTGGTATTTTTGGTTTTACTTTACTATGCTCTTCATTATCATAAAGTGTTTGGCATTTTCAATATTTTTGGTAGAGCGCCTCTGATGAGTCTTGAATAGACGAAACGCGCCTCGGGTGTAGCAAAATTTATTGTCTTGAACTTTGTTGTCATTTGTATTTTTCAAATTTCACGGGATAGATTTTTGTTATATTTTGTCAACACATCAATTTTGGTTAATCTTTGCAATTAAGGTATAAAATCATGGAGTCACCGTTCAATTTCTAAAAATAAATTCGAAAAACTGAATTTTAATTTATTTTTAACTTTTTCTCATTCTGGAAAGAACTGTTTATGTGTTTGCTTGTCAACTTGTTTACGTGTTTCCTGAATGTTCGCGTGTCAACTATATTAAGTGTTTCCCGAATGTTTGCTTGTCAACTTGTTTAAGTGTTTCCCGAATGTTCGCTTGTCAACTTGTTTAAGTGTTTCTTGAATGTTTGCTTGTCAATTTGTTTAAGTGTTTCCTGAATTTTCGCTTGTCAACTTGTTTAAGTGTTTCCTGAATGTTTGCATGTCAATTTGTTTAAGTGTTTCCTGAATGTTTGCTTGTTAACTTGTTTAAGTGTTTCCTGAATGTTTGTTTGTCAACTTTTTCAAGAGTTTAATGAATGCTAACTTGTCAACCTGTTTTATTGTTTCCTGAATGTTTGCTTGTCAACTTGTTTAAGTGTTTCCTGAATGTTTGCTTGTCAACTTGTTTAAGTGTTTCCTGTATGTTTGTTTGTCAACTTTTTAAAGTGTTTGCTTGTCAGACTATTTATGTGATTGTCCTTTAACTTGTTTATCTGTTATCTTATCACCTTGTTTATGTGTTTGCTTGCCGATTTTGTATGTTTTATTTCGCCATTCTGTTTATGTAATTGCTTGTTAACTTTGTATATTTGGTTGCTTGTCGATTTGTGTATGTGTTTGCTAGTCGATATGTTTATGTATTTACTTGTCGATATCCTTATGTGCTTGCTTATAAACCTGTTTATTTGCTTGCTGGTGAACCTGTTTCTGTGTTTTATTGTCGACTTGTTTATGTAATAGCTTGTCATTTGTGTATGGAATGGCTTGTCACTTATTGGTATGCTAAGTAGACAAATTGTTAATGTATGCTTTACCCCCGACTTCTACGACTATATTATACACTTTTTGGTACCTTTGTTTCACCCTGGATTAAGATTATTTTTTACTATGCAGATTGTGCAGATTTTCAGCTTGGTTTTAAATCTGTTTCGTATATTTGTGTTGAAGTTTCTTGGTGTATTATTTGAAACGATAAGTGTCATCTTTGGTTTAGATAAGTAGTTTGATATAGGAAGCATACACATAGCCTACAGTGGATCAGCATGGACTGTAACCACACGTTAATGCACTGTCAGTTGTAAAAAGGAATCTTTTTAATAGATCTGTAAGCACCACACAATAGTAAATGCCAATAAAAAGCCAATCAACGATAAAAAAACCCAAACTTATTTATAATCAGACAAAAACTATTTATTACTGTTCGTTGCTTTATTCAATTTAGGTATTCAATTTTGTTTTCTTGAGGCGTATTTGAATTTGTTGTTGATTCGGTGTCTTAAACTTGAACTAGCTTATGCAATTCTAACATAAGACGTTTTAAACAAACATAATATATGCTGATATATAATTTGAATAGAAGAATTAAAAATTCCTATATCATGTACAATGTATATAGTATTGTGTTATTTCAAAGGCCGTTTTGAAAGTATAGATAAAACGTTACACAATATTGTTAATAAAACAACAAATCTGAAGATAATGCAGCACGATTACCACAGATGCACATAATTATTGTTATTTATGAAAAAAATCATTGACAAATTTCATAATTATGTTATTGTTACAACCTCCTGTGGGGTAAACCAGATCCCTTTATACACAAACCCATTTATACATTGTAACATTATCAGCATACAAAACCATATGATAAAGCATAAATGAATATAAAAAATCACACATTGCAAAGTTAAAATAAAGAAAATTTTAAACTTGATAACATTGCAATGCCGTTGCCAAGTGTTTGTTGGTTTGCATTTGAACTATTTCTAAGTTTTAAATATATATATATACATTAATTTATTAAATTTTCAATCTAGAATTTACTGGTCAAGTGCTGAAATTTACATATCAAATATTTGAAGTTCTACGTCCTGGTTTCGTATTGCATTGTTATCGCATTTATATTTTAGTCTGCTGTAATTTGGCTCTTGGTCATCGCCTATAATAAACAAGTGTTTTGGGTTAAATTGTGCTTTAGCAATCACAGGTTGCATGAAAGGTTGTTTATCTTTTTTAATTGCAGTCTCTTTTGAAACCAGGTTTTTGGACAAAAACGTTTGTTGGCATTTGCAGGCTGTCTGAATGACTTCAGAGGACATCCTAATCTGCCCTTTATTTGAATAATCAAGTCATGTTTTCTGTTTGAAAAGTCTATATCGTATCCTAAACGCACGAATGCACGAAGCCACTTGTCTATTTCGTCATTACTTTGCATTTGGTCGAAATTTAAAACGATTATTTGACGGTCGGAGTTTTCTTTGAAATTATGCCAGATGTGTTTCCATTCTATTTGTGTCCAAGATGTACCATCTTCTAAATTGTCACTCAAAATGACCAAAAAATTTCTACTATATATCACGTTCGATATTGTTTCTTCTTCCTTAATAGATCCACCTTGGGAGTGTAGACACGGAATAAAAATACGATATCCTGCTAACTCAAGATCTGGCTTCAGACAAAACAGGACCCAGCGTCTAACTTCGTCATTTTCCTCAGAAAAGGACACATAAGCATCATATAAAGACAGCGGAGACCCCTTTGAAATTGTTTTTAACCGAATGTATGATCTATAGATAATAAAAAATTCGTATCTAAACAAATAGACTGTGCTAGCTATCACTGCAATGAGCGTTGCTAATACTACAAGAATGATTGAAATCGTGATTGCTAAAGTATTGTCTGTTTCAATTTCACATATATCTTCCTTTGATAAATGGGCAACAGAAAGACCGATACCGTCACATATAAAAACTGTTTGGTTTGTACATCCTGCTTGTTCACTTTTCCCAATCCAATCTTTCTGCCAAAGAGTGTCACAATCACACTTTACAAATACTTGACCTAAGCTTATCTTACATGGATCAAGTGATTGAAAGTCATTTGGTATTATCGAAATCGGATTTTCTTCCAAATTCAAGGTGAGTGATGACGGAAAAGAATTTACAGCATCGGGGTCAATATGGGAAATACTGTTGTAAGAAACGTCAATTGCAATTGTATTTTGCAAGTAGGTTCTATTTTCCAAACAAGTTATACTGTTGTTTTTAAGAATTAAAGTCAAGTTTGCTCGATCGGGTACAAACAATGGAAGACTATTTAAGAATGCATTACTACAGTCAACCACAGTCCGTCTTTCTTTTGGTTGGTTGAAACAATGGCAGTCTTTAGGACATTTTTCTTCTTCTGTTAAATTACATATAAAAAGATGCAATTGGTCATTCTTTGTCAAATCTACAATATATTTACCGCGAAGTTCTGGTGGGTTCCAGCAAGTAATATTAAAGTAGTCCCTCCAAATTTTAGCGATAAAGACTACAGCTATTTCCAGATACGGTTCCATGTGACAGTCACAATCCCATTTCATATCAGTCATGACAAAACCATATTCAATTACTTTACCAAGTATATTCAACTCATCAATCGAAATACCGAGCTTATTAAAGTCTAAAAATGTCGTAAATTCATTGTTATTCATGTTCACCAGTTCTCCTCTATATGTTTTGTCCTCTTCAATTTTGAAATTATTTGTATTCACTATTTCTGTGATTTTATTCCCTGAGTAGTCTAATTCACAAAAGGCAGATTCCGATATCGCGTTGCTAAACTCAAGGACTTCAAGCTCATTTTGTGAGAAATCAACTTTATGAATTTCCAAATTTTCCCCCGTTACTGAAGCCGGTTCCAAAACCTTGAGACTGCTTTTTGTGATCCGCAGTATACGTAAGTTTCCAAGTCCTATGAAGGTCTTGTTACTTATATGTTTTATATTATTATAACTTAGATCGAGAGTATCTAGCATTATAAGACAAGAAAGGTTTCCTACCTCTGATAAATAGTTGTTTTGTAAATCAATTGTGACTATTCTACTTCCAAAATCACAAATATTTCTTGGCATTTTAGTCATATGTCCGCTTCTGTGGATCAGAGTTAAATGTTCAGCGTTTAGAGAATTAGTATCTTCGTATATAATTGACTCGCCATTTCTTCGAATGTACTCTATGTTAAGATTTATCGTTGTGCTGTAAACTTCCCACGAAGGTTTAGAGTTACACATGCAGCAGCTCTCCTGTCTGTCTACAAGGTCTTCCTTTAAATTGGCGGTACAATAATACTTATAACACATTAGATAAGACCTGTTAAAGTTTGAAAATTCCGGCTGCCAATATTCGTAGGCAAACCCAGACGAAAACACAAACAACTGTATGAAGATTAAAATAAAGCACATTCCTATCTTTTAACATGCTATTTTAAATTTATCTTTCCTTTTTTACAATATAGTAAAACGATTTGTCCAAAAATATGAGATTTTGCACCGATATTTATAATTTCTTTGATTCGATTAAAAGCATCCGTAACCAATATCAAACACTGCTTAAAGATATTGAATATACGTTTCTTATAATATATATACCTTAAAAACTGATAATTGCATTATGGGATTTTAAAGTAGGGTCTACAATGATTGACAGTCATGACCTTTCAAAATGTAAAAATGAACTTGTTCTCGTTACATGACTTAACCCTTTGTTTATATTTTTACACTATACGAATGTGTAACATGATTCAAATGATTGTAAGATTTGTTTCTAAATATTCAAATACTAATTTTCTTATTTCTAAAGTACCATTCAAACACTTATATTCAGGCATATTAAGTAATACAAATGACAACAAAGTTCCAGACAATAAATTTTGCTACGCCTGACGCGCGTTTCGTCTATTCAAAAATATTGAAAATTCCAAAGGCTATATGATTATGAAGAGCATAAAACAGTAAAACCAAACATACGAAACTAGGGGATCAAATTATTACTAAGATGATCAATCTATGTCTGGGGTAGGAAGAATCTAAGGATTTGACAATTTTGAAATTTAAACGGATAATTTAAAGCTTTGATGTGTTCTCCAACACAAAAGTGTTGGTGCCGGAGCGGGCTAACCTCGGGGAATTAAAACTCCACCAGCAGTGCTAACCTTCACGTGTGTTCGAAATACAAATGACAACAAAGTTCCAGACAATAAATTTTGCTACGCCTGACGCGCGTTTCGTCTATTCAAGACTCAACAGAGGCGCTCAACCAAAAATATTGAAAATGCCAAAGACTATATGATTATGAAGAGCATAAAACAGTAAGACCAAAAATACGAAACTAGGGGATCAAATTATTACTAAGATGATCAACCTAAGTCTGGGGTAGGAAGATTCTAAGGGGTAAGACAATTTTGAAATTTAAACGGATAATTTAAAGCTTTGATGTGTTCTCCAACACAAAAGTGTTGGTGCCGGAGCGGGCTAACCTCCGGGAATTAAAACTCCACCAGCAGTGCTAACCTTCACGTGTGTTCGAAATACAAATGACAACAAAGTTCCAGACAATAAATTTTGTAAAAATAAAAATAAAACAGTTGACTTTCAATCTTAAATACGGAGATAATAAAATGCTAATAAATCAGCAATTTTTCATGAAAGATACAACAAAGTTCCAGACAATAAATTTTGCTACGCCTGACACGCGTTAACTTATCAGAGGTGCACTACCAAAAAGTTTAAGAATGACAAACATCTTAGGAATATGAAGAAGAAAAAAATGGCGAACTTGAATCCAAATAATGACTATTAAAGATTTACATATGCCTGTGATATGGGGAACAACTTTGAATTTTACACGGATAATTGTTTCTCAACACAATAGTGCTTATGCCGGAGATAATGGAGAGGGCAAATCTTTAAGAATTACAACTCCACCAGCAGCCTTAACGATCATGGATGTTACAAATGAAAAATACAACAAAGTTTCAGACAATAGAATTTAAGTGTTGATACTTAAATTCATTTATCGTCTTGGCCGTTGTACTGCTTTGTATATTTAGTTATAATTTGTGGTTCTTGGTTGAACCTATCAGAATTTCCGCCCTTTACAAACAAGCATTTTAGCCGAGCAGATCTAAAAAACAATCATCGTTTCCCTTCTCAAACCAGCATTTCAGCCGAGTAGATCCAAAAAATTCATCGTTTCAATATCCAGTGCGAATTATATCAAATATTTAAGGAAAGTTTTTAAATGTTCTTAATTAATGTATTTGTTCAATTTTAGCATCTTTTTAGAAATGGGTGGGAAGTAAAAAACCATGAATTTTCAACTGAAATGAATTTTGTTAAACGATAGTGTTCGAGACGCTGAACACCACAAGTTTGACGCACAAATTATACATCAGCATGTCATATCGACAATATCTTGTTTAGTTATTTAGATTAAATTGTTATACGAATACATATCAAACACAAGTATACAAATAATATTTTTTTCAAATTTATTTTCCAACGGGCAAGATCAGCATGCACTCTTGATTATTCATGAACGTACTCGTGTATGATTGATTGCACATCTAAAAACTATTACAATGAAGTTTATAGTGGAATTTTATATGTGCAAGATTATTGATTTCTTGTTTATACATGGAAACACACAATATTACTAGGTCGCAGCAAAAAATAATAAAAAAGCCACATATTTATGATTGTCAGTCTTTCAGGTCACCATGCTAAAGAGATCTAGTAGAAAGCGGAGACTAACTCCAGCTGCATCAAGAATTTCTGCAACAAATAGTGTCTGGTTGTCCCAGAGCAGTTCCTCAGCGAATGTTCAGCAATCATGAAGTATTTCAACAGAAGTGGATGTGCATGCAGCTCCTGACAGGATCCGACATCAGTAAACATACGCAATGGCAGACCTACAAACCATGTACCTGTCCTTGTGACTAACTCTATGCCAAACACGGAAAGAAGATTAAATCTAAATCCGCCGACATATATGACTGCTTCAAGTAACAAATCTTTGAATGCTGAAGCACAGCCAAGGTACCCAATATTCAACTAACAATTCATCTTCAGTGACAGAGCAACCGTATGTACCCACCATTAACACTAACAGTTGTGCATACAGTGGTATTCGTCATGTAAACTTTGCAACACCTCCATTGAGTTATCCAAATATAAGTACACCTACACCTTTGTTCAATGTTAACCGTGACCAGTCTAAATGCTGAGGTACAGTTGATTACACACATAACAATACACAGTCGTCATTCAGCACTTTTGGACCTCCTGTGAGCACAGATTTCCAGATAGATGGATGACAACGATTCTCAGCTGCTAATCCAGTCCACACCAAACCAGCTGTGACCAAGGCACCTGTTAGTGCATCTCAAGATTGCTTAGTGGACTTAAATTCTGGTCAGGTTTATAGTAAAGGCATGAATGATGATATAGTAATACAATATTCCTTTAAATTTGCAACAAAAAATTCAAAGAGGTTAATATGTAAACTTAGCTCTTTGTTGTCAAATCAAAATACCACTGATCTTGAATATTGTCAAAAATTGAGATTGTCAAAGATGAAATTGTAATAAATTAAAACAGTCTAGACAAGAAATTCAGTCGATATATAATTGGACCACAGCTGTCATTAAGTTTATTTGTATGTTCTGTTAAGTTCACTCGCAACGTTTTTTGGAGTTGTTAAAATACATGCATTTAGTCGGATTAGGTGCTCATCGATTAAATTTGGGGTTAGATTGGCGCAAATATGATGAGCAATATAGGATGCGTAAATCGCACAATCCATTAACATCATGGTCACAAGTAGACCTGGAACTTTGGTTGTTGCATATGCATTCAAGTGTCTCTGCCTCAGCTAGTCAAATTATCAGGCTACAGGCGCGAAATTGTTAAACTTGAAGTGCTATAATTTCAATTATGATGGCAAATGCAACAAGCAAGGTTGTATCTACAGACATTTGTGTTTGCGTTGTGGGGAAAGGCACCCTTCATTTTTTGTTCAATGAAACAGCTGGGCACAGATTCAAATTCATACAGACCAAGATCATTGTTTGCTCCTAGGTTTCAAAAACCTAGACATTTGATGCCATCTCATAATAATATTAATCGATTTCGAAATCCACAATCATTCCAAAGACCAAGACCTTTTACACAGACTTTGGGACAAGGGTCATACACCAATCAATTTTAATAGTTTGAACCTTTATTTAAGCTTGGGATGGGTTTTTAAACGGTTTTAAATTGCAGTATACAGGACCACGACAATCAGTTTTTGTTAAGAATTTACCACCCAATTGAATTTGGTCGCATTTTAGGCCCATTCAATTGCAAACTTATATAAAATTTGAGGGTGTCGCCCATAGGAATTGTGCCTAAACAAGATGGTAAATGGCGCCTCATTACTTATTTGTCATTTCCAACTGAAAACAGAATGAGTTATTACATTGATAAAAATCTTTGCAAAGTTAATTATGCTTCATTTGATAAGGTTTTGGCTATGAATTACAGCTTGGGAAAAATGCAAAGTTAGGGAAAATTGACATCAGTTCTGCCTTTAGACTTCTAATCATCAACCCTGCAGACTTTGATCTTTTAGGTTTTATTTTGATGGCGGCTGTTACTACATCGACAAGTGTTTACCAATGGGGTGCTGTCTTTCTTGTGCCCTTTTTAAAAAAAAAAATGCCACATTCTTACATTGGCTAGTAGAACATAGAACCGGTTTAAAACGCTTGATCATTATTTAGATAATTTCATTTTTGCTGGCAAGAACAAGTCAAATCACTGTAAATTTTGATGGCCTCATTCACCAAATTAAGTTTAGAATTTGGCTGACCATTGGCAGAGAATAAAACTGTTGGGCCTACCATATTACTTCAATTTTTAGGTTTTTTAATTGACACAGTTGAGATGCAAGTAAGAATTCCTAGTGGCAAGCTTGATCGGTTATTAAATTCTTAAATGCCTTTGCTAAATCAGTCAAAAACAACTGTGAAAGAGCTAGAGTCTTTAACTTGGTTAATGGCATTTTGTGCAAGGCCAATTCCCTCTGCACGGGCTTTTATAAGGCGTTTTTATGACTTATTGGCTAGTGTAAAATCTGGCAAACCATATCATTTTATAAGACTCTCTCATGAGGTTAAAGAAGACATTCTTGTTTGGATCAAGTTTCTAAATATTTTTTTGGTGAATGTTACATCCCTGATGGTATTTAGTTAACAAGTCAAGCTTTAGAGTTCTTCACAGATAGTTCAGGCAATGTAAACTTAGGTTGTGTAGCCTACTTTGCAGGCAGATGGGTACAATTTAAATGGCCCTCTGATTGGGAGGATACGTCCTACCTAAGAAACATCATTTTTAGAATTAGTTCCGATAATTTTGGCTCTGTTTATTTGGTATCAGGATTTGCAGCAAAAGAAGGTTAAATTCTTTAAAGACAATCAGGCATTAGTTCAGGTCATTAACAAAAGAACATCCAATGACAAACATATCATGAAATTGATTCGTCCATTAATTTTACTGACAATGGGGAAGAATATTCAATTTAAAGCTGTTTTTATTGAAGGGTACAGGAATGAAATATCAGATTCCTTGTCTCGCTTTCAGGCACAGAGGTTCAGGTCCTTGGCACCTCATGCAGAGAGATGTCCAGTTCATATTCCTGTGGAATTTCTATTACTCATTTTAAACCTGTAATTCAACAGTTGTTGCATAATTCAGTGTCAAATAGTATACAATTACTGTCTTTTGTTCAGGTAAATATGCAGTGTTATTGACTTTTGAAAAACAGATATTCGGGCGAGGTGAATATCTTTAGTTTTTCTAAAGTCAATAACACTCACATTTATCGAAACAAAAGACAGTAATTGTTTTATTCTATTATCCAATATCTGACAAAAATATGCATTTGAAGCGTTAAAAAAAATTAAACCAAACAGAAACATAAATACTGTAACGACGTCATCGCCTTTCCTGCCATTTTTTAGGTGAATATCACTTTGCCAGGTGAATATCCTTTTTAGCTCACCTGACCCGAAGGGTCATGTGAGCTATTGTCATCACTCGTCGTCCGTCGTCCGTCGTCCGTAAACTTTTTAAAACGTTAACTCCTCTGACACCATAAGTCCAACTGCAACCAAACTTGGTATGGTTGTTCATTAGCATTCGGTGCTTAGAACTGATGTGGGGATTTTTGATTCGTCGTAAAACATGGCCGCCATGGCTAAAAATAGAACATAGGGGTAAAATGCAGTTTTTTGCAAATAACTCAAAAACGGCTACAGATATCAAAATTCTTGCATAGGGTAAAAGTGATCAGCACCTCAAGATCTACCTAACCTGAAATTTTGAAGAAAATCCAACGACCCATTGTAGGAGTTATTGCCCTTTTTAGCTCACCTGACCCGAAGGGTCATGTGAGCTATTGTCATCACTTGGCGTCCGTCGTCCGTCCGTCGTCCGTCGTCCGTAAACTTTTTAAAACGTTAACTCCTCTGACACCATAAGTCCAATTGCAACCAAACTTGGTATGGTTATTCATTAGCATTCGGTGCTTAGAACGGATGTGGGGATTTTTGATTCGTCGTAAAACATGGCCGCCATGGCTAAAAATAGAACATAGGGGTAAAATGCAGTTTTTTTGCAAATAACTCAAAAACGGCTACAGATATCAAAATTCTGGCAGGGTAAAAGTGATCAGCACCTCAAGATCTACCTACCCTGAAATTTTGAAGAAAATCCAACGACCCATGTAGGAGTTATTGCCCTTTTTGTGGATTTTTTGCAAATTTTGCACCTGTTTAGCTCTATATCTTGAAAACTATACTAGATATTTGAGAAATTTAAATTGCATATTGTTGAGCACATCAAAATCTACAAAATATGTAACAGGGTCAACGTTGTAGGACCTTTCCTTTTAGGAGTTATTGCCCTTAGAACGTCAAAATTTAGCATTTTATTAGCATTTCCTCATTACATTGAAAACGTCAACTCCTCTGACACTTTAAGTCCAAATGGAACCAAACTTGGTATAGTTGTTTATTAGCATTAGGTGTATAGAAATGATGTGGGGATTTTCGATTGGTCGTAAAACATGGCCGGTGTGGCTAAAAATAGAACATAGAGATAAATAGCAGTTTTTTGCAAATAACTCTAAAACGGTGACAGATTTCAAAATTTTGATTGGAAACAAAAGTGATCAGCACCTCAAGATCTACCAGCTCTGAAATTTTGAAGAAAATCCAACAATCCATGTAGGAGTTATTGCCCTTTTTGTGGATTTTTTGCAAATTTTGCACCTGTTTAGCTCAATATCTTGAAAACTATACTAGATATTTGAGAAATTTAAATTGCATATTGTTAAGCACATCAAGATCTACAAAATATGTAACAGGGTCAACGTTGTAGGACCTTTCCTTTTAGGAGTTATTGCCCTTAGAACGTCAAAATTTAGCATTTTAACAGCATTTCCTCATTACATTGAAAACATTAACTTCTCTGACACTTTAAGTCCAAATGGAACCAAACTTGGTATAGTTGTTTATTAGCATTAGGTGTATAGAACTGATGTGGGGATATTTGATTGGTCGTAAAACATGGCCGCTGTGGCTAAAAATAGAACATAGGGGTAAATGGCAGTTTTTTGCAAATAAATCTAAAACGGTGACAGATTTCAAAATTTTTATTGGGAACAAAAGTGATCAGCACCTCAAGATCTACCAGCTCTGAAATTTTGAAGAAAATCCAACAACTCATGTAGGAGTTATTGCCCTTTTTGTGGATTTTTTTGCAAATTTTGCACCTGTTTAGCTCAATATCTTGAAAACTATACAAGATATTTGAGAAATTTAAATTGCATATTGTTAAGCGCATCAATATCTACAAAATTTGTAACAGGGTCAACGTTGTAGGAACTTTCCTTTGAGGAGTTATTGCCCTTGGAACGTCACAATTGGGCATTTTAACTGCATTTTCTTATATTGAAAATGTTAACTCCTCTGACACTTAAAGTCCAAATGGAACCAAACTTGGTATTATTGTTTATTATTATTAGGTGTATAGAACTGTTGTGGGGATTTTTGATTGGTTGTAAAACATGGCCGATGTGGCTAAAAATAGAACATTAGGTTAAACTGCATTTTTTTGCAAATAACTCAAAAAGTGTGACAGATTTTTAGATTTTGATTGAGAACAAAAGTGATCAGCACCTTTAGATCCACCATATTGTCAGATGATGACCCCCTTATTAATCTTATGACCCTTTCAACGTTAAATAGATTTTGCCTTATAACCTTTACTTCAGGCACATATGTCAGGTGAGCGATTCAAGCTCCTGGGAGCCTCTTGTTTATTCACTCAGTTGATTATAATGAAATGTATTAAAGAATTGTTTATATCATAGAATAATACTCTTTATTCATATCCTAAAAGTGTGCATATTCTTGATCAGTTCCGCAAAGAATCAGGTTTTCAAATTATTTGGCCTGTACCTATTTATGACTTTTATATGTTTCATTGGTCAATTGTTTAATAACGGGTTAGCACATTCAACGGTCAGTTGTTACGCGGGATTTCATATGTAAGTGAGATAAATAATTTTGAAGATAACACTCAGAAATTTGTAATTAAGAAAATGTTAGAGGGGTATAAAAGGTCTCGTGCTGTAAGTTCTGATAGTAGGTTACCAATTTCTATAGATTTACTGAAGTAAACTAATGTGTCTTTGGCATATATCTGTAGTTCCCCTTATGAAGTTAAATTATTTTCATCTGTGTTTTCCATGTGCTTTTTTTGCCATGCTAAGGGTAGGTGAAATATCCAAAAGCAATGGAAACTCTCGCCATGATTTAAGATATGACAATGTAACAGTAGGAACAAATAGTGTAGTTCTGTGTCTTGCGAGTTCAAAAACTGATCAACTTGGTTCTGGTAGCAAAATCAGTTTACAATCCCAGCAAGATAAGCTCATCTGTCCGGTAAATTTGTTGCAGAATTTTGTGGTATTTCGACCAACCATTCCTGGCCCATTATATTGTCATTATGATGGGAAAATATTGACCCGTTACTAAATTTCTGCTGTTCTTTAAAAAAATCGTTGGCATTTCTAGGTTTAAATCAAACTTTGTATTCAACTCATTTATTTAGAATCGGGGCAGCTACAACTTGTTCTATGGAGGGTGTCTCGGATAAAAGAATTATAGAAATGGGAAGATAGAAAACTAATGCATATAAAAGTTCTATTAGAATTTAAATTTAAAACAACTACTAGTAAAACATGCATTTTAAGTAATATTGTACTCATTATAGTTTTTTTTCGCATTAAGGTGTAACTAAAGTATGGATCATTGGCTCCTCCATAATTAAAAATGCATTCGTCGCTGCAAAAAAAAACGACTTGGTGGTGTAAATCTAGGATTGTCTAGAATGGTGGTCTCTATATTGTGGCGGGGCAAAAGCGGAATGTCTCTAAAGCCACTAAAGCAACAAGTTAGAATTATAATGAAATTTGAGGACCCACCTAATCTGTTGATAATTCATTTGGGAGGTAATGATATCGGGAATTCTAGCGTTGGATATCTGCTTTACTTAACTAAAAAACTTTTAACTTGGGTTCACCAAATGGTCCCCAACACTGTGTTGGTCTGGTCTGAGATTTTGTTCCGAGCACTCTGGAGATATTCTACTAACCTACCGGCTTTGGAAAATTGTCGTCATAGGTTAAACAATACTATTGCATCTTGGATTTTTGCCAATTTTTGTTGTTATATTCGCTACCCAGACATACATCCCAATAACATATTCATTAAAGAAGATGGGGTACACCTTACCGATTTGGGTACAGAAATTCTATTAAACACTTTGCAGGGCAAAATTAAGTTTTACTTTTCTAATAGAACAATATTCCCTGAATGTGCTGATCGTAGATATTAATAGAACACTTCATTGACAAATTTACAATTGTATTTTTGTACATTATACTGAGCATTGCAACTACTGTTTATTTACTCAGATAATTGAGTTAAAGGCGGGCTTATTTAATTTAGAAATGTTAGTGGTACATATGAACTGAGAGTTACAGAAGCATTGACATTGTAATACGCAGTAGTGTTTGGCCGGCAGCTCCTGCAGCGAACCCCCAATAATGGCGATTGTCTGTGCTTTGCCCAGCCAATTTGGCGATTTTCGCTGCTAAAGTATAATTTCTACTTTTTCATGAAAGTTCTTGACTTGTGTTACTCACAGTCAAGCATTTATTAACGTTTTACACCTGTGATACCCACGGTGAAATTATGTAGTTATTTATCTAGTTATTTTTCCATTTAACTTGTTGTTGCCATTATCTGAGGTAACCAAATTACTAATTTGAACATTTATTTCGTTTAGTTGTCATGATCTGTGGCAACAAAATTGTGAACTTATTTTGTTTATAAATATGCAAATTAGTTACTGTAGAAGCAGAAAAATTCGTGGAGGATTAATTTTCATTTATTTCGTGGGTAAGAAAATTCCACGAAATTAAATCCCCACGGATTTAAAATATTTAGTTAAAGAGTGTATATCAAAATAAAAAATCAACGAAAATTTGTCCTCACCAATTCAGTTTTGTGCTCTAAACCACGAAATTTTATCCCCACGAAAATAAATGATTATACAGTATATAATTAATAATACAGCTGCCGAAAATACGCCAATACCTTAATCTAGTTTTTAGAAAAAGCAGGTACTGATCCATTTACTCCTTCTTACAGACTTACTAGCATTATTTGCGAGGTTGCCCTTTTCCGTCTTTTTAAGCCTGTAAGAAGTGAGCCTCTTACTACTGCGGATAGGAAATTTCTCCATATTCCATTTAGGAACAAAGGGATAGATGCTATAAACATCAGCAATATTTTAAATCGTAAGGAAGTTACATCTCAAATTCCTCCATATTTCAAAAACCAGTCATCACCAATTGTTTCCTACCGCTACACTAAAACCATAAGTAGTATAAACCAAAAAGGCATTGCAGGACCTAAAAATTGAAGAATATCTAAAGTCCCCTCTGACATGTGATTGCTATGCTTCTGCCTTTGTCTATGATCCATCTGGTCATGTCATCACAGGTGATCTTAAGATAATTGAAAATGATTTATTACGTAATGTGGTTTTCCATGGACCTAAATTCAGGGAACCGCAACGTATAAATTGGAATCACAACTTTAAGATCATCATGGACGCTGTGGAGGACTATGCTAGAGCCTGGATAAAGAGGGAAAAGGACCAAGAACCAGAGCTTGAATCACTGTCGGACTTGGTAAGGACTATCCGATCTCTTGTACGAAGCCGAATAGACAAACTTCGCAAATGTGTGAACCCCCGGCCTTCTTCTGTATTTAGAGATCGTGAAGCTCTCAATTGTCTCTCTTCCTTACATGACAGGTATGTTGTCACGCCAGCAGACAAGGCTTCCAATAATATAGTTTTTGTATGTAAAGTACATTATTACAATTGTCTAATGAAAGAACTAGGCATTGATGGTAATACTTCCGCTAGTGCTACATACAAACGGACTACATTTAACAAAGATGAAATCATAGCCAATCATAGCTCTTTTATGTCCTCTTTCAATATTCCAATGAAAGAGGAACATAAAGAGTTACCATATTTTTACTGGATACCTAAACTTCACAAAAATCCGTACAAAGAAAGGTATATAGCTGGATCTTCATCATGTTCAGCTACAGAACTGTCCGTTCATTTAACTAAAATCTTGTCTGCTGTCAAAGAAGGTCAACAAGCATACTGCGACACTATTTATAATCGTAGTGGAATTAACCATATGTACATGATTTTCAAGAACTCAAAAGATATGTTAGATCATTTTAAATCTAGATCATTTTCTGAGGTTCACTCTTTGAAAACGTTCGATTTTTCAACTTTATACACTACCTTGCCACACGAAAAACTAAAATGTCGCCTGAAAAAAACTTCTCGAAAAAGCCTTTTCAAACTCTAGGAATTTTGTTGTTTTGGGTTATAATTCTACATTCTTTTCCAAAACATCTTTGAAAGACAAAATTTGTTACACACTGGAACAAGTTTGCAGTATGCTTGATTTCCTCATTGACAACATATTTGTCACCTTCGGAGGAGAGATTTTTTAACAACAAATCGGCATTCCAATGGGCACAAACTGTGCTCCTCTCCTTGCCGATTTGTTTTTATACTCTTACAACTGAATTTCTTCAGGGACTCGTAAAGAACAAGAAGATGAAAGAGGCAAGGTCACTTAATCTTACATTCAGATATATTGATTATGTCCTTTCTGTCAATAACACTTCATTTGGTAGTTGGATTCCTTCAATATATCCTCCGGAATTGGAGATTAAAGAGACCACCGAATCTAAAGGCTTCACGTCTTTCTTGGATTTCCACCTCGAATTTGACCCAGGTGGTCATCTCAATACAAAAATTTACGATAAACGAGACGATTTTAATTTTCAAATTATTAATTTTCCTAATCTACAGAGCAATATACCTACTTCTCCTGCATACGGCGTTTATATTCCACAACTTATTCGATATGCCAGAGCTTGCACACATTTCACAGATTTTTTGATCAGACACCGATTTCTTCGTGACCGACTTTTGGAGCAGGGTTATAAGAAAATACGTCTCATACGATCCCTAAAAAAATTATTTCTTCGTTATCAGCCACTAGTAGAAAAGTTCAAAATTGAGTTAAAAGATATGATAGTTAATTGTTTTAATTAGTGTTTGACTGGTCTGCTGTACTGAGATGATCACCTCAATATCCCTATTGTGTCTCACAACTATGTTGTGTTCTATGGTCATTACCGGATCCTAAGATCGCAATGGAAGAGGGAGGTTTGGCGCCATAAAACCTGGTTTAACTCACCATTTCGTTTGAAATGCCTGTACCAAGTCAGGACCATTGCGATCCACCAATTCGCCGGTATGACTGATTCGTTTTTGTCATTTTCTCTGGACTATGAGATTGATCATTCAAGTTCGGTAGTTTATTTATTACCTTTATTTTATACAATTTATATGGCCTTTATGAGATAATAGAATTTTAGTTTTGATACCTAAATTCATTTATCGCCTTGGCCGTTGTAGTGCTTTGTTTTTTTCGTTATAATTTGGGGTTCTTGAATAAACCTATCAGAATTTCCGCCCTTTTCAAACCAGCATTTCAGCCGAGCAGATCTTAAAAAATTCATCCCATCCCTGCTCCCTCTTAAAAGTTCAGTTACTGCTGTTTGTTTTGTATCAATTTCAGCTTTCTGGACCCATGCTGTACAGATGTTTGAAGTGAATATGACGATATTGCTGGCTGTAGATGTCAAAGATCATGTGTGACAGTTTTAATGTCATTTCCAGTTGAGTTGGACTAGGACTGTAGGGCTTGAAATTTTAAATGTTTCCTTTTAATTTTTACTGTTGCGATTTCTGGTCCCCACCGTTTCAGAACAACAAGGCCAAAAGGGGCTAAAATGATTGTTATGACAAAACTTCTGCAGACTGTTTATTTTTTTTTATCTGATATTGATCATTCTTTTTTAATTGTATTCCTCAATAAATTCTGTCAACTAAATGTGACAACTGTTTTAATGTATCTTGCACTGTGGCATTGCTAATGGGGGTCAAAGTTGGACCACGCCCAAATAATCAACTTTTTTATTTGTGGTCCGATTTTCAAAATCTTTTTTTTCAATTGGAATCCTTTTAAAATTCTGGCTGCAATATCTGCTACTGTTAAAGTCACTGTTTTTGAGAAATTAGGGTTCAAAGGGGCCAAAAAACGCCTATTATAACTATTTCTTTGATCGTGCGATAATTTAAGTTGTTGTTATTCAATTGATATAGAATTTTGATATGATGTTTGTTTCTACATAAGGAAGGTTGGTATTGTATTTGGGGTCTGTGGTCCCTGCCGTTTTAGAAAAAAGCCAAAAGGGGCTAAAATGGGTTTATTGACAAAACTTGATCATTCATTTTTTTATGAATTCCTTAATGAATTCTGCCAACTAAATATGACAACTCTTTTAATATATATCGTGCATCAAAAAGTACTAAGGGGGGTCAAAATTTGGCCACACCCCAAAAAATCTACTTTTTTATTTGTGATCCGATTTTCAAAATCTATTTTTCATTGGAATCCTTATGAAATGAAAATCCGTACCTGGGTTTTTCAATAGGATCTGCAATATTTCTTACCGATTTTGAGAAATTAGGGGTCTAAAGGACCAATAACGCCAGTTCCTCAAAAGTTGGTATAAATAAAAAAAAAATCAAATATGCATTGAAAGACCACCATATATTGCATATGTCAAAGTGCTTTGTGAGTCCACCATGGGTTGCATCTGAAAAATCTGATGTCCGAAACATTTTACATTCCATATTGGGCCCTCAACGTACAGTGTTCAACATGTTGTGGTCGTATCATGCTGCGCTCGGAGTAGCCTTTTATTTTATATTAATGAATGAAAATAACAATATGGTATACTATAGTTAATCTTCAGCATCATTGCATCAAATAACTTTATTATTGTTTCACAAAAATCTAGTTTAGAATTTAAAGTAACATGTCAATTTGGTGTTCATAAGAAATACTGTTATAATTGTTTTTGTTTGATGTATCTCAATAGGTAGCTACTCGGAAAAACAGGAGTCTTTTGAGGAAAAACGGGGGATTTAGCCCAATAAGCCAAATTTTGCCGAAAATTTGGCTGAACTCCCATTTTGTTCCTCAGTAGACTTAAAGTGGAACCCCATTCCATCCATTCATTTTTTAGGATCCTCCCCTGTGTACTATACTATTAAGTTTGATCAAATATAAAGTATTATTGAAAATTGTGATTTTTTTAGATTCAGAATATGATTGAATTAAAGATATGAGAAAACTATGTGTTGATGATCACCTCAATATCCCTATTGTGTCTCACAACTATGTTGTGTTCTATAGTCATTACCGGATCCTAAGATCGCAATGGAAGAGGGAGGTTTGGCGCCATAAAACCTCGTTTAACCCACCATTTCGTACCAAGTCAAGTTTTACCAACAAAAACTGTGAGCATATCGGACGTTGAATTAAACGGGTAAGGTTGGTAGTCAAGGGAAACTAGTCTGTTTGACTCTTGATTTGTGTACACAAAGTATGAATTTAAAGATAATGTTTGTGTATTGCTTTATGAAATTAATTCATTGAATTCTTCGACAGCAATAACGCTTTACTAGGGTGTTAAATGATAAAGTAAAAACTTTTTGATTCGGCACGGGTTACAGCACGGAATTTTCTGATGTGTAATTCATGTAACCTTTCGGACGCTGCATTTCGTGAAGTTTAACATCTTTTTGTTAATGTTTTTACGCTTTTAACTTCGTATTATTCATGATTCATTCTTTTTTATTCCGAAGATGATAGGTTCTATTTCTTTTAAATAACACAAACACCACAAGCTTTTTAAAAGCCAAGTCACTGTAATTCAATCCTTTATCTTCTTAACTTTAAACTTTAATTGAATTCCCATTTTAAATGTGATATAGTGTATTAATCGCTCTATAAATCACCTGACAATATCAGCCATATTAACGTCAACGTAGGTCAGAAATTCATAAACTAGTTTTAATTCAACCATGTCGACTAGCCCCATTTCGAGAGATACTCTCTTTAAAAATCAAATATTATCTTGTATGAGGTTTATTGTTCGTGATTTTATTATTGTACTATGCTTTTCATTTTCATGAAGTTTTTGTTTGGCATTTATAACTTTTGATGGAGCGTCTCTGATGAATTTTGAAAAGACAAAACGAGTGCCAGGCGTAGCAAAATATATGTTCTGGCACTTTGCTGTAATTTTTGTTTAAATATTTCTGTAATGGGGGGTATATTTTTGAGACAATAACTATTTTTCATAAAAGATACATAAACTTTTTAAATTTCGGCAAGTGTCATTAAAAAAAACTTTTGTAAGCAGCTCACCTGTGATATATTATTTAATTAATGCCTGTGTAACACTTCGTATATCCGAAGCGATATCATCTATAATTGTTTATAATTAACTAATTAACTTGTTGATCTACCTCTACATCTGGACTCGTTTACCATCGTGTGAGGCTAGTCTGTTTACTGTCGCTAATTACCGTTTTGTACTATTATGACACATGGATGTGACTTTAACGTTCGTACCCGCGCCTCCTCAACTATAAATGACAATTCTTATACGCCGCTCTACTACCATGATGGGATGCCATTCTAGATGGGATGTGTTTGCATGTAAACCAATGACAATGAACCTTCTCTTTCTTTCTTTCTACGTTCTAATTATATGCTATATATACAAGAGACATTAAGTTTAGTTTGTCTATTCTTTTCTTATGCTTCTTGCTCTCGCTGTCTTCTAACTTTGCAATCGTTCTTAGTATCTCTATCGTAAAGGCTTCGGCCAAGTGTATAACGCTACTGTACTTTCTTGAATATAATATTTATTTTATATCGTGTAGTTTTTGACATGTGATAACCAGAACATTAGTAATTACGTAACCCTGTAGCCCCGGCCAGAGTTGTGGTATAGTTTTGTGCGGTGTTTCACCTGGTTTTCCTGGTGCCGTGACCAGGATCGCGACTTCAATTCGCGAACGAAGAATTCCATTCTGCAAGGACTGTGGAACTGTCTATAAATTGTAAGTACCTTTATTAACCTTTTTATCAGTTCATTTCTTTTAAAGTTAAAATGGCAGAAGGAATAGCACAAAACGTTTTAGATAATCTGGCAACTCAAATGGCAGGACTTTCTAATGTAATTGGGGCTCAGGGGGTTGCAAATACCATCCAACCATTTGAAGGGAATTCTAAGCAGTTTAAAACATGGATGAAATCAGTTGAGAAGTATGCAACTTTAACAAATGTTCAGGGGGCAAGAATAAAAGCAATCGCATTTCAAGCTAGTAAGGGTAGCGTAAGCGATTTTATTCAGAGATATATGCGCGATCATCCAGACGCAACATGGCCTGCGATGAAAAATGAACTTACACTTAGGTTCTCCGAGATAACAGATTCTGCACATGCATTAATGTTATTAAAATCTGTAAAGCAAAAAGCGGATGAAACTGTACAAGTTTTTGTAGAAAGACTTGTTTCATTAGCTGAAGAAGCATATGAAGGTGTGCAAGAAGGTGACGGCGCTGCGATTGAACGTCAACTTATTGGCTTCTTCACTGACGGTTTAGCGCACGATTATTTAAAGATGAAGGTCATGCGAGATAACCCTGCGACTTTACAAGCTGCAGTAACTGTCGCAATGAATGAACAAAATTTGCGAAAGCGGTTTAGTTTAAGAACAAAACAAGAAAATTCTACCCCTGCGCATCACGAACCTATGGAGGTTGATCGATATAAATCACGTAAACGTTGTTTCAATTGTAATAAATTCGGTCACGTTGCTAAAAACTGTCGCTCAAACACAACGCGAGTCAATGCTTTTTCTAATGTTGCAAGAACGCCATTGTCAGAAGTTGTCTGTTGGCGATGCAACAAGAAGGGGCACATTAGACGATATTGTAGGGTTAATTTGAACAAAGATAATTCGGGAAACTAAAACGCTCTTTTTACAAGGAAGCTGGTAAAAAGAGCCAGAAAAATCAATTACCTATTAAAAAAATTAATATTGCTGGAAATCCAAATTCTTGTTTAATTAAAATTGAAAAATTAAAATATAGAGCTTTAATTGATTCCGGTGCAGAAGTTTCGTTAATTAATGAAAAAACATTTCGGGCTATAAAAAATAAACCAAAATTATCAAAAGCAGTTTTAAGTTTACAATCAGTTAATGGGTCTGTACTTAAAATTCTGGGATGTGTTGAACTTCCATTTCAAATGAATGGGTTAAAATTAAAACATTTGTTTTATGTAGTTTCAAATGCGAGTAGGAATGTAATACTTGGAAATGATTTTCTTTCTAAAAATGGTGTTAGGGTTTATTTTGATTTGAAATGTATAAGAATCCAAAAACAATATGTACCATTACAAAGTGATTTACACATAGCTTCAATATTAAGGCTTCCAAAGAAAATAGTATTAAAGCCTCAGACTGTAACCACTTGCAATACTAAAGCTAGAAATTTTCATAGATATTACGCTGAGTCAAAATTGTATCAGGTTTCTGCAATAGACAAAGGTTTCATTAGCACACAGCCAGGATTGCTAATTAGCAATGCAATTGTCAATAAGAATTCTAAAAATAACTACCCTGTTATGATTGTTAATAATACGTCAAAAACAATTGCGTTACACAAAGGTTCAGCGGTAGGTAAATTAGATCCAATTAATGAAGTAGATGTTGTTGACCTTAAAGACTTACGACATGAAGGTGATAGTAAACGTGCACAAGATGTACTTAAAGATCTGCACGTGTCAGACGAACATAGGGAGATAATTAGTAAATTAATCAAAGATAATTTAGATTTGTTTGCTTTGAAAGATACTGAACTTGGTAAAACTGATATTTTAAAAATGAAAATAGATACAGGCGATCATCCACCGGTAAAATTGAAACCATATCGGGTACCTCTTCATAAAAGAAAAATAATTGATGACGCAGTTGATGATATGCTTAATTCGGGCATTATTCGAAAATCAAGGTCCCCATACGCCTTTCCGGTAGTCTTAACGACGAAGAAAGACCTTACGCAGCGATTTTGTATTGATTTCCGTCAATTGAACAAGATTACCAAAAAGAATAGCTTTCCTCTTGCCCATATTGATGATATTTTGGCCTTATTAGGAAATTCTCAATATTTTACAAGTTTGGACTTAAAAAGTGGGTATTGGCAAATCGCAATGGAAGAATCAGACAAAGAAAAGACAGCATTCGTCTGTCACAAAGGGTTATTCGAATTTAATGTTTTACCTTTTGGGGTTTGTAATGCTCCTGGCATTTTCACTGAAATGATGGGTGTAGTTTTGGAAGGCTTAAACGACTATGCAATAGCTTATTTGGATGATATATTAATATACTCAAAAACAAAAGAAGAACATCTAAAACATATCCAAACAGTTTTTAATAGATTAAGGCAACATCATTTAAAATTAAAGTTAAAAAAGTGTACTTTTCTCCAAAAAGAAACAACCTATTTAGGATTTGTCATTAACGATAAAGGTGTTCAACCAGACCCTCAAAAAGTTGAAGCAATAAAAAATCTAAAACCTCCAACAACTGTTAAAGAAGTTCGATCTTTAATTGGAATGACAAGTTTTTATAGACGCTTCATCAATAAATTCTCTGAAATAGCAGAACCAATCATTAAATTGACTAGAAAATATGCTAAATTCCATTGGTCGGAAGAATGTGATAAAGCCTTTGCTATGATAAAAGAAACGTTATCGACACTGCCATTATTAGTGTACCCTCAATTAGACAAGCATTTCTATTTATACACTGATGCTTCAGATCTTGCGATAGGTGCATGTTTAACTCAATATTGTGATGATGTTGAAGCTGAGAAACCAATCTATTTTCTATCACATAGGTTAAGTGACACACAAACACGGTGGTCTACTATAATGAAAGAAGCGTATGCAATTTACTATTCGTTACAAAAGCTACATCACTTGTTGCATGGTGCACAATTTACGATAAGAACTGATCATAAACCTCTCAAATATCTGTTAGAATCACCAATGCAAAACAGACAAATTCAATTATGGTCTTTGGCAATAGGAGGATATCAATGTACTATTGAGTATATTAGCGGTGATAAAAACTGTGCAGATCTTATGTCAAGGCCAATACTTGATAATGAAACTGACAAGCCGCCGAAAGATGACGATAATGATATCGGTCCTGATATAAGTGATAACACATTTGAGATTAATACAATTAATTCTAATAGATTTGATCCTAAACAATATGCTAGTTGTGAAGTTAATGAGGATGATGTACCATCAACATCAGATTTAAAATTTAAGGCTTTTAATATGCGTGAAGAACAAGAAAAGGATGATGAAATTGTTAGCATTAAAAAACAGTTAAATCAAAATACGGACAATAAGAAAATACAAAATAGGTTTATTCTTATTGATGAAACTGTTTATTATATATCTAACCCTGATAGTGACGCAGTCTTAAGATTGTATATCCCGCAACATTTGAAAGAAGCGGTTGTGAAAGAATATCATGATGATTTTCACATGGGTGTAGATAAAACTTATGACCTCATTAGACAAAAGTATTACTGGCCAAAAATGTTCAAAGAATTAAATAGTTATGTATCAACTTGTATAACTTGTCAAAGAAGAAATATGAAAAAGCATAAACCTGAACAATTAATAACAGACGTAGGCCCATATCCTTTTGCTAAAGTTGGTATGGATCTTTCTGGACCATATCCAGTAACCCTTTCAGGAAATAAATATATCATTTCATTTATTTGCCTTTTCTCAGGCTGGGTTGAAAGTTTTCCGGTTCCTGATAAAACCGCAGATAATGTTTGCCATCTTTTAATTGAAGAAATATTTCCTAGATACGGTCAAATTTTAGAATTATTAACAGATAATGGTACTGAAAATGTTAATTATAAGGTCAAGGAAACTTTAGAGGCTTTAAATATTCATCATATCAAAACAAGTTTTTACCATCCTCAAAGTAATGCAAAAGTAGAAAGATTCCATCGAACAATGCATGATGTGCTTGCTAAGAAAATAAAAGATGATGCTACAACTTGGGATATTTATTTGAATCAGACACTAGCAGCCATTCGTTTTAATGTTAATGAAAGTACAAAGTTCTCACCTTTCTTCTTATTATATTCCAGAGATGTTGTTCTTCCAATTGATAATATTCTAAAACCGCGACGTAAATATACAGGAGAGGATATGCATAAGATAGCACTTCAACAACAACACAAGTCATTTTTAATTGTCCATAAACAACAATTGAAACAAAAACGACGACAAGCTAAGTATGCAAATGCTAAATGTCAGGATGATCATTTACAAATAGGTGATCCCGTCTATTATAAGAATCATCGTAAGGCATCCAAATTACACAGCAATTGGAATCCTTATTACCGTATAACTGACCAAATTACACCTGTCACTTTTATTATCAGAAATCAATTAGACGGTACTACATTAAAAGCACATGCTGAACATCTTCGTTTAGCTAAATTAGAATGGGAAATCCCTGAAACAACTGATAAACCATTACGAAAAGCTACTTACGTTGAACCACCACCCGCGTCATCGTCAGAATCCTCATCAGATTCTGAAGACGAAGTGCCTCTAGCTAAAATCGCGAAAAAATATAAAAGAGAAAGGGAGAATAGTTCAGATGAAGAAGAAAATATTCCATTATCTGAACTATCTAGGCGTTTAAAACAACAAAAAATACTGAAATATCAAAATTTAAAACATCAAAATAAACAATCAAAATTAAGAAGTTCGGAGGAAGAAATTGAGGAAGAAATTGATATGGATCAAAACGATAACATAAATCAAAATGATAACATGAATCAGGATGATAATTTTATTGATGAAGATGATAAAATGTCAATCGATTTAACTTCTGTTAAAAAAGCTAACAGCTTAGGGTCTAAGAATAAAAGTCAAAATATGACTCTGTTTTTAAACATACTTAGTGACGTAGGTAAAAGGATTTGATTGATAAGCTTCCACATAATTTTCATATCTCATTATCAAATTAGTAGTGACAACCATTTTATTTGAATCATGGTGACATGGGCATCTGACCATAGAATGTTTGCCAACTAACTAACACTTTTCTCACCAAATCATTTTTTTTTCATTTTCAGATCATCCTCATCTTCATTATGAGCCAGAGAGAAAAGGATATCCTCGAAAGGATAGAGGAACTACCCGAGATTCCTCGGGGTATAATATATTTATATTATGCACAGGAAAGACGTAGGATCGTAAGGATCCTACGTCTAGATTTAGAATTGATGCTGGCTTTCGGGCACATGCACAATTGGGACGTAGGAAGCGCGGAACAGGCGAGGATTTATCCAAGCGCTTTCCGCTCGTCCTACCAAAACATGGCGGAAGAGGCGGATAGGGATCCGTTTATACGGTTCCTTTTACGGCAGTTGGATTGGTTAAGATTGCCGTAGAAGGCACCATCGTATTAAATAACGGTAAAATTTTTAATGACAATAACGTCCTTAATTTTTGTTTTATTAACTTTATTATTGGTCTGTTGTAGGAAATGACAACCTACCTTTACGCCTTGCTGGTGCTTGGCATGAGCGGAGCCATCTTCGTACATGAAAATGTAGTTTTTGAGAAGAAGAATGAATTTTCGACTTCAAGATCTAGATGGACTATATCTTTTGTCATCGATCTTGAAAATTATTCAAAATTTATCCAAAAGTTGTCGGAAGACGTTTACAGTGTAAGCGTCATGGCGACCGAAATTGATAAAGTTTATAATAAAAACCCCAACTTAAGATTATATGATAAATTGTTTGACGGCTTGCAGGGGGATGTCTTCAATTTGAAAAATATGTTTACTGATATTTCAAGTAATTATAAAAATTATGATACCCTAAATTCTGGAAATAATAAAGAGAAACGATCACTTATACCCGTTGTAGGTAAATTGTTAAATTTCTTATTCGGAACGGTTTCGGAAGGTGATATCGAAAAAGTACAAAAGAACGTAAATAAGTTGGCTTCTAATCAAAAACGTATCATACATGTCGTAGAAGAGAGTCTTTCTATTCTAAATATTTCTCGTAAACAAATTATTGAAAACAGAAACTCAGTAAATAGATTATTTACAGATCTACACTCTCTTGATGAAAAATTGACTAAAATTAAGGAACAAATAGGAATAAAAATTACGATTTTAGAGGGTTTCATTCAAGTTTACCTCCAATTAAATAGCATGATAGGGAACCTTAATCAATATATGCAGAAAGCTTCTGTAATGTTAGAACATCTCTCGTTGCAACTTAACATGCTTTCGTTAGGACACTTGTCACCAAGTGTTATAGCACCAAGCGAACTAAAAGAAATCTTGATTATGATAAAGGAAAAATTACCACAAAATTTAAAATTACCTAAGAATATTTATGCTGAACTTTGGGATTTTTATAAAATATTGTCTTGTTCTACAATCTTCAGAGATGGAAAAATTATTGTAATTGTACCTATTCCTTTATTAGATCGAAGTGATCAATTTGATATTTATCATGCTCATAATTTACCTGTTCCATTTCTTAATGAAATAGACAAGCTAGATAAAATAAACATCGTTGCTCAATACCAAATCGAAACGGTAGATTTTGCTATTAATAAAGAGAGAACACAGTGTGTATTACTAACGTCTACCGAAAGTTTGCAATGTACAAATCATGTAACCAAATTCTGTTCAATTAAGAGTCCCGTTTATTCAGTAAACAATAACAACTTCTGTATTCTTGCACTTTACCTGAAGAATACGGATCTAATTAAGAGAAACTGTCAGACAATGGTTAAATTAAGAACAATACTACCTCAAGCCGAATACTTAACAGATGGGCATTGGGTTATAGCTACTAATGAGATAATTAGATTTACAGTCGTCTGTCAGAATAAATTAACCTATACACTTGACATCAAACCTCCGCTGCAAGCGATCAAATTAGACATGCATTGTCATGCTGTTAGTAAAGCGCTAACTTTACCTGCCTATTTTTATCATGAAAGCAAATACAAAATAAAGGAACCTATGAAAAGAATTATAGGACAAATAAAAGTGGGAAATTTCAAAATTTGGGAACCCTTTTATAAGAATATTGATAATTATACAAAGTTAACGTCTTATAAATTACCTTCTATTGATGAAATCCCAATGGGAAATTTAATTGATGAATTACAACAAGTTAGGGAAGATAGTCCGCCTGAGTTGCCCAATTGGTTTCTTTCAACGATAGGAATTTGGCCAAGTATTTTATTAATTACACTTTTTATTGTATGTTTCAAGTTTTATTCAAAATTCAAAAATTGTTGCACGTGGTCAGCAAAAATTCGAACTGATAGATTGGTTGCCAAAGGTACAGTTCCTGAAGTGATGTTCCACAAAGTGGGGAGTGAAACGAACGCAACAGAGGACACGTCAACCTCGACATCACGGGCAGCCGCACAAGACGAAAATCAAGGCAAAATTTCGATCGGCCGCATACGTCCAACATAGATGAACAATCTCGGGCTACAGATTTTCGGTTTCAAGTAATGATGAACTTTTCGTGCACGTTAGAGAAAATAGACAATCATGCATAATCTACATCGTTTGCTGTTTACTGTTTGTAGTGACAATCGTTATATAGATACCGTCTTTCATATATCTATATTATTTGCTGTCGTACATTGACAATCATATTTATACAGAGAGAACTACACGTTCCGAGAGCTGAGATACCAGAAGTGTTCATTTATTTATATAACATTGTATTACCTGACATGATCGTATCATGAACTTTGTTTAATTGATTAACGGTTGATGTACTAGACCGTATTTGCTGTATTTATAAACTTTGTCGTTTCCGTTGAATCTACAAAGAGGATTGTTTTCGAACATTTCGAACTTTATATATGTACCTGCACGTTTATCGCTTATTACCGTTCGAGTGACCGTAAATATGTCACTTGGAAGTAACATATTTTCTTGTGGTGATAAGGAATGTAACACTTCGTATATCCGAAGCGATATCATCTATAATTGTTTATAATTAACTAATTAACTTGTTGATCTACCTCTACATCTGGACTCGTTTACCATCGTGTGAGGCTAGTCTGTTTACTGTCGCTAATTACCGTTTTGTACTATTATGACACATGGATGTGACTTTAACGTTCGTACCCGCGCCTCCTCAACTATAAATGACAATTCTTATACGCCGCTCTACTACCATGATGGGATGCCATTCTAGATGGGATGTGTTTGCATGTAAACCAATGACAATGAACCTTCTCTTTCTTTCTTTCTACGTTCTAATTATATGCTATATATACAAGAGACATTAAGTTTAGTTTGTCTATTCTTTTCTTATGCTTCTTGCTCTCGCTGTCTTCTAACTTTGCAATCGTTCTTAGTATCTCTATCGTAAAGGCTTCGGCCAAGTGTATAACGCTACTGTACTTTCTTGAATATAATATTTATTTTATATCGTGTAGTTTTTGACATGTGATAACCAGAACATTAGTAATTACGTAACCCTGTAGCCCCGGCCAGAGTTGTGGTATAGTTTTGTGCGGTGTTTCACCTGCTTTTGCAATTGTTGATAGATTTAGCAATCGATTCCCCATTCAACCGTTACTATTATTGTTTTAAACTTGCGGTCAGGCGAGTGCTTTGTTCCAAGGTCTTGTGACTTTAGGATGAAGAACAACAATTCCTCCTTGTTTATTTGATTATGAACCAATTAAACGATATATTTTTAAATAAACCCTTTGAACCATAAAGTATTTTATACCTTTTTTACATTTTGGCTTTATGCTACGTTTAACTTATCAAAAGTAAATAATTAGATAATGTCGTAGTCTATCTTGTATTAAAGCCATTTAAATTTTCAGCTGAAGTTTTGATAATTTAAACCGAGTAATAATTACTAAGTCCTTGTCAGCAATAAAATACTCTTAAAGTATTGTGTTCTCTAAATATTCTACTTTTACTTTTTCACATTCTTGAAAAAAATGTGTATGTGTTTGCTTGTCAACTTATTTAAGTGTTTCCTGTATGTTTGCTTGCCAACATTTTTGAGTGATTGTCCTTTACCTTGTTTATCTGTTACCTCGACAAACTGTTATATGGTAGATTGTCAATTTGTTGAATTAAATGTAGTTTCTTGTCAACTTGTTTATGTGTTTGTATGCCAATTCTCATATATATTTATATATGTTTAATTGTCGATTTTATATGTGTTTCCTGGTGTCGATCCATTTAATGTGTTGCTTGTCAACTTGTATAAACATATGCTTCTCAAAATGTTAATGTGTTTGCTTGTCGATCTGTTTATGTGCTTGCTTGTTAACTTGTATATGCATTGCTGGTCATTTTGTTTAGTTGCTTGCCTGTCGGCTTGTTTTTGCTTTTCGGCGTGTATATGTGTTTGTTGGTCAGCTTGTTAAATGTGTTTGTTGGTCAGCTTGTTAAATGTGTTTGTTTATCGATCGGTTTATGCGTTGCTTGTCGATTTATAAATGTGTTGCTTGTCAACTGGGTTAGTTGCTTGCTTGTAATATTAAAAACGAAAGAATATGGAGGTTTGTTTTTGTGTTTTGTTGTCAGTCTGTTTTTGTGTTTGTTTGTCGAGTTGTTTATTTGCTGCTTGTCAACTTGTTTAGTTGCTTGCTTGTAGTTTGTTTCTGTGATTGGTGGTCGATCTGTTCATGTGTTCATGTGTTGCTTGTCAACTTGTTAAATTGTTTGCTTGTCTGCTTGTTTACGTGTCTGGTTGTCGATCAACATGTGCTGCGTGTCAACTTTGTAGATTGTTTAGCTAGTTAAGATTTTCATGTTGATTCTAATACTGTTTCACTGATCTATGCTGATAAAGTTTCCGTTTTTATGATTATATGTAATTTGTGATTTTTCATTACTTTCTATATCAGTATTGTGCCCAAAACAGTCTTCATTAACTTAAATTCTCTAAAACCGATTGATTGATGTTTCACTTATGATTTCAATTATGAGTGTCATCTTTGTTTTAGATAAGAAGTTTGATATAGAAAACATAACAACAGACTATAGTTGATCAGTCAGGACTGTGACCGCGCGTTAATACACTGAAAACCATGCAGCAAAATGACTTCAGATTCACAATATACATGATATATATTTGCAATATACAAAAATGTCATGGAAAAATACTATAACAATGTTATTGTTACAACACCCCTCATATAATATAAAATCGTTCAATACACAAGTCCATTTATACATTGTAATATCAGCATATGAAACAGGATACATAGTTGAACATGCTAAATCATGCACGGCACAGACAAAATAAAGACAATTGTGAACTTGATAATATTACATTACTGTTGCTAAGCATTTGTTTGTTGTTGTTTTTTAATTTGAATAATCATTAAGGTTTTATTATTCATGCATCACTTTATTTATTTATCCATCTAAAAACGAAAAGTGCAGTTTACTGGTCAAGTGCTGAAATCTACATATCAAATATTTGTAGTTCGACATCCTGGTTTCTAATCGCATTGTGAAGATGTCTGTTTTGGTTGTGTTCTTGGTCTTTATCATTATCCATAGTCAACAAGTGTTTTGGGTTAAACCGTGCTTTGGCGATCACCGGCCGCATGAAAAAGTGATTCTGATTTTTATTTGTAGCGGATTTATTTACCAGATATTTTGAATTAAAACGCGTGTTTGCATTTGCAGACTGTCTGATTGACTTCAAGGGACATCCTAATCTGTTTTTAATTTGAAAGATCAAGTCATGTTTCTGTTTGAAAAGTCTATATCGTGGCCGAGACGCACGAATGCACGAAGTCTCTTGTCCATTTCGTCATTAGTTTCCATTTGGTCGAAATTTAAAACGATTATTTGACGGTCGGAGTTTTCTTCGAAATTATGCCAAATGTGTTTCCATTCTATTTGTGTCCAAGATGGTCCATCTTCCTCTAATTTGTCACTTAATATGACCAAAAAATTTCTACTATACATCGCATTCGATATAGTTACATCTTCCTTAATAGAGCCACCTGCCGAGTGTATACACGGAATAAAAATACGATATCCCGCTAACTCCAGGTCTGGCTTCAGACAGAACAGGATCCAGCGTCTAGCCTCGTCGTTTTCCTCGGGAAAAGACACATAAGCATCATATAAAGGCAGCGGAGATATCATTGAAAGATTTGTGGACCGAGTATGTGATCTATACCAAATAAAAATTTCGTACCTTAACATATAGACTGTGCTAGCTATAACTGCAATCAACGTTGCTGATACTGCAAGAATAATTGAAATAGTGATGGCTAGAGTATCGTCTGTTCCACGTTCACATACATCTTCCTTTACAATTTGGGCAACAGAAAGACCGATGCCCTCACATATAAAAACTGTTTGGTTTGCACATCCTGCCTTTTCACTTTTCCCAAACCAATCTTTCTGCCAAAGAGTGTCACAGTCACACTTTACTATTACTGTTCCAAAGCTTATCTCACATGGATCAAGTGTTTGAAAGTCATTTGGTATTGTCGAAATCGCATTTTCTTCAAAATTCAAGATGATCGATGACGGAAATGAACTAACGGCAATGGGATCTATATAGAATATACTGTTGTACGAGACGTCAACTGCAATTGTATGTTGCAAGTAAGTTCTATTTTCCAATTGGGTTATACTGTTGTTTTTAAATATCAAAGTCAAGTTTGTTTTATTGGGAACATACGGAGGAAGACTTTTTAAGTTTGTATTACTACAGTCAACTACTGTTCGTCGTTCTTTTGGTTGATGGAAACAGTGGCAATCACTTGGACATTCTTCTGTTAAATTGCAAATCAAAAGATCCAAACGGTCTTTGATGATCAAGTCTACAATGTATTGACCGCGAAGTTCTGGCGGATTCCAACAAGTTATATTGAAGTAGTCCCTCCAAAAGACAGACATGAATGACTCAGCAAGCTCTAAGAAAGGTTCCATGTGACAATCACAATCCCACTTCATATCAGTCATTATAAATCCATATTTTAGTACTTTTCCAAGAATAGTTAAATCCGAAATTCCCAACTTATTGTAGTCTATAAACTTCGTAAAATAATTTATATTCAAGTCAACAATTCCTCCTAAGTACTGTTTATTTTCGTCAATTTTGAAATTATTTGTATTAACAATTTCGGTTATTTTGTTCTCTGAATAATCTAATTTACAAAAGTCAGATTCCGATATAGTATTGCTAAACTCAAGTTTTTGAAGATCGTTTTGTGAGAAATCGACTAAATGAATTTCCAAGGTGGTCCCTGTTACCGAAGCCGGTTCCAAGTTAGTTAGACTGCTGTTTTTGATCCGAAGTATTCGCAAGTTTTCAAGTCCTATGAAGGTTTTGTTACTAATATGCTTTATATTATTATAACTTAGATCGAGAGTATCTAGTTTTCTAAGACAAGACAGATTTCCTACCTCTGATAAATAGTTGTTTTGTAAATCAATTGTGACTATTCTACTTCCAAAATCACAAATATTTCTTGGCATTTTAGTCATATGTCCGCTTCTGTGGATCAGAGTTAAATGTTCAGTGTTTTGAGCTTTAGTGTCTTCGTATATTATTGACTCGCCATTTCTGCCAATGTATTCTATGTAAAGATTTTTCGTTGTGCTGTAAACTTCCCATGAAGGTTTAGAGTTACACATGCAGCAGCTTTCTTGTCTGTCTACAAGGTCTTCCTTTAAATCGTCGGTACAATAAGACTTCAAACACATAAGGTACGACCTGTTAAAGTTTGAAGATACCGGCTGCCAAGGTTCGAAGGTTAGCCCCGACGAAAACGTAAACAACTGTATGAAGATTAAAATAAAGCACATTTCTTTTTTGTCACATGATATCTTTGAAAATAAGTATCGTCTATTAAATATGGTGAAATAATTTTATCCCAAAACATTATGTTGTGATTTTGCACTATATTTATAATTTTCAAATTGAAAATAACAAGTATTCGATTCAAAGCTGCATTTGACATTACCAAAAACTGCCTAAAGATATTATATATACATTTCTTTATGTATATAAACCTTAAAATACGTACAATTGAATTTTGTGATTTAATTTAAAATTGGATCTACAATGAATATCAAAAGGTGGAAACCCAAACTGACAATCATGACCTTTCAATATGTAAAAATAAATTTAAAAATAAACTTGTACTCGTTATGTGACTTAATTCCCTGTTTGTATTTTTACACTATACGAATTTCAGTTATGGCCATATAACATGATTCGAATATTGCATGATTTGCATTTCAAATATCTATGAAGTCATATTTCATTTTATCATTTACCTGGTGATATCATGGTTTGAATTAGAGGAAATGGGTAGTAATACACCAGCATTTACATGAAAGCAAATGCAACTGGAACTGTCAACAGAATGATTCCTGTTGATATTTTCCCATCGCTTTCTGTTGACTATCAATTCTTGTTGAATTTTTCCTTTGCTTTCTGTTTTAATTCCTGTTGATATTTTCCCATCGCTTTCTGTTGACTATCAATTCTTGTTGAATTTTTCCTTTGCTTCCTGTTAACTATCAATTCCTGTTGATATTTTCCCTATACCGTCTATCAACTATCAACGGATGATTGTGATTAAGAATGATGACCGATTGATGACCTATAGTGTTACTATAAATTTATGCATTAATTATAGAAGATAATGAGATGTGGAAAAAGTTTACGAGACATAACCTACAATATAAACGACAATTTAAACAAATCCACAATGGAAAACAGCCAACAGCCTTCAATGTGACCAGTGGTCACTGCTTGCTCTTTTTCAATTGGCCCTGGTTTGTAAATAAACTACATATGATTCAAGCTCAATCCTAAAGCGCAATAAAAGACCCTCTTCTTGACATAAAAAACAACAACAAAACAATTAACATAAATTCGACGAAATACAAACAAGCTTTGATAAAGATTCCTTGCTTAGGACTGCACATTTAAAAAGTGGCGGGGTTTAACTATTTTTTTTTGGCGCCAACTGTCCCCTTATTGATAATCAATTACAAAGCACAAACTAACACACAGTAAAAATCAAATCGATAGAGGTTCAATTCAACAAGAAGACAAAAGTACAACAAGAAATTAACGGGACGTAGAGATGCTCTTTTGAGAACACTGACAGCTACCTAAGAGACATCTATCGACTGATGCAAAATAAAAATCAAGTATGTCGATTTTAAACCCGCATTAAGTCCATTTGTTGTGCCTTAGTTCAAATTTTCTTTCCATTTCCGGTTACAACGCTTTTCTAAAATGTTACGTCTTTTACGTAATGTACACAAGGCTCAATAAATTTCAAGAAAAAAATCTAAATGTCTTTCCTCGTCATTCATATGGCCGATATCATCATTGCTGAATACGAGTGCTTTTAAGTGTTATGATTTCTTACTATTTTGAGTCAAATTCTGATAGAGAGATGATATTCTTTAAAATGGTCAAATATTTCGTCCACTGACCAACTACCAAAAGACAGAGAAAATGGAAAATGAAATGCACTCGGACTTAAAAAAAGTATTCTGTAGTCTTGTGAATCAACAATTATTTCTGATTTTTATAATTTCGTGTCGTTATATATCAATCAATATTTCTGATTATCCAATATTGCTTTCATATAAAAAGAAAGGGATAAAGTATACAGAGCATTGGGTGCAAAGTTACTTCCTAGTGCAATGACCACAACTTTTCTAACCTATCTTTCTGATCTATGTTTTGCGGATTTATTACCCCTTCACATGTACGAGATTTCCTCATGACTTCTAACGAGTTTAAAACTCGTATTTGATCGCAATAATTACTTGCAATTAACTCACAGTTGTTCCTCGGCAAGTTTTACAAACACTTGTGAAATCGCCTGAACTTGTGAACGTTTTAAGAGGATTATTGACATGTCTTTGACATTCATTAAAATTTTTCGAGTTGAAAAGAAAAAAACAACATTTTCATAATTTAACTCATAAACACATCGCATATCACTTTAAAAAAACACGCGGCGATTGTTTCTCACTTTTACTCGTAAATAACCCAGAAAGACATCGCAGAGTATTTCGTAATAAAAAACTTCAAAACTAAAATTTGTATAGACGCTGGACGGGAGTGCGAAAATTTTCTGCATACATACTCCGAAATCATAGTTCGTGAACGGTTGGATGGAAATATCGAAAGAAATTTTTAAAATTCTAAAATTTGAAAATCGTAACAACTCGTAACAGAATACTGTATAGGTGCAGGGGGTATTAGACAATTTCTGAATCTCTGTACGGTCACAGGTATTAATTATTATGGCAATAAAGTTAATTTTAGCTCTTCTTTGGTCTTTCACTGTTAAAATCAAAGATTTCAAACTCAAAAGCCCGTCTCAAAAACAACAGGACGGTTGTGCATGTCGCTAAAAGTAGCATCATGAAAAAACTTGCTAGCCCCCCCCCCCCCCCAAAAAAAAAAAAAAAAAAAAAAACTGACGAAAAAGCAGCACTTAATCATTTAAGGGTTTAAGGAAGAACCTTTAGACAAATCATCTCCATTTAAAATGTCTAAAGAATAGTGAGGTGAAATAACAAATTACAGAACAGAAACTTCATAAAAACGTTTACGCTTCCCATGCTAATAAAATTAAAAAGATGGATAAGACTAAAACGATGCTACAAGAAGTCCATTGTACACTGACAAGACTATAGTTGTAGAAATAATTATAGATAAATAGAAAGATATAAGTGCATGTATCCAGAAGACATGAAAAATGGACACCATAAGACGATGATTTAAGGGGTTTCCTACATTTGTCAATTGTAATTTGTCTTGATAGTCAGAAAATAGTTGGAATATTGTATTATAGTGCATAAGTTCCATTGTACTACTTCTCACCACTACGAAAGCCTAGAAGGCTCATACGAGATCCGAGATTCGAAATCCGAGATTCGAGATTCGAAATTCGAGATTCGAGATTCGAAATTTGAGATTCGAGATTCGAAATTTGAGTTTCAAGATTCGAGATTCAATATACCAAATGAGTTCCTTGTTGCGGGAGCCAAATTTTGCGGAAATCAAGCAAAATGGAAGGTATTTTTTGCAGATTTCAATTTTCTTGATTTTTCGCAAGTTTTATACAACTTCATAGCTACTCTAATCAGAGATTGGTCAAATTACTTTCAAAGTAATTGATTAAATTACTATTACTTTGATAAAAATACGATTAAATTAAATTAATGATTACAGAAATTTTGAAAGTAATTGATTAAATTACTGATTACTTTGTAATGTAATCATGATTACACCTGATTACATTCATTAAGGTTCAGAAAAAATAAGTGACCTTGCAAACTACATGTACATTAATACTAGAAATCTGGAAAAGCAGGGGGGCTGTTAAGAAATCTAAAGATAATCCAAAATTTTTGACAGATTTGCATCAAATGAAAATACAAATCTTCAAATAATACTTATCCAACATATTGACCTACAGATCTCTTTTCCATTTAGTTTTTGAGTTCACAAGAAATTGTGGACAGACGGACAAAGTGAAAAACTTGAGGGCTTGAACATCTTCATAGAAATTTTGTTGGAGAAAATCCTTGGTAAAACATAAATCAGTATAAAGGCGTTTCTTATCTAGTATATTGTTTTATATGATTTCCTACTCTATGCTTATCTACAATATGTTTAATTATCTTAAAATCATATTTTTTTCCAATTTCAATGTTAACTTTTTTATACATGCACTTTGATAATTTGCCCTAAGGAACACTTTTTTTTAAAGGTGTAATATAATAGATAGTTATAAAAACACTCTGCAACTGGCTTCTATCTTTCAATGTGATAGGTGATAATAAAAAACTGAAAGGATTAAATATTTACTTTAAACAACAAAACTTAATTGAAAAAGAAATGTATTGAAATTTCTAAAGAACAAAATTAATTAGCTACATTTTTTAAAATATTTTAATATAATATAATATTTTTCAATAATAATCTGTACATCTAAAAACATCCAGGTTCAAACATTAATTGTTTTAAAAAATCAAAATGAATATGATATTGATTTTGAGAACAAGCCCCTACTAGTATTATCATGAAAATAACTGTGAATATATATTAGAAATAAAATTCTGCATTTTAGCTCAAAGCATTTGCAATTATGTGTCATGAGCTGGACGACTAAGTCACACAGAGAGCATTAAAGAAAGCAATCGCTACACGTAATAGGGATCTTTTGGCATGATTTAGCAATTTTGGGCTTGTTGACGAACCCAAAAGCAAGGGAGCGGATTCCAACTACGAAACCCTTTCTGAATCTGCCACAGCAGCATCTGATTCAAACCGCATTAAAATCAACAGTCAGATGATTGAAAATACACACTTATATAGATTATCTAAACATATAGATTATCTAAACCTTTAATACAAAATACGTGTTTTGCCAAACATAACAATAAATAATGACTGGCAAATATATCTTAATTACCAATAGCAAACACATATTAATATACTGAGTTTACCAAAATTATGTTATACACTGTTGAATTTGGGGGTTTCTGTAATTAAATGATGACCTATTTTGTTGGCTATCAGAATATTGAATTTCGAGTTTTGAATCTCGAATCTCGAATTTCGAATCTCGTATCTCGAATTTCAAATCTCGTATCTCGAATTTCGAATTTCGAAACTCGTACATCGAATTTTGAATCACGTATTTCGAATTTCGATTCTCGTATTTCGAATCTCGATAATAACGTTTTAAAGGAACTATTTTGATTGTACAGGATATTTAAGCAAGAAATTTGATTGGTTGTCATTATATTGAATCTCGAAATTCGAATTTCGAATCTCGAATGAGCTTCTGGGCTTTCGTACACCACCTTTACTTTCCTTAGTTAAAGTGGTTGGCAATTTGTGTAAAACAACAACAAAATATTTTTTCAATGTTAACGCTGATAAGGTTAGTCCGAACGTTGGCGTATTTTTTTTCAACAAATCCATTAAGTTACTCACACAAATAGCATTTGAGGCAATCTTAGAAAACAAGAAGATATCCTAATAATTGCATTTCCTGCACAGACATTGTTTACAGAAAATTGTCATTGACCTTTAGGTAGCGACGAGTAAAAACAAAAAAGTATGTGAAAATATCCCTTACATAAAAGTTCATCGCGGCCACCAATGTCCTAAATCACAAACACAGGTTATGCAAGGTTAATTCTTTTGGAGAAGTTTCCGGTAATTATTTTGGGGAGTTTTCTGATTAGTGTGCTTTTTTTCACATCCGTGATGGTTAGCCATAAAGTATCCGTTTAAATTTTGAAATTATAAAAACACTTAGCTTCTTCCTATCCCAGACATAAGTTGGTCTAAGTAATTATTTGGTTTCTAGTTTTCGGCATTTTTGGGTAACATTGTTCTATGCTCTTCATATTCATATAGTTTTTGGCATTTTAAATTTTTGGTAGAGCGCCTCTGGTGAGTCTTGAATAGACGAAACGCGCGTAAGGCGTAGCAAAACTTATTTGTCTAAAACTTTGTTGTATTTTATAGTTGTCTATAGTCAGTCCTCATAGTCTTGTTAAAAATTGGTGAATTTAAAATCAGATGTAGCTATGCTAGAGTTTATGAAACAACTTATTTCATAACAGTATATTGCTGCAGATCATTACAATCTAATTTTTTGTGGACGTGTCTTTAATTTTACACCATTGGATCCCTCGGCCATAAAATGAAATATGATCATTTTCAATTTTTATTTTTAAAACTGTGGTCTTTACTTCAGTTCACTTCATTCTCATACTATTTCAATAAGGCTAAGAATGATAATAAAGATGAAAAAAATCAAGCAAACCTATCATTTTCCTGAAGTTCTCCTGACGAATTTCTTCGCGTAACTAAAAAATATGATTTAGGACATCGTCATAATATAACATTGAATATCGTCATGCAATGGACATAATTAAGATACTTAAAGACTTTCGCTTTTACATAGATAGACCATACCAATATGGTTTCTTCATTTTTTTCTCTTTAAATTATGTTAATATATATATATAAATTCTAAGCAGAATGTTGTTCATTGCATAACGATATTGTGAATTGTATAACGAAATTATCAATTGCGTAAAAAGCTTAATATAACATTTTTTGCAAATTCTAGTACCATGACATACTTGTTATCTCAAACTATTACGTTGGTATCATTGTGTGTATAACTATATGATGTACATGTATCTATATGACTATATCAACTAAGAAAAAAAAATATATAAAGATTTTGTTATCATTATACAATTGACATTGTTTGAAACCTCCATTTGAATATTTTGAGAAAAAAATATATAAAATGTATTATCTTATTTAAATTATGGAAAGGTGATTGTCTGCTTTGTTGAATACCATTTTCGTTGTTTGTCTTTTAATGTTTATGTCAAAGATAGCAATCTTTGCAGATCAAATTTAGTTTAACTAACTATTTTTTCTTTCATACCAATAGCAGACACAGAAAGCAAAACAATGTCATCGACATACATATAGCAATAGAGGGTACTTTGTTTCATTACTTAACAATTAAGGAAACTTGCTTATTTCATCACTTATTTTAAATCGAGCACAGCTTGAAGCGCCCGCTAGAGCAGAGACCTCTACGACATATTCCTGCGAAAAACTTTTCTAATGCCGATAAAGAAATTTTATGGTCCACAAGTGCATTTTAATTTCATTTTTTAATGAACCCCATCAAGAAAATAAAATGTTTGTTTTAAAACATAGAAGAAATTAAAAAGAAATATTGTGGCATTAACTCTTAACGTAATTTATAAGGGCTTTTCATATATTTATTTACATTGCATTTCAATGAAGAAATATTGTCAACGTCATTATCAAAATTTTGGAGCGACATGCCACACGCTCATGAATATGCGCCATTTCCATAGCTTACGCGTAATTTGGCAAAACTAAATTTGGAGAATTTGAACAAAGTTCATATGAATATATCTCCTTTTTTGTTCTTTCAAATGTATCACATTGAATAAAAATGCTGAGCTTGAAGCTAGGCAATGATTGAATCATTATACAACATTTGCTTAGTTTGTTCATTATTTCATCGTTGTGTAAAACTTAGACCCTATCATGCGTCGATGCCAATTTTTTAGTTACTTTATTATTATTCCTGTATGTAAAACTTTATCAAAGGCCCTCTGAAAGTCAGCAAAGCAAGCATACAACTTACCATTCTTTATGGTTTTTAGAATGAACATATTCTTTCTGAGAAACCTATCAGATAATATTATTTTCACTGAGAAAACTGTCAACTCTATTATAAGTAAAAGTGTTGAAAAGATTTCATAGAAAATTAGTATTAGTGATTCCTCTATAGTTAGTAAGGTTTGCAAGGTCTTCAGATTTATGTATAATTGTTTTTTAAACTTCAGTCAGTGAGCAGGGATATAACATGAGAAAATAAAGAAAGAATGTGTCCATGGGACACGGATGCCCCCGCTGGCCTCAAGTTAAATGGTCGGTCCCTTATATCTTTGTGGGTTATTCAGTTATGTAAAATATTGTAAAAATGATATTTTTCAAGATTATCAAGTAAAGCTTCTAGTCATCTCTGTCTTTCTTCAAGTTCATGGTGATTTGTCATGTTTGTAACATATGAAAAGCCATTTTGATGGCGCCACCGCACAGCTTTTTTCTACAAATTATCTTCCTTTAAGCGTATTCAAGTACTCCCAATAAGAATTTGGGTTCTTTTTATAGAGTATTCAATCTGTTTTATAACGGATGTTTTTTTTATATTTCTTGATTTTGATTTTCTCTGTGGTTACTGTAATAGTGTTTCCTGATAAGATAAGAGAATTGCTTCAGAATCTTGCTGAAAATTGTGCCAAAATTCTGAAGTATTAACTTTCGTACCATGTTATTTTTCAAGAAATGGGAGTTTCTCTTGTAATTTGGTGTGTCTATGGTGGGCTATTTTCCTTTATTATGATTAATGTATTGCCCGGCGATTAAACCTGTATGGACACATGATATATACAACTTAAAAGTAAGACGTTTTGAAGGCTCGCGGGTCTAAATTTGCGCATCTTTTTTGCGCAGCGGTATTGTATCAGTAAATCCACCTATTGTCTGTAGCCTCGTCACTGATTCCATTAAACAACACAGCTTCTGTGAAAGTTTGAAGAAATTCTATTGTTCGGTTCTTTTTGTATGTCATGTTTTACATTGAAATTTTCATTTTCTTTATATTTTGTGTGAAAAAATGCCATATTTCAACAGTTTCTTTAATTTCATTTTTTTATTTGCACGGTGACCCCCATTTTTTATTGATTCAATTTGAAGAATGCATTAAAACACACATTCTTTGCAAATTTGAAGAAATTCTGTAGTTTGGATTTTTTTCTATGCTATTTTTAAGCTGTAACTTATCATTTTTCCTATATAATCTATATAAAATATCCTATTTTGAGAACCTTAATATCGGGATTAAATGAACGGTGACCCCAATTTTTTATTGCATATTTTTTATCCATACACAAAGGACTATAAATGTGCAAATTTACAGAAAAATCTATAATTTCAAATTTAGACCCTCGAGCCCCCTTAAGATAAAGAAAAATGTTCTGTTACATAATTTCAACAAAAATTATTTAAAAATTCCGATATATTATTGTTGCAATTTAAAAGACGTTTTCCAAATGCATATTTACATAATACTGTAAATAAAACAACGGAACTTAAAATAATGCAACAAAATTACCACAGCTGTACAATAATCATTGATATTTGAGGACAACACGATGGAAAAAAGACAGAAAATTATTTAGTTTGTACAAATACACCTTGCAGAAATACACAAGTTTATTGATTGCACCACTGGATATGAAAAAATGAAACCCCACAGTTTAAACACAGACAAATGTAAATATGATCGATTATATTTCACTTTCGTTGCTAGGCAAAATTTACTTTTCTTAAATTCTTTTAACAGAGATACATCAAATAATTTAATTTGCCATTAAAAAGAGAAAACTAAAGATTACTCTTCAAGTACTGAAATTTACATGTCTAATATTTTCAGTTCGACATCCTGATTTCGTATTTCATTGTTATCACTTTTAAGACTTTTGTTAAAAAGTCTTTTTTGATAATGTTCTTGGTCTTTGATTATGTTTTCGCCTATAGTGAATAAGTGTTTTGGATTAAATCGTGATTTGGCATTTACAAGTTGCACGAAAGGTTGTTTATCTTCTTTAACTGCAGTCTCTTTAGTTACCAGGTATTTTGGACTAAAACGTTTGTTGGCATTTGCATGTTGTCTGGTAGACTTCAGAGGACATCCTAATCTGTCTTTAATTTGAAAGATCAAGTCATGTTTCCTGTTTGAAAAGTCCATATCGTACCCAAGACGCACAAAAGCACGCAGCCTCTGGTCTATTTCGTCATTAGTTTCCATTTGGTCGAAATTTAAAACGATTATTTGACGTTCTGGATTTTCTTTGAAGTTATGCCAAATGTGTTTCCATTCTATTTGTGTCCAATATGGTCCATCATCCTCTAAATTGTCACTCAAAATTACTAGAAAGTTTTTACTACATGACACATTTGTTATAGTATGTTCTTCCTTAACAGAGCCACCAACTGAATGTAGACACGGAATGTATAAATTATATCCTGCTAACTCAAGATCTGGCTTAAGACAACACAGGACCCAGTGCCTAATTTCGTCGTTTTCCTCAGGGAAAGACACATAAGCATCATATAAAGGTAGAGGACTTACTTTTGAGTGACTTTTTGACCGAGTATGTGATCTATACCAAATGAAAATTTCGTATCGAAACGTATAGACTGTACTTGCTATTACTAAAATAAACACTGTCAATACTGCAAGAATAATTGATATAGTTGTAGATAAAGTATTGTCTGTTTCAGTTTGACATAAATCTTCCTTTACAATTAGGGCAACAGAAAGACCGATGCCCTCACATATAAAAACTGTTTGGTTTGCACATCCTGCTTGTTCACTTTTCCCAATCCAATCTTTCTGCCAAAGAGTGTCACAATCACACTTTACTAATACTTGTCCAAAGCTTATCTTACATGGATCAAGTGTTTGAAAGTCATTTGGTATTGCCGAAAGAGCATTTTCATCGAAATTGATGGAAATTATTGATGACGGAAGTGAACTCACAGCATCGGGGTCTATAAAGGAAATTCTGTTATAAGAAACGTCAATAACTGTGGTATATTGCAAATAAGTTCTATTTTCCAAACGCGTTATACTATTGTTTTTTAATATCAAAGTCAAATTTGATTTGTCGGGTACAAACGGTGGAAGACTTTCAAAGTTAGCATTACTACAATCAACGACGGTCCGTCTTTGTTTTGGTTGATAGAAACAATAACAATCTCTTGGACATTTGTCAGTTAAGTTACATATGAATAAATCTAAACGGTCTTTCTTGATCAAGTCTACAATAAATTGACCTCGAAGTTCTGGAGGGTTCCAACAACTTATATTGAAGTAATCCCTCCACATTTTAGCCAAATATGGCTCAGTAAGTTCTAAATAAGGTTCCATTTGGCAGTCACAATCCCATTTCATATCAGTCATGATGAAACCGTATTCCATTACTTTTCCAAGTATAGTTATGTCCAAAATCCCTAGCTTAGTAAAGTCTATAAACTTCGTAAAATTATTTTTATTCATGTCCACAAATCCTCCCCTGTATTTTTTGTCCTCTTCAATTTTGAAATTGTTTGTATTTACAATTTCGGTTATTTTGTTTTCGGAATAATCTAGTTTACAAAAGTCAGATTCCGATATCGCGTTGCTAAACTCAAGGACTTCAAGCTCATTTTGTGAGAAATCAACTATATGAAATTCCAAATTGTCCCCCGTTACTGAAGCAGGCTCCAACACCTTAAGACTGCTATTTGTGATCCGCAGTATACGTAAGTTTTCAAGTCCTATGAAGGTTTTGTTACTTATATATTGTATATTATTATAACTTAAATCGAGAGTATCTAGCATTTTAAGACAAGAAAGGTTTCCTACCTCTGACAAATAGTTGTATTGTAGATCGATTGTAACTATTCTTTGGAAATCACAGACATTTCTTGGTATTTTCGTCATTTGTCCTTTTGTGTGGATGAGAGTTAAATGTTCAGCTTTTAAAAAATTAGAATCTTCGTATATAATTGACTCGCCATTTCTTCGAATGTACTCTATGTTAAGATTGATTGTTGTGTCGTAAACTTCCCATGAAGGTTTAGAGTTACACATGCAGCAGCTCTCCTGGCTGTCTACAAGGTCTTCCATCCGCATGTCTGAACAATAATACTTATCACACATTAGATACGACCTGTTAAAGTTTGAATTTTCCGGCTGCCAGTATTCGTAGTCCGTTCGCCAATATTGGTAGGTCGCCGCCGACAAAGACAAAAATAACTGTATGACCATTAAAATGAGCCACATTTTTTAAAATCTCTTTAAAACAAATATCATCTGGACTCTTATTGAATAAAAAAACCCTCTTTTGACTTGATATTGCACTAAACACTATTCGATTAAAATCAGCTTTTACCTATACCAACAACTGTCCATGGATATTTAATATACACTTCTTTTATGATATAGATACCTTTAATACATGGGATTTAAAAGTTAGGTCTACAATTTAAAGTAAAAACCTTAGCTGACATGACCTATCAAAATTTAAAAATAAGTTTGCTCTTGATGCTTGACTTAACCCCTTGTTTATATTTTTTACATCTTGCAAATATTCGTTATGATGCCAAGGTTTGAGTTGTTTAATTCTTGCCGTTTAAATACTTTTGGAGGCACATAAAGTGTTTTTCTAAGTTTCTAAGGAGAAAATAACGCGTTTAAAAACCTGCAGTTTTTCATCTTCAATTATTCAAGAAATGATTCCTGTGGATATTGATCGTGTGCTGCCTGTTAACTCTCAAATGGACGATTGTGGTATGGATTGTGTCTTAATGGTGACGAAAAACTGATCATATAAATTGTTTAATAGTGCCATGGTTATAATTTGCATTCCATTTCCGGTTCAAACGCTTTAAAATGTAACTCCATGCACTTCTTTTATGCAAATGAACTGTTTGTGATTTTTGGGGGTCTGTATACTTAGAAATAAGAACCCATACATCTTTCATGTCATGAATTCGGTGCTGAATACTTTGCACTTTTTGATTAATGATTTCTGCATGATTTATTATTTTCATTCAAATTATGGTAAGAATTAAATCAAGGGATAATTATACCCCCGCTTCGAAGAAGAGGGGGGTATACTGTTTTACCCTTGTCCGTCCGTCCGTCCGTTTGTTCGTCCGTCCGTTCGTTCGTCCGTCCGTCCGTAACAAAACTTCCGTCACAGTTTTCTAAGCAACTACATGAAATAGAGTTCTGATATTTTGTATACAGCTTTATCATATAGTCCCATATGGTGTATACCGATTTTATGTTCCTAGGTAGTCTACTTCCTGTTTACCAAATACTTAGGTTTTAACACATAATAGACATAAAGCAAAATTTTCGTCACAGTTTCCCAAGCAACTACATGAGATAGAGGTCTGATATTTTGTATACAGCTTTATCTTATAGTCCCATATGGTGTATACCGATTTTATGTTCCTACGTAGTCTACTTCCTGTTTACCGAATACTTAGGTTTTAACACATAATAGACATAAATGCAAAATTTTCGTCACAGTTTCCCAAGCAACTACATGAGATAGAGGTCTGATATTTTGTATACAGCTTTATCTTATAGTCCCATATGGTGTATACCGATTTTATGTTCCTACGTAGTCTACTTCCTGTTTACCGAATACTTAGGTTTTAACACATAATAGACATAAATGCAAAATTTCCGTCACAGTTTCCCAAGCAACTACATGAGATAGAGGTCTGATATTTTGTATACAACTTTATCCTATAATCCCATATGGTGTATAGTGATTTTATGTTCCTAGGTCAACTACTTCCTGTTTACCGAGTATTTAAACTTGTATGCATGGCTTAGTTTGGGGAGCGGGGGTATCACTAGTGAGCATTAGCTCACATATTTACTTGTTTATTGTAATGTAACATCTCATATAATTAAGAAGGCTTATGATTGGTCAGTTCCTAGAGTTTCACAAATTTTATCATTTCTTAGAGATTTAAATCGTTTTTGTGGCAACCGGGGCATTCTTCTATCTAGTGGTGTCAAATTATCTCCCCTGTTGTTTTATTTTTTTTAGCGATGACAATAACGATGGCGTCGGCATATAAACAATCTTCATTTTTCATGTATTGCACATGTCATATATGTGTGACATGTTATGCTATTAAATAATCTTTTCTTTTGTGTAAACTGTTGTTTATAAGATCAACAAAGGAGCCAGGGTTTAACAAACCGAGTGAAACTTGCCGGACGTTGAAAAAGCTCAACCTTTAAAAAATCACACAAGGCGAAATATCTGCAACTATATTCTCGAAACTTGCGGAAAGATTGAAAATTATATTTTACGTTTTACATTGAAAGATACATTTCAATTGAATGTGGTATGATCTGTTATAATGTAAAACTTTCAAGTGAGACAACCAAGTTTTTTCTTTCATTAATAATAAACATGATAAAAGGGAGATACCTATTTTTTTAAACGGATGATTGCAGATTGAATTGGACATTTAATCAAACACAATGCAAATTCTCGTTTAAAATCTAATTTAGGGACACAGGTTCAAAAGGTGAACATACTATGACGTAAATAAATTCAACAGGTAAATCGCGTACAATAGAAAAGAAGGTTGTCAAGGCTTAATAAAACAAGAGGCTCACAGGAGCCTGAATCGCTCACCTGACATATGTGTCTGAAGTAAAGGTTATTAGGCATAACATAATTAGTTTGGTTTCAATGGGACTTATTGTGTCAGAGGATTTAACATTTTCAATGTAATCTGGAAATGCCGTGAAAATAACCAATTTTGATGTTCTAAGGGGAATAAGCCCTAAAAGGAAAGGTCCTACAACGTTGACCCTAAACATATTTTGTAGATCTTGATGTGCTTACCAATATGCAATTTAAATTTCTCAAATATCTTATATAGTTTTTTTTTCAGATTTTGAGCTTAGCAGGTGCAAAATAAGGAAAAAAATAACAAAAAGGGCAATTACTCCTACATGGGTTGTTGGATCTTCTTTAAAAAATTAGAGCTGTTAGATCTTAAGGTGTTTAATCAAAATTTAAAAATCTGTCACCGTTTTTGAGTTATTTGCAAAAAAGCTGCAATTTTCCCCTATGTTCTATTTTTAGCCACTGCGGCCATGTTTTACAACCAATCAAAAATCCCCATGTCAGTTCTATACACCTTATGCTTATGAACAACTATACCAAGTTTGGTTCCAATGGGACTTAAAGTGTCAGAGGAGTTTTCAATGTTTTTTAACGTTTTCAATGTAATGATGAAATGCTATGAAAATGCTAAATGCTAAATTTTGACGTTCAAAGGGCAATAATTCCTAAAAGGAACGGTCCTACAACGATGACCCTATTACATATTTTGTAGTTCTTCAAAATTTCATGGTAGGTAGATCTTGAGGCGCTGATCACTTTTACCGTTGCTATAATTTTGAAATCTGTAGCCGTTTTTGAGTTGTTTGCAAAAAAAAACCCTACAGTTTACCCCTATGTTCTTTTTTTAGCCATGACGGCCATTTTTAACGACTCATAAACCCTACGCCAGTTCTAAGCACCTAATGCTAATGAACAACCTTACCAAGTTTAGTTGCAATACGCCGTTTTCACGATAGCGCGGAATGGCTGGTGAACCCGGAAAAAGTTCGACTTCCGGTGCAAGAAAGAGCAATAGATCAAAATAGATACTGCTTTGTTGTTTATTAACGATGGCATTTTCAATTCTGGAAATTTTTCTACACATGTAACAATATTTTTTTCATTTAATTGAAGTATTTACAGTTTATAAAGTTATCACTGTTTTCGTAAGCACACAAACGCTTTTGCATAAGTCTACGGGACAGCAAGCCAGTTTGCCTCAAAAACTGGTAAAGTCGCGTGATATTTTCTGTCTAATTAAGGGTTTTTTTCCGGAAAAGCAATGAACTCGAAAATGACGTATTGGACTTATGGTGTCAGAGGACTTAACGTTTTAAACAGTTTACGGACGACGGACGGATGGACGGACGACAGACGCCAAGTGATGACAATAGCTTCGGGTCAGGTGAGCTAAAAAAGCGGTCTTTTTCTTTATTTTATTTTGACTTAACCTCTGGCAGTACGTCAAAAAATTTGCAGATAGAAAAATATACATTTAAATAAATAACTTTTTTTCAATAGAATTAAACAGATATATGCTTTGAAGGCAACAGTCACGAGAAAAAATTTCCCCACCCATTCGGGCTCATGGGAAATTACAATCTCTTGACTGGTATATTTTGCAAATACCGCTTCAAAGAAGCAAAGGTGTACCAAAGGGGTAATCAGTATCATAAAACCGTCAAGTCAAAGACAAAACCGGCAGACAAAAAAATCATCACAACAAAACAAACCACATAACAACATAAAACACACACAATAACAACAAAACTGCATTCAGCAACGTGAACTCAAGTCGAAACGAGAGTGAACTCAGGTGCTCCGGAAGAGTAAGCAGTTCCTGCTTGCTATAGCACACCTGTCACGTTGCCAAAGATCGATTTAGTGTTGGTGAAATCCGGAAAGGATGACATTACAAAACTCTATGTCAAATCAACATCTGTGCTCATTTGAGAGATAGAAATCCCGTATTTTTATACAAGCACATGATGTCTTCCATAAAATTTCTTGAGTGATGACAACAACCTGGGAGCATAGTACCCCTGTGTTAACAATTTGCTTGTCAGCCGTGTAGCTCAAGGAAGTCGTTGTTCTATCTCCACGTGCTCTGGAATAAGAAATCAATTGTGACACGTAAACTCCATATGCTGGAGCGGACGGAATGTTGCTACACAGATAGGGAAAGTTAACTATTGGAAAGTTAATTTGAAGTCATCACGTTTATCATAGAGCTTTGTACAAAGCCTTCCTCTGTTAGAATTATAGAACGCTTCATTGGCAACCCGCGAAACTTTGATACAGTGTACATTAACATTGCACATGTATTTTTAAGGATGTTCGCTGGTCAGTTTGAAAATAAGGTAACTGATTTTATATATTTGTTGAATAGACCATAGGTTAAGTACGAAATAAATTTTAAAAATCATAGGTTGCCGACCTCGTTTCCGGGATAATAATAGTTCAAAATTTGGCGCCCCGAACGAATCTCCTTGACTTTGACATAGCACTGGGTATGTTTTAGTGTAAAATTATAACTATGAAACAAATGACAAAAAAATTATGAAACTTGACGAATTAGCCTTAATGATCCATTCAACCCTATTATAAAAAGACAATAAGGGATTACTGGGCTAAAATATCCTTATTTTAATGGTAAAATCCAAACCGACCAGTTATCATCCTTAAAGCACGACTAGCATGCATCTTGATGATATACCATTTCTAAAGAAGTGTAAATGAACATGTAGTTAGGCTGGTGCTTATTTATTTGTGAACTGAAAAAAATGTAGAATTATTATTATTTTGGAAGCCAATTTAACCTGATATATTACATGACAACAACTTGATTTTAGTTATTAGTACATGTAGTATGGGAAAAGAATATTGTGTAAAATTTTTACAACCCCCCTCCGATGTTCTCAAAAACGAAAACGAAAATGAAAAGCTCACAGACTTTTCATTTTGTTAATCATATCGTTTATTTCTAAATACCATCTAATGCTTTTAAACCTTCGTTTTAGTTATATATAATTGAATGTTTGTGAAATATTGATTTGTAGTATTGATGAAAGAGATAGTGTAAACAGTGTATTGGTACAAACTTCCCTGTAGACTATAGGTACAATTCAAACATTCTAAGGGGGGGGTCTTTTAACAAACCAAAAATTCTGCTTTTTTCATATATTTAATTGAATGTTTCATACATTTTTTCTCATATATTTTAGACAATATCTGAATCGCTGCAGATTCCTAAGAATAAGAAATATAAGACTTAAGCTAATTATGTTCTATTTATGTTCTAAACCTTAATTACAGTTAAAAAAGTAAACTCCTACAAGTTTGGTCCAGAGCCCGTCTGAAAAAGGAAGTTGGTTGTTGATGTGGTTAAGAACGCTGATGCAACAGACACTCTCATCTATGGTTTAAGAAAAGGACTCATTGAAGATCTTTTCTCGTAATTTTGTAATGTTAACTGGAGTCTATGTTTCATAGATTTTTGGTATTATTTCAATGCAGATGTCCGAAATAAATGACCCTTGACCAATCCCGATGAATAAAATAGAATAATAGGACGACTCAAAGAGTTCGATTGGTAAGTACAATGAAGGGACACTATAGGAAAGTTGCCCTGGCTACTATAAAGATGGGCAAAAACTTGGAGATGACAGACTAAGTCCTGGTCGAAGAGGCAAAGCATAAGAATACCATTAAAACAGCATGAAATTCATCAGATTTGAGACCAAAAAAGTAAATTGACTTAACTATATAAGTCAGGAGATGGAGTAAGTCAAAGTTTATGGCCGCAATAGCATTCTACCACACACCATGGTAGCCAGGGCAACAAATCAGAACAACATCACAATAATAGAAGAATAAAAGTAGTAAAGAATTTAGTATTCCGCGCATAAACCTCTTCCTTGCTTAAAAGACTAAAAATGATAGAAAAATGGGTCCACACTTATCACTACTTGAAAGAGACTTGACGAATTGGCAATACAATCAAATTCATAAAGCTAAGGCAGGATACTGACACAGATATGTCTAGAACAGGATAAAATACAACAATTACATAACAATAAAAAATAAAGAGAAAAAAATAGTAAAGATAATAGAAACAACCTCACAAACAGAAAATAGAATGGCCCCAAAAATGACACCACGTCACATGACAGTTCGCTAAGACTAACATGTCTGACCGACGAAAGCCAAAGAGTGCAATATTAATGTCAAGACAATTGAGAAAGGAAGAATTATAAAACTTGAAAGTGGGTGTTGGCTTGAACAAAAAAAGATATTTGAATCTTTTTGTCGGTGAAAAATATTTTTGCAGCAGAGGTGTGAGAAAAAAACCAGATAATCCGTAAAATGATTTCTGCTAAACATAATGCAAAATAAATAAAATATTTTGTTGCGACGCATTAAAAAATCTAAATGATTATTCCACATTCTGGGCCAAAAGTTTCTTAACGTTTTCGAGTCATTAACATTTAGTAAAAGATGGCGATGTAGAAGTCTGTGAAGTCATTTAGTTCATTTCTAAAGCTGCAAATGTGGTTCATTAGTATGTCATGAAATCATAAAGGTTTAAAACTGATTTTGAATAGAGTGTGTCTAAAAATGTCATATGATAGAACAGATGTCTTCCATTAATAGAAAATAATGAGATGTGGAATAAGAGTACATGGTGTACGCGACACAGCCCACAATCAAGTAGCAATTCAGAAAAAGCACAATGGACAATCGCCAACAGCCTTCAACGAGGCCAGTTGGCGCTGCTCGCAGTTCTGCAATTGGCCCATGGCCTAAATAAAATGCATATAATTCAAATCCAGTCCTGAAATAGTAGCAGATAGACCCCCTTCTTAAACAAGGAACAGAAATATCAAAAGACAGGTACAAACAAAAGCTTTGTCAACGATTCCTGGCTTAGGACAGGCACATATGAAATGTTAAATAACAAGTTTTTAGGCCCAACCTTCCTTCTATCAATATTCCTAGATAAGCACAAAAGCTAAACACACAATAAAAATCAAATCGATCAAATGCAATTCCACTAGAGAGAACCTTAGACACAAAAAAACAAGAACAATCGAAAGGACGGAAAAAGAACTATTTATAGAACACTCGCTGTTACTAACAGCTAGCTGAAAATTATCAATCCACTGATGTAAAAAATCAAACATATCGATTTTAAATCCGACACAACACTTCAAACAATTATGATTTGGTGGAGTGTCATCACACAAAACAGACATGCTTGATTGCTATAAAGAATACCTATCTGTAATTTAAGAAATATAATAAAGCAAACATTTTAATGATAAATAATATTAATCAAATTAATAATTTTTTATAATAATTCTAGTAATATTAAAAAATAATGTTATAGATGATTTTCTCTAAGGAAGTACAATTTAACTAGAAGGTGTCTTGTTTTTTTACCCCCCAAAAAAATGATGAAAAAAATTGGCAGCAATAGGCAGGGAAAAATGTTCTGAAGAAGGATGATTGTTATATAAAATAATGTCATTAATGAAACACAAATATCTTCATTTTTCAAATCAAAACACCAAGGCCCCCTTCATTAAAGAGATAATCAATCTTAAAGAAATATATATCAATATTTACTCTCTCAAATGTATTTCAAACGAAAATTTTTAATTATATGGTATGACAAAGGGTTACATTTGAAGACAAAACAAAAGGAAAATTGTATAGCTTTATAATTTTTGAAATTTAATAGAAGTTGGTAGCATAATATGTTATATATTTACTTTAACAACGATCTCAATGAGTTAAAGAAAACCTAAACTTCTTAGTAAAATACATGTTTACTTTTTTAAAATATATTTAAAACTTTTTAAGATGCATTGGTTGATCTTAGCCACAAGACTGGATCGAATGTAAACAGTTCTTTGTATTAGAACTTTCTTGCTCTTTGAAAAAGACAAAAAATCTTGTTGATCGAGACAAATTTGATTTACAAAACTGAATTGAATACATTTTTATTCTTTAAACGCTCAAATATACAAGAACTTCTTTTCTGTCTGACAGTTTTACAGTTTTTGTCACCCTTTTTTTCTATGCCTTTACTGTTATGCTAAAACGGACATATCTGTATAAATAGCTATATATAGTAACAAGTATAACAAGAGGCTCCCAGGAGCCTGAATCGCTCACCTGACATATATGCCTGAAGTAAAGGTTATTAGGCAAAATCTATTTGATATTGAAAGGGCTATGAGTTTAATAAGGGGGTCATCTGACAATATGGTTTAACTTAATGCAGGAATGATTGTATAGAGTAATAATTTAGCAATTGAAACCTTTTAATAGTGTTCTTTCCTTCAACATTCTAAGAGGAATAACCTCTAAAATAATCAGTATTACAATCTTGACCTTATTTCATATTTTGTAGATCATGATGTGCTTAACAATATGCAATTCATATTTCTTAGATTTATCATATAGATTTTAAGATATTGAGCTTAAATCATCATTTTTTTAAGTGCAAAACTCATAAAAAATTAAAATAAAAGGGCAATTACACTTTCATGGGTTGTTTGGTCTTCTTCAAAATTTAAGGGTTGGTTGATAATGTATTGAGTTGTTGACCACTTTTGTTCTCAATCAAAATTAAAAAATCTGTCACCCTTTTTGAGTTATTAGCAAAAAACTGCAATTTACCCCAATGTTCTATTTTTAGCCACAGTGGCCATGTTTTACAACCAATCAATCAAAAATCCCGACATCAGTTCTATACAAATAATGCTAATAAATAACCATAATAAGTTTGGCTTGAATTGAACTTATGGTGTCAGAGGAGTTAACACTTTCAATGTATTCAGGAAATGCTGTGACAATAATCAATTTTGATGTTCTAAGGCCAATAACCCATAAAAGGAAGGGTCCTACAAAGTTGACCCTATTCCATATTTTTTAGATCTTGATGTGCTTATCAATATGCAATTAAAATTTCTCAAATATCTTATATAATTTTTAAGATATTGAGCTTAATAGGTGCAAAATTACGAAAAAAATCACAAAAAGGTCGTCCATAAATAGAAAATAATGAGATGTGGAATAAGTGTACATGGTGTACGCGACACAGCCCACAATCAAGAAGCAATTCAGAAAAAGCACAATGGACAATCGCCAATGCAGCCTTGAACGAGGCCAGTAGGCGCTGCTCGCAATTGGCCCATGGTCTAAATAAAATGCATATAATTCAAATCCAGTCCTGAAATGGTAACAGATAGACCCCCTTCTTAAACAAGGAACAGAAATATCAAAAGACAAGTACAAACAAAAGCTTTGTCAACGATTGCTGGCTTAGGACAGGCACATATAAAATGTTAAATAACAAGTTTTTTAGGCCCAACATTCCTTCTATCAATATTCCTAGATAAAGCACAAAAGCTAAACACACAATAAAAATCAAATCGACCAAAGTTCAATTCCACTAGAGAGAACCCTAGACAAAAAAAAAACAACAAGAACAAACGAAAGGACGGAAAAAGAACTATCTATAGAACACTCGCTGTTACTAACAGCTAGCTGAAAATCATCAATCCACTGATGAAAAAAATCAAACATATCGATTTTAAATCCGACACAACACTTCAAACAATAATGATTTGGTGGAGTGTCAGCACACAAAACCGACACGATTGCTATAAAGAATACCTATCTGTAATATACGAAATATAAAAACAGCAAACATTTTAAAAAATAATGTTTTATATCAGTACAATTTAATTGGAACGGGGGTTTGTTTTTTTTTTACTAAAAAAAATGATGGAAAAAAATGGCGGCAATAGGCAGGGGAAAGTGTTCTGAAGAAGGATTACTGTTATAGCTAAAACGAAGGTTTTAAAACGGTAAAAGCATAGAAGGAAAGGGTGACCAAAACTGTAAAACTGTCATACAAAAAAAGAAGTGCTTATCAAAATATATTTGAGCGTTTAAAGAACTAAAAGGTATTTACTAATAAGTAAGTTAGTTTTGTAAATCAAACTTGTCTCGGTCGAACCAGGAAGATCAACGAGATTTTTTGTCTTTTTCAAAGAACAAGAAAGTTCTTACCAAGAACTGTTTACATTCAATCCAGTCTTGTGGCTAAGATCAATGCATCTTAAAAGGGTTTTAAATATATTTTGAAAAAGTAAACATGTATTTTAACAAATTCAGCTTTTCTTTTACTCATCGAGATCGTTGTTAAAGTAAATATATAACATATTATACTGCCAACTTTTGTTAGCCTAAATTAAAATTCACAAATTATAAAGCTATTCAATTTTCCTTTTGTTTAGTCTTCAAATGTAACCTTTTGTCATACCATATTTTTAAAAGTTTCCGTTTGGAATACAGTTGAAAGAGTAAAAATTGTTATATATTTCTTTAAGATTGATTATCTCTTTAATGAAGGGGGCCTTGGTGGTTTGATTCTAAAAATGAAGGGTCGGGTCAGAATATTTCTGACAAGAAAATAATGTTTTGACACTAGAGGGAATTAACTTAAAATGGTCTTGGCATAAAACCTATCATTTGACTTATACTTGAACTTCTCGGTATAAGGTTTAAACATGCTTTTGATCTCTTAAAAATTAGTCTTTTGTATTTCATATTTTTCATTTGTCTTGAGGCGATTTAAGATTAAAGCATTAAGTTTTAGGTTAACCTTTTCTATTATTGTATCGTTTAAATCTGTTCCAAGTTCATAACATGAACTTCCTGATATTAAAATAAGTGAATTGACTCATTGCAAATTTCCCCGAAGGTCATACCTAGGCTATTTGTGGTACTTTGACGCATTAAAACTTTCCGAAAAAAATTTGCTTGACATACTTGGCTGTTTTCCATTGTGGATATTTAAAATATATGTTTATAATGTAGGTTGTGTCGCGTACACTTATTCCACATCTCATTTTCTTCTATTGTATATTTTGATAAAGTTACGTGATCGTAAATAAAATAAGTGCTTCTTTTGAACCAGTGGTTGAGTCTTACAGGTGATAGTTTTTAGCAATATTTAAATAGGAAAAAAAATATGAATAATGTATGAAAATGTAAATGAAAGTGTTAACCTTGCAGTTGTTGAAATCGTATAAGTCTATAATATGTCTAACACCAAATTATCATTACATAATTTATATCATAATTATATTCTTGCCATATAATTTATCACTTGGGTATTACCGGCTACGGTTAACACTGGCAAACTTACGACAGTCAAAAAGATTTACCTGTACATAACTTTAAACAAAACAACAAGGACAGCAGGAGAAATGGTAGACAGCAGTTTAATCATAGTCTGTTGTCTACCTTTTTCTTCTATTGTCCTCTTCTTTGTGAAAATCATTCACCGTTCAAGTTTTGGGACCATCTTCAGTTTGCCAGCGATAAACGATAGCCGGTATTATATATTATACTCTGTTTTTATTAAGTTTAATACTCTTAGCGAGGATGGGGTGTCGGAAGCATGTGTTTCAAGCTTCAATTTCAGTTTGATCCTCTCAGTGACAGTGTGCTATTGCACTAATATATTGATAGTCAGAGCAACAATATTCATTATTGTTGGATTTTCACCATTACATTCAGAACATGTGAACCCAATCTAAAAGATTGATGTGAACCAGTATATAGTAGCAAGGGCTTTGTAATTACATGGATTTTTTTTTCTTTCTTTCCTATTTATTTTGTGTTTCACCTGGAGGTTTTTCAATATAAAAGAAAAATAATTCAAAAGAGTGTTCTTTCAGAGCACATGAGTCAATTTTTCTCTCTCGGTTGAATGTGAGTTTGCATTGTCGGTGCTAAAGGCAGTTAGGTTGCTTTGGACGTGGGCCTAGTTTTGCATGTTGTGCCGTTCTGTTATCTTTTGTGCCAAGCTATTTTGTCTTCACTTTCTCGGATCAATGGCATTCGAATACCGTGTTGGTACTTCTTCGCTTCTTTCAAAATTATACAAAAATCAAGAGATAAGACCAAGGGCATCAATCACGGTGATAAAAGAAATCTTATTAAAAAAAACCACCTATCTTCCTACATTTTAATAAAAAGATTGGCTGATGCATGAACACATATCAGCCTACGGCTGGACCATTAGGTTGTCTAACGAACTTAAACAAGGGTTTATGTGTTCCTTCGCTGATAGTATAGTAGTTTTTTCCCGCGCTGTCCCAGCATATTGCCTCTCCGAGCGACTCCCTTTGGGATGGTAGTTCTGTAGGTGACGTGGTTAGTGCTGTAAGGTAATCGTTATTTTGAACCTTCCAGTAGAACACGTGACTTCTGGCTCTGATTAGCACTTCCGTTCCGTCCGGAGAAATGTCCCCTGCGCCAGGATCATGGTGAGTGGTGGAAATATTTATATGGGTGTTAGACCGGGATCGTGGCACCCCAGCCATTGGAGGGTATATGTGCAACCAGGCCATGCCCACCTTGAACGTTGGATACCATATAAACCTCGCTGTTGTTGTCCACCAAGAGAGTTTGTCCATCATCCTCAGACCAACTTGAAAAAGAAGACACAGTATTTATTGATTTATTGATTGAACAATGTAATTCATGTCATTTTTTTTTCTATTGGATACACCGTGGAAGAGGCATAAGACGTAAGTTTTAGAATTGAAAGCTTTTAATACGAACTCCATTAGAAATTGAAATAAACGGAATTTTCCACATTGGTCACCCAAAAACTACATTTGGTCGGCGATAGAGACCAGTAACAGCGCAGTTGTTCAACGAAAAGCATCCGAACTACATATTAAGATCACCAAAATTTCCAGTTGTGAAATCAACCACCAAAATGGATTTGTAAAATATATTCATTCAAAAATGGTAAATCCTAAATCTCAAACAAGCAAAAAGGTTTAATAAGTACATTTCATACATATTCTTATTCTTCTAACAACAGTTGTACCTGAACGGAAGCTTGTTTTTGATATAAAGAGTTTCATCCATAAGTACTTTGGGTTCCTCTACCATATAGATCATATTGACTTTTCTACTGGAACTATGACCTGCGTCAGCTATGTAAATACACGTCTTGTTACCCGGACAAGGACCGACAGCAATGTCCTCCCAGTCGTAATGGTCCGCCCCCGAAATTCCAAAAGTGGCTATCAGAGAGGCGTCGGTAGCATCAATGGCGAAGATTCTGGCGGGATCCCCTCCGTCGTTGTGTGTGTACAGCACATTCGGGTGTAATCTGCTGGCAGCCAGACCCGAAGCTTCGTTAACTTCTGAGGAATCTACATAGCCCACCACTGAGCCCGAACCGAAATTGAGTTGGGCATTCGCTGAAAGATATACGATATTGAGATGTGGAATAAGTGTACGCGACACAACAAACATAAACAAACAGCAATTCAAAAAAGCACAACAAAACAGCAAGCAGTCTTCAACATGACCATAGGTCACTGCTTACCGTCTTGCATTGGCCCAAGACTAATAATACAATACAAAAGTATCAAAACCAATCCCTAAATCATCAACGAAAGACTCAATTCTTGACATAAAACAGTTAACATAGAATGACAAGGACAAACAAAGGCTTTGGCAATTTTTGAAAGTTTCCTGGCTTAGGAAAGAGTATTCATATTTACTTTATCAACCTAAAGTTATCAAATCTATTAAATGTATGACATGTCTTAAAGAGAAACGTATAAGTGGTTTCAGTCTGCCAATTTTAAAAAGGGCAACAAGATAAGCGTTTCAAATGATCATTGAAATATTTTATGGTCATTAAAGAGGCAAATAGGCGCAAATGGGGCAATTGAGTGTCAAAAGTCCGAAAGGGCATCGACGAAACCGGAAATTTTTAAAACAAATCATTATAACTTGCAAACGTTAAAAATCTTCACTAAAAATATTTTTTCGGGGCCTGTGCATGGTTCAAAGTTTTGTTATTCGAAAGTTACTTTATAAAGAACCTTCTAATTTGAGTTCTTAAATTTTCTCCTAATATAAATGAGACACGTTTATTATGAATGCTTTTATCCAGTTTTCGTATTGTTGATAAAAATCTATTGTACAATTACACGAGACTCTTCTTCGCTAAATTTATCGCTGTAAGTTTTACGCGTATACATAGTCTTTTACATAATATTTACGTTAAGAGCCTTAAACAGCAAAACAAGAAAAGCAATTATGAACAAGGTTACACAAACAAAATGAATACAACTTATATCAGAAATTAATGTTTAGACGCTGCATTGGGTTTCCTATTTGAAGTAGAAGACACAACTTGCATATATTCTACTAGTGACCTTGTTTTGTTTTTGAACTACTATACATGCATTTCATAAAGATAACAATTTCACTACATTACGGTCACTCTTGCAGCTATATGGCTACCGTGGCGCCCTTTCAGGATGCACACTCTCAGACAGATTCACTTCCACAGACCCATGCATGTAAGTCAGCCTGCAGACTACCAATTACAACACTGTGGTCCCCTTATACGTACCTGTAAGAAAAAAGGCTGCCAACGACACCAATATTAACTTCATTGTCGCGAGGTCGAATGTCTTATCTCCTCAGACAAGGTCAATGGTTCGGTAGATATCGTGTTTCTTCTGACATACACAGAAATAACAATATCCTCTAAACGAAGACATTTTAAGGCTGTACATGACATTGATAAAAACATGTATGGCTATTTACCATTATTTCAATTATTACTTCAGTTTTATAATCTGCTAGATGTAAAAAGATTTACCGCAAATCTAAAGAGAAGAAAATATAATATGTAGAAAACGTTCTGCAATGTTCAACTGAGAAGAAATTTTAATTAACATCTATCTAGCCTAGTTCTCAAAATGTATAAACAAATACTTGGTGTCATTAACAATATCTAATCTTATGGATTGTTAATTATATCCCCACTCGTAAGAGAGAAAGCTATGTAGTGCAATCGTCTTGTCTGTCTGTCCGTCCGTTACAAACTTTCGTAACAGATTTCTCGTCTCCCCTTTCCAGTTCAGTCGCGCATCTACTTCCTAAGGGTCAATAATAAAAAAAAAATTCTTAACAAATTTCTTGGCCTCTAACGAAGGGATTGATTTTATATTTAGTACACAGCTTTAATACGTTGAGTTGTAACTTGCTTTGACACGTCTATATGAAAGCTCTTTGACACATCAAATACTATATATATGTATATGAAAGCTCTTTGACCCATTAAACAATGCGGAAATTAATAATGATAAAGAATAAAACGGACATAATCGCTTAGATTAAACATTTTTCACGTTTCCTATAATAACAAAAACAAATATGTGAATTCCATATGATTGTAGAATACATATTAATGGAAATGACAACATTTTTGATAATAGTTTCTTTATTTAAAGGTAAGGTGCTCCGTTTAATTGGTTCAGAACACCTATCCTCAGGGTGTGCATCTACAAAATGTATCAAACGCTATTTAAACTGACGGAAGTGTATGGACCACCAACACTTACTCATTCTCTAATTCGAATTTTCTGTAATCCATTTCATTTTTTTCTACGTGTTTCCCCGACATGACATTGAACAATCAACAATCAAACAAATAATCCCTGCATCAAACAATCAATGGACTGGGTGTAGTAATGCTTGGCATGTAATGTTTAGAGATATTCGTAAAATCTAGACATTGCTTGAAAAAATGTTACCTATAAACAGATCTATCCGGTGCGTATTCCTTCCTCGGCGACAAGGGTCGTAGGGTTATAATAATCAAAGCGGTAAAGCGTTAAAAGGCAGGGCTAAATCTAAGCACTAAAATAAAGACCGATATGTTTTTTTTTCACCAACTTGAAACATATCAATCAGTTTGTTCTATTGCTCCGTCCACTTAACCATTTTTTAAGAAATCCTTAATTTTGCTCCGCCAATTGAATATTGATGACGTATTGATTAAATTAAAGGTACAAGGTCAACAATGCTTAAGTGTACATCAACTGGTGTACAGTGTATCGATATATGAAATGTAGTGCACATTTATATCGTATCTATTATAGGGATATAAAGGTGTACCCCTTAGTTAAGACAACCTGTATAACATTTAACAATAAAACAATTATTATACATGATGAATATTCTATAATAGATTCTCTGGTAAGAATATTGCCTGAACGATTTACACTGTCTAGACAATAAAAAACGCGAAAATTAGATCCTAGTAGCTAAATGACTACATAGGACTCTTTCCAAAAATAGCCTGATAATGTCAACTTATATATCGTGAATATTGCTCATTGCATATGAATAGATCCTGCATTATTTGATGAGTCCTCTGATTCTGTAGATGACAATTTGTTTCGTTTCTCTCCAAATATTTCCCAGACCTTATGTCTATTGATTCTAAACCTTGTCTTGTTTAGAATCAAATCCTGTCTAGGAAAAAGAATATCTGGTTTTTTTTCGAAGACATGCTTACCATCTTATGAAATATTTATTCCATTTTTATATATTTATCGAAGGAACGTATGGCCTAGCGGTACTATTGGGGGATACAGCTGTGCTTCCTTGTCAACCTCCACCAGAGAAACGAACAGTTCTATGGCTTCTCTTAAAAGAAAACAGTAACGAAACTAAAACGATATTGACAGATGGCTGCTTAACTACTATATCACCCAGGATAGCAATCAATAGATCTTCATGTACGGCAGAAGGAATATACGACTTAAAAATCCATAATGTATCTGTAGAAGACTCTGGGGTCTATAGATGTAAATTTACCGATTCGTCCTTAGACGATGTAAAACTGGAGGTTTTAGGTAAATGTTTTATGAGATTTTTTTATAAGAATGCAGATCAAACAAAATTTTAAAGTTCAAGGTGACAATTATTGCACATGACAATTCACTTATTTAAACGCCCTCTTTCAAATTCGAGAAAAATATTACTGTTTCACATTATTTGTTATTCAAAAACTTCTAGGGAACACTGTGATTTTCCTTGTAAACATCGATATATCATCTGACAGATCGCCGTTCTTTCACAGATTTGACCCAACCCAAATCGACCGTTTTTAACGTGGTTGGTTTCCTGTAGCAATAAAGAACAGCTTAATCTTCCGGAGCACCCGGGTTCATTCTCGTTTCGATTCGAATTCACGTTACTAATTGGTTGTTATATACATGTTTTTGTATTTATGCTGTTTGTTTCGTTGTGATGATTTTATGTCTATCAAATTTATCCTTGTTTTTTTTCGGATTTACGACACTTGATAAGCACAACTTTTTCTTACTTTCATATGTCGATCGAATAAATTGTTTGTTTTTTTATTACATTTAAAATATCTTTTAGTGAACAAAGATGGCCCGTTTTATTACGTATCCACCACAGAGTATATGAACGGCACCGAATACGCATACGAGTCCTTACCTTTGAAAGGTACTTACATGTATAGAGCAAACGTTTGGTTAAAGAAACGAAAAAAAAATCAGTCTACAGAATATTAAGCATAACTGCTTTAATACAAGCATTACATTTAAGTGATAAAGAAGCGAAATGTAAGGACAAGAAGGAAATTAAAGGGATATACTAAACTTTAGCACTCTACACAATATACAGGAAATCATACATACTTCAAATTGAAAGGTCATATAAACATATAATAACTAGAAAATAAATCGAGTTTCTATAGGGTAAATTCAATTTGACAATCTGAAATATCTTCTCGCGTATCATCTTAGCTTTGATTGTTGTTCCATTTTTTTATTGAACGGTCTTTATTGTTGAAAAGTACGGAGATGGGTTTCGGCATCTTTTATAGTGTTAAAGACCTTATTTTAAAGTTTCACTAGAAATACAATTAAATACTTTAATTGATTTTTAACGTAAAAGGAGATACTAAAGTTAATTTGAAAAATTTAGCAATAATTTGTTACATATTTTATGTATGTTTGACAATTGTTTCCACTCGCCCACTGCTTATTGTTTGTCGTTTTAGATTTTGCTCTGCGGTCATTGTATATAGGAATCGCTGTGTTTATCACTTTAGTAATGTTTCTGGTAACCGTCGGACTTGCTTGCAAAGTATCAGTCCAGTCTTCCGGCGGAACTCAAATAAGCGCAAGTTCGAACGACCTTAGGAGTAACTCCGGTAATGAGACGGAGGAAACAGTTCCACCATCCCAAGTAGTATACTCACCATCAGCCCCAAACGGCACGGCATATAGGGAGTTTCTACGAAACAATACGGTGTATAGCGACAATGCAGTTTTAGATGAGATTTCAGAAAATGAACAAAATTCTTACCAAAGGGTAAACGGATATTATCAGTCGCTGCGGGACGCCGATAGTAGCCAACACTTTTACAGCAGTACTAACCAGAGAGTAAACGGCTATTATCAGTCTATGAGGGCAGTCGAAAATAGCCAGCATCTTTACAGTAGTACGGCGGCTTGTGATGGGGACAGTCCAAGACCGCACAGAGGAACCACAAACGTGTCCAAAAATAATGACTATATCAACAACAGCAATATACAAGATAGTGTTGTTTATATGAATCTGATAGGAAACTCTTAGGGCACTATACATTCTGATTAACTTTTCTAAAATACCGGTAGTTTTGGTTTTGCTTTTAGCTCACCTGGCCAAAGGCCATGTGAGGTATTGCATGCCGTCCGTTGTCGTCTGTCGTCATCTGTCGGCGTCTGTCGTCGTCTGTAAACTTTTTCAAACGTTAACTTGTCCAACACCATAAGTCCAATTGCAACCAAACTTGGTACAATTGTTTAGTGGCATTATGTGTACAAAATTGTCGTTCGGATTTTTGATTCGTAAAAAGATATGGCCGTCGTGGCTAAAAATAGAACATAGGGGTCAAATTACAGTTTTTTGCAAATAACTTAAAAACAGTGACAGATATCAAAATTCTGGCAGGATAAAAGTGTTCAGCATCTCAAGATCTACATGCCCTGAAATTTTCAAGAAGATCCTACAACCGATGTAGGAGTTATTGTTCTTTTTCCGGATCCCCCCCCACTTATTTAGCCCTATATCTTGAAAACTATACAAGATATTTCAAAAATTCAAATTCCATATGATTAAGTACATCAAGATCTACATTTCATGTAATTAGGTCAAAGTTGTAGGACCATTTCTTTTAACCCACCAATTCGTTTGAAATGCCTGTACCAAGTCAGGACCATTGCGATCCACCAATTCGCCGATATGACTGATTCGTTTTTGTCATTTTCTCTGGATCATTCAAGTTCGGTAGTTTTGTTATTACCTTTATTAGGAGTTTTTGCCCTTTAAAGCAACAAAATTTACCATTTTCGTTACTTTTTCCCTGAATTTCAAAGATTAACTTGTCTGACACCGTTAGACCAATTGCATCTAAACTTGGCACACTTGTCTTAAAGCATATATATGCTACAATTCTATCGTTCGGATTTTTGATCAGCATATTAAGATCTACCTGTCCTGAAATTTTGAAAAAATATCTGACTTCTGATGTGGGAGTAATTGTCCTTTTTCATCATTTTTGTCAAATTTTGCATTTATTAAGCCCTATATCTTGAAAACTAAACAAGATATTTCAGAAATATAAATTGCACATGGTTAAGCACAATATTATCTACATAGTATGTGTATCTGTGTAGTTCAGGTGGGCGATTCAGGCTCCTGGAAGCCTCTTGGTTTTTTTTTTGTTATAGATTATATGGTTTATTTTTATCTATTATTACCAATGATACATTTTGTTTTATTAAAACAAATCATCTTTATTTAAAATATATTTTGTGAAAGATTTGTTTCAGTCCATAACATGCTTTTAACAGTTCAATAATTATCAATAATGTTCTGGTCGAAGTCGAATTTCCACGTGTTTAAGGGAGTTACAGTCCGTGTGATTTGACCATAGGTCCCACACTATGCCATTACAAGTACTGCCGTAGTACTTAGCAGAGGGATACCAGACACCGTTCAGATTAACGATGAAACAATTCGAAAACCACCATCCAGAGTTGTAGGTCTTGGCACAGTTTCCTCCAGAGTCTAAATCATTGTCATTGTCGAAGGTAGAAAATTGCATGCTTTGCATCCTACGGTAGTAGTACTGTGTGTGGAATGGATCGCCTGCAGTGCCGGAGTAGCCACCTGCCAAAATTCTAAATTTATCACTTTCGTCTGCTATTGTGACGTACACTACCAACAATTTACTTACATTTTAACGGTACAAAAACAGCCAGTATATATACAGTACTTTTCTGCCCAGTCATATTGCAGTACATTTCATACCTGTCGTTTTGCAGTACTCTTATTATCTGTAATTTCACAGTAATGATAGCTGCAGTCATCTACCAGTGCTGTCATAAAATGTTAATTTACAGTACTGTTTTATGCAGTCATTTTACAGTACTACAATCTGTAGTCATTTTACAGTACTGCAATTTGTAGTCATTTTTCAGTACTGTTAATTGTTGCCATTTTTCAGTACTGCAATTTGCTGTCATTTTACAGTAATGCTTCCTGTTGTCATTTTACAGTACTGCTATTTGCTGTCATTTTACAGTACTGCAATTTGCAGTCATTTTACAGTACTGCACTTTGCTGTCATTTTACAGTAATGCTTATTGTTGTCATTTTACAGTACTGCTATTTGCTGTCATTTTACAGTACTGCTATTTGTTGTCATTTTACAGTACTGCAATTTGCTGTCATTTTACAGTACTGCAATTTGCTGTCATTTTACAGTACTGCTATTTGTAGTCATTTTACAGTACTGCTATTTGTAGTCATTTTACAGTACTGTTAATTGTTGTCATTTTACAGTGATGTTATAAGCGAGTTAATAGCGGTTTTGGTTATACTTTACACAATGCTTTCTATGTATGTATAGCTTTGTTTGTTTGTTAGGTGCTTTACTTCGTAAGTAGTATCTTGGAAATGATAATAAGATGGAGGAAAAGGAGGGGGCACAAGAAGGGCAATCCGGGTAGATACTTCTTTTGACCGCCATTCAGAGATGCGAGTGTAGCGGCGGGCAGATAGGCTTCTGTAGGGGATCTTAATCTTATCAAGAAATTATACATAGCAGGGTACTTTAATGTGCGTTTTCTGGCGTTTTTCCAACAGGTTTTACGCATTATATCCTGACGACCTCGGCATCTCTCGATAACAGGGCTCATTCAACCTCATGGGGCACACATCACAGAGCCTTCGTGTCGTAGAGGTATAGCACTTGTGTGAAGTATAAAGGTCGCATCCGAGTGAAAATTGACAATGGTAAGGTAGAGACTTTGGTGAACGATGGGAATTCTAGTACGATGTGTACAGGTTTCTGAGCAGTTTATAGTGGAATTATACCGACAAGCCTGTTGCTGATGTGGAACTATTAGCTCTCTGAACCCGAATGGTGTTAATTGTATAGGGATGAAAATTCGATTATGAAGCAAAATATTCATTTCATTTGCTTTTCCCGGGAGGGGGGCATATAAAATTTTACAAATCAATCGGAGAACTGATTTATATTTATTTTATTTAAAGGGTTGCTCCGAGATTTTCTATTTCCACAATTAACATTTGTAAGGGCGGCTCCTCCTTATACCTGGAATACAAAAAGAACAACTCATTTTTCTGAATCATCTGAGTTCACTCTTTTTATAACTTGTGTTATGCTTCAATTGTTTTGGGTTTTTTTCAACGTGGTGTTTTCCCGGGTAAACTAGAAAAATTCTTATGTTTACCCTGAAACAAAAATCGGAATAAGGAAAAAAAATGGTGAGGGGACCCGAAAAATTATAGAATTACGGTCTGAAAATCGCTTAGGACGTAGTGTTTGTCATACTGAACCATCCTACCAAGTTTCAAATCGTTCTCATGTACTGTTTCTGAGAAAAGCTTGACGGAAATTCGTACGGACGGACATGAGTAAAACTTAATGCCCCTCGACATCTCGTCGCGGGGGCATAAAATATCCTTTATTGCTTTAATAGATTGATTATTGTTTGCTTAATGTCCTATTTGCGATATTTCAGCACATAAACAAATAGAAAAAAATCAAGACACACAAGGGGCTCCCGGGAGCCTTTATCGCTTACCTGACTTCAATGCCTTTTTAAACATTAACAAGAGGCTCCCAGGAGCCTGAATCGCTCACCTGGTCTTGATGTCAACCCTATGAAGACTTTTGTATAGCTAAATGTTTAAGCAAGAAAAAGCTTTTTTTTTTATCAGCAATAGTTTTCATTCTATAAGCAAATAACACTATTTTTCACCATTAAAGGGCCATAACCTCTTTAAGGGACCATCTGCCAACTTCAACCCTATGAAGACTTTTGTAGATTTTAATGAACTGAATGTTTAAGCAAGCAACAACTTTTCTCTTTCAGCAATAGTTTTAATATTGTAGGCTACAAACATGCAAAATGTTATTTTAAGGGCCGTAACCCCTATAAGAGGTCATATGACAACTTTGACCCTGTGAAGACTTTTGTAGAGCTAAATAAGCTGAACATTTACGCAAGCAACAGCTTTTCTCTATCTACAATAGTTTTCATTCTATCGGCCAAAAACACAATTTTTCACCTTAAAAGGGCTGTAACCCCTATAAGAGGTCATCTGACAACAAGGACCCTGCGGAGACTTATGTAGAGCTAAATGAGTTGAACATTTAAGCAAGCAAAAGCTTTTCCCTATCTGCAATAGTTTTCTTTCTATAGGCCAAAAACACTATTTTTGCCTTTAAGGGGCTGTAACCCCTATAAGGGGTCATCTTACAACTTCCACCCTATGGAGACTTTTGTAGAGCTTAATATGCTGAACATTTAAGCAAGGAACAGCTTTTCTCTATCTGCAATACTTTTTATTCTATAGGCCAAAAACACTATTTTCGCCTTTAAGGGACTGTAACCCCTATAAGGGATCATCTGACAACTTTGACCCTATGGAGACTTTTGTAGAGCTAAATGACCTAAACATTTAAGCAAGCAACAGCTTTTCTCTATCTGCAATTGTGTTCATACTATAGTGCAAAAAACTGAAAAAATGCTATTTTTCACCTTTGAGGGGCCGTAACCCCTATAAGGGGTCATCTGATAATTTCGACCAAATGGAGACTTTTGTAGAACTGTTGATCCTGAAGCAGCAGGGTGGCATCAGATTTTGTTTATCTCTTATAGTTTCTGAAATAAAAGCCAAAAACAGTAGTCTGACCCCTCTGGACTATTTTCAGCCACGGCGGCCATGCTTTTTGACGAATCAAAAATCAAATCACTAGTTTGGGACGGGACACCCTAAAGATCAATCATACCAAGTTTTCAGTAGCTTCAGAGGAGAAGATTTTTGAAAAATTGTTAACAGACGACGACGGACGCCAAGTGATGGCAATAGCTCACATGACCCTTCGGTCCAGGTGAGCTAAAAAGGGCAACAACTCCTAGATGGGTGGGTAGATCTTATTCAAATTTTTAGGGCAGGTAGATCTTAAGGTGCTGACTATTTTAACCCTTGCAAAATTTTGATATCTGCCACTGTTTTGAGTTTTTTTGCAAAAAACTGCAATTTACCCCTATGTTCTATTTTGAGCCATGGCAACCAAGTTTTTTTTTCGAATAAAAAATCCAAACAATTGTTTTGTACCACCCAAAGGCACCCATGCAAGTAAACCCGTACGAAATTTCCTTGGCGTATTTTCTATAAATTACGGGCGTATATTCAAGCAATTGTCAGGGCGTATAAAATTGTATATACGCCTGGATATTCTTGAAATACGTCCGTATTTCCCATAGACACAAGCATATAAGCTTAGACGTACGACGCCCGTATTTTTGCGCGAAATATTTAAATGAGTTTAGACGTATTTTTATTAAAAGGAAATGCGCTTATGGAAATACGGGCGTATATTTGCTTTTGTACGGCCGTATAAATTTACGAAATACGCCCAAAAAATACGGGCGTATTCTTATTAATATCCATACAATGAATGAGAAGGTTACAGTAAATGTACATGTTACAAGATATAAACAAACACAAGCAAGAAAATTGTTTTGTGTATTTTTTCTGATCTAAAATATATTGACTTTAATCCTATATATCTATATGTAACTCTTATTCAAAACTTAAGACAACAATTATAAGATTGGAACTTTGCAGTATTACTATTAAATAATAATTTATGTTGCACTTTTAATTTACTTTAAGACTGACATAATAAATTGCAGTTGAAGCATAATATATTTCAAATTTAATGACTATATGTGTGGTAAAGTATTAAAATTCAAATTCACAAAATCAAATGCAAGGAAATTAAAACAGTTACATATCATATACTTAGGATAATCTGAGTTTTAGATTCAAAATTAATTAAATGATGAATTTATCAGAATCATATCTTATTTGAACAATGGTAATAAAATTAAAGTGTTATAAAAAGTACTTACAAATCAAATCTTCATTATTCATAGGTTTTGCTATGGTTTTTTTCTTGGAATTGCAGTTTTAAACTTCCAACAAAAACAATCATTGTTTTGGCTCCAAAGTCAAATTCAAAATGGAAGGTTACAGGAAATATAAGTATGGGCACGCTCAGTGATGACTTTAGTTTTTAAAAAATACGTCTATAGAAAAGTACGGCCGTAAAAATGTTAAAAGTTGAAAAATACGCCTGTATCTCAGGATACGCCAAGAAACAGACGTATATCTGAAATACGCTTGAAAGGAATCCTGGCGTAATTTCTTCCAAAATACGGGTACGTCTAAATTTAGGGCGTATTTTTTTAAATACGCCAATGATACGCCAGGATTTATCAAATATACGGGCGTCTTACGCCTTAAAATCTCGTACGGGAACAACTGTACCAAGTTTGGTTTCAATCAGACTTGTGGTGTCAGAGGAGTTAACAGACAGACAGACAGACAGATAAACAATGGATGCCATGTGATGACAATAGCTCACATGACCCTGCAAGTCAGGTGAGCTAAAAAAAGAATATATGTACCAATACAAAAATATTCCCCAACAACATCATGAACATAATGCCCCACCTTGCAACATATTCCCTTTATTGAAAGTTAACTTAAACCTAACTTAAACATGCTAAAAATCATGGTAAAATCAAATTTGTGACATGCACATTTAAATATGGCAAAGGTTTATTGACATGATTTATTTATTTAGTCTTTCATACAACCCCTCTTTGCCATGTAAAAGATTATTTTTATGTCGATTCCCAGCAAAATGTGTCTGGAACCACCCCTTTCGCAAATTTCTGTATCTACACCGGAAAAAGTTGCTCTATTATGTTTCTTCAGGTACTGTATTTTGCAAGATTGACATGATTGATTTTTGAGATGTCACTTCTTTGATACTCCACTTCTGTATGATATGTTTCAGCTGCAAGTTCATGAAGTTGTTAACTTGAAACCTTTGTTGCTTTTCGTTTGTTCTGTTTGTTCAAATCAGTATATCATTCTGCAAATACATATAAAAGAAATCAAATTTCATTTGAAGCAAATATTCAAAAGGTAGTTTAATTTAAAGAAGGTCAATCCTCTCATCCTTGATGTACATGGGGGGTCTAATGAAAGTTTGACTTCAATAAGATAAACCTCACGTGTGACATGATGTATTACTGTATCCAATTTCATGAGTATTGCTGTAACAGATCCTTGCTAAATGCTGATTGATTGTTCTTTGTTAAATGTCCCATCGACCATAATCAGGACATAGTTGTAATATCCTTGCTAAATGTACAAGAACAGATTTCCTGGCCCCCCCCCTTCCAGTGGCAAAAATTCTAAGACAGCCAGCTTAACAGGAAGTAGATAAGGGACAGACCTGAAAACGCATCCCACCATATGAGACTCCTACCTAAAGCTGCATACCAAATATCAAAGTCTATGAATAGTAATAGCTGAGAGAAGCAGAGGTACCAATGGGGCATTCGAATGTCAAAAGTACGAAAGGGCAGAGACAAAACCAGTAAACACCAACGAGAACGGACAAAAACAGAGAACATGTAAAACACAGAAACACAAAAATCACTGAAAATTTTTGGGGACATATATAAATACATTCATTTTTCATTTTATGTCAGTGTCATAAGGCCAAAACAAAATATATTTTTGTTTCCTGCTTCCTACTCTTAAAAATTAGAGTAAGTAGGTAGGAATTTTTTTTTACAAGATGATCTTACATTGAGTCAATGGGAGGCAATCCCAACTTTAACGATGCTTGTTCTAAAATGCCAATAAAAACTTTAGGGTAGGGCAAAAAAATAGGATAGGTAGGGAAGCAGGAAACAGAGATATATTTGTTTAGGCTTAATGAAAAGAGCAACTTTAGCTACAGTTTCAAATTGTCCCCATCATACCTATTTCCATTGCAAAGTCATCTAACAAATGATTGGCCTGGTCTGTTATTTTGTTTGTATTGTTGAAACGTATCAATTACATGTAAGTATGTGACTATCGTGCAGTTATATATGATATCTTTGCAAGGAATGATGAGATGTGGAATAGGCATGATAGGTGTAGCAACACAGCCCGCATAAACAAGTGGAAATTTTCAACGCACAATGAACTAGAAAATGTGTATGAGCCACAGGATGGCCCTCCCTTTCTTGAAATATAATTGAACCTCAATGTGTATTACCTGGGATATGGACATTTACCAAGAAAGTGTTCATGCATAAAATATAGGTCGCTGTGACCTTATTTCTGGTAGGTGGTGCCATGTTACATTTGTACCAAGACTCATCTAGTAGTGAAATATCATTGACCCCTAACATGTAGTATTCGAGATATGGACCTTAACCAAGAACTTAACCAAAGTCATTCATGCATAAAATATAGGTCACAGTGACCTAATTTCTAGTGGGTGGTGTGGCGTTACCCATGACACATTTAGTGGTGAAATATCATTGACCCCCAACATCTAGTATCCAAGTTATGGACATTAACCAAGAACTTCACCAAAGTCGTTCATGCATAAAATATAGGTCACAGTGACCCATTTCTATTGTTGAAATACAATTGACCCCAACATGTAGAATCTGAGATATGGACCTTAACCAAAGTCATTGTAGTATCCAAGTTATGGACCTTAACCAAGAACTTAACCGAAGTCGTTCATGCATAAAATATAGGTCACAGTGACCTAATTTCTAGTGGGTGGTGTAGACCTACCCAAGACACATTTGGTGGTGAAATATCATTGACCCCCAACATCTAGTATTCGAGTAATGGACCTTAACCAAGAACTTAACCAAAGACAAAGTGTTTCAGACAAAGGTAAGTAGGGACTGACAAGGATAAAACTTTATGGCCGATCCACATATGTGGTCAGGTCATAATAAAAACCTTTGCCAAGTCCAGCATGATATGACCCAAACATATATATTGAACCCAAATATGGATAGTCAATTGCTCTGAACACATGCAGCCCATGGTGGAGTGACACATGCATTCTTTGGTGGACTTTCCACCCACATTTTCACAAGGAATCCAATATATTCAAAAGCAGACCAAATAAAATCATGGTTACAAAAATTTCCATTTTGGCCATTAATCAAGAGGTTTGTATCTGTTTTATTTCATTTTTTAAGCTTTCGGCCTCTACTTCATCACGGGAATGATTTTGTATCCACATTTGACAAGAATTAATTAACAAAAGAAATTTTTTTTTAAATCAGATTATTTCAATTTTTGCCCCTTTTGGCCTAGAGGAGAAAAGGGGGGGGGGGTCACAAAAATAATTTTAAAAAGTTCATTTTTTGCCTCCTTATTCCTAAATGAAATAAAGAAGGAATGTGTTTATGGGACACGCATGCCCTTGCTAGGCCCAAACAAGAGGCTCCCAGGAGCCTGAATCGCTCACCTGGTCTTGATGTTGACCCTATACTTTTGTAGAGCTAATTGAGCTGAACATTTAAGCACGCAACAGCTTTTCTCTACCTGCAATAGTTTTCATTCTATAGGCCAAAAACACCATTTTTCACCTATAAGGGGCCATAACCCCTATAAGGAGTCATCTGACAACTTCGACCCTATGGAGACTTTTGTAGAGCTAAATGAGCTGAACATTTAAGCAAGCAACAGCTAATCTCTATCTGCAATAGTTTTCATTCTGTAGACCAGAACATGAAAAATCGCTTTTTTCAGGGGCCGTAACCCCTATAAGGGGTCATCTGACAATTCGACCCTATGGAGAATTTTGTAGAGCTAAATGAGCTGAACATTTAAGCAAGCAACAGCTAATCTCTATCTGCAATAGTTTTCATTCTGTAGGCCAAAAACATGAAAAATGGCTATTTTTCAGGGGCCGTAACCCCTATAAGGGGTCATCTGACAACTTCGACCCTATGGAGAATTTTGTAGAGCTGAATGAGCTAAACATTTAAGCAAGCAACAGCTAATCTCTATCTGCAATAGTTTTCATTTTGTAGGACAAAAACATGAAAAATTGCTATTTTTCAGGGGCTGTAACCCCTATAAGGGGTCATCTGACAACTTCAACCCTATGGAGAATTTTGTAGAACTCAATGAGCTGAACATTTAAGCAAGCAACAGCTAATCTCTATGTGCAATAGTTTTCATTCTGTAGGCCAAAAACATGAAAAAATGCCATTTTTCAGGGGTCGTAACCCCTATAAGGGATTATCTGACAACTTCGATCCTATGGAAGAAAACTTTCGTACAGCTAAATGAGCTTAATATTTTAGCAAGCAACAGCTAATCTCTATCTGCAATAGTTTTCATTCTGTAGGCCAAAAACATGAAAAATGGCTATTTTTCACCTTTAAGGGGCCGTAACCCCTATAAGGGGTCATCTGACAACTTTGACCCTATGGAGACTTTTGTAGAGTTAAATGAGCTAAACATTTAAGCAAGCAACAGCTAATCTCTATCTGCAATAGTTTTCATTCTGTAGGCCAAAAACATGAAAAAATGCTATTTTTCACCTTTAAGGGGCCGTAACCCCTATAAGGGGTCATCTGACAACTTTGACCATATGGAGACTTTTGTAGAGCTTTTGATGCTGAATCAGTAGCGTGGCCTCAGATTTCCTCTATCTCTTATACTTTTTGATTTATAAGCCAAAAACAGTAGTCTGACCCCCCTAGTCTATTTTTAGTAACGGCGGCCATGTTTTTTAACGGATCAAAAATCAAAACACAAGTTTGGTGCAGGACACCCTAAGGATCATTCATACCAAGTTTCATTAAATTCTGTTAGGTAGTTTCAGAGGAGAAGATTTTTGAAAAATTGTTAACAGACGACGACGACGACGGACGCCAAGTGATGGTAATAGCTCACATGGACCTTCGGTCCAGGTGAGCTAAAAAGTCTTTGAAAAAAAATTATTATAGGATTTAAAACTGAAAGTTGTCAATCAACCCTTAATCCAATAATATTAAATACTTATTTATTTATATGTTCTTTTATTTGAAAACAAGAGGCTCCCAGGAGCCTGAATCGCTCACCTGGTCTTGATGTTGACCCTGTACTTTTGTAGAGCTAAATGAGCTGAACATTTAAGCAAGCAACAGCTTTTCTCTACCTGCAATAGTTTTTATTCTATAGGCCAAAAACACCATTTTTCACCTATAAGGGGCCATAACCCCTATAAGGAGTCATCTGACAACTTCGACCCTATGGAGACTTTTGTAGAGCTAAATGAGCTGATCATTTAAGCAAGCAACAGCTATTCTCTATCTGCAATAGTTTTCATTCTGTAGACCAAAAACATGAAAAATTGCTTTTTTCAGAGGCCGTAACCCCTATAAGGGGTCACCTGACAACTTCGACCCTATGGAGAATTTTGTAGAGCTAAATGAGCTGAACATTTAAGCAAGCAACAGCTAATCTCTATCTGCAATAGTTTTCATTCTGTAGGTCAAAAACATGAAAAAATTGCTATTTTTCAAGGGCCGTAACCCCTATAAGGGGGTCATCTGACAACTTTGACCCTATGGAGAATTTTGTAGAGCTAAATGAGCTGAACATTTAAGCAAGCAACAGCTAATCTCTATGTGCAACAGTTTTCATTCTGTAGGCCAAAAACATGAAAAAAACGCTATTTTTCAGGGGCCGTTACCCCTATAAGGGGCTATCTGACAACTTTGACCCTATGGAGACTTTCGTAGAGCTAAATGAGCTGAACATTTAAGCAAGCAACAGCTAATCTTTATCTGCAATAGTTTTCATTTTGAAGGACAAAAACATGAAAAATCGCTATTTTTCAGGGGCCGTAATCCCTATAAGGGGTCATCTGACAACTTCGACCCTATGGAGAATTTTGTAAAGCTAAATGAGCTGAACATTTAAGCAAGCAACAGCTAATCTCTATCTGCAATAGTTTTCATTCTGTAGGCCAAAAACATGAAAAATCGCTATTTTTCAGGGGCCGTAACCCCTATAAGGAGTCATCTGACAACTTCGACCCAATGGAAAATTTTGTAGAGCTAAATGAGCTGAACATTTAAGTAAGCAACAGCTAATCTTTATCTGCAATAGTTTTCATTCTGTAGGACAAAAACATGAAAAATCGCTATTTTTCAGAGGCCGTTACCCCTATAAGGGGTCATCTGACAACTTCGACCCTATGGAGAATATTGTAGAGCTAAATGAGCTGAACATTTAAGTAAGCAACAGCTAATCTCTATCTGCAATAGTTTTCATTCTGTAGGCCAAAAACATGAAAAAATGCTATTTTTCACCTTTAAGGGGCCGTAACCCCTATAAGGGGTCATCTGACAACTTTGACCAAATGGAGACTTTTGTAGAGCTTTTGATGCTGAATCAGTAGCGTGGCCTCAGATTTCCTCTATCTCTTATACTTTTTGATTTATAAGCCAAAAACAGTAGTCTGACCCCCCTAGTCTATTTTTAGTAACGGCGGCCATGTTTTTTAACGGATCAAAAATCAAAACACAAGTTTGGTGCAGGACACCCTAAGGATCATTCATACCAAGTTTCATTAAATTCTGTTTGGTAGTTTCAGAGGAGAAGATTTTTGAAAAATTGTTAACGGACGACGACGACAGACGACAGACGACGACGGACGCCAAGTGATGGTAATAGCTCACATGGACCTTCGGTCCAGGTGAGCTAAAAAGGAAGTAGAATTCAGACAGGTCTGAAATACACTTACATGTAGGACGTACAGTTTGTCATACTAAACCAATCCTACCAAGTTTTAAATTATTCTTATGTACTGTTTCTGAGAAGAAAAGCTTGACGAAAATTTTCACTCAATTTTGATATCGACCAAGTCCCAAACTGGAAGTAGAAGTCCTGCAGGTCTGAAAGTCGCTTAGGAAGTACAGTACCATCCTACCAAATCATTCTCATACATGTATATGGTTTCTGAGAAAATCTTGACTGAAATTCATACAGACATCAGTGTTCCAGCCAGGATTTGAAAAGGTCTGAAAGTTTCTTAGGAAGTACATGTACAGTTTGTCATACTGAATCGTCCTACCAAGTTTCAAATCATTCTCATGAATGGTTTCTGAGAAAAGCTTGGCGGAATTTCGTATGGAAGAACGGACATGAGTAAAACTTAATGCCCCCAACATGTGGTCGCGGGGCATAAAAAGTGGCATTTTTGGCTCTCTAATTTCTTAACCAAAATAAGGGGGGATCCCCCCAAAACCATCCCATCTATATCATTGTTAAATTTCATAGCTATCGGATAACTAGAACTATAGTTTTTGTGGTAACACTTAAGTTAACATACAGCGATGACAGCATTATACCAAGTTTTAAATTATTCTTATGTACTGTTTCTGAGAAGAAAAGCTTGACGAAAATTTTCACTTAATTTTGATATCTACCAAGTCCCAAACTGGAAGTAGAAGTCCTGCAGGTCTGAAAGTCGCTTAGGAAGTACAGTACCATCCTACCAAATCATTCTCATATATGGTTTCTGAGAAAATCTTGACTGAAATTCATACAGACATACAAACATATGTCCATCCCCACAGGAAGTAAAAGACCGGTCTAAAAATCACTTAAACCAAGTTTCAAATCATTTTCATGTTCTGTTTCTGAGAAAAGCTTGACAGAAATTTTCATCTCAACCCAGTTCCAAACAGGAAGTTGAAGTCAGACAGGTCTGAAAGTTTCTTAGGAAGTACATGTACAGTTTGTCATACTGAATCGTCCTACCAATTTTCAAATGATTCTCATGAATGGTTTCTGAGAAAAGCTTGGCGGAATTTCGTATGGAAAAAACGGACATGAGTAAAACTTAATGCCCCCAACATGTGGTTGCGGGGCATAAAAAGTGGCATTTTTGGCTCTCTAATTTCTTAACCAAAATAAGGGGGGATCCCCCCAAAACCATCCCATCTATATCATTGTTAAATTTCATAGCTATCGGATAACTAGAACTATAGTTTTTGTGGTAACACTAAAGTTAACATACAGCGATGACAGCATTATACCAATATACAACTGTAGGTCCACAATTTTTTTGTTGTTGTATAAAAATACCCAGCAGCCTTCAACAAGTCCAGTTGGCAGTGAGATGGGACATTCAACTCCATGTTGAACGCTTTCATGTGACTTACAAAAATGTAAGGATAAGAACAGCTATAAAAGCTATAAAAGTGGTGTTTCTTTGCCTTGTTTTATTAATGTTTATAATATGATTTTGTGTCCTGCATATATACTCCATATCCCTTTATTTTTAGATTCAGAGAAAATATAGAAAGAAAAGTTAACACAAAGTGGACACAAAATGATGAATATTAAGCTTAAATATGACCTTTGAACATAATGAAGGTTGCGCCAGCTAAAATCTGTATAGACAAAATTTTGTCACTTGATGTAAATTAAAATATACCTGAAACATATATACATGATATACTAGTAGTTCAATCTAAAACAATAAACATCTAGTCTTCCTCCATGTCATGCATGTGGACTGCTTAGTTCTCATTTCGTCCATGTTGTCTGTAGATACATGTAGCTAAAATCATTCTATATGTACAACTGTATCATCTGTCAGGAGAAAAAATAAAAAGAAGAAATATACAAATTGAATGTGAAAATTTATGGCTGGCTACATCATGTACATATTATGTATGCAGTTGTAAAATTTAAAATGAATAAGGAAAGCCATAATAAAAACATGTAGAAGCTTTTAAAAAGTTTATGGATGCTGCTATATAAATAACATGCAGCTGAGAAAAGCATTGTCAACTGAGACGCAGAAGAGGTTGACAATGTCTTTTCGAATGGAAGCAATCTACTCTAACACCCTCTTTAAATGATTTTAAAAAAATAAATTCAGGTTTCCCTACAATATACCTACCCTAGTTTTACATGTGCAAGGACCTCTAGAATGGTCATACAATAGAAATCTAACCTGTCTTGTTTATTGTCATACATTTTTTGTCAGAAATTCGTGACTTTTCCATGACTTAATTTGGCCTGAATTTACAAATTCCATGACTTTTCAACGACCTGGGATTAAAATACTCAAATTCCATGACTTTTCCAGGATTCCAGGAAGAGTGGGAACCCTGCACCTTTACATGTAAACCTGAAATCATCTCCCCATTAACTCAAGGTAAAAAAAAATAACAAGAGGCTCCCAGGAGCCTAAATCGCTCACCTGACTTATGTGCCTAAACTATAGGCTACCCGGGTATTATGCAAATACTATTTAACATTGATAGGCTATTAGGCAAATACTATTTAACATTGATCCTTTTCTAAGCGGAATAACTTATTAGCAAAAAACAGCAATTAACCCTATGTTCTATTTTTAGCCATGACGGCAATGTTTTACAACCAATCAAAAATCCCCACATCAGTTCTAAACATTCTTAACATCAGTGCTAATACATGTAATAAACAAATATACCAAGTTTAATTCCAATTGAACTTAATGTGTCAGAGGAGTTAACGTTTTAAATGTAATGAGTAAAAGCTGTGAAAATGGTCAAATTTGTTGTTCTAAGGGGATTAACTTCTAAAAGAAATAGCCCTACAACATTGACCCTATTACATATTTTGCAGATCGTAATGTGCTTAACAATATGCAATTTTAATTTCTTAATTACATGTATCTCATATAGTTTTCAAGATCTTAAGAGCAAAATCTATAAAAAAAACAAGGAAAAGGGAAATAACTCCTACATGGGTTGTTGGATCTTCTCTAAAACTTCAGGCAAGGTAGATCTTGAGGTGCAGATCACTTTTGTTCTATATCAGAATTTAAAAATCTGTCACCGTTTTAGAGTTATTTGCAAATAAAAAGCTATGCCGAGCGCAGCATGATACGACCGCAACAAGTTGAACCCTGTACATTGGAGGCCCAATGTGGATAGTCTATTGCTTTGGTCACATGCAGCCAATGGTGGATTTACATTGACATTTTTGATACGATTAAGCCCCTTTTGGCCCTTTTTTTAAAAAAAGGTTAGGACCACAAACCCCAAATGCAATAAAAAGCTTCCTTCAGTTTATATAATCATCCTATTTAAACTTCATAACAATTGGCTGGCCCACTACAGCTAAATTTCTTGTGTTAAACCATTTGCCATGACAAACTGTTAAAAATGGCGTTTTTTGCCCCTTCGACCCCTTATTTCTCAAAAACAGTAAGAGATATTGCAAATCTGATTGAAAAATGCAGCCAGGGATTTTCACAAGGACTCCAATGAAAAACAGATTTTGAAAATTGGACCACAAATAAAAAAGTTGATTTTTTGGGTGTGGCCTGTCTTTGGCCCCCTTTAGCAATGTAACGGTTCAATATACATCAAAACCATTGACACATTTTGTTGACAGAATTTAATGAGAAATTCAATAAAAAAAGAATTTTTAAAATCAAATGAAAAATTAACATTCTACAACAGTTTTGTCAATACACCCGTTTTAGCCCCTTTTGGCCCTTTTTTCCAAAACGGTAAGGGCCACCAACCCCAAATACAATAGGAATCTTCCTCTAGTGGTTACAAACATCATATCAAAATTTCATAACAATTGGTCAATATTTACTCAAGTTATCGCACGGAAACCAAAACGCCTTTAAGGGTCTGTAACACCTATAAGGGGTAATCTGACAACTTCTACCCTTTGGAGACTTTTGTAGAGCTGAACAATTGCAAGCTGAACATTTGAGCAAGCAACAGCTTTTCTATATCCGCAATAGTTTTCATTCTATAGGCCAGCCAATAACACTATTTTTGGCCTTTAAAGGGCTGTAACCCCTATAAGGGGTCATCTGACAACTTAAACTCTATGGAGACTTTTGTAGAGCTAAATGAGCTGAACATTTAAGCAAGGAACAGCTTTTCTCTATCTGAAATTGTTTTCATTCTATAGACCAAAAACACTATTTTTCGCCTTTAAGGGGCTGTAACCCCTATAAGAGGTCATCTGACAACTTCGACCCGATGCAGACTTTTGTAGAGCTAAATGACCTAAACATTTAAGCAAGCAACAGCATACATGTGACAGATCTGTGATGACAAAGCTGGAGATTTTGATATTTTTGGCTGGAGATTCGACCAAAAAGCGGGAGATATTCAACGCTCAATAAAATTGCATTTTAATGTCAATTGGGGACTAGGGTGTGCCAAATATACATGGCTTCACTGATTAATCTCAAACTGTTTATACAATCATCAGGTCAATTATAGCAATAAACCTTTAATTAACACCTTTACCTGTTAAATTAACGTCTACCTAATTGACAAACCCCTTAAACAACGGAAATGTTTTAAGACTGAACAATTAAAATGTCTATAAAACTTAAATTTTCTCATGTCTTGAAAAAGCGGGAGATTACACAAAAAGTCGGGAGAACGTGAGATGGATCAAAAAGTCGGGAGATTTCGTCTCCCGGCGGGAGAATCACATGTATGCAACAGCTTTTCTCTATCTGCAATAGTTTTCAATTTTTTTTGTGGAAAAATCTATTTTTGAAGACTTTTGGTCTTCAGGTCTTGTGAACTTCACAATAGAAAATAATGAGATGTGGAATAAGTGTACGTGACACAGATCACACAACATAATGTAACGTATGTACATTAATTGTACATGTAATGAATTGTTTGAAATGCATGAAATGTTGAGTCGGATTTAAAATCGATATACTTGATTTTTTTTACATCAGTTGATAGTTTCTTCTTAGCTAGTGTCAGTAACAGCAAGTGTTTACAAGATAGTTCATTTATGACTCGTTTTTTCCTTGTTTTTGTTTTGTTTTTTTGTCTTACAAAAATGTACAATGTAGGTTCTCTTTTATTGGGTTGATTTTTAAAGTGTGTTATTTTGTGCTTTGTTAAGGATTATCAATAGGGGGAAGGTTGGGCCCAAAAAACTAGTTAAACCCAGCCACATTTTATATGTACCTGTCATAAGCCAAGAATCCTTGTCAAAGCTTATGTTTGTCCCTGTGTTTTTTGTGTTAATTGTTCTACATGTATGTCTAGAAATTGGTCTTTATACATGTGATACATTTGGGATTATTTACTGTACTAAATCTTATGAATTGTATTCTTACATGTACATGTGTATACACTACTAGCATAGCTACATGTACATGTGAAAACACACATTGTTGAGGCACAGGGATCTGTTACGAATAATATTTATGACTTAACTATGATGTGTGGTCCCACTGAAGGGGACGGTTAGGCTAAATCAAATAATATGTCTGTTCCCTGCTTCCTGGCTGTCCCTATTTTTTTACGCTACCCTAAAGATTTTATTTTATTTTGGAACAAGCAATGTTCAAGTCCAAATTCACAAAAGTCTGTAAACGTAACTTTAGGCGTATTTCCCATTGTTGTCTGTATTAGTTAGGCCTGACTTTACGTCTACGAACTTTTGTGAATATGGCTGCTGGTTGCTTCCCTATCATGCCTATTGACTCAAGGTAAAATAAAAAATAAAATAATTTGCCTACCTTTTCCTACCTTACAATGTATTTTCCAAGGCTTCACTGCTTGGAAGCAGGAAGCAAACATTTATTTTTCTTTGGCCTCACTCACAAATTATTTTCCAAACTGCATCTTTGTGCAATTTTTATGGTGAAAGGGTGAAGACCAAGTTCATTGTTGTATTAATTCATTAAATTCAATGTGTTAATATAACCATTTATTGTAAATCTGTTAAACAAATACATTGTACCATAATGATAGCAGGGCATTGCTAGATTTCTGGCAAGGGGGTTGCGGGGAAGGGTCTGCATTTCCGATAGTTTTCAATATATTCTTCAGTGTTTTTTTGCAAAGGGGGAAAGGGGGGGGGGGTTGCACTCAAAGCACCCCAGCCATTCTGACGGTCTTTGATATATTGTTTACATAAATATTAAAATTGTCATTACATGTAATACTATCCGTAACAGAATGAAAAATCATATAGTACACGTTCAATGTACATGTATGTCATGTGTCATGAAATAGTCCCAACTTGTCTTTTCTACATCAGTTCAAATTAATTTCTGATTCATCGCCATTATTGTGTTCTTCTTCTTCTTCTTTCTGTTTCCGCACTCCATCAACATTGATGATTACGTGCCGGGCGGTGTTACTTGCAGACGCATGCGTGGGTTCTATTTACAATAAATAAGTTAAAAAAAAACAAAAAAGTCAATCAAGTATAAATTTAACAAGTGGGTTTTTGTTTCTTTTTCTTTTCAATATTTTTTGGTTTTTTTTGTTTTCTTTTATACTATACATATAGGGATAAAACTATTTACAAAAAGCTGTGTTTAGATGCGAAGGTGTTGCTGAAGAACAGGTATTGTAACCTATTCTTTAAAGCTGTCTAAGGTTGTACACTGCACTGCAAAGGCAGGCAGGAGGTTCCACTGTATAATTGTTCTTGGGAAGAAAGAGTATTTATAGGAATCTTTGTTTGTGTGTATATGTCTAAAGGATAAATTATGTGTAAACTGTCTGGTTCGTGGATCTGAGGGTATAAGTAAGTTTGTAGGGTAAATAGCAACAAGATGGTGTATGTATGACTTTATAAAAGAAGATGATGCGTGTTCTTGTGCGCCTTTGTTGGAGTGTAGGCCAGTTGAGATCTGTTATCATGTCAGTTACTGAGCTGGTGTTATGGTAACGATTGGTGATGTACCGTGCTGCTCTGCGTTGGACCATTTCAAGTTTGTGATCTGTGGATTTTGTATGAGGGTCCCAGACGCAGCAGCTGTATTCCAATTTCGGACATACTACATGTAGTGCTTTGTATGCTTTTTCTTTGACAGGTTGGGGAGTATGCCCCAAATCAAGGATAATACCCAGAAACGGGTATTATCCTTGATTTCAAGGATCATGTGATCATTGATTTCAAGGATTCAAATCTTAAACTTGATATGACTTACTTACTAGAGATAGGCGGCTTCTGTTGCAGTGGTATACACTTGAAGTGATAACAGAACTTCCTAATTATGCACCCAAGAATAAAATTCAATGGGTGATTTAAGCCTACTATTGCAGAAAGTGTTTTCTTTTGTGTTTTAAATTGACCAATTGATCAATCAATTCAGTTTTCAAAACATTTAAATGACCAATGATTGGTTTGTCACATGGCATGTCATTATACAATAGAGAGTTAAAAGTGCTCAGGTCACACCTGGATGCTTACAGACATCTCAGTCAACATTAGTGCATTTTAATGATTGTTTTTAATTTTTAAATTTTATAAATACAAATGGAATTTAAACAGTAATTTTAGAAATAGGTAGTATTTGTAAATCTATGTGTATCCCCTTGCAAGAGAAAGGGAACTTCTGGCTGCAGAAGTGCATAAAAGGGGCTTAAAGTTTCAAATACCCCAAAACAAGGATAATACCCGTTTTCGGGCATACTCCCCAACCTGTTTGATGTTTGGTGATGTGTTTGTTATGCGTGTAGAAGAACGCCAATGTTCTGTTCTTAAATGAAACAAAACATATTGTCATACATCATACTTGATATTTCTTGTGTGGGGTCTGGGTGGCCGAGTGGTCTAAGGCGCTGGTTTAAAAACCACGCTATTGATCGCTAGCCGATCACCTCTCAGCTAGTGTTCGAGTACCGTTTGTACATGTAATTTACAAAAAAAGGGACTTCCCCAACTGTATGTACCTGCCAAAGGTCTGTGGTTTTCTCCACCAATAAAACTGACCGCCCTTCATGGCCCAGGTGCGGCGATAAAGGGCGTTAAACACCAAAACACACACTTTATGTGACATATTTTCTTGTGTGCGATCACTACACAACACAGTGCATGAGAACCATAAGTTAAAAAAAGATTTTATATGTATGAATCCATCTGTTAAGACAAGTATGCATATCTTTGATCATACTTTAAAACCTATTATTTTATATAATGCAGAAATTTGGGGTAGTTATAATGTTTCATTTAAAAAACTAAATAATAATGATTTTGACCCTGATAATTTTTTTAAATCCCTACAGTGTGAGAAGCTTCATCTTAAATTTTCAAAAAGCATTTTGGGTGTGCATAAAAGAAGTGTTAATTTTGCAGTTTTATCAGAACTTGGTAGATACCCACTGCATTATGATATTTTAAAATGTTTGATTAGATATTGGTTCAGGTTGGAGAATCTTGATTCTTTCCCATTACTTAAAGATGCATATGCCTGCTGCAAAACTATACATGATAACAACAAATTGTCTTGGTACTCTCTTGTTAAAAAAGCATTAGACTATTTAAATATAAATTTAGAAAGTAAAAATTATGGACCATATACATTTAAGAACTTTTTAAAAAAGAAAATTCAGATAAAATATTCAGCTGAATGGTATAAATCACAGAATAAATTAAAAGATGGTAAACTACAAACTTTTTTAAAAATTAAAAACAATTTTGGTTTTGAAAATTATTTACAAGAAACAAAGAAATTTGAAATAAGAAAAGCTATTTGTAAACTTAGAATATCTTCACATAAATTAATGATTGAAGTTGGTAGACATAACAATATTCCTAGAACAGAACGTTATTGCAAAAAATGCAATACCGGTGAAATTGAAGATGAAACTCATTTTTTAATTGATTGTAACCATTTTCAGCAGGAAAGAGAAATTTTATTTTCATTTATTGAGAAAGAAAATAAAAATTTTGAAAATCTAAACTCTGAACAAAAACTTATTTTTTTACTTACTTCTGAAGATTCAATAGTGTTAAATGCAGTGGGTGAATTTATTTTTAAATACTTATAAATTTATATAGAATCATCATGAATATTATGAAATCTGTCTTGCTACTCTGATATGTGATTGTAACTCTTTAATTATTGTTCTTTTCTCTTTAAATGTTATATGTATACTCATGCTGCCCCTTGTTGGGCCCTTGATTGGAAAATAAAATATGTTCTATGTTCTATGTTCATGCACACGACCGTGTCCGCTCCAGAGTTGTTCCGGGGCACATAATTTATCACAACACGTGTTTGCGCTTTGTTAAAAATATATGTTTGTATTTTTTTGCAAAAAATCGTGCAGAAAATAAAGATTTATACCTTGTCTGACTGGTGTCCCTCGTTGTTTTGTTCTTTCCGCCTCATTGCGTCACGAGCACCTTTGTAGTACTACGCGGTATAGAGTATGTTTGTACAGTAGTGTTCTCATTTTAAAAATGAGATTTTAAAAATGTTTATCATGAATAAATAGACCTAGTGGCCAAAAAACAATGCATAATAAACAAGAAAATCGGTACTAATTTAGGACTATATCACGCGTAGTTAAGTGTACTTTCACTTTCGTAATCAAACAGCATCGTGGAAATCATGCAAGCATAAAAGTTTTATTTAAAGTCGATGGCAGTATATCATGATACATGTTACAAATATATGACAGCGCCTATAACTAGTAAGTTAATTTAAAAGCCTTTAATGGTTATTTTTATTTATTTGGAGATCAGAATATTTTTCAAATTATATACAGCAAAGTTTCATATAAAAAAGGGGGGTACCGTAAGGATCTTAAAAGATCTATATAAGATCCAAAATAGAAATTCCTGAGAGGAATTCTTTTATAATATTACCACTCACGGGGCCTTGGAGCCAAATGTACAATGACATATTACAATGATCTGATTTACCAAAAAAGCTAGAACCTCTGACCCTTTGTTTACAAGTAGATAAATTTATAAAAAAAACATTGATTGATTATTTCAAGGAATTATATGATTATTTTTAATTCATTTTTTTAATTTGTAAACATTTTCAGCAGGAAAGGGAAAGTTGTACATTTATTAAGAAAGAAAATAAAACAGTAAACATTTTGAAAGTCTAAACTCTGAACAAAAACTTATTTTTTTACTTACTTCTGACATAGATCTGTATATTAAATATACAGGTCTATGCTTCTGAAGATCCATTAATGAATGGTGTTTTACTGCAGTGGGTGAATTTATTTTTAAATAAATATATGTACATGAATATTATGATATTTGTCTTGCTACACTGATGTACGTGTGATTGTAGGCACAGGATACGGATACGGCAAATTTGGGCAAAACCGTAACAATAAGAAAATCTTATTGTTACGGCAAAGACGAAAATCGGGAACGGATGACGGGACGGAGACCGAATCATTTACGACCGTAACAATTTTCTTATTGTTACGGAACTTATTATTACGACAAAAAGATATAGATCCATATAGTGACGATATGAAATAAAGAGTGGCATTTTTAAAAAAAATTATGCAATCCAAGCGGGCAAAACTCAAAGTTATTCAAGTTCGGTAGTTTTGTTATTAACTTTATTGATAACTTATTGCACATGCGACGCATGCAACCAATAAGTGGCTTTCGGTTTTTGTTTTAATCCTGCGCATTTCTGGTGAAACCATTCAAGGCATTCATCACAGACGATGGTAACGATTTTATACAAGTTGTACGTCTACATCTATCTTCAGTTTCAAGGCTCGGACTATCATTTAAATTTTTCCTCAAAACAAAAATTTTGTTCCGGTCCGTCCATTCTTTACAATTTAAGTGTTAAATATTTCTTAAGAACATAGGAGTGTATACAGAAGAGATCGAGTTCTCTTTAGCCGGGACACCCACTACGGCAAAAAGTTTTTTTCAACAAAAAGAAGAGCCCGGAGAATGATTTCTAATACCATCTACAGATGAACTGAATTTATTCATTTATTGTTACTTAATTAAATTATCATTAGTAATAGCGAAAGAAGTAATAAAATATCTTATCTTTGGTAAATCTCTCATGCCAATTATATCGTCCATGCCGTAAGAATAAGTTCCGTAATAATAAGAAAATTCTTATTGTTACGGTATTCAAGGATTCGGTGTCCGTCCCGTCATCCGTTCCTGATTTTCGTCTTTGCCGTAACAATAAGAATTTCTTATTGTTACGGTTTTGCCGTAATTGTATCCTTAATCATTGTTCTTTTCTCTTTAACATGTTTAAATGTTATATTGTACTCATGCTGCCCATTTTTGGGTACTTGATTGGAAAATAAAATAATGTTCTATGTTCTATTGTGATAAACCAGGCGGTACTCTTTATGCCCGGACTCTCTGCCTGCATTGTAGACTTTAAAAAGGGCTTGGACACGGTGATTCTGTAAGATTTTATTATGTCCTCCAGACAATTTGACTGAATGATATATATACTGTCCATGGACATAATTTTGTTATAAAATAATGTCCTGGACACTTTAAATCTATACAATTATGTCCATATCTATGAAACATTGTCCGTCATATTAAATGCAGGAATAGACATAGTTTCTCTAATTCGATACCTGAATTATCAGAATACATTTTGTACTTACTGATCCTTACACACATTATTTTATGATAATATTATAGCATATCAAAAAAGGGAATAATTCAAGCCCTGTCTGCCTTCGTATACTTCGGCGGAGGGGTTAATGTAGCGACTGCAAGGATGTATTATTCGGGTTAAATAGGGGATCGACCTTATTTCATCTCAATCTTGTATCTATGAAATAATGTCCGTGTCTATGAAAAATTGTCCATGTCATAATCCATATCATAATGGAATAGTCATTTGACAGAGATTTTTTCCAAATATTTAAGTGTACAATCACGGTATTTAAGTAGCATTTACAAATCAAGTAGAGACATAAAAATAACAGCACTAGAAAAGTAAACATTGAATAAAGGGTTATAATTCTAGTATGCAAGTTAAATGAACATGATAACTGCAATGTAGGTCCTGGATCCGCCGACCCTTTGCTCTACATTTTAATATATTTACTATAATCATATTTTTACTACGTTTGATCTGAGAAAATTAAAACTTATTATCTCAGGTTTGATCTTGAACCTAACAATTAAGTTCAGGATCAGATTAGTAAACTGAGTGAATGCTAATCATAAAATTCCAACATGCTGCTATATCCATTATGAGTAATTCTGCCTCTTCTGTAGCTCCACCATATACATATGTCTACAAAGGAGCTACATTATTGCAGCTAGTCCGGTAGTAACGAAAACCACACCGGTAGTTGATCATCTTTTAAAAAAATTAGTACAACAGACACACAAGAAAATAATCTTGCGGGGACATATTGATGCCGGTGTTACATACTAGTTTTTCCCCCATACCAGAATTTCCCCCCGGAAAAATGAGTATACACTGAGCTTTCCCCCGGAATATCTAGTATATACTAGATTTCCCCTGGGGGAAAATGAGTATATATACTACGTTTTCCCCCAGGGGAAAATCTGGTATGTGTAAACACATACTCATTTTTCCGCCATACTGGTCTTTCTTCCAGTATTCAAGACCGTTACACTATTACTAACTGTGAAATAGGTGAGACTTTCAATATCTTAAAGATAATTACTTACAATGAATTTTAGTTTAAGAGTATCCTTTTCTTATTGTTATATATAGTGCGGATGTGATATCATAGATGTTTGCATAGATTTGAGAAGGGAAATCTTTAGTGTTTGTGCTTAGATTTAAGAATGTAAAGACCATGTGGATTTCAGTTTTCATAACAACATTTTCAGTCTATAAGGAATATCCCTTACATGTTATGGTTAATATCGTAGTCAGCGTGACACAGAGAAATAACTATCTATCAACCTATTCATGATCATTTCGAAAAGAGAGCCTTAAATGCTATAATATTACTGTTGAACCACTTCTTCAAATTAAAGCACAAATAGAATTGTTTCGAGTGTCCCAATAACGTGGACCGTGACCATAGAAATGCACTGGCGTCCGTTCTTTTGTGCGTCCGTCACAGTTTATGTATTCAGTAACTGTTATTTGCAGGCTTTTGATATTTGGTATTCAGCTTTGGTTGGAGTTTCCAATGGTAGGGTGCGTTTTCAGGACTGTCGCTTATCTGTTTCCTGTTTAACAAACCGACGTAGAATGTTTTGCTCTTGGGGGAGACAAAAAATTCTGTTATTGTATTTGATTAATTCCTGAAAGCTTCGTTTACACTGCCTTTTGTGATATCTTTTTTTAACTCAAATTGATGTTTATGCTTTTTATAATATGTCACATTATGAAACAAAAAGCCAAATAAGACTAGCTTAATAAAAAAGAATCTAGACAATTTTGTAGTTTAAACCAAATATTAAGGGGGAAAAAATGAATTTAAAAACAATTCTCGCGAAAAGATCAAGTTTTTTTCTCAAAGTGTATTAAAAATTATAGCATTAAATCAAGCAAGACTAAACGGAGCCTTAATATGAAGGGGGAAAAATCAGTATGGATTTGCGAAAGGGGGGAAATCTAGTATATACTAATTTTTCCTACCCAAATTTTAGGGGGGGGGAGATTCAGTATATACTGATATTTCCGGGGGGAAATCTCAGTATATACTGATTTTTCCGGGGGGAAAGATGAGTAGGGGGGAAAACTAGTATGTTACACTGGGCTGCTGGCCGTACTTGTGTACGTGTACACCATTGTACGTGTACACCATTGTACACGAGCGTCCATATAACTTTTTTCATACACTGTAGCAGATATCTCAGTCTGTTGCTTTCTGTGAAACGAGTCCGACTTCGAATTTTTTGCACTTTGCAATCAATTTATGACCTAAGAAATCTGTTCTTGTTCATGACATATATAGTAAAAAAAGCAGAATAATATCAAATTTTGGGCCAGTACGTTTGTCGCCTAGTTACTGTGAGCACTAAAAAACTCAAACTAATAAAAATTACCTGGCTCGATACGCGTGTTCCTTGGAGTGAGGGCTATATATATCAAAAGAGGGACACATTAACAACAATCATAATAGCGATTTTGGCTGTAGTCGAAAGGGTGACATATTTTAAAATTAGGGGAGCGGGCTATAAACTACTTTGAAAGATTTTTGTGAAAAAATAATAAATTAAAATAGAATACTAGTATATTTGGACATCTGATATTTAGTATACAGACATTAAGGCTAAATAATATTTGCCATGCCATGTGACTTTGACTTCAATTTTAGCTTCAACAACTTCGAAATTCGTAAACCTAATTCTTAGGTGTAAACTTTTTCGTATAGTTAAATTATGGAAAATGAATTACTTGCAAAGTATTAAACTAAGACATCTGATATGTGGTAAACAGAAACTTTAGTTTATGATTTACACAACTCTACTTTCAGTCTCATTAAAATCAGAACTTCAATGTCGCCCCTCTTTTTTTTGCTATGTCCGCTTGTTGAAGCTTCATCTTTCCCCCCTTTTTTTCTATGTCCGTTCGTTGGACATTGCAAAAAAAGGGGAGCGACTTTAATGAAACTGCCCTACGTTTCAATGACTGCTAACCGAGGTCTGTTTTAACCTTTAATCTTCAACTATATCATGTTCTGGAAAAAGTATCACTTGGAAAATGATAGGTTACGGTCTACACAACTGTCACAATGCCATGTGATCTGGACCCCATTTAAATGAGTTGATGTTTTTATAACACTTTATGGGAAATAAATTAATTACAAGTGCCTGATATTTATTATGTACAAAAGCCTTATGTGATGCTCTACAATCTCCATGATATGTAAACCAGACGTCGTGTTTTCTCTTACCGGCTATGGTTAACAATGGCGAACTGAAGACCTAATTATTTACATGTGTTTGGCTTTTAACAACGAAATGAACGATAAGTGTAAATAATAGAGTTTATAAGTTTTTTTTTATTTGCATAAAGACCATAGTAGGCCAGGCAATACATATAATAATACATAACATGAACATATTCACATAGAAGTACATACAAATATAAAGAAGACATAAAAGAAAATGAATTAATATAATATGCATGCACTTGACCAGTGTAGACCTCATTTTCGCAATTCTAAGGATTGCTTTATAAAGTCAATAATAATGGACAAAACATCCATATCATAGTTATAATAGATAACAGTTTTATCCTATGCATGTAGTCTATTGGCCAGGTTTTTCTCTTATTGTCCTTCATGTCAAAAATCATACAGCACTAAACTATAGCCGGTAATACCCCCGTGTAAATGCATAGACAGACATGTAAATGAGTTTCATGACGGTGCAACCGGCGAGACATACTTTTGTTGCCCGTGTGTTGTTCTTTAAATTTTATCAGTAATTGTTTTTTTTATATTTTAGTACCAAGTCAGAAGTATATTCAAAGACCTACTGCTATACCCAGAGGCAAAGGATTAAAATATATAACCTTATTGCATATTAGTAAATTTGGAGATCGTTGCCACACAATATGAGCCACAATATTAAACAAAGTCTTGAGAAGAAGAGGAAAGGATAGACTTTTATGCAAATATTGAAAACCAGCATCAAATACAATATCATATTTTGTAAATGTTGACTAAGATATATAAGTGTTCTGGTGTCACTTATCGCTACTTTTGGATAATATTTGTATATATACTGTCAAAAGCATTGAAGATGCTTGCAACTTAAAATTATGATTCAACGCCACAATATTTCTTTTTAAAAAGTGGTACGAAGTAGTTGTTTGTGTCTATATTATTGTGTTTATGAATTTTGCACATTTACAAACACATACATAGTTTTTTGTCTTTTTTATTGAATACAAAATAAAAAAAATACATTTTGTGCTACTCCGGGACTCCTGCAATATTGCAATAGAATAGTCCAATAAAACCTGGTTCAAGTGAAGACCGTTGGGATCTTCAATTTATCCAGTGTGTCTTTGCCCTGCGTTTACTTCTTAGAAATAAGATTAATAATTCATGTTCTGTATTTTTGTTATAATAATATAACCTTTTTCTGAATAACTTCTATATAAAATTAAAGTGACCCCTTAAAATATAATTAAACAGAATCAACGTCATTCAAATAGAGATGCCACCAAATATTGAATTTGAATACCAGCATCATAAATATCAGAGATGTCCGAACAAATAAAAGAATGAATTTATCATCCCAAAAATAATAAAATGCTATACTATTTATCATGCACAGACCTGGAATGTGATAGAGGCCATCAGTGATAAAGGAAGCACCAATGGGCATTTAATTAAATGTCAAATGTCCGAACGGGCAAGGACAAAATCAATCAACGCAAAGAAACGTGTATACAAAAAAACCCACCACTCAAATATACAGTGTAGCAAATGAACAGCAATCAACAGTGCAAACTTAAGTTGTAACAAGAGTGAAATCGGTGCTTCGGAGGGGTTAGCAGTTTTTGCTTGTTGCAACACACATGTCAGGTTGTTAACCTGGTTAACAACGAACTAATTTCCAGCGAAATAATGTTTTAAATCTACCTTATTTTTTGTCCCCCACCGTGCAACAATCTAATTAAAAACCTATCTCGCATTGCTCCCGGTTTTTAATTAGATTGTCCGCGCGTCCGTCCGTCACACTTTTGTGAGCACAACTTCTCTGAGACCGCTCAACAGATTTTGATGAAATGTTGTAGAATTGTTTGTCATGATCTGTAGTTGATCATATTGCAATTTCATTTTGATTCAAAGAATTTTGTAGGAGTTCATTTTAGGTCATATGAACACTTTGAGAGCGCAACTCCTCTGAGACTGCTCAACGGATTTTGATGAAGTTTTGTAGGATGGATTGTCATCATATGTAGTTGATCATATTGCAACATCATTTTGATTTGGCGAATTGTATACGAGTTATGGGATTTTATCCACTTAGTGTATTGTAGGTCATAGGTACCCCCTGTGGGCTCCTCTGAGGCTGCTGAACAGATTTGGCTCGAGATTTTTTTCATTTTAGTATGCACTTTTATGTATATTAATACTATTTTGAGGATGACAAATTCTACATGAACAATGAGACTAGATTGTCAAAGTAAATTTTCAACTTTAATGCGGCGACGGGGGACATTGCCCACGTGTAGAAATCTTAATTGTAATCAAGGTTTTTAAACATACACACCTCTTCGTAATAAATTAACAGCATGCGGGTTTAGAGAGCTAATAGACCCAAATTAGCAACAGGCTTGTTGGTATAGTTCCTTTATAAAGTGCTCAGAAACCTGTATTCATGACCAACTACATTCGTACTAACATTTCCATCATCCGGAGCACCTGAGTTCACTCTTGTTGCGACTTGAGTTCTTGTTGCCGGTTGTCTTTCAGTTGTGCTTTTTTGTAACTTTATGTTGTTTGTTTCTTTGTGTTGTCGTTGTACCGGTATTTCTCGTCTTTTGATTTTGTCTTCGAAATTTCGGACTTACGATATTCGGATGCCTCTTTGGTACCTCATTGTTTCTTCCACCACCTTACCATTGTCAATTTTCACTCTAACTCGACTTTTATGCCTCACACAATTCACCAGTGCTATACCTCTACGACACGAAGCCTCTGTGAAGTGTGGTTGAATGAGCCCTGTTGTCGAGAGATGCCATAATGCGTAAAACCTGTTTGAAAAAAACGCCAGAATTTTAGCGCATAAAAGTACCCTGCTTCATTTCCTGATAAGATTAAGATCCCCTACAGGAAGCTACATGTATCTGCATCTTTTGAATGGCGGTCAAAAGAAGTATCCACCCGGATTGGCCTTATTGTGTGCTCCTTTTCCTCCACTAAATCATTTACAGGATACTGCTAACGAAGTAAAGCACCTAACAAACAAAAGATATACATACATAGAAAGCATCGTGTAAAGTATAACCAAAACCGCTATTAACTCAGTTATAACATCGCTGTAAAATGACTACAAATAGCAGTACTGTAAAATGACTACAAATAGCAGTACTGTAAAATGACTACAAATAGCAGTACTGTAAAATGACAGCAAATTGCAGTACTGTAAAATGACAACAAATAGCAGTACTGTAAAATGACAGCAAATAGCAGTACTGTATAATGACAGCAAATAGCAGTACTGTAAAATGACTGCAAATTGCAGTACTGTAAAATGACTGCAAATTGCAGTACTGTAAAATGACAACAAATAGCAGTACTGTAAAATGACAGCAAATAGCAGTACTGTAAAATGACAACAATAAGCATTACTGTAAAATGACAGCAAATTGCAGTACTGTAAAATGACTGCAAATTGCAGTACTGTAAAATGACAGCAAATAGCAGTACTTTAAAATGACAACAATAAGCATTACTGTAAAATGACAGCAAATTGCAGTACTGTAAAATGACTGCAAATTGCAGTACTGTAAAATGACTGAATATAGCAGTACTGTAAATTAACATTTTATGACAGCACTGGTAGATGACTGCAACTATCATTACTGTGAAATGACAGATAATAAGAGTACTGCAAAATGACGGGTATGAAATGTACTGCAATATGACTGGGCAGAAAAGTACTGTATATATACTGGCTGTTTTTGTACCGATAAAATGTAAGTAAATTGTTGGTAGTGTAGTCAAATTCTGCGTACTTGTACGATCCCTCCCAATCCATTAAATCGATCCTCATTCTGTTGTTTCCATGCTTGGTCAGAATATGCATTTTGTCTAATCCCAACCAGAAGTCGTGGTAAAAACTCCCGAAACCTTTCTTGTAATCATACCAACCTCTATAGAAATCATCTGAGCCGTCAAAGCGTCTCTGTTGGATAAAAAACAAAATACTAGTAAATTAAAAAAAAGTGAATCTGTAATAATTTATCATTTTGTCTTAGTAAATGCAACTGATCAAGTTTTTATCTAAGAATTCTAAAAACTTATCAAAAAAAAAAACAAAAACAAAAACAAAACAAAAACAAACGCTTCCCAACCAGCATTACAAACTCATTTTAAAAACTCAAGGTTAACAAAATACTAATGGTCTAAGGATGTTAAACCAAGGAATTATTATTTCTTGCTAATGTACCTCACGGCAGCGGAAGACAGCAGTCTTTTGAATGGATACTTGAGCGCTCTACAGTGAATCCTTACCAAACTTAGCGCTGCTACGGATCTATTCGCGAGGGCCCGTATGGGGCTTTGGGATAAATTGCAATATGTCTGTATGTTACTCGTCCTTCTAAATGATGTACTATCAGTGTTCTTTAAATTAAATTAGGTTAATGCGTTTTAAGTGAAGGAACCATTTAGTTTCCCCATCTTTTTTTTTTGCATCAACATATTTAATACACATACCTGTATTAAGGTCCATCCACCGCCGCGTGTTTCCATGTCACATACGGCATTGAAGAGGGTAGAATTATCTGATGGGTCAGGCTGTAAACCGTATATACCACTAGAGTTTACACCTGCTTTACGGAGTGAGGCACAATCAAGTCCGTAGTCTGAAAGGATATATACTAGTATTAATAAACAAAGTTTCGGTCTTCGCTGTATACATTTAGCATGTCAAGTATACGGTATCGTTAAGCAGACGAGTTACAAAGCAAAAAAAAAACGAAAAAAAAACAAACCGTACCACTATTAGGATAATATACAACAAAGTTACATGTCAAAAAGTAACAAGAGGTTGTACTTTCTAGGAAAAATGTTGTGCAAGTAGATGCAATGAAGACGCCACGAAACGACGGAAAGTGTCTGTGTCGTAGGTAACATCATCTTAAGTTGCCATTGAAATTGATCATGTGCACCTTCACTATATGACATAATATATTATTGTTGCTGAATTTTGTCCAACTTTATAATCATAGTATCACGACAACAATTTAATAAGTGTAAAATGATGCATTTAAATTTGTCCCGCCAAAAATATTTTCCTTTGAAACCCAGAGTCCAACCGATGTTTTAAGCCGCTTCATCAACACTATATATATTAGGCTATATCCAGAGCGATGAACATGAGCCGGATGATGAAATGAACATGAATAGTGACGATGATGATAAGTTTACCATGACATGATCATTATGATGATGACGACGACAATGACGACTACAATGATGATGATGTTGATGATGATGATGATGATGAGATATGGTAGTGGAATGGGAAACAATGTCACCCGCTGTCAGGATCCAAAGGCATCTATTAGTTCCCTTTCATGACAAGCTGGGTTCTACAGTCGACTTGTTTACCACACGGACCGCACAAGAGGGGTTGAAAGTGAAGTATAATTTGAAAGAAAAATAATAGGTACAAACCTATAGGTACATCCGACTTAAGGGAGACAACATTAGCAACGGCCCCTTTACCCAAGGATGTGCTACCTTTGACAACGCTGTACAACCTCTCAACGTCGCTTTTCAAAGTCTTGATTTCACCAAATAGCTAAACAAAAATCACATAAAAAACATTACTGTAAACTATTTACATGTTATTTCAACTATAATGAGATCATTGTGATCGAATTATAATTTTGGTTAATATCCTGAATTTATTTCGTATCCCTAACAACAAGCTAAGCAATGAGGTTCGACAATATAAGGGGGGGTGGACAGGGGGTCCTCTTCCCCCGCTCCCCGCCCCCTCCATCCCAACTCCCCGCCCCATCCACCTCCTCTCCCCGTCCCTTCCACCCCCTCTCCCCGCCACCTCAACACCCGTAACCCCGTCCCTCCTGTCCGCCCCTCTATCCCCGCTCCCCGCCCCTTCCACCCCCGTTCCCCGCCCCCTCTACCCCCGCTCCCCGCCCCTTCCACCCTCGTTCCCCGCCCCCTCTACCCCCGCTCCCCGCCCCTTCTACCCCCGCTTCCCGCCCCCTCAACCCCCGTATCCCCGTCCCCCCTGTCCGCCCCTCATGTAATAGGTATTTCTGTTTAAATTCTAGTTGTTTAAAATAATTTGAATACATATTTGAAGTGTGACTTCATCTTGAACTTAATTACAAAAAAATGTTTAAGATTTATTTAACTTAGCTCTTTTAGATACTAGAAGTTTTATTTAAAATGATTAAGACAGCTTCGAAAAGCTCAAAGAATGACAACCCAACTTCTTTTAAAAGAAAAGAAAATATTAAAAAATTAAAAAAAATCATGAACGACCGCAGCAAAAAAAATCTTTAGGGACCGACCATGTGACTTTAAGTAGGGGGGTCCTAAAATAGTCTGGATTGTATTTGTTAAGAAAAAAATACTTTAGCACCAGATGTGAAGAAAAACATATCAGCGAAGGATTTCTGCCTTATTAAATAATGTTAATAAGCATGAAAAATGAACTACAAAAATTGTGATAGCACCTTTAAAGAAATTTGGGATAAAAAACAAACCCAACCTTCAAGTTAAATGACCAATCCCTTTAAGCACTTAATACTTTTAAGTGCTTTATATTTGCATGTTCATAGAGACAGTACTTTACCACTAGTCACTTCATCTCAAGTATTGAAAAAATAGCAAAGTTCATCGCAGAAAACCAAACATATCATTTTCGTACCAGAAAGTCCAATTTAACTCTATGGATATCGATCACGTACAAGAAAAGTAAAACAAAACAAAAAATAATGAATTATTTACCGCTTTGTCTATTTGATGTACTGTTTTCATAGAATTATCAAGAGATTTTAAAAATGTTTGCTCCAGACTGCTGATATTCCGCTTCAGTATTTGTGTCTTTATTTGGGCTTCAAGCATATTAGACTTGAGAACTACTGCAAGTTTCTGTATCAGGGTCTGAAATAAGAAAGAGCATAGATACGTTCAGAGCATCGTCAGTTGTCACAGTTTTATTTGCGATTAAGTATCATATTTGTGTATAAAATTAATTTTGCTTAAAATCGGGAAGACAAATATATTTTAATGTTATTTGTGCTTTTAAATCTTAGGTCAAAATAATACAAAGAACAAATCTATAACAAACCCACAAGTCAATGTCCAATTAATTATCTAATTCCAACTTATATTTTTTTCAGATTTACTCCTTTACAGATGTTTAAATCATTTCTAACCTACGACATTTGAAATGTTTTGTGTTCTGTCTGCGTGTATTGTTCATGATTTCGTTATAATCTATACATATTTCTTTAAATTATCTAAAACTAACCTGAAGGCTTTTAAGCTCCGTGACAAAATGTTCTGGAAAGGCAATGTTTGCTGTTCCATTCGATGCGGGGGAGGTTGAAACTTGTACCACGTACTCGCACGATTCCCCATTGCATTGTCGCGAGAACGAATTGAGTTGACGCAGATCTTTGCCTTCAATTAAAATTATATTTTTTTCCATGATGATAAAAAGGCATGCCAAAACAAATTTCAAGGTCATTTTTTTCAAGTCGAACTGTTCTCTAATTATAATACGATGATGTCGTTTTACTTTTCATAAATATCTTTTTGACAATAATTATCAAAATTTTAAAGATAAACGGGAGGCACCTGTCGCTAAATCCTTTGAGTATACTTTAGAGTATATATATTTATCGTATGCATGTCTTGGGACCTAGATAATATTAACTTAATAAATTAAAACTCACAAATATAGGTTGAAAAACCTACATATATATATTTTAGCGTTCAAAATTATATTATTTTATGTTAAGATATCTATATATTAGGAATAATCTCAAATTTGTTGAAGTAAATTATATATTGAATAAACTTAGGCCGCGTTCACACTGAGCAAAACTCATAGTAGTTTAAAATGTCGTCCGCACTAACATTAAACAGCAATGCGTTCACACTGTAAAATTTCTATGTTTACATTCATTACATGCATTCGATACTTAATGTAGTCCTTGTGTGAGTTTAATGTACAATGGATTTCACATATTTCTTTTGAATAAACGGCATGCATAATATGTATTACTTTGAAGTTTTTTTATTTTGAAAGCTTTACTTTTAGTACATCATATCGTATATTTCAACATTTCCTCAGGTGAGTGAAAAAAGGGGTACTTGTAACTTCTAAATATTTAATGTATATGTATACGGCAAAGCGGAAAGGTGTTTCCCATTCGGGTCTAATTTTGTGGCCTAAACGGCCATCATCAGGACAATGAAAATGAAAAGGTGATAAAATGAACATGACATGATGATGAAGTGGAAGAAATGGGGGACACAAGTCCAATCGGGGATAAGAGTTTTGAATGTCACTTGGAAAAGAAGGGATGGGCAGCTTTTTACACAGCCTGAATCCTATGGGTTCTCCTCTTAATAAGGTTCTTTAACTTCTGAAGAACATGATTGTTTCCTAACACGTTGCACCACTATGGTTTGCGGTCAGGTTTTTCGCATTTTACATTTGTAGCCTAACGACTCGGCATTATGACGGACTGCCCCATTCAACCACCGGGTACAAATTCCAATCGTTTTGTGGACAAAGCGGCAGACCCAATAATACGTTTCTGAGCGCTCTTTAGTGGATTTTCACCGACAACATAGCGCTGCTGCGGGCCCGCGCCGATATTTATGTATAGCAATATATTCAATATTGATACAAACGGAAGAACGGACTAAAGCGTTAGAAAGATGCGTACACCTTCATTATCATTTTATAAAAATAAAAATAATAAAAAAGACAGTAAATCAAAATCCATACTTATTCTATATTGAAATGTCTATTCGCCAGATCAACAATCATGATCATTTATCCGTTCATGTTTTCTGTACATTTAAATTACATGTACACTTGCAGTAAATAATGTGAACAATTCATATGTCAAGTCATTTAATTTAGGTTTATCAATGAGAACAAATTTAGTGTGAAACTAGTTTTTTAGAACATTAAACTACTTCTACACATGTTTACTCAAAACAACTTCAGTGTGAACGCGGCCTAATCTAGAAATCATTTTCACATATAAGGCAACTGAGGTCAAAAGAAGCTGCGCCTCTGATTGTCATTGAGATAATTGTGGAGACACTCTTAATTAGACAATCCGTTATACCCCATTCTCTTGTTTTCTAGTATAAAATAACAAACATTCATTTTTATAATTTCTATAATTAATAAGTTCTAGCAATAATTTCAACCTAGAATACCGCCGCTTACAACACATAATTTCTACAAAAAGAACAAAAATAGAAAAACATAGCTTTACAACATATTTATACAACTACATTATAATTAATAGAAGAGCAAATAATTGAAATGCTCAAATTTATTTTGCTTAATTCATTATTTTCTCGTGAACTTTTTTCCATCCTTAACATTCCGTTCGCTCCAGCATCAAGAGTTTGTGTATTGTAACTGATTCGTTATTGCATTACTTGTGGGATGTAATGATGTCCTTGGTCAAGTTTGCCACAAAAAGATGTCCTGGTAATGTTGCCTATCGGCTCCTTTTCTCTGATGATTACTGATATGTTGGTTTGTCATAGAATGCTATAAACGTTTTGCGGTATTGACATTGGTTTGTAGCAACATCATGCTGGGTCGGGATAATATAACAATCTAGAACAAGAGTTCGAACTGCCTTTGACCCGACGCCTGTATGTGTTTGTATGTTGTGTGTTGTGTTTGTAGTTTTGTCTTTTTTATTCTTGTTGTGTGTGTGTGTGTTGTTGTTGTTGTTTTTTCTTTGACTCGGGTTTTGTCTTTTGAATATTCTTTATCGACTTCTGAATTCGAATACCATTCTTTGCTTTTTCTAGTAATACAACTCACTTATACAGTTCGACATATTTTGGTTTTATTTTTCTATGCTCCTCATAGCTCTAATGGTTGGCATTTCAACCTTTTTGGTAGAGCGCATCTGCATGACTGTCGTGGTTTTAACGAAATGCATCACACGAAGCAAAATGTTTTGTCTAGAACTTTTTTTTATTTTTAATTTCTAAAAATAAAAAGTGTTATATTGTGTATATGTGTGTTTATTTGTCCTACAAAATTGTATAAACAAAGCCTTTTATCGTTTATCAAGATTTACAATAACATTTAAATATCTTTTCACAAAAATCACAGTAAATTTATATTACACACAGGAAGTTTTCTGCATCTATATGTAAAGAACAGCGAGTAAGGTAAGTGAACAATTTACTTTTTTGGGTATATCTTTTTAAGCAGCCTAGGTCATAAATAGAAGAAATTATTGAGATGTGAAACACGATCAAAGATATATTAAAATGTATAATTACGTATGTTTTAAATGTGAAGTCCGAATAAGGCATTGGGACGCCTAGAACATGGAAATGCGCCTTCCGAGTCATAATATGAAATGCCAAATTTACTTGAAATAATTATAGGGCGTCTTCTGCACAGGGCGTCCCAAAACAATCTAGAAAAAGTTAGCCTTCTTTGTAAAGGACTAAATACTTGAACAGCCCGACTAATATAAATACATGCACCGCGGCCCTATCAGATTTTCAGTAGCCAATGATTTGACAAGACCGTTTCCAAATCAAAATCTAGCCCATTCATGCAACTTTTAAAAGATGGTGCTTTGTAGGTTTTAAATACTGTATCCGTTTTTAGAAATCTTTTTAGATAGTGGACGTATATTGGTGCTGTACGTTTGCGATACACTATCACTTTCTACTTTCATTTCCTCTGTTGACGTCACGGTGTTCATTCAAAGGACAATCAGGTCAGGTGTTTTCTGAAGTAATTTTAGGTCAGTAAAGCATTTCCATCCTTAATTTTGTCTGCTGCATTGAAAGATTTATTGATTATCAATACTGATTATTTTGACCTCCTTTTGAGTGTAACTTTACAAGGATTTAAAATCAAAATAATGTAAGTATTTCGAAAGTAGATCATTTTGACTTTCGCTTTTCCTTTAAAATAATGGCCCTGTCACACTGGGTTACGGCCCCTAAAATAACGTCGTCTATGGAATGAAAACTATAGTAGATAGAGAAAAGTTGTTGCTTGCTTAAATGTTTAGCTTATTTAGCTCTACAAAAGTCTCCATAGGGTCGAAGTTGTCAGATGATCCCTTATAGGGGTTACGGCCCTTAAAAAAAAACGTTTATTCATGTTTTTGGACTATATAATGAAAACTTTAGCAGATAGAGAAAAGCTGTTGCTTGCTACAAAAGTTTTCATAGGGTCGAAGTTGTCGGATGACCCCTTATAAGGGTTATGGCCCCTAAAATAACGTTTTTTCATGATTTGGGCCTATAACTATAGAAGCAAGAGAAAAGTGGTTACTTGCTTAAACGTTCAGCTCATTTAGCTTAATAAAAAAGTCTTGATAGGATCGACATCAAGACCAAGTGAGCGATTCAGGCTGCTGGGAGCATCTTGTCTTAGTTCACTGCTATAATAAAGCAAGTAAAATGTATAGCATTATGAAGATAATTTGACTGTACATCATGTTTTTTTATTGTTTTTCTTTTGCAGTAAAAGATGGAAGCAACTAAAGATTTTTGTGGGTCCTGTGAGTACCGTGCTATAAAGGAGACATCAATCTATTGGTGCCAGGAGTGTGATGACGGCCTTTGTTCGCAATGCTCCGATGTCCATTTAAGTGGACGACTGACTCGTGGGCATACGTTAGTGTCCATAGAAGACTATAGGAAGTTACCAGATTTCGCAAGGAAACTGGGCACCAATTGTAAAAGTCATGGTGAGCCCTACCAAAATTACTGTGTAAATCATGAGGAATTCATTTGTCGAAAGTGCATTGACCCGTCGCACAGCAATTGCAAAGGTCTTCCGGCAATTGATGATTTTCTTGAAAACACTCGCCATTCGTATGCGATTACCAATCTTTCCGAGTCATTAGAAAATATTTTATCTTTCTTTAGGGATACGATCAAAGAAAAAGATACATCTTTGAAAACTCTAAATACAAAAACCGAAATGATAATGAACCGTATTCAAACTGCAAAACAAAATATCAACAAATACTTGGATAAAATGGTCGAAGACTTGAAGCAAGAACTCACTAAACACGTAGACGCTATGAAGGCCACAAAACAAACGCTGTCGTCCCAGAACCGAGAACTACAATCCTTTCAAAACAATCTTTCCATTTTAACACAGTATGCTTCCAATATCCAGTTATTTCTTTCTTCGAAGCATATCCAAGACCAGATTCAATCTGCAGAAGAAAACATTAAAACGCTGTCATCTAAAGGCATGCTCAAGGGTGTAAGCCTAGATTACGAAGAAAATGATATCATGCAAAAGTTTCAAACTCCTAACATTAATCTGGCTTCTATAAAATTCAAAACTACTACAGCTAAGATATCTTATAAAAAGGGGGGTTCCAATGAGCTTACTTTGCTGAACGTTACCAGTCGTCCGATCGAACAAATCCGATTCTCACTTCACAGGCGTATCCGACTGCCCAATGATCTCACCGTTACTGGGTGTTTACAACTCCCTGACAAAAACCTGATTTTAGCCGGAGACTTTTACGTCGTTTTTATGAAGGATACTGGTGAAATCACTAAAAAGCTTCAACTTCGAATGGTTTATGACTTGGTCTTAATAGACAATGCTACACTTGCAGTTACTGATGACGGTTACATAACCTTCGTGGATATTAACCGATATGTAAAGGTCAATAGTGCAAAAACAAGTTCATACTGTTTTGGAATATCATATACAAATGGAAAATTGACCTTCACTAACGACAAGTCAAAATTGAAGCAAATGGACGTATCATCTAAAGCTGTAACGGATTTGTCTATCCCAAATCCTACATACCAAAGTTACTTGGTCACAGCTACAGACAGGCTCGTTTACACACACTGGGAGAAGAACGTTGTCACATGTTTTAACACGGATGATTCGGAAAAGTGGAACTTTAAAGACGAATCTGTTCTTAGAAAACCTAGTGGTTTGACATTTGATGGAGATAAAAACGTCATCGTGGCTGGTCTAGAGTCACAAAACTTGGTGGTCATTTCAGCTGATGGAAAAAAGTCGAGAAATTTAAGTCTTGGTCCTGCAGGTCTAAGAAATCCAAGATCGGTTAGCTATTGTAAGGAGAACAAACTGCTTTTAGTTTGTGCGGAGAGGATGTTTGCTGCAATTTATGCCGTGGACTAGATACTATTTGACTTTGTATAAATATGATTCTGGCACAAAGTTACAATATCATCCGCCATACAATCAAATGCATGGCGCACGATTGTATTAAGAACATAACTAAAAATGAGAAATTATCAAAGTTTGGATAATTTTTTCACAGTTTTCTTGTCAGATTTTGATTAAAATTCTAGTTTATCAGTTTATTGAAATTGATAGGTGAACACACATTAATCGAAGTTCACGAGATAAACACAAAATATACTTGATTGTAGAAAAATTGGTAGTTACTGGTACTTTATCTAATTTAAAAATTTAGATATGTAATGATAGAAAGTCACATGACAATGACATTAAATTCTATCTTGAGTGTAATATTTAATGAGGTCCATGCATGTATTTGTTCTTGCATTTCAACCAGTCAATCCAATGTTATAAAATGCTTAAGAAGACATCCAAAAATTCTTAGGAACAACATAACTGAAATTATTATAACAGAACATTAGTATGTATGCACCAGTTCATGACTAGTATAATTAAGGAGGCTGGGTGTTTTAACAATTTGACATAGGATCTTTTTCAAACTTTTATAGTATTAAATTGACATTGGTATGAGCATTGAAAATACACACAAAAAACAATAGGTCAACAATTCAGGACCCTAATTAATACATGGACAGGTCCATCTTGTACATGTATGATTTGCAGATCTTAGGGACTGAATAACCGGTACTAATTCCTTCTTTTGTAGCAGTTTTTGTTTTATTAAGGTCTTTCCCTTTTCAGAAGGAAAGACCTTACTGTATTTCTTATGATTATTAAGGTCTTTCCCAGTACAGTGGAAAGACCTTACTGTATTTCTTATGGTTATTATTATTTTTCTTCTTCTTTTCCGCTGTGAATGTCGCAAAAGTGTCGCGACATATCTTTACGATACTTTTTGCGTTAACTCGGTCATACCCAGACTCGCCTTGACCGCAACCTGAAAACCGAACTATTTTTAGTAACGGAGTTATCTGCCCCAGACCGAAAACCCTTGTTATCAGATAATCTCAGAAACCGTAACCGGTATCAAAAATCTTAAGTGTGGGAAATGTTGCTGGACTCCTGGCAACATGTCATCACGCAAAAAAAAATTTTTCGATTAACTTCCTGGTTACGCGTTTTTGACCCGAAAAGTGTCGCAACACGTCAATTTTTTTTTCTTCAAAACGGTTAGTCCTAGAGACTTGGGACCTTTACCAATCATCCTAGATGGCATATGTTGCATTCAAAAATGTCAAGGTCAAAGGTCAAATCTCAAGGTCAGAGGTCATGGTACACCTTGTGTGCAGATAGGCTTAAAAACCATACAAGATAGAAGCAGACATGTAATGGAAAAAATACTTGTCTCATTTAGACCTTTATTTGATATAAAGGGTCGAACACTGTGCGACAAACCGTTTTCGAGTTATGGCCCTTAATGCGTTTCGGCTAACCGGTTTTTGGCTTATAACTTGAAAACGGTTTGAGATAACATAGTAAACATATGGGTTATTTGAGACCGTAAACTTATGCCCTCCAATATTAAACCAAAGTCGCATGGCTACGGACAGCCATTTTCAAAATGGCCGCCATCAGATATTGTTTTTTGAGTATAACAAAAAAAATGTAAAGAATTTAAGCGGACAATACATGAAAAAAATGTTTGCCAGGTTGAAAGCTACAAAAAATGTTTCAGGTGCGAAAGCGTAAAACTTGTCGTTTTTGAGTTACGGCCCTTGATTCTTAATTTGAAAATGGTTTTTTAATTATAACTTTTAAACGGTTACAGATGATGAATGAAATGTAGGGTTCATTTGATAGAGAATGTAAAGACCTACAATTTGAGTCCAAACAGTGTATGATTTGGTTGACTGGTTCCAAAATGGCGGCCAAAACAAGTTTCGCGAAACACGTTTTTTGCCCATAACTTGAAAACCATAACAGATAGTATAGTAAACATGTATACTTAAATGAATCAGAATGCCAAGACCAACAATTTGAGTCCAAGGTCAAAGGTCATGGGTCAAGGTCATTCCCTAGCAACAAGAAAACATTTATGAAAAGTCCATAGAAACCATATATATTCTTAACCAAGACTACTTTCCGAGTTTAGAGTTAAAATTTTTCAACTGGAAGTAGCCCTTAGTCCATAGCAACCATCATAAAAGTCCTTAGCAACCATACCTTTTCTGACTTCAGGCTCACTGCTCTTTAGTCTGGAACATTTTTCACAACTAATAGTTTAATACTCTTGTCAAAAAAAGACTCAAATAGCCTACTAACCAAACATAACCGTTATCATAAAACTAACAAAAACATGGGAAAGACCTCACATTTGTTCTCTGAACAAATGACTTTTTAATTATTTTTATTCTTTTTTTCTTCCCTCAAAAAACGAAAAGTGTCTTGACCGATCTTAACGAAATTTGGCACACTTATTCATCACTACCAGGACTCGACGTGACTCATGCTTTGAGCGCCAACTCTTATTTGTTTCGGCGCAATAGCGCAAAACGCTGTTTACCCTTGTTATCAGGTGAGCTCAGAAACGGTAATAGTTATCAAGATTTTGTTTAGTGAAAATGGTAGCTTACATCCTGTTGATGATTTATCATGCAAAAAGAATGCTGTAATTTACTTCCTGGTTGCGCGCGTATGGCGCAAACTTGGCGCAAAATGTCAAAGTTGTCTGATTTTAATGAAATTTGGTTTCCAGGTAGATTTGAGGGTCATGATTACAAATCTGTGGTCAAAATTGTTTTTGCGTTTACCATTGCCAAAATGGCGGTCGTCAAACGGTTTTTTACTTATAACTCGAAAACCGTTAGAGATAGTATAGACAATATATGAACAAAAAATGATCGTCTTGAGAAGACCTACAATTTAAGTCCAAACAGTGCATGATTCGGTTTAGCGGTTTTGAAATGGCGGCCGAAATAGGTTTTCGCGAAATACGTTTTTTTTTGCCAATAACTTGAAAACCGTAACAGATAGTATAATAGACATGTGTATAAAAAATGACCATCTTGACAAGACCTATCATTTGAGCCCAAAAAGTACATGTTACGGTTGAGTGGTTTCAAAATGGCGGCCAAAAACATCATCTTATGCATTATTTACTTGTATATAACATTTAAACGTTTACAGATAATATAGTAAATACATATATATATATTTATTATCAGTAATTAAAGAGCTTGACTTTAACACAAAAAAACATTTGGTCATGTTCACAACACAGAGGCAGGGGAAGACCTCTCATTTGTTCTCTGAACATTTTAATTTGATTTTTTTTTCTTTTTGCTTTTTGTTTTAGCTAAATGCTTAGTTTTCCAGTGCTTCTCATTTTTATTTTATTGGCATGTCTAGCTTTGCATGATAATATATGCTTTGTATGTTTCTTAATTTATGTGTGTCTGTAATGTGTTTGTCTGCATGATATATGTGTATCATATATATATGTGTGTAGTGTTTTAGCTTGCATGTTTATGCTTAATGTGCATTGTGTATCTGTCATACTTATATGTCTATGTGCTATGTTTTATTCTTAATATATGTCTTTCTGCTATTTATTTGTGTATGTCGGTATAAAAGCTCTACAGAGCTTATGTTTATTGTTACAAACCCGACTTTAAATAAAATTTATCTTAAATTTATCTTAGGTCACGGTGCTTATTTTGGAAATAATCGGGTTTCAATCTTCAAGAAATTTGTATAGATTGTCTAGGAAAATCCTGAAAATGCATATAGTTTTATCATAAAACCTGACATAGAAATTTGTACAAATTTGTGAAAATAACAAAAATGGAATATTCTTTGACTTCTGTGATAAAAACATGGGGTCACAGTACTTGTTTTCGAGATATTTAAGGAAAACTAGATTTTCTGATACATTTCTTTGTAACAAGAGGCTCCCAGGAGCCTGAATCGGATACCTGGTATTGATGTCAACCCTATGAAGACTTTTGTATAGCTAAATGAGCTGAATGTTTAAGCAATAAAAAACTTTTCTCTATATACAATAGTTTTCATTCTAGATAAGCAAAAACACTATTATTTAACTATTAAGGGGCTGTAACCCCTATAAGGGAACATCTGACAATTTCGACCCTGTGGAGACATTTGTAGAGCTAAATGAGCTGAACATTTAAGCAAGCAACAGCTTTTCTCTGTCTGCAATAGATTTCATTCTGTAGGCCTAAAACATGAAAAAACGCTATAAGGGGTCATCGGACTACTTTGACCTTATAGAGACTTTTGTAGAGCTAAATGAGCTGAAAATTTAAGCAAGCAACAGCTTTTCTCTATCTGCAATAGTTTTCATTCTATAGGCCAAAAACACTTTTTTTTGCCTTTAAGGGGCTGTAACCCCTATAAGGGGTCATCTGACAACTTCGACCCTATGGAGACTTTAGAAGAGCTAAATTAGCTGATCATTTAAGCAAGCAACAGCTTTTCTTTATCTGCAATAGTTTTCATTCTATAGGCCAAAACCACTATTTTTCGCCTTTAAGGGGCTGTAACTCATATAAGGGGCCATCTGACAACTTTGACCTTATGGAGACTTTTGTAGAGCTAATTGAGCTGAACATTTCAGCAAGCAACAGCTTTTCTCTATCTGCAATAGTTTTCATTCTATAGACCAAAAACACTTTTTTTTTTGCCTTTGAGGAGCTGTAAACCCTATATGGGGTCATCCGAAAACTTCGACCTTATCAACTATAGTACATTTGTAGAGCTTAATGAGCTGAACATTTAAGCATGCAACAGTTTTTCTCTATCTGCAATAGTTTTCATTCTATAGGGCAAAAACATGAAAAAACGCTGTTTTTGACTTTTAAAGGGCCTCTAACCCTATCAAGGGTCATCTGACAACTTAAACCCTATGGAGACTTATGTAGAACTTTTAATTTCGAAGAACCTAAGATTCTTCGAATTTTTTCTATCTGCTATGGTTTCTGAGTTAAAAACCATTTTCAGTGATTTTATCCTATGTTCTATTTTTTGTAACAGCAGCCATGTTTTTTTATTTTAAAATGAGGATAGTTTGCTGCCAACATTTCACACATCATTCCTGCAAAGTTTTAGTTAAATTGGTTCAGTGGTTTCAGAGAAAAAGATTTCTGAATTTGTTAACAGACAACAGACGATGGACAACGAAAACGGACGCAAAAATTAGCCACACATTTTCCCGCCAATTATCTCCCCTGAAATGAGATTTTAGAAACAGCTTAATATCTTTTGAAGTGTTTATCTTGTAATATTTTTATTAACAAAATATAATCAAGAAATAAATTTTACAACATTTACGCTGTAACAAGTCTGTTAAACTGAAATATAGGCTAAAAATTTGCAAGATGATTGAAAAAGATGTTCCGTTTTCAAACCGTCAGCCTCCTTAAGGTCATTTAGGTCAGATTTCATGAAGTAAGAATCAGGGTAAAAAAATTGGGAATGTTTAACAAAGGACAGACATGAACATTTTTTGTTATAACTACAGATTTTTACAGCTCTTTATATTTGATATATGCAGCATCAGCATGGGGTCTCAAAGGGTGGGATTTGATATCAGGTATGTTGAGCATCAACTTACTGTTTAAAATAACCTGATCATATTTGTTTTTGAATGATTTTTTAATATCTAGATCACTGTTATTAAAGACCAACAATATGCATGTTTGGAAGACCAGCTTCCTATCTTTAATTAAGAAAATAAAAATGTTAACAAATATAAATTATTGATATACAAATTAACATACAGTATTATAAATACAAAATAACTCACAAAAATGTAGAAACATGTATGCATGGTTATAAAACCTTGTACATGTATATGTACATATATTTAATGGCTAATATTTTAAAAAGGCAGGAATTCAAATTAGCTATACATTTCCAGAAATGCTTGCATAAAATTGACCTCAATTAGGTTATGACAAACTTATCATCACCAGATGTTTGATCTGACAAATATACTCCTTGAAAAAGAAATCCACTCAACCACATTGAAATTTAAACCGTTTTTGAAAATGGTTGAAATATTTTTAATGTACATATATGTCAATATAAAATACATTGTATTTGTTTATTTTGTATAAACAGACATTGCATACATTTCAGAATACTTTACAAATACATTTACGAGTACTTAAATTGTATTTAACAAAGGTAAACCAGTACCAGATACATCTAAATACATGAATATGAATGAAAAAAAACTTTGAAAATAATATGCAGACACAAACAAACAGAACTATTTTGCACCTTCCCTTTACATTATGAAAGTATTAAAAATAATATACTATGATGCAGTTAAATTTTTTTAAAAAATCAATTTTTTTTTTATTTAAGAAAAAATTAACAATGAAAAAAAAATTAACAAGATGGTTTTTAAAACTTATATACATGTAATAACTATTTATATGTTGTTTGTGTGATACTGTTTAGTTTTACAGTTGCACTTTGCAGTGAGATGTTCAGATTCATTTATATGAACAAGTATTAAATTTTTTAAAAAATAAATAACTTTTTAAGTAATTCTTTTTTAAAATCATTATCATACAAAATAAGATTTTAATGATTCATGTCAAAATAAAATTGTCATTTTTGAAATAATTTCATTATCCTATTATTCCTTAACTTTAGTTATAAGAAAAGTAAAATGATACTTAGAATTATCTTAAGTTAATGCAAAATTATAATATCTAAGAATTTAAGTATTGGGTTAGTTTACATTTATAAAAAAAATAATAATAATTTATGTTTCCTCTAAATCACAGATATGCTACAAAGTCTTTTTGATTAAACTCTCTACCATAAGAATGCAGCTTTGATTTTCTTCATATGATCTTCCACTTGGTTGATCAGTTTAACAGACTCCAACCTTGTGTGTTGCATCTTTGCCCTGTTATTCACTATCATGTCAGAAATCTTCTGAATGTCCTCCATAGACCTTGGGACACCATCTACCATTTTCACCTCTTCCCAAGAGTTCTCACAAAGGAGAGATAACTCCTCATCGTGAGTTTTCAGCTTTGGAATAATAGCTGGACATTCTTTGAATATTGACTTGCAAACAACTGCAAACTGAAACAAAATCATTAAATTGTAAAAATTGTGATAACTTAACAAAAGCAATACATGTATTAGTACTTCAATATAGAGACTTTATCAGACTGAGACAGAAAGTCAACAAAAGAAGACTTAAAACTAGATTTTTATACGACCGCAAAAAATTTGCGGACATATTATGGTTTGATGCTGTCGTCGTCGTTGTCGTCGTCATCATCGTTGTCTGTTAACTTTTTAGTGTTTCCACAATAACTTTAGTTCCAGTTATCCGATTGCTATGAAACTTGACAATGATGTTCCTTACCATAAAAGAATGAATGGGATTGATTTAGGGGGTCCCCCCATTATACGTTTAGAAATTAGGGGCAAAAAAAAGGGCAAAAAATACTACTATTTTGTTTGTTTCCTCAATAACTTTAGTTCTAGTTATCCAATTGCTTTGAAATTCGACAGTGGTGTCCCTTACCATACAAGGATGAATGGGATTGATTGTGGGGGTACCCCCTTTTTTGTTTCTAAATTAGGGGCCCAAAAGGGGCAAAAAATTAAAATATTTTATTTGTTTCCACCATAACTTTGGTCCTAGTTGGCCTATTGCTGTGAAATTTGTCAAGAATGTTTCTTACAATAAAAGAATGAACCTGAAGAATTTTTGCACCCCCTTTTTCCCCGATGTGTAATAAGGGGCCAAAAAGGGCCAAAATAAAAACTTTTACCTTTTTTGGCAAGCCTATGAAAATTTTTCACATTTTTCCTTTACTAATTCCCTTTTAAACATTTTTTACAAAACATGCAGAAGCATATGTCTAAAAGACATGATGCCCCATCTCACAACATTTAGGACGGACAGACAAGCAGACCAGAACACTAAATACTCCCTACTTTTGTAAATGGGGCATAAAAATGTATTATTCTTCTCTCACCTCATTATGATAAATCTTTAACAGAACTCTAATGTATTTCTCTGGTTTGAAGCTAGAGTCTTTGGATGACACTTCTAGCTTGAAAAAATCTTCATCTTTCTTCACCTACACAAATGTAAATTTTCTTTCATAAAGTTTGTTATTTCAACCAATTAAGCTTATAACAAGAAAATGATTTCATAAAACAAGAAATGGCTTGCTTATTAGAACTGTGTAACAAAAGTATTTTAAGAATGGACTTCAGTATGTACATCTACTTCAGATATATTTTTGAATTTTGTGGGTAAACCTTCTTAAATAATATTCAGGAGTACCTTTGTGTTTAATATTGGATTTTGTCATGCTTAAAATTACTTTTAGTGTAGACTTCATCATTTTTGCTTTGTTCTTGGGAATGTGAAAACTATTGAATACTTGCATCTCCACAGATGACATGTATGAAAGTCACATAACTATTTCTGAAATTCAGTGCATACCTTAAGTTTGCCCTTTTCACCAATATTTCTCCTTAGTGCGATCATACAGTCCTCTATGCTTGCTGCCTCATCTTCACCCAGTATCAAGGCATTAATACAAGACTCCCTTAACTTTTCTAAGCTTTTGTTATGGAAATCTCGGAACATTTTAACCTTGCGTACAGAAACTTCAGCCACCTTAAACACACTGTCAAACTGTAAAAGAAAATTGAATTACTGAAGGTTATACTGCATAGGACATTTTTAAACAAAATAATTGTACTGCTGTTGTTGTTAAAGACTAAGATGTAAACAAATCAACAAAATAAAGAAGGAATGTGTCCAAGGGACACGGATGCCCCCACTAGGCCTAAACAGGAAGTAGATGTGTGACAGACCTGAAAGTGGCTTTGGACATACAGTTTGTCATACTGAACCTACCTACCAAGTTTCAAATCATTCTCATCTACGGTTTTTAATAAAAGCTTGACCGAAATTTCATAGTCATGTTCACATATTTTAACATTGGCCTAAATCCCAAACAGGAAGTAAATGTCCAACAAGTCTATAAATTGCTTAGGACGTACAGTTTGTCATACTAAACAATCCTACTAAGTTTCAAATCATTCTCATGTACGCTTCCTGAGAAAAGCTTGATGGAAATTCGTAAAGACGTATGTCGTTGCGGGGGCATAAAAATTATAATTGCAGAATAATTAGAATTGCAGAATAAAAATAAAACAGGTAAATACCATGCATGCTTACACTATTGCCTTTTATATAACAAGCAGATAAAATTTGTTTTTACTGAATAAGTGCACATGTTTGATAAAATAGTTAAAAAATCAGCATTTATATTGTATGTTACATGTATATACACATAAAAGAAAGTTTTACTACATAATACATATCTCAATATTATACATATAACATTGTTTATTCTCTACTTTTTCTCTGCTTAAAAAATACGGATGTACATAGTATGCTTATTTTATCATCATCTAAATATCATTCTGCCATGTTAAATAAGGTAAATGCTGTTAATAAAAAAGTAATTGCATATTAAAACCTACTGTTTCTATTCCTGTCATTTCCAACCCTTCATACTCCAGAATTCTATCTTTTGACTTCACAGACTTTGTTTCCTTAGGTTTCCACTTGTTCAGTCCATACTTAGTTTGTAGAACATGTCTCAGCAAGAACTGTAATCCCTCTAAAACTAATCCATCCGAGTCCTTGGCTGATGCTGTAATACTGAAATGAAAAGAAGAATGTTGCATTCAGTGGTTACATTATCAAAGTCTTATTTGAAAGTCAAATAAACCGATCCAGTAATTGTATAATTTGCAACATGTCACATTTTACTTATCACATAATCATGACATTTATTTCAAAGCAGTTGTCAGCAGTTACAGTATTTCAATTTCATGTGCAATGAGTAAAAAATCCTTCTCATTTTTAAATGGTCAGTATAGCTGGCTGTAATGTTGTCTTTTAGTTGGTTGAATGTTTTGTTAAATGTAATTTCTGTATTTTCATTAGTGTTTGGTTACTGGGTTTTTACTTAAGAGATTCAAAAGCATCTTTGCTCTTAATTATAATAATGTACTCAATAAATCTAATTGTTTCCTTTGCTTTACATTCCCCATGAACTTGATTAATCAAAAATCCTGTTTACAATAAGTCAAACATCTACATTTTCTAACTCAAATTATTACTACACTAAAGATGAAATGAACCAAAACAGACTTTAACATATAAATACACAAACCTAGCATAGAAGTTGCCCTTCACTTTGGTCTTGTCCAACATCTTAACATATAAATATACAGACCTGGCATAAAAGTTGCCCTTCACTTGGGTCTTGTCCAACATCTTAACATATAAATATACAGACCTGGCATAAAAGTTGCCCTTCACTTTGGTCTTGTCCAACATCTTAACACACTCAGGTTTATCCTCCTCAGAAATATTCCATATTGTCTTGGCTCCGGATTCATCTTTTTCTGTAATACATGTATATTAACCGATGAAAACTTGTTACATAATTCATTAGACTGGTTTTGGTCTGATGGAACAATGATGTTTGATAAGTTCTTACTAAAAAATCAAAGAAAATTGTTGAAAACATTCAAACAGCTTTGCAAAACTTTATTGAAATATATAGAAGTGTTTCAAGATATTATCTTGGAATACATCCAGGAAAGTAAATAAAATGGATGGATATAAATTGGCAGATGGGCAGATGGTGTAACAAAATATCTTGCAACTTTAAATGGAAGGTACAAAATAAAAACAAGCTTTTGATTCTGAAGAGCCTACCTTCAGATTTTTCCTATCTATAATTATAGTTATAAAGCTTTTGAAGTAATTTTACCCTATAGATGTTCTATTTTTGGTAACATCAGCCATTTTTCTTTTCTCAAATCTTTTCAAAATGAGGATGGTTTGTTGTCAACATGTCAAAAATAATTCCTGCAGAGTTTCAGTTCAATTGGTTCACTGGTTTCAGAGAAGATTTTTGGAATGGTTTACAGATTATTGAGGATGACTGATGCATAGTGATGGCATAAGCTCATTTGGCATTTGGCCTGGTGAGCTAAAACATTCTTAACATTATTTTTAAGTTCTAAACCATTATTTGCTATGTCATGTACATTTACAAAGCATTCCATTCCATTTGTTTTCTAACAACAACTTTACCTACCTGTTGGTCTCATTTCTTTTAGTTTGTCTTTATAACCTTCTTCCTCAGTCTGAATGAAAAGAATATTAAATAATATTATGTAAGAATTAAACATATAGTAAAAATAAGTATATGCATCACAACCTACAACATAAACGACAATTTAAAAAATCCACAATGGAAAACAGCCAGCAGCCTTCAATGTGACCAGCAGTCGCTGCTCCCTCTTTTTCAATTGGCCTTGGATTGAAAATAAACTACATATGATTCAAAATAATAGATATTCATTTACTTATTTATAATATAATGTAGTTTTCATTTAGAATGTTGTACAATGCATTAATAAGGAAGATAAAGGACAGACTGAAACAATACACTTCATTAGATGACATACAAAATTTCTCATGCAAAATAAGGTTGGGTTTAAAACCTTTTTGTATTTTTTCTATCATAATCATGATAATGTAGTGCAAAAATATTGAAAAAAGCTGACATAATTATTGTAGTAAAGGGATATTTGTAGTTTTCATATAATTAAAGTAACTATTGTTATATGTTATCCTTAAGCAGTAGACAATGACTTCTGGTTTTTGCTAATTACAAACACCAAAACATGGGTATATACGGTTAATTTGGATATGCTAAATATTGATATTTCAAGGAGTAACCTCTCATCGGTAGCATTTAAATCATAACATTAAATATCTGAATTCAACATGTTCAACTGACATTAATTTTAAAAAAAAGAGACTACCCATTTTAACTGTTTTTTCTTTTATTTGTGACAAATCTTAAAAGAAATCTTTTTACCAGATCAAATTTGTTGCCTAGTAACAAAACAGGGAAAGTTTCAGGATCAACTGGTTTCTTTTCCATGGTTGTTGTTTCTATTTTTCCTCCTTCGGACCTCTCAACTATGGGGTCTGTTTCAAAGGTGTTGTTTACCACTATTCTTTTCCAAACAGGGGCCATCTCAATGCTTTCTTGATCATTAATATCAACAACCACTAAATGAAATCATAGGATACATTTATACAAAATAGGCCTGGTTTTGCTCATTCTCAGCAAATACACAAACAGAACCCATTCTCAGCTAATACATTTACAGAATTGATTTTTAAAAACAATATTATGATAGTCAATGCACCATCAGGCAATTTATAAACATTTTTCCAAATACAAATTATATTTAACATTTTAATAAAACTGTTATTGAATTATTTTTTTCAATTGATAATGTACAAACCTATAGCAGCATCTAAGTTCTGGAAATATGTACTGTACAGATCGATATCTTCCTGACCAGGTATATCCCAAACAGACAATGCTACTACAGAGTGTCCTGGGACATTAATCTTCTGAACTGTGCTCTCTAAACATAAAAAAGCAACAAAGTTATTATCATAGTATATAGTTAAACTCATCATCCAGTATTGGAGCTATGATTTGAAATCATTTGGTTATCACATGGTTATGTCTTAGACGTGTAATAAGTGACTATTTTATGTCATTTCAGACATGTTTAGAATGTATAAATCCTGTCAAATCAGCCATTCAGTTATAACATGTGTGAAACAGAATTTACTTCGTCCAATCTTACAAAAATTGCTTGTTTAGACACGTTTCAAATAACATTTGTTTGCTATTTATTCCATGTCTTAGACATACAGATATGGCCCTTGTATACAATACTTATACCTGAATATAGAGGAAATTCTCTTCCAAAAATCTTTTCAATGTTAAAGTTTATAATAAACAATCCATCTTTTGAATTGAACACTCTTATTAAACAACTCTACACGTAACTATACATTTTTTAAACGATGAAGCATAGAAAATCAAGCTTACACAAATGTATTGACAATGGCATTTTTTTTTTCTCAACTTGTAAATTTCCTTCAACAACATATTTATTTTGTTATACAAAAATTTTACATTGTCCATGTATGTATATCATTAAAATTGTGATGATTAGCTACAGTTGATAAATATTTTTTACTTGGCTCGAACATTATAGTAACAGTACAAAATGTTGGTTTATTGGCCATGTTGACAGCTACACAGAAGTTGCATGTATTAAAGTTCTTAAAGTTTAATTCCTCTTTTGGTAAAACTTGATAATCTACAATCTATAGACCTACCAATTACTGGTTTAGTAAAAATAGATAATCTATAGACCTACCAATTACTGGTTTGGTAAAAATTGATAATCTATGGACCTACCAATTACTGGTTTGGTAGTAGGGACATACATAGTTGTGAACTGCTTCTTTAAATATCTGTTTATGACTGCAGTTTTACCGACTTTTCTGTCTCCTGAAAAAAAAACCAAACTTGCTTAATATGTATGACCATGTACAAGTAATGTTGGTTTTATAAAGGAAAAATATTTATGTGCCGACATTACATTTAGCATAGTATGTTTTTTTCAACAAACACACAAAGAATATTAAACCAAACATCCAAATATAGGGTTTTCAGATTTTGAACAGGTGATAATTGTATAATGTAAGTGTAATCTAAAAAATATTTCAGTAAAACAGACCTTTGAACTCTTTGTATTTTCTTTGGGTTTTTTGGGGGGGTTGTACAAAGTAGAAAATTACAGTTATTGCAAAAATCCTTTATACTGGACCTAATATACATATCCAAATTAAGTTTAAATACACATGTATAAATAATGGTTTTCTTCAAAAAAAATTTCTAAACTTTTTTCATAATACATACAGACAAAGGCAGATTTAGAACAGGCATGCTGGGCATGCACCCTACTGTTTTCCAGAAAAAAAATGGTTTAGAAACTGTATGAAAAAAGAGGTCCCAGAAGATTTTTTAATTGTGCACCCTCCTGTTTGAAAATTCCTGGATCCGCCACAGACAGAGACAAACTTTCTATCAATCCATTCTTATTGTTGACCTGCAACTTTGATTTTTTTTGGACACAGGCAATCTGCATGATACTACATTATTTTTGTTAAGTATACTAACCAACTACAGCAATTTTTAACTTTGGGACATTTTCCATGTTTGCTAAAATTAGAAAAAAAAACAAAGTACAGAATAGTAAAAAGGATGGTCTTACCAAAAGCGATTATACCTAGAGTTTGAATAATACACGTGTGTCAACATGGTATATTATACAATTACAGGAGTGAAAACCCAGTGTCCAAAATTTTTGACATGTACAGAATACGGTCTTACCTGAGCTGACCATGGAGATAATTAATCCATGTATGTGTCCTGAATTGAAACCAGTCGTCATTTTCTGCCAGGTTTATATTAATCTTATCCAGCCAAATTACTTCGACTAGATATATTGGTATTATACAGAAAATCTTCCAAAATCTGGCAAAAAAAAGTTGGTCACTTATGTTTGTTTACTGTCTGCTGAAGCGGAAATTGGGAAATTACGTCACAGATTACGTAAAGCCAAATTATGTTATTTTGTTCCCGTCGAACTTTTTCCAAAAAATATTTTGACCCTTTTTCAGAACATTACAAATATTAATAATTTGCACAAATAATTTGATATTTTCATGATAACTTGTTGGGATATTTGTCATTAATCCATGCTATTTTGACAATTATTTTCTAAAGCTGCGTCCCATTTTAGGTTGCACCTAGCTATTATCATATTATACTTACCATGCTTATACCACTGGTACAAATGGTATGGTTAGTATATAAGTATATTTTTTTTGAGAAACAAACGGTGTACAGTACAGTCATGATAGTAGGGAGTGATTGTCAATTTAATCATTTTTCTTGATTAGGCATAACATTGAGTTTTTATGCTCCCGAAGGGGGCAATAATGGTAGTAATGTCAATATTTTAGTTATAATAAATACAATGGGCTGAATTTTCCTTCAACGTCTGGTAAATCATGCTTGTTTTCCCCAACTTTCAGCGTCATTTTAACGCTTTCTTCTCTGAAAATTTCAACTTCATCGAGCACATATGTGACCTACGACGAGAAAAGCTAGTTTGTTTTTATTTTCGAATATATTTCTTATAGTAGATATTGCATTGCATTATAAACATTTTTAACAATTATTTATGCTTATAAAATAGTTTTAGATACGTTTTAACTTCGGGGAGCGGCACATGTTAAAAACCTGCCTCATATTAGTTTATTTATGAAATACTAATATATTTTGTACCTGTGTGTTTACTTTCAGCTAATTCTGAGCTACACGAGGCTCCCATTATTACAAAATCAAAATTTTGTAATATTTCACTTCTCTCTGTCCGCCATATTGTTTACAAGTTGTCATGAAAGGACGATCGTTCGTCCCATAAAAATATCGCCCCTCACACTTGTTCCTTTGATTACGTGTACTGTAAATATTTAATCACGGTCTAAATAAACAAACGAAGCACTAATTTAATTCTATGTCGTATTTAATTAACCCATAAAAATATGAAGATTTACTTAAAACTATAATACAAATCTGGTGGTACATCAGATCAGTCCACGCTGCTTCTGGTTCAGCAGAAGAAAAAGTTTCCCGCCAAATGTGTAAACGGCTATTGTTTTTAAGCAAACTACAGAATTTGGAGGATCAATCTCAAATACAAAAGAAGGAAAATATACTGTAACAATGGTCCTGCCTTACTGAAATTGGTACAGGCTTTTCTAATACATAATTCTTGGATATACATCTCGAATTTGACCCGGGTGGTCATTTTAAAGTGCAACTAAAACGACCTATACAACTTTATTTCATTTTATTGGTCTTCATTTTCTAAGATCAAAACAAAAAACCCGACTTGAATCCGACGAGAAATAACAAAGATATTTGCAATTTAGTGTTAATTTCTTAAAATCTCACCTTTATAACTTCCGCAAGTGCGCGTTATAATTCCACAGGCCCTTGTGACGCAATAGGGGGAACCGATTAATTTGTTTATATTAGATACAATAACAAACGGTAGTATGTCTCTTGCAACTAGTTAGTAATAAAATGATAATTAATGCATTCAGATTACTAGATATGTGATATAAAATACATTTTAAAAATTACTTATCATCAGGGATTAAATAAAATCCCTGTTATCATTTAAAACAGTTAAGTTTAATGTAGATGAAATAATAGATTATAATTATAAATAATAAATCATTAATAAAAAAAAAACACCAACTGAATATTCTTTCAAAATCTTACAAAAATTTGTTTCAAAAAGATGACAGGTCAGTTATTCAATTGATTATATTTGTGCCATGAAATGAGGCTACAAGGAAGGAACGCATATTTTTGGCCATTCAAAATTTCTGTGACTTATTGTTACTTTTCGATGTAACTGGCAGCATTGTATTAATTAGATACTTATATAATCAAAATTCACCATTACTCTAGGTAAACTAGTTATAGTTTCTTTTACTCCATCATATATAGATTGCTTACACGTGTACCCGTCGGTCTGTGTGTAAGTATAAAGTTCTGCTTTTTGTTAATGATGAATTTCTACAGAAGTTTGACAAATAAATGAAAAAATAATTAATTCTAGATGATATGTTATTGGATCCTTAGACAATAATTAATTCGATATGATTTTCTCAGTTGGACCACGTTTTCTTAAGAAAAATGATATATTTAGAATAATTGTATACGCCAGGTTGCGAAAAAAAAATTAAACTACACACCAACATTTCGTCGGTGCGTCAAAATGGGACTCCCTGGACTCCCTCGACCATTTTAGGTCGGTAGCTGTATGTAACTGGAGCAATGGGAAGCAGAATTTATTGCAAATACCGTTGACGCCAGGATGCGACAAACTCTATTTCCAAAATTGCCTATTAATGTTTCTAATATTTCATTTAAAATAAAAAAAATTTAACATGCATGTATACATTTTAATTTTTAATTTTGTTTATCCAAATATTGCACAAAGAACAAAATATCATCGTCTGAACATACTTTTTTTTATTTGATTACGATTATACTAACAATAAGAAGCTGCTCAAGTTTAAAATTGACTGTCTCCAAATTGTTTATTTCGCCGTATGTGGTATTCATCAAACAAAACTTCACACCTGCTTTTGTAGGTAGACCACACTCAGCATGGGTTGATAAATCAGGTAATTATCAAAGACTAAAAAAGACTGGAATCCTAAATACCGTCCAATGCCGACATTTAACATGTAAATATGAATAAAATTAACATAGACTTTTAAAAAGATTAACGTATTTTTTTTTAATTCTATGTTCCTTTGATTATACCTAATGTGTACTGATTGATGAGTAAAATTTTTTTTGATTTGCGCAAATTAATCTCATATAATTATGCTCCTTTTGATCATGTAATTTTGCATTATTTATCATAATACTTGATTTTTTTTACAATTTTCAAAGATCAAAATTTCAATCCTGAATACAGTGACGGCCTATCTTTTTAAAATATTATTTGAGTTAGAATAATTATTAAAAATGCATGTGTTCGTTTGGTGTTGCTTTTGAATATGAATGTAACACATTTCCAACGAAAAAAAAATCATATTTTATTGCAAATATCTTTATTTTCCCATAAAAAAAACCAATGCACTATATACCAGCTAACGACTTCGGTTCCCCCTTGTGCGTCACTTCCGGTTATCTCGCTTGTAATCTTTTTCCGGAAATATCGTTGATTGGATTTTGAAAGGTGCGAAATTTTGCACTTCAAACACTTATATCTCCGTTATTTCTGAACCGATTTTGATCGGATTTTTTGCATTGATCTTAGAAAAATAAAAACTTTTAAATGAGATAAAGTTGTTATGACCGTTTTAGTTGCACTTTAAAAGAGACGATTTTAATATCAAAATTATTAATTTTCCTAACCTGGAAAGTAACATACCAACATCATATATAGGGTGTCTATATTTCACAACTAATTCGATATGCCAGGGCTTGTACACATTTTCCAGTATACGTCTCATACGATCTCTAAAAAAAATCTTTCTTCGTTATCAGCCACTGGTAGAAAAATTCAATATCATGTTTGACGAAATGGTTAGTTCTTGCTTTGATTAGTGTTTGGCTGGTTGATGTACTGAGATGAACACCTTGGCATCCCTAATATGTCTTCACAAACCTGTTGTGTTTCGTGTAACTACCGGACCCAAAGATTGCAATGAAAGGGGAAGGTTTGGCGCGCCATAAAACCTGGTTTAAACCACCATTTCTTTTGAAATGCCTGTACCAAATCAGGACTATTGCGAATGTTTCTGGTATGTCTTCCATGGTTTGTCTTGTCTAATGAACACTTGAGATTGATTCTCCAAGTTCGGTAATTTTGTTATTACCTTTATTGAGTAGCTATTTGACACATGTACTTGTTTCTATCAATAACGGGGGGGGGGGGGGGGGGGGGGGGTCGACTATATAGGAAATTAAAATCCCTTTATTTTACATATAGTCGACCCTCTTATTGATAGAAACAAGTGCCTGTGGTCTTTCGAAATGAAGCAGACCTAGAATCCGTAGTGTCCTCTGTCGTCAGTTCCTGGGGATTTATGAGATGGAGAAATTTACCAAACCGAGGATTAAATTAGTCTATAAGAGGACATTCAATATAGCGGAAGTAAGGTAAAAAGACCGAGCAAATCTCCGACCTTTTTACTTTCTTTCTAGAAGTGATTATAAGAAGTCTGCTTTATATGAATGAAGAAATAAACCAAGAAGCAAAGGAGCATGATTAGTGCCCATTGGAATGCCTTTGAAAAAGTCGTCCACAGATCTATAAATAATAAATAAATAAATAAATAATCTTTATTTCCTAATCATAGGGCCCATTAGGGCATATCAATCACAAATCATATATGATTACAAAGATAATAAACATAAACATATAAAAGATACATTAGAAACATGAGAGCCAGCTTTCAACTAATTAATATGCAAAGATTAAAATAAAATTTACATTTATGACTATTTAATCTGAGTTTTGTCTGTGTACTGCAGATTCTAATAAAGAGCAGAGGGAGTCAACAAAAGTGGTTTCTTCATTTGACATGATCCATATAAAAAGTTGTTCATTATTTAAAGTCCTGAGATTTGGATACATGCCATAATAAAAATTTAAAAAAGAGTGTCTTTTAAGTCTGTACTTGGGACATTCCAACAGATAATGGATAATATATAAATAAGCTGTCTAAGAGGAAGTTGATAATGTCGAATAAACGTTTGGATCGAAAAATCAAACGTTTTGATACTGTTACCAGAACAAACTGGTTTAGAGATAAAAATCTCCATCAGTTCGTCCGATATCTTTAGGATCCACATTTGATTGACACTATATCTAGAGTAACAATCCAATTAGACATTAGATGGAAAGGAGTAACCACCTTTTACTCACAAGGCCTTGTAATCCATTCTCTGAATTTTCATAAAACTCTCTAATAATTTTATGATAATTAAATATGTGGACCAAGTATTTTTGAATTCGACCTGAAAGATTTTAGGGGTTTCCAATATAGTTATTAGGGTACAAGGGTTCATCGTTTCTTAACCGTAAAGTGGATTTTCACGAATTTTCATGCAAACTTTTTGACGATAAGTAGATGTGCTCATCGTATTTTAAAATCTGATTGAATACGGGGGAGCGAGAGAGGTAAAAATTTTGGAAGTCTGGTTTTCATTTTTTTTGCATGAAGTTCTATTCAGGGAGTTGTTTGCTTAAAGTTGAATTTATATAAAACATGTATAGGATGTATAGTATATAGGACTTCGACTTTAAGTTGTAAAAATGTGTATTTTATGCATTTGTAGACTGCCTTCGAATGTAAGAATCACACTAGCTGTCTGTCTGTCTGTCTGTCTGTCTGTCTGTCAGGTCGATTGTCCGACTGACTCTTTTAATCCGTTTGATCAATTTTTATATAGGCGCAAAGTTATCAATATAAATAATTAAACATTAAACAATAATTGAAGACACCAAAACTATTACAACGAATTTATTGCATAAAATGTATCTCTAGTCTGACAAAAAACAAACTATATATGAAACAACATTATGAATGCTAGTGAAGGGATTTTGACAGGGTTGTCAGAATGGTTTTCTGTCACAGAACATATGTAGTTGAAACAAAACCTAAATTGTTATATGTATGACAATTGACAAACAATCGCCCATTTATTAAAATATCATTTTTACCACTTTCATCAAAATTAACTTTTTAAAAAGATGGATAACGAAATACATGATTTTTTTTTCATTTAGCTTTAAATATAAGAGTACGAAGGATACATGTACATGTATAGAACTATATGATTTACCACGTTATTGACATAAAAAAAATGTTTTAAAATATTCAATGAATAATACAGCTTTTGTAGACCTGAATGACGCACCACGAAAGCATCTACTTTAATAGGAAAAAAGTTAACATATAATGATAAGATACTAGTACATGTATTTCAAAGAATCTTAGGATGGTTTTATAAAAATGTGACATTTTAGCACTTTATCTCGTATATAATGGTAAATCACGTCCTGAATTTTGTAACAAGTTTGCTTCTACATCTGACACGATTTCGACATCTTTCCATCGTTTGAATCTTATTTCCAACTTTGTTTTTTCTGTAATTTTGTAAAAGTCTTTGCACGCTAATAAACTTTTGAAACGTCTTTTCGAAGCCTCTGCGACACCTATTCGAAGATAGTTTTCAAGATTATACGTTTCAGCTTCTATAATTTTTTTCACAAGCTCCTTAGAATTTAAGTTGTCTGCTAGTGTTTGCATTTCGTCCGCTAAGAAGTCATCCGCACGTTTTAATGTGTTTTTTGCTTGATACTCGAACGCTAGGGGTAAGATTCGATGAACATTGTCACCTGAAAAAAAAAAAATAATAAAAATAAAAATGATAATCAACCGCAGCAACAGATAGGTTATATCGTACATGAAAAAATTGTATTAAAGCCTGCAAACCTTTCTCATGTAAAACTTTTGAGTCTTTGACACAATTAAATAAAATTTTGCAGTCAATACACAAACTTTTAAAAATCGCTATGGTCCTGAAACGGTTCGAATTCGATCGTTAATTTAAATTTCTTTCTCTTGCATCTTTCCTTCTTACCGGTATATCAATAGGTGTTTTGTGGTAATTGTATTCAGTTGAATAACAGAATGCAATTTAAGTCTGATTTCCGATTGTTGCAACTTTATTAGATTTTATATTGAAATTCCTTATTGAATTTTCCTATTGTCTAAAATCAAAATTGTTTTAAACACCAGGTTTCTTCTTTGTTCTGCACATGGTCAAGATCTGATTTAATTACTATAGTACCTTTTTCTAGCTTTTGGACACGAGTGCTTTTCGATACGTTTGGTTTTTGACATTAAAAAAAATGCCGATAGTGAGAAGTTACTCCTTGAAACATGTATAATTAACCGTTTTATAACAGCTTTGGTATTTTGTTTATAGATTTGTAAAGAAAAAAAAATGTACCATTTTACCGACTTACTTGTCATTGGCTCTAGAACGCCTGGTATCGTACATCTTAAGAAATTGATAACATCTTTTCTTCGTTTGCCATTCATTACAATTTCTTGTTCTCTTTTTCCAAATACAGTCTTCGTCATTCTCTCAAATACTGGAGATTCACTAAACAATTCTTTCTTGTCCACCAAGAGTGATGTCCCCTCAACCAGGAGCCTTACTTCCGGAACTTCCCGCCGTTCTGCTGCTCTTTTCATCCATGTTTCTGTAATGTCATGTTTGGACGTCATTTGCGACGCCAACTTAGTCCAAGCTGAAATGGAGGAAGAAAGATTGAAATGTGTCGTTCCTAAAATTTTGATCCTTTCTTTCATAAAAGATCGAGTTCTTTAAGGAACTCTGGTGTTAAAGGAGGAAACAATTGAATAAGTAACAGCAGACACATAACAAACGTTACACTAATATGCTAGTGAATAAAGGAACGAACACAAAAAATACAGGAACAGGACGAATACTTCAGGTTAAAAATTTCAATATCCAAAGTTAAATCTTTTGTTAATTTGAATTTCTATATTGTTCTGCAATTATCAATTTCCACACACATTCTTAAATGTTTGCTTTTGAAGGTTAAAAAAAAATATATTGTTAATACATAAAAGTTATATTAATATTGATAAGGAATTAATCATCCTAACGAACTCATAAATGCTAATTTGCTGATTTCGAACCATGAGAAGAAAAGACTTTGGATAGCAGCAACAACTTCGCAATTCAGCAATATAAACTGTCAAAAAGAATAAAAATACTCTTCGAGAAAAAAACAATTGACGTAAAGTCGATCAGATCAACCAAATATCTTTTCCTCGACCATGTGTCAACCAGCTGGAAGGCAAAGAGAGCAAAGAGGACCAAGAAAATTGATCAAGGCTTTTTGCTAGGCCACACATAGAAACAGTAATGAAAAAAACCCCAAAAATTCCGAACATTTATAAAACAAATGAGAGCACATACAACGAATGCTAGTGATAACGACAGTTACGAAAAAAAAACTTTGTGACGAGGTATGCATGGAGTTGAGACAGTCATGGGAGCGTGTCTGCGTACTGCACAAATTTGCCATTACTTTCAAGACCTCTACAATGCAGGTTTCACCAGATTATGTGAAGAACACAGGATGGGGACCAGGATCTGTTACTGCAGATGCTATGCATATCACTTATGAACGTAAGAATGAAACAAGGAGCAGATGTTGACATATACTAGTACTATCATGTTGTAACCACAATTAACATGCTAGAAATAAAAAAAAAATGGTATAAAAAGAAGTACAGTTGAAACATAATGCATAGAGATTCCCCACGTACATTCGTCAGCGAATTCCAAACAAGATGCGAAATATCATTGAAAATGGAAAACACTATCACCGAACAAACTTATAAAGAAGACACCACAACAGAAAAAAAATGGGATGCTGACGGGAACAAAAATAAATATTGACACCCGGATATACAAAAAGCTGGGCTAACGAACGACCAAAGTCAAATACAGCACAAGCCAAAATATGTGTGTGAAAATGAGTGATTACATAGGCGAGCATGAACATTCACCAGTCTCATTTCATCACCAAGAAAGTCTTTCTCTTCTTAAGACAGAACAAACTGACGGAAAGACCACAAAATTGCTGATGAAAGCAGATAATCAATATTTTATGAGTCAAATGAATAGATAAACAAAGATAACTCACCACAGAAAAAATTCAGAAACATGTCTTCCAGCCTGAAACCATCTGGAAGAATCCCGTGCGGGGCCCGGGAGGCGAATAGGCCCGCAGCAGCGCTAAGCTTGTCGGTAAAAGTCCACTAAAGAGGGTGAGCGCTCAGAAACCTGACATCGGGGTCAGGCCGCTTTGCCCTCAAAGCGACTGGGATGTGTGCCCCAGGTGGTTGAATGGGGCAGCCCTGACATCGAGAGATGCGGGGTCGTCAGTCGATAATGCGGAAAACCTGACCACAAACCATAGTGGTGCACCGTGTTGGGAAAAATGTCAGGTTCCTCGCAAGTTAAAGAACCATGCTGCAGGTCTCGGTAAGAGTAGGACCCGTAGGATCCCCATGCAGGAGGCAAAATTTCCAGTCCCTACCCATCACTCCTTTTTGCAGTGGCTCTCCTAGAACCGATTGGCCTTGTGTCCCCATTTTCGCCATTTCATCATCATTTCATGTTCATTGTATCACCACTTTCATGTTTATCTCCCGGATATAGCCGAAATCGCGCTGCTTGGGAGTAAAGCAATAACTAACTTACTAACTAACCATCTGGAAGAACACAGAGATAAAAATAGCCATGAAACAAGTAAAGAATAGCAAGAAACGACGAAAAAATGAGATCCCAGCCGGGGTATTGAAAGCAGATCACAACCATGTTTTATGAAGACAATTGACGACCTTTTTGTGGACATTTATGAGACAGAATGGGACAGTCTAGACAAGGAGACGCTATTTGGAATTGCATGTTGTTTTTGTGCGAGTTTTCAAACTCTGTTTCATATGAGGAAATGTCATGCAGGCTTTTGCAAGAGGGGGAACCGACAGAGACAGTTTCATAGTTAAATCAGTCTATGCGAAAGGTTGTTACGCTTACCGTTTTGTTCCCTTTTCGTTATATTTTGGAACATTAAAACCATAACTAAGAAAAAGAGAGATCACAATTGAAACTTTGAAATCAGCTAAGTAATTCGACTTTCGTGAACAACCTTGCTCATTTGTTGTACGGTCCATTAGACAGAAGTTCTCATAGGGCAAAAATGGAAATGGAAGCCCATCATCCTTTAAGTTCAGACTATTTTACAAAATCTCTAGGAGGCGCACTATTTACAACAAATTATTTAAACTTGGTTGAAAATCTTTAGAAGTGGAGTCGTGGTAAAAACACGTTACAGTCTTCAAAAAGTATTGTACATATGATGCAATAAACTCCAGGTAAGACTTAGACCAACATGACTGTGACGCCTTCCTTTATGAAAAATCAATTGAAAATTGCATGTCCGGTAACCACCATATGTTTTAAGATTCAGCTTGTTCCTGTAATACTTATGAAAGTATGTCGACTTAAAATTAAACAGACAGCATTTATATCAAAAAGCGATCAATCTTGAAAAGATCAAGAATAATAGTTCAATGACTGTGGCATTCAAACAAGATTATATGATAACCATAACTGAACAGGATATTGCTTTTACCAAAACATGCAGTTAGATTGATTTGCACATTTTAACTGTCGAGGAAAATTTCAATAAAAAATTGCTATGCGGATGTCATAAAAAAACAATTTGAAAAAAAACCGCAAACCTTAGTGTTATTTAAAGAATGAAATATTGACTGTGATGTTGGAAACGGAAAACAATTATTCAACCTTATCTCTGAAAACACGATTTGAAAATTACATCGGACCATTACGACAATCAAAGTATTGGAAAATCTCTGAAAATGAATAATGCATTTAATTACATTCCGAGGTGCTAACATTTAACAATGGAATCGATTAGGCATTTACTGGATGTCACAAATTATAAATGGCACATTTTAAACAAGAATGGATTGAATGATACAGAAAATCCTCTTCATAAATGCTTTAAAGTTAAAGCACAAATTTATCAATGGTTTCGACCTACTCTCAGACGTATAGTCCTATTGACATTTATTGTCTGGACAAGGTCTTTATTTTTGTATTAGGCCGTTAAACTTCAAAAGAACCTAATATAATAACAAATATCTGTTCGGAAATGTTTAGTACATGTACTTGTCACTAACTACCAGAACAATATTATTTATGTAGTCAAACGAAAACGTCGGGCTTCATATTATAATTAAGTCTAATGGTACAGGACTAATATCTACTCGTGTCCATGCAGAACAATCAGTATCTCCTCCAACACTACTAAGCCGATCAAACCATAGATTGTGCCTGTAGTACAGACACATATAGTAACACAAGTTTCACCTTAAAACTTGACTCTTGGGATTTTGTTTAAACAAATATTATGCTAAGCTTAATGGCTTTGTTTATTTTTAATAACCTTAAAGAAGAAACTTGTTCATTCGTTGAGTAAACACAATTATAAAGTTGTTTAATCATGATTATCTCATGCAAGTATTAAATATTGAAGTATAAGTATGCGTATTAAAGTTTCGTTATGAAACGTGTAAGAGATTTCCAAAGGTTAAGAAGTCGGCTAGGTAATTCCAAACATCGTAAGGTATTGTAACTAAATCAAATGATTTGTTGTGGTTTTTTGAACCTACATGACCAACGTTATGTCAATTAAATGCAGAAACTTAGGCCAAAAATAAATTGTGTGTTTGGGGTAACATGGTTTTGAATGTCTGGTAGGGTAGGTATGAAATTTTACAATGTATAAGCTGGCAACCGGCTCCCTTCTGTTCAGACAACAGCGGGGTACCAGCCTATACCATGCATAGAATGGAATTATTACTGTACCTTAACCGATATTTTTTGGGGAGAAGAAGGGGATGAATATCTAAAATGAAAGAAGCAAAGAGGTACAAAGTAACACCCGAAGCTCAGTGATAAATGAATAAATACATTCTACCATCGAACAAACAAACGCTAAAATCTACAAAACACAAAATAAAATCAAGGAACGTACACTGCAGACAACACATCTAAAAGCAAAGTTCTACCAAGAGCAGGGAAAATTTCAATACAACTAGTTTGAAGATTTAGATATACAGACATTGGTTCACAAAGTAACCTTCTGTTGTATTAGTTTGCTTTGTTTATACATTAAGGGATACTAGTATTCGAAAACAATTTCATTGAAATAAAATATATAATTTAAATTACAAAATGAACTTGCTATAGCCGCCTACATGGCTGCTTAAAAAGCATGGCATGTTCGAGATACAAGGATATATTTTTTCGGAAAAACTAAATTCTAAATGAAAAAGGAAAAAAACTGAAATAAGGACTTACATTATACGGCAATAAACAGTCCCAAACTTTTACCAAGAGAAGTTAGAAAACACTTGCTCCTTTTTATAATGATATAACTTATTTTATTTTATTAAAGAAAGATGCTCATATGTCTGGTACATATCTATTAAGAATTGATTTTCGAATTTAATTTTAAAAACATCAATTGAAAATATAGCTTTATAAGCTGTCAAAATTAATCTTCCGTAGTGTCAGGAATAAACAAGATTTTATGACACATAGACAATAATTTTAAAATTGATATGTAAATCCTACAGATTTTCACATAGTTAAATCCCTCTCCTTACAGATTTCGAATCCCATTTCAAAAGAAAATCAAAGTTATCGCATGATTTCGACATTGATATGTATCCGAGATAAAAGAATTTGACAAAATCTGATATTATTTTCCCATGTATCATGCAGGGCTAGTTACGTAATGTTGAAATCAGGGCTTAAGGATATGAACTTAATGATAGAACCAATCATTTACATATGAAATTGAAGTGATAAATATAAGTTTTTTTTTTAAATACATAACAATTAATTGCATTTCTTTTTGAATTTTAAGTTGTACTTAAACATTAGATAAAATACTATATTTTGTCCTTTTGATACTTTCTTATTTGAACTAGATAGCTTTTTTTCATGACACGATTTGTTACCTTAAAGAACATTAGCCCAATTTCAGATAAAAAAATACAACATCTAAAACATACCTTTTCGGGGGTCTTCCATTTTTATATATCTCTTGCTTTAAGTTTTTTTTTCAAATAAACAGCATAAGAGATTGGAATGATCTTATATACCAATGCTCATACATTTATATTTTAAATAAATTTGAAATGCCATCTAGTTCTCGTGTAGTTTTCTAAAACCAGGACTATTTGAGCAGTCCATTGAAGGGGAATAATTTCAAATCAGTAATTGTAATTATATTCATGATCAATATTTTCTTACTTCATCTAGTGAAGCATACATATCTATATATGAAACTTTTGCTTATTCGGGATAAAAGCGAAAATCGTCTCATCGTGTTCATCAAAATATTTTGACAAAAGAATCAGAAATCAAATCGGTTTTTTGCTCAGCCGTTTTAATGAGTTTTTATGGCATGAATTTATAAATGAAATGACATTATTATGGAAATCTAATTCATTCGGGACACAGTGGTAAACACTCTTAAATTCACCAAGAACATTAAGTACAAGCAAAATATTAAGGTACATCTAAAATACTTCAATTCATATCGAAGGAGAATGATCAGTAACTGTATAAGGGCATTTTATAGGATTGTGTGCATGCAGTTAAAGGGTACATATAACATATAACAGTTAAAAAGATTGCTAATAAAACTAAAAAACAGGGTTACTTAGAAATGGAAGACAAAACATACAAAACAAGGAATCTGTGAGCTACTGCTCACTCAGTTTACCCCCGCTACCCCCAAAATGAACTATGTCGCTAAACAGGAAGTAGATATCTGACAGACATAATTTCGGTACTCATAATTAAGGACCTCATACTCAAGTCATATACCAAATTTCAAGTCATTCAGACATGTAGTTTCTGAGAAAAATGTTACGAAAATTTTCAACAATTGACCAGCAATGTTGAAAATTGACTAAGTCGGTAATAGGAAGTACATATCCGACAGACCTTATTTCGATACCTGCGATAAAAGACCTCACACTGAACTCATATACCAAATATCAAGTCACTGTGATATGTAGTTGCTAAGAAAACTGTTACGAAAGTTATGTTGCGGACGGAAGGAAGGACGGACAGAGGTAAACGAAAACCAATGTACCCCCCTCTTCTACGAAGCGCAGGTTTAATGACCGTTTACAGTAACTGTTGTCTAATATAAGACCAACAAGAGTCTTCTAGGACGACCATGTTTTTCATTTTCTAATGTCATTGTGACTTTCAACGCATGTCCATGTCGGCATATTAAATTTTCTACAAATACATGTCGTTACAATTTATATATTACTAGCATTCAGATACGGTTGACGCAATCCCCTCTCAAAAAGAAGCATTTTGAAAAATAGTTTGTCCCATAATCTAAATGTTTTCACTGAAAACTAAGAATTTCATATTCGAGAGGGGAAACCGTCTCCGATTTCTACTACCAACACCATAAAAACTAAGGTAAAGCTATTTAAAAAAAAAAAAAAAAAAACATGCAGCATGCACATGCGCACCATACTTACTTCAAACGTCTACACTGAAAATAGCGAGAATGGATTTTAACATTTCTTTATGATAAATGTAGTACAAAAAGTTTATTTTTATACATTAAATTTATATATGCTAATATATTTAACATACAAGTATCTTTTTAGTTATATTTTTTCCAGCATGTCTGTTATGAACTTAGGGGCATTGGCCAGTGTTGCGCTTTGATACTGTTTTTTTCATGCTCTCAGTATTTTTCATATTCTGCCATACGTAGTGGAAAGGTATAACACTATATGCTCAGTTTGGCTTAGTGCATGTCCGTCTGTCTACATTCCCCTGATTGTTTTTTTTTCATGAGTACTAGAAATTGAAATCGCTTCGACATATTTATAATCTAATCTTAAAAAGCTGTACATGTCATGTTTAACGGGTTCATTATTTGCTGGGTAGCAGTCAATGTCTAATTTTTTAACATAACATTTGCACGGCGAGTCTTTTATATAGACAAATAGCAAATGACTAGATATCAGGAAGGACACATTATGGAAATTATTTTCATGAAACTTTGCTACTGTACAATGTGATTCTGTAGCCGACGGATAGCGTAATCAAAGCTGACTTAATATATAATTTGGATAATGCTGTTTCAAAAAATAATCGCAAACTAATGCAAATGTACGGTTTCGTTTTTTTACAAATTCAGCAAATCAATCAGTTTCGGTACGAATTATACAGAAAGTTGAAATAACAAACTCTTGCATCCTACTAAGGCAGATATTTCAGATGCATAGTATTTTTAAATTCAATAATGCAATTGTATTCAACTAATGCAAATCAACTGAAGAATATTGTGACAGCAACTGGCAGTTCATATATATTGACGTTAAGATTGTAGTTTTATCAGATGTGCCACCCGAGCATATAAGTAATTTTAACCCGAATTTTAATCCATTTGTCAACTAACCAAATTGAATTTAGCACCCTTTAAAAATACTACAGATACGTTAATCTAGAGATTTTGTTCTTAAAACTGGAACAATTGGGGTTAATTGTTTAAACCAATGCCCTTTTCACGTTTAAAGTTATCAAAAGAGGATAATTAGCTATTTTCCTGTGTCAAGCATGGAATAAGCCAAACCTTTCGACTTGTAAGAAGTACCGTAACTGCGGATAAGTAAACATATTTATTTACCTATAGTGATAGGGAAAACTTTGTAAATATGTTAATCCTTTGACCCCAGTGACACACACAAGATCACTGACACTGAACATATAGACTTTTATTTAAAAAAAAAACAACATTTTATTCTATCAAAACTTTTCAATCCTTTTCATTTGAAATAACGAGAAGAGAAATTAATACACGGAAAGCTTAAATATACTGAATTTTTTGGGAACAGTTTAAACTAATTCTCTTTAAAAAATAGATAAAATCTACTATCAAATGGTTTTCATTTCAATGAACTTAATGTTTATATGTTGATTACATAAAGAAATTATTTCTGATACATAATTCTTGTTCCCTTTTTTTAAGAATAAAAAACAGAAGATATCTTACCTTTCTCTGTCTTATCATGTAAATATTCACATAGAAACTGACAAGAATAAATACCACAGCAAGATGTATGTAAATTAAAGGCCTACATGATAAAACTATTGACTTTTCAGCTGAATAAATCTTTTTATTAAAAAAGGAAGAAAGTAAAATTGATATAAGAAATTGCATAGTCACTTTAATGTTCTGTTTTTAAATGGCAAACAGGCGTGAATACGAATAATATATATTGAATTTTGTAAAACTGACATTCGAATAAAGGAACAATTTGTTCTTTAATGAATTAATGACCGACCAACTATCGCTCAACATTGAAAGGAGGGGAAATCAATTTTCTACAATTGTATTAAAATTACATACCTGTCCGTTTCTTCATCATCATTTTTGTTCAGTTATTCCTTAAATAAATAAAAGAAAAATATGTCCCAAATCAATATATCATTAAACACCCATTCAAAGGTTCCTATCGTTTTACATTTGTTCTCTATTTAAAACTACAATACAATCTGACCATAATAAAAAGAAGGCTAAATATTTAAATCGATCAGTCTTTTCTTAAGTTCAATATTTACTATTTCTATTTGAACAATTCTTTTTAATTGAAAGTGAATCTTTGAATTTTATTATAAAGAAGTGGTAATCCAGTAAAAGGCATTTGAGAAAAAGGTTTTTAAAGGCCTATAATTTGTTGGTTTTTGGTGTTGGAGTGGGTAAATGTTGAGTAACCAAACACTTTACCAGATCAATTATTGGATTCTTCTTCAAAAATAGACCAGACAAAATGCAAGCAAAAGCAAGTGGACTTGAGTATGGATAAGTTCACAAAAGTGACATTAAAAGTCATTACATGCTATTAAAATTTAGAAATCTTGAATATCGATTGATTGGTTGTTTTTTGCTTCGTGACCAGTCGGAATATATATTAAAAATCTTGATGCGAGAGAACATGAGGTAAAAAATCAAGGCGTTGAAATGGATAAACTTTTCTACCTGAATCTGTATGTCAAGGAACATCATACCCCGTTCGTGTCTCACGTGGCAAATGAGCACACAACAGAACTAATCTTGTATGTAAAAGCTCACGTAACCGGACGTTAAGTCAGGCCGCTCTGTTCATTAAGATATGAGTTCCAGACGGTTGAATGGGGTAGCCCCGTCAATTTTGCGTGCCATGAACGTAATGCTTTAGCGCGGAAAACGTGACCGCAAACCATGATGGTCTTGCGCCGTATTGGGACATGTCACTTCCTCGCAAGTATTAATAAAAAGAACACTACAAGTTCGGAAAGATAAGGTTCGGATGAATTACATAAGTTTGCAAAAAAAGTAATGTACAATGGCAATCCTTAGTGTTGAGTTTTGCATGCTAATCATTACTTTTGATATTTCAACTTTCAATTATCCCATTTCAAAAGCTACTGACGAGTTACGCCTCGAAATCTGCATACACAGCATTTTGTATTCTTGTTTTATTTGGCATTAGATTCTAAAATCTCAAAACTTCATTAATCTTTAGTTTGACCCCGCAACTTTCAATTCGTTTTAGTTAGTAATCAATGTATTTTTTGTACTCTTGATACTTGTTGAAAGCACAACACCGTTCGGTAACTCTAAGATAGTTTTTGATAGTTTGCATTATAGTCAACGTTGAAAGGGCGTGAAATCCTTGCATATTTCAAAACCGACTCTCTTATATGTATTCGACATGTACATTTATTTCTCATTCGTTTCGTGCCAGAGTTATCCCACTTTTACTTAGATTTCTTTAATGATTATCTGTCAGGCTCTCTTTGTTTCACTTTTTATACTGTGCGTTAGCTTTAACCTTTCAATACAATTTGCCCTGGTGTATTGAGAAAGTATAACTGCTTTTTAATAACTGTCAAATAAATGTTGTATGAAATCTTGGAAGACATTTGGAGAGTGAAAACGTTTATTTGCTGTCAATCTTTCAAAGTCACATTTAGCACAGCCAATCTATCCTATTACTGTAACGTTTCTAAAATCAACAGCTCTGAAAAAAAAATAAAATAATCAAGTAGCAGCAATATTATATTTATGTTCGAATTCAAATCAAAATAACCACTTTAAACAAATTCTATCAAAATTAAGCTCATGTATGTGGGTAGATTCGTCAGAATGTAGTATTTTCCATCTTCGTATATACCTTTATATACCTTATAGTTCAGATAGTTTAGATAGTTAGCTTGTTTACATTTGCTTTACTTCCAATTAGCAGTACGAATTCGGCCATATCAGGGAAACGAACATGAAAAAGGTGATAAAATGAACATGAAATAATGATGAAGTAGAGAGTCTTGACCGTCACAGGAAAAAAGGAGGGATGAGCAGGGTCGTACAATTTTGGCTCCTGTATAGAATCCTATGGGCTCTACTCTTATAAATCGAGACCTACAGCAGGGTTCTTTAGCGTGCAAGAAACGTGATAATTTTTCCCATTACGGTGCACCACTATAGTTTGCGATCACGTTTTCCGTATTATCACCTGACGAACACGGCTTTTATTAGGACAGGGTGCCTAATTTAACCATCTGAGGCCGAATTTTAGTCGCTTGGTGGGCAAAACGGTTTCTCTTGTGGACTTTTACAAGCTTAACGCTTCTGCGGGTCTATTCCGATAAATAAGTTTTGCTTTAAAAGTCAAAGTAATTCTGTTCGCGATTAACAGATAAAACATATTATCATTTGGAATTTTGTTTCCCTATAGACATTCAACGTTGCAAAGATTATTTATGCATGTACATAGGAACATGTATAAGATTTAATAAAAATCAACTTCAGATGAAGCCGTCCAGTTTTGTCGACATCTGTTTGTCAAAACGGTATACAGATGTCATAGCGGTTTAGTTGATTAGGGTTATAGCTATTAAGATACTAGTACGTTTTTAGTTTATACAAATAACCTTTTCGTCTAAAAAATATGGTGCTTACTGTTTTTCACAGATATAGTGTCTCCTTTGATTACAATCTTCGTCTATCCATACTGCTTCGTTGCCTTCAAAAGCCATCTTCAAACAGTTGTGGTTAGCTTCTCCTTGAGGCATAGAGGTACCCCAGGCCACAAACCGGTCGATGGATAATCCAGTCTCATGCCAACGCCAGGTACCCTCGAAAGCAAAATCATCAGCCCCGACGTAGAAGTCATGGATATTAAAACCTAAAAATGGAAAGACTATAGATTTAAAAGCATCTTTTTTCATAATTTTAAGAATTTCCATGTACTGTTAATTAATCATTGCAGTGTGAGCAACCAAACAAGTGGAACAATCTAAAAAGCTATAAGATTGAAAATAACACAAACGAATTTATGCTTTAGAATGTAACTCTCTTTTTGAATGGAAATAAAAATAACCTAAACTTTAAAATGTGCAATATTTCTACTTCATTTAAGATAATCAGATTAAGGATGCCTAAGTGACCCTTTTTAAATGTACATGAAGAATCATACCATTCAGAGAACTCATTACTTGTCTGATGAACTCATGTTTTTCGGCATTATCATCAGCGGCCAGGTACGCTCCTTTGCTTCGACAGTCTCTCTGAAAGATTAAATGAAAACGAGCATGTTATTATTCTTCACTCTAGTTATAATCTATTCTCCTTGCCTAATGCCCGTGGCAAAACTCGCCACCTTTATCCACCTCTTTATTTTCCATTTGTTCATTTTTGTTTTCTACCAATTCATCATAACATCATCATCATCATCATCATCATCATCATCATCATCATCAATATTTTGAAAATGACTACGTTCGTCTGTCTAAAACACAACCAACTTCGGTAAAATAAAATAAAGGATAGAAACTCCCCAAAGATCAAACCTTTCAAAGGGGTATCCGTTGTGTAGACATTTAACATCTTGTTCCCTTTTAAAATCTAAGACTTTATATATAACTTAGAGTTGGATTGTTGGTATCAAATTCAATTTGATTGAGTTAACATTGAGAGTTTAAAACTTTTTAAAGCAAAATAAAGTGAAAAGCCATTCCGGGATAACCCAAATAAACAGAACGGTCAACTTCATGCGAATCAGCCCGAGACTCAATAATTTTTACCGGTATGTATCTTGCTACCAAATTTATTCACATGTATCTTCCGACTTTGCTGTCTCATATTAACATGTGTTTTGTTTTGCCCTTTCGGATTTTTGTTATTCGAATGTCCAAATGTTTCCTCTCTGAATACCTTTCTCTTGCGATAATAGTTTTTCATTTCATTTCATTTTATTTCATTACTTACCTGTGCATCTACAAAACTCCTGCTATCTTTAGCAAAATAGAGACATTCTCCTTTAAAGTCTGCCCAGGGAGTAGGACACAAGTTCTTGGAAAAAGACACGTTCAAGACTGAAAATTATATGAACTGTATGAAATTCCTGACAATAAATTTGACACGGCTTACAAGTGTTTCGTCTATTTAAGACTCATCAGGGGCGCTCTACCAAAACATTGAAAATGACAATACTATATGAATATGAAAAGCATAGAACAGTAAAATTAGAGAAATGTCGATCTGAAAACCATATTATGACTTAGAACAATTTACCTATGTCTGGTGTAGGAAGAACACGTGAGTATTGACTATTTTGTTTACACGGACAATTTCATAGGGTCGATGTTTTTGTAGCCACCAAAGCGGTGGAATATTGGTCTTTTATATTTTATCGTAAACACATGATTGACATTAATCAAAATGAAGTTCAAGCAATGTCTTTAATTTTTGGACCTTAGGTTTCTGTGATAGTTGTAGATGAATGGAGCAGTTCAACTTCGACGAAGAGAGTTTTTTTTTACGGCCGTTATCAAAATAGCACGTCACAGATTGTTACTTTATTCTTCAAAATATATATAGTTTATAAAAGTAAAGTGCTTTTAGCCATTTCTTATTTTCGTGTACTTTTTTAATCAAAATGAAAAGTTCTTTTCAGCCCAAATTAGATAAAACATAAAAATATTCATACCAAGTGCTAGAAGACAAAACAAAGTAATCCCGAACATAATGTCGCCTTATCAAAATAATGATTTGACCTAGTTTGTCTGCTCAACCTTATCAAATAAAGTTAGACTTATATATTGTCCTCTGAATTCTGTTTTTCTGTTACATTACTTGATTTAATAAGTCATTTTAAAGCTTTTTGGAGGGTGGTCAAATACTGAAAGACAAGAGGTTCAATTTCTTTAAGTTTTATAAAATGTACTTGTTAGTATATTCGGTATCGAAATCCACACACTGAAGTATTTTGCGCTTCTTATCTGGTTGTTATTTAGACCGACTTTGTAATTTCATTTTGGAGTTGCTTGATGAAATTCTCTTTGTTAATCTAAATTTTCACGTTACCACTACAACTTTTTGTTTACACAATTCTTGACCCCAAAAGTACATGCAAGATACCAACTTAAAGATAAGCATTCTAATAACTTGAACCGACAAAATGTCACTACTTGCCGCTCTTACATTATTAGTCAGTAAGTTAACAAGTACTCAATCTAGTTTGTGCCTATATTATGATTTATTTTATTTGTATAATGTATAATTTTAAATTGAAACAAATGTACAAACTGTCACTTGCGTTTCTTTAATGAACGTGAATCAAATTGAAAGGAGAAATAAAATGAGAAAACGCAGTTCAGTATTAAAAAAAAAAGTCGAACAAGTACGCGCCAAACTGACACTTAACAGCCCAAGGCGATGGTATGGTACTAAAAAATGTCAAGAATTATGCGCACTGAATTATGTTTCTTTGCATGATATGCTAGTTTATTATTAAGTATTTTGGCTTCCTTGTAATATTGACATTTTCGAAGCATGGGAAACAACGATATGGTTAAGATAGACTTTCATGTCATCAATAAATTCAGTTTCTCATCTTTTCTGTGATGCGACTTGCTTCTTGCATAAATCAATTTACATGTAGAATGATTATAGTTGAGTCAAAACACATGTCCAAAACCGTCACGTGCTTTAACCGATTGACAAAAAAACCCACATCAAAGCGTAGGTACGCATGGGGCGACTAAGCCGGGGTCTTAGGACTCTTAACGTTGGCTTTATGATCACCCAACATAGCTACCAAGTTGTGTAGTTTAGGTGCCTGAAAAGCGGGGTTGGTCAGGTTATAATAATGAAAGCCTGACTGCAGATTATACAAGTAGTTGGCTAATGTGTGCAAAACAGTTCCACCCTTCATGCACGTAAAAGAACCATTTGTAGATGTGGACGGCAAACCAGGGGCACCAAGTTTCTCAGCAATACCCACCTATCCCCCTATTCAGTTTTCATTGTTTTTATCCCACCCCTTATATTTCATGTTCATTTTATCATCCTTTTAATGGTTATCATGATTATATATATCGTACAAACTGTTGCTAGGTGAAACACCATCTCATTCACTTACTCACTCACTCACTCACTCACTCATGATATCGCCCTTATCACATATATCTTGTGTTGCTGTTGAAAATTGTTTGTCAACTTATATTTTAGGTTTGTCTTATGTCCTGCCGCTGTGTGATAAAGGATGGGCAGAATATCAAGGAGAATGTTTGTGGTTCAGTAATCAACATAAAACCTGGCTTGATGCAGAGGTACATTTAAACTGTTACGCTTACAAAATGAGCTGTAGATGGTGTTTTATTGTTTTGTTATAATTATAATAAGAGAAAAAAAACCTCTTGTATGCAACATCTAAACCAATATCACTTTTTAAACAAAGAACAAAAAGTCTAAAAAAATGAACAAAAAATGGGAGGAAGACAGCATAGTTTGGTTATTGACCATATGCAATATTCGATGGCAACTAATCGTGATTTTGTGAAATATTTATCTCACGAAATATTAAGAGTATAATAAGATGATTACAAGCTGTATTTTATACAATTAATGACGCTGTGTATTTTAGGCTGACTGTCGAAAACATCATGCGTACCTAGCAACAGATGATAACCAAGACAAACACAACTTCATGGCCCAGTTTCTAAACGTCTTCACCAGTGAGTTTATTTAAAACAATGATCTATATGCCTTGCCTACAAAGAAAATGGGGGATTTATTTTTCGGGTCCGTTTTTTCGTTTAATACTTGTTTTCAGGTTTCACTATGTTAGTTTTTGTTAAAGGATGTATACTGTCATCGACAAACTTTAATTACATTTGCATAAGGATACAATCACGTTAACTTCATCACTCAGCATTGTGAAATACAGAGCTTTTGTGAGGGGGTCATCCTTTAGTGTGGACTTTTTTGTAGTGTTTTATGTTTTACTGAAAACCGTGAAACCAATTAAAGAAAGGGAAAAAATTAAAAGCATTACACTTTTGTGTTATAGACGCGCCTTTCATGGCTTTCCATTTGAAAAAAAACGTGTTTTTGTCTATTTATGATAATGCATGTGTGTCAGTATAGTAAAACAAGATTTTTTAATATGCAATAATCTTGTAAATGATTTATATGAAGAAAATCCATGCTTGCACATGCATGACATAACAGTTGATACAGAAAACAATATGTTTTGAAGTCATTTGAAATATCTTTTTTTTTAAACTTTCATATCGCATTATTTTGATTTCAACATAATAGTCGTATTTTCTCTATTTTCTTACATTCACACTTTTTTAGGCTGGGGGCAAACCCATTTCTGGCTAGGTGCAAGTGATTACGCTTTTGAAAACAGATGGCAATGGCTTGAAACGGGAGGAATTGTAACAGGATTTACCGCGTGGAATCCTGGAAGTCCTAACGGGAACCTTTCACAAAACTGCATGTTCACAATGATGAACGGAACGGTGATGTCATGGGAAGACGGAAGGTGTGATATAGGACATGGACATACCAACAGAGGATACAACTATATTTGTGAAAAACCGTAAGTAAATAGTGTGTAATGTAATGAAAGATGTCTATGTCCTATATGTTGGTATGTCAGCGCGGTTAGCCCAAACACTAAGACTCCTATTTATTTGTTGTTGTTTCGAAATACTATTCCATTAAAAGTTAAACCGTTCTATGAGAATATGAGAAGTCCACAAGATATAGAAATTTATTTTTAATTGAAAAAATCCGATGGAAGGGGAAGAATAAAAATAATCCTTAAGACTGTAGCACTAGTACAAAATGCAGAACGAGAACTTTTGCGGTCAAATGACTGTTTGATGTCCACATTGACCGCAACAAAATTTTTGTGCAAAATCATTTTATCTGCTGTATTTATTTCCTTTGTTGAAACTTATAATATGGTGTCTTTGTTGTTGTAATGAATATTTCCTAACATGTATGGCCAATAGAATTCGAACTCTTTTTTCTTTCAGTGCCGCCGCCGATGTTGGTTCTATAGTTATTGGTTAGAGTCAATTGGATGTTTGATGCTGCAAGATAATGGCATTGATCAATAAAGTTTTTAATTGTTATACTTACATTCTATTTTTTTCATTCAAATAATAATTTTAATTAATTAATTATAACAGAAAAAGGTTATCAAAAAATATTGATCAATTTAAAAAAAAAATCCTGTACTGGTTCGGGTGGAAAAAAACATACCCAGCGGCGCAAATTAAAGCTTGTCGATTAAAGTCTACAAAAGATTGCAAAGTAACCTACTAAGCTCACAGAGTGACTGGAATGCGTGTCCTAGTTTATCAATGAGATAGCTTTGTAATTTTGTTTGTTGGATCGTCAGGCTGCAATACTTAATAAAAACATTACCACAAACCTCGTTTTCCCTATACATGTATTGCAGGCAATTTTAAATCTGGTTCTGCATATTTCCTCTTTGTTCTATGTTCTTCTTATTCATAATCTTCATCTTTCAAATACGGAGGTAACCCAGACTTGAGCGTTATTTGGTAAAAATAAAATAAACCACAGGGGTGATATATAGAGTTAGAACCTTCTGGATTCCCGATCAACTGAGCTTCTTATCGTTAATACAGTGTTTGCCTTTTCGTTTTTTTTTATATTGCGCCTCTGATGAGTCTTCTAGAGACGAATCACACGTCAGGCATTGGAAAAAATATTGCCTTGAATTTGTTGTAATCTTTATTTAACCCATTGGGCCTATTTCCTAGTTCAAAACTATTTCAAGTTGTCACTCCTTTCATGTTCATCTTCTTTATTCTACTCGGAATTTTAACACTTTCTCGTGATCACTAACTCACTATTTGTAGACACATACAAAAACTCTAAGATTAGTACAGAAATGATTTTGCAATTGTCGTCATAATCACAGAAAAGAATATTATCATTATAGAACATTAATTTAGCACCAAAAATCACATGACTCTGAAATTAGAACGAAAGATACTGATAAAAAATTAAAGTATAAAAGAAGACACAAAGTCTGTTACTCAAAATTAGACAAACACTGATAATCTGGTTAAGCACAAATTAGTACTTTTGTGTTTATTGATACCAAAAAATGACAATGACAAATCAAGGGTGACATTTTAAACTTAAGATTTTGGGATTGGAAAAAGAAATAGCCAAAGCGACATTTAAGTGATTAGTAACTGACACTTTATCTGATTAACGTATAATCATTTTACTCCCAAGCAGTGCTAGTTTGGCAATGTAAGGGACTCGATCATGAAAATGGTAAAAAGAATGAACATGGAATGATCATAAAATAGTGTGAAAAAGAGACACAAGGCTTATCGAGGAAAAGAAAAAGATTCAGATCGGACAATCAGGATCCTGCGGGTCCTTCTCTTACCAAGACCTGCAGTAGTGTACTTCGAATTGCGATAAACCAACATGATGACCACTGTGGTTTGCGTTCAGGTATTCCCTATTTGTCTAGAAATCACGACAGGCTATCTTGAGAAATCAAATTCGCAGCTGTGGGAAAAGCAGCATGACTTGCAGTCAGGTTCTGAGTGCTCTTCAGTGAATTTTACTGACAAATGTTAAGTCAGGAGTACATGGTTGTAGACATGTCAAAAGCTTGAACAAGTGTCCACTCTTTGAAATATGGACTCGTGTTCTGGACAGGCAAGTATACCTTCTGTAGCCGATACAATTTCATTTCGAGGTACAGTTTAAAAAATGATATGCAGTAAAATTTTCTGTATTATTTTCGGAGGTCTTCGATATGCAGAATAACAGGGTTACCTTAATCTATCATCTGGGAAAGCCCTGCAGCATATCAAAGCCATCATCTAGGACAGCCCTGAAACAAGCCAACGCGATCTGGAACAACCCAAAAGCAATCCAAAGCGATCATTTCGGAGAGCCCTGAAGTAAGCCAAATCGATCATCTGGGGCATAAAGCATGATAAAGCGATCATCTGGGGCATAAAGCATGATAAAGCGATCATCTGGTACAACCCTGAAGCAAGCTATAGTGATCATCTTGGACAGCCCTGAAGCAAGCCAAGCTATCATCTGGGAAAGCCCTGAAGCTAGCCAAAGTGATCATCCTGGATAGCCCTGAAGCAAGCCAAAGCGAGCATCTAGGACAGCCCTTTAGCATCCCAAAGCGATTAACTGGGACAGCCCTGAAGCAAACCATAGCGATCATCTGTGAAAGCCCTGACACAAGCCAAAAAGATCATCTGCGACAGCCCTGAAGCATGCCAAAACGATCATCCGGGACAGCCTTGAAGTAATCCAAAGCTATCATCTCGGAGAGCCCTGAAGTACGCCAAATCGATCATCTGGGACATGAAGCATGATAAAGCGATCATCTGGGAAAGCCCTGAAGCAAGCCAATTGAAAGTGATCATCTGGGACAGCCCAAAATCAAACAAAAGCGATCATATCGGACAGCCCGAACAATGTCAAAGCGATCATCTGGGACAGCTCTGAAGCAAGCCATAGAGAATATCTCAGACAACCCCGAAGCATGCCAAAGCGATCATCTGGTACAGCCCAGAAGCATGTAAAAGCGATCATCTGGGATGGCCCTGAAGGAATCCAAAGCGATCATCTGGGACAATCCTGAAGTAAGCCAAAGCTATAACTATCATCTGGGAAATCCCTGAAGCAATCAAAAACGATCATCTGGGACAATCGTGAAGCAAGCCAAAGCAATCACCCGGGAAAACTCTGAGCCAAGCTTAATCGATCACCTGGAAAAGCCCTGAAGCAAGCCTAAGCGATCATCTGGGATAGCCTTTGGAACAAGCCAAAGTTTTCATCCGGGACAGTCCTAAAGCAAACCAAAGCGATCACCTGGGACAGCCCTTAATCAAGCCTAAGCGATTATCTCGGACAGCCCTGAAGCAATCCAAAGCGACCATCTCGGACAGCCTTGAAGCAATCCAAAGCAATCAGCTGAGACAGCCCTGAAGCAATCCAACCCGTTCATCTGGGACAGCCTTGAAGCATGCTAAAATCAATCATCCGGGACAGTCCTGAAGCAAGCCTAACAGATCACCTGGGACAGCCCATAGGCAAGCCAAAGCGATTTCCTAGAACAGCTCTAAGCCAAGCTTAATCGATCACCTGGAAAAGCCCTGAAGCAAACCAAAGTGATCATCTGGGACAGCCTTTGGAACAAGCCAAAGCTTTTATCTGGGACAGTCCTAAAGCAAGCTCAATCGATCACCTGGGACAGTCCTGAATCAAGCCTAAGCGATTATCTCGGACAGCCCTGAAGCAATCCCAAGCAATCAACTGAGACAGCCCTGAAGCAATCCAACCCGTTCATCTGGGACAGCCTTGAAGCATACCAAAAGCAATAACCGGGACAGATGACAGCAAGCCTAACAGATCACCTTGGACAGCCCAGAGGCAAGCCAATTCGATTTCTCGGAACAGCTCTGAGCCAAGCTCAATCGATCATCTGGGACAGCCCTGAAGCAAGCCATAGAGAACATCTGGGACAGCCCAGAAGCATGGTAAAGCGATCTCCTGGGATGACCCTGAAGCAACCCAAAGTAATCATCTGGGACAATCCTGAAGCAATCCAAAGCGTTTATCTGGGACAGTCCTGAAGTAAGCAAAAGCTTTCATCCGGGACAGCCCTGAAGCAAGCCAAAGCGATCACCTGGGACAGCCCTGAATAACCCCTGCAGGCGATCACCTGGGACAGCCCCGAAGCAAGCCAAGCTATAACTATCATCTTGGAAATCCCTGAAGCAATCAAAAACGATCATCTAGGACAATCGTGAAGCAAGCCAAAGCAATCACCCGGGAAAACTCTGAGCTAAGCTTAATCTATCACCTGGAAAAGCCCTGAAGCAAGGCTAAGCAATCGTCTTGGACATTCCTAAAGCAAGCCAAGCGATCACCTTGGACAGCCCTGAATCAAGCCTAAGTGAGCCTAAGCGATTATCTGGGACAACCCTAAAGCAATCCAAAGACACCATCTCGGACAGCCCTGAAGCAATCCAAAGAAATCAACTGAGACAGCACTGAAGCAATCCAACCCGTTCATCTGGGACAGCCTTGAAGCATGCCAAAAGCAATCATCTGGGACGGTCCTGGGGCAAGCCTAACAGATCACCTGGGACAGCCCCGAAGCAAGCCAAAGCGATCATCTGGAACAGCCATGAAGCATGCCAAGGCAATCACCTGGAAACGCCCTGAAGCAAGCCTAGGCGATCATCTAGGACAGCCCTGAAGCAAGCCAATGCTTTCATCCGGGACAGCCCTGAAGCAAGCCAAAGCGATCATCTTGGACAGCCCTGAAGCAAGCCAAGCTATAGCTATAATCTGGGAAAACCCTGAAGCAATCCAAAAGCGATCATATGGAACAGCCCTGAAGCAAGCCTAAGCGATCATCTGGGACAGCCCTGAAGCAAGCCAAAGCTTTCATCTGGGACAGCTCTGAATCAAGCCAAGCTATAGCTATCATCTGAGAAACCCTGAAGCAATCCAACGCGATCATCTGGGACAACCCTGAAGCAAGCCAATGCTATTATCTGGACAGCCCTGAATCATGCCGAATCGATCATCAGGGACAGTCCTGAATGAAGCCAAGGCGATCTGGAACATTCCTGATGCAAGCCAAAACAATCATCTCGGAAAGTCCTGAAGCAAGTAAAGCTATCATCTTGGAAATCCCTGAAGCATTCCAAAGCGATCATCTGGGACAACCCTGAAGCAAGCCAAAGCGATTATCTAGGACTTGGGTGCTGATCTTTTTAATATTAGGAGGAATACCATGTAACAGAAATATTTGGGAATTTGATGGAATACTCGAAAAAATGAAACTATTGAACATAGAAACATATTCAAAAAGCACATTTTGGTCAATGAATGAGAATATTATATTGTATAAATTGATTTTCATGTTGCTATCCCTGAAATGACATGGTCGTTTGGTTGCGCATGATTCTCTTTCGATACTTCTGGTTTTTACCAGAAAAATATTTAGCGACTGTGTGACCAGTCGACTGGTTACTCTTAGAAATATCAATATCTTTTAAAAACCGTTTCATTGACACCTTTGTAAATTTATTATAACTGGTTGGAAATGCAGACCTTCACATTTTTACAACACATCTTGAGAAAGGACAGATGCAAGCCTTAGACAAAAGACGTAAATAGAGGCATGCCAATCTGACAAAGATATCTATTGTACGAGCTTCTACTGCTATAAGTCATATTAATAGACCTGTAAATGTACTGCCATGACTGTTGAAAGATAAGATTTGTAGTACAAATTAAATAAATGTAGGCCATTGCTTATCTTAAAAGTACGTTGTTATCAAATATTCCAAAAATGAGGCTTTCTGTTCTTTTTCTCACATTTTGTAAGTAATAATTAGAACCATTTAATAGAAAATGTATCTTAAATAAAACTCTCCAATTATTGTAAAAACATGTAGAACATTTCGTATGATCTATTGGGTTTAAACAATGTAAATCAAGCTCACTTAATTCACTGATGAAGACCAGTTAAATCTTTTGTACATAGTCAAACAAGGCAGCAACAAAACTACCGATCTGGGATGACTAATAGCATATATCCATGAATAAAAGACAAAACAAGGCAAAGACATACCTGAGAAAATGAGAGTCTTATTATTGTTCTTAGCTTGTTTCTGTCATTTTGTCACATTTCATGGTTTTGTCAAAAATTTCATTTTGTTATGTTTATCAATTAATGGTAGAAACTGGATAAATGCATGTAAGTGACCAACCTCCGAAACAAAATCTAACGTAGAATAGACAATTCTCTGCTTTGAAGACTGGCAGGGGGTATAATGTAATGTATTATCGTTAATAAAAAGCAACAAAAACTGAGTTTTCATGCCTTATTATATGTAATAATCTTTTTAGGTTTGGCTTATGCCAATGCAGCATGTGACCACGGATGGGCGGAGTTTGATGGAGAATGTTTATACTTCAGCAAAACAACCCATACGTGGGTTGATGCAGAGGTATTTTAGTCTGTAAAGTTTTTAAACCTTTCATGTGTTATTTATAGGCTTCGACAGTGTAATTATTTCAGCTAGAATGTCAGATGACGAAAATGTAATGTTTGCACAACACAAAAACTACTAATAAAAATATTTCAGTACTTATACGAGCTGGGTGGGTTTTAGGCATTTTTAATAACCCACGACTATGACATACTGGTTGCCGGTTGCCAGAGAATACCGCGGGAAAGCAACAGCCCAATCGCTAGACTTTTCTGGCATGAAATATTTTCAAAGTTTTTTCATTCTCATTGAAAACAACCCAGTTTTCTTACTTGTAATACTTATGGTCTATTCCGTCTTCTTGTTGGATTTGGGTTAAGGTATTTTAATAATTTCCAATATTTATGGATTTTTTCTCTCATTGCTTTTCTTATTATAATGCTGCTGATGAGCACACATAACATAACGTAATAACCCTATTTATTGGCACATGTTTTTGGTATATCGAACTTATTTTATTTTAGGCCTCGTGTAGGAAAATGCATTCCTATCTGGTTTCTGACGACAACCCTAAGAAGCATGAGTTCATAGCTGGCTATCTGAACGTGCTGAGTAGTAAGTGTAATACTTTCAAGGATTTTTCAGTACTAAAAAGCAATTATAAAGGCACTTCGAAATGCCTCCGAACAGGTTTGAAATTGTCTGAATCTAAACATTTGCTTTTATAGTAAATAACTCATCTTTTAGTTTATAAACAATCAAGGAGGAAAAAGCGTTAAGGAAAGATATTAAAATTGTATGTTTGACGTCCTGTTGTAACCCGAGACCGTACATTTGTTTATCGACATTTGGATGGTCATGATCCGCTAATATACGTACCCAACAACTAAACTTAGGGGTAGGGCAAGTAGATTATACAAAAGGCAAAACCCTTTTCTTTCTTTTCCTCAATATTAAGGTATATATCTGATCTTTTTTTCTTTTCTAGCTTGGGGAGCTAACCATTTTTGGCTTGGAGGCAATGATTACGTCATAGAAGGACAATGGAGATGGGTCGAAACAGGAACAGAGATGACTGGTTTTTCTATCTGGGGACCAGGATACCCTAAAGGAGGACTGGGGTCAAGCTGTCTCGCCTCATATTTTAATGGCACAGAAATGTTTTGGCAAGATGCGAGTTGTGGCAGATCCGGAACACACCATCATGGATACAATTATATATGCGAAAAAGCGTAAGATACTTTCAATTGAAAATTATTTGTGTTTTTTTTTTCAGCAAAATATGCATGGAAAACCCATTAAGTTATATATTAAACATATATTTTATAATGATAAATATTCAATCCGAAGAGCAAACATAAAATATGACCCATCAATACAAATAACTATGCAACTATATAAAGTCAATCTATCGTCAAAAGTTATACCAAAGATTCAAAATCTTCATTATTTAGTTATATATTCTGCAACTGTTACTTGTATTAGAAAACAGTAGAAAAAGAAGTAGCTTAATGCAGACCAGAATATAAAACATTATATATTACATATTGCACACGATTACATAAATAAATAAAATATAAAACAGTCATCAGACTGTGCCTGATTAAAACCTGTCATGAATCCATCTAGACTAAATTTTAAAAAAATGTAACGTCATAAACTTATAAATCTAACCTCAACAATTGAAGCTCTGCAACTTATTTCAGTTGGGAACCTTATATGACTTAATTATCATGAATGCCCTAAAAAGCTTATGTAAGATAAAATTTAAATGACAAAACATTAGTATGTTTTACTGTTATTTTTTTTTTTCTTTTAGTGCAGACCAGTCAGGCAGTTCTATTATAGGGTAATAAAATACTTCAGCCAAAAGCATGAATTGTGTATTTTACTTTCATACCAGCGCCTTGCCTTTTTAACGTCCTCGTTTTGTCGATAGAGCAGTTCATAAGTAAAATAATCATGGTATCATCATTTATCAATCTATAAATCAAGGTTAAACCCACCATTTATTTTGAAATGCCTGTGGCAAGTCAGACCAGTTTAATCTTTTAGGTTTCTAAGGTATGTCTGCCTTGTTTCGCTTTGAGATTCAGTAGTTTTGTTATTACATTCATTTTGCTTTGTCAAGCTTACTCATTTGGAGCACCTGAGTTCACTCTGGTTACGACCTGAGTTCGTGTTGTTGATTTTTATTCAGTTTCTTTTGTGTATTTATGTTGTCTGTGTCTTTGTGTTGTTCTAGTTCGTTTATACCGGTTTTCAGACTTCGGCATTCGATTGCCCCATTGGTACTAGTACCTCTTTGCTTCTAGTAATATTTGTAGTCATGAAGTTGTATGACCACTTCTTTTCATACTGATTTGGATCCACTTTTAAGCTTGCTGACTTTTAACGATTTGTTCCTCTACACCAATAGATAAATTATGTAAAATCATTTTTTGGTCATTATATATGGGTATCGTAAGTCCATTTTAAGGATTGTCGATTGTCACTCCTTTACTTATTTATATCAAACATTTTATGATTTGTGGTGGAAATCAGAGATGATTGTTTATCTAATCAAAGAGCAAAATGAAAATCAAAGGTCCGTGAGCTCGTTTTCGAGATATATGACGTCAAAAATTTGGCGGGAAAATAGACTGCTCTAGATTTTACATAACTTAAACATTGTGACTATGATGAATTTTAAGAAATTTTATAGAGTTGGTTGTTAAGGCCTATATAATCAGAAAATATCATATAATGTAGGGGTCAGTGTGCAAGAAAAATCTTAAATATTTAAAGGTAAAGTCTAGAGAAGTTCCAAAATAAGCCAGAAATTCGGATACATGAAGAGTGACCATCCTCAAGTAGAGAAAGTTAAGGTAAATGGTGTAAACGTTATGTTTTTCCTATATATGTCTTACGTGTCTTTGTTAATTTACGGCCAAAATTGCAATTTTCATAGGCAGGTGTTTAAAAGACGAGGTCCGTGTTATATATGGATATGAATTGTCACGACTTGAGTTTGCGTTGTTGATTTTTGTTCGGTTGATTTTGTGTTTTGTATTTCTTCGTGCTATTTTTGTTAATGTTTACCGTTTCCGTCATTGCCCTTTTGGACTTTTGACACTTGAATGCCCCATTGGTGCCTCTTTGCTTCTTTCATATATAATTTGTCTGCAGATTGTCATTAAAATCTGGATGTACGTCATTTGGTATCGTCCCCCCTCAAACTAAAAAAACTAAAATGTCTTCATTTAGTATAGATTTCAACATGCAAGTCAAAATATGAGCGAATGTCTTAGAATCTGTAATATCAATGAAGTACCTGTTGAATATTTCGTTTCACCAACCCAAGGATTGATGTGTGAAAGGATTTCACCAGTATTACAGAATGAAATAAAGTACAGGAAAGAGTCCCCGATATCTTTAAATTTGATTATTTGTTCTGCCAACTAGTCTCGTGAATGGCAAAATAAGTTTACTAGATAAAGTTACATACAAGACAGCAAAAAAAATGCACAAATCATACATAAAACAAATTAACTGTAATCAGCCATACAAACTCATGCGATAGCGATAGTGAGGTTGGGCTTGGTCAGACATCCCTGTTTATTATAACACATCGTGATCCTCTATAAAGATCAATATAAGTATCTTTTTTTTTTGTAACAAATAAGTATCTAATTTTATCTTTACGAGAAAGTAAAAAAAAAAAATAAAAAAATAAAAAAAATGGAATCTGGATTATGTACATTAATCACTCTCTGGTTAATTATTCGACTGTAGCCTTATATAAGAAGGTCAACAAGCATACTGCGACACTATTTATAATCGTAGTGGAATCAACCATATGTGGATTTTGAAGAACTCAAAAGATTTGTTAGTTCATTTTAAATCTAGATCATTTTCTAAGGTTCATTCTTTGAAAACTTTCGATTTTTCAACTTTATACACTACCTTGCCACACGAAAAACGAAAATGTCGCCTGAAAAAAAAACTTCACTCGAAAAAGCTTTTTCAAACTCTAGGAATTTTGTTGTTTTAGCTTATAACTCTACATTCTTTTCCAAAACATCTTTCAAAGATAAATTTTGTTACACACTGGTACAGGTTTGCAGTATGCTTGATTTCCTCATTGACAACATATTTGTCACCTTCGGAGGAGAGATTTTTCAACAACAAATCGGCATTCCAATGGGCACAGACTGTGCTCCTCCCCTCGCCGATTGGTTTTTATACTCTTACGAAACTGAATTTCTTCAGGGACTCGTAAAGAACAAGAAGATTAAAGAGGCAAGGTCATTTAATCTTACATTCAGATATATTGATGATGTCCTTTCTGTCAATAACACTTCATTTGGTAGATGGATTCCTTTAATATATCCCAGAATTGGAGATTAAAGAGACCACCGAATGAAATTGCTTCACGTCTTTCTTGGATTTGCACCTCGAAAAATTTCCTATAAAAGAGACGAATTTAATTTTTAAATTATTAAATTTCTTAATCTACTGAGCAATATACCTACTTCCCCTGCATATGGTATTTCACAACTTATTCGATATGCCAGAGCTTGCACACATTTCACAGATTTTTTTATCAGTCACCGATTTCTTCGTGACCGACTTTTGGAGCAGGGCTATAAGAAAATACGTCGCATTCGATCCCTAAAAATTTCTTTCTTCTTTATCAGCCACTAGTAGAAAAGTTCAAAATTGAGTTAAAAGATATGGTGGTTAATTGTTTTAATTAGTGGTTGACTGGTCTGCTGTACTGAGATGATCACCTAAATATCCCTATTGTGTCTCACAACTATGTTGTGTTCTATTGTCATAACCGGATCCTTAGAAGAGGGAGGTTTGGCGCCATAAAACCTGGTTTAACCCACCATTTTGTTTTAAATGCCTGTACCAAGTCAGGACCATTGCGATCCACCAATTCTCCGGTATGACTGATTCGTTTTTGTCATTTTCTCTGGACTGTGAGATTGATCATTCAAGTTCGGTAGTTTTGTTATTACCCTTAATTGATACTTATATTATATGTAAGAAGCAAAGGTCGGCCGATTGGGGAATCGAATAATCGTAAATTTGAAAAGGCAACGGAAAATAGGAAATATAACTTCATCACAAAACCAACCACAAAAAAAAAACAAAATAAAAATAAAAAAAAAAAAAACACAAAAAAACCATAAAACAAACCAAGTTGCTCTGGAGGGGCGAGCAGCTCATGGTTGTGTACCTGCCATGATGAAAACGATCGATTTAGTGTGGGTCTAATAAAGTAAAGGACGAAATTATAATATCAAACTAATATATGTGCTCATCTGAACGACTGCATACGAGTACGTCACCTGTAAAATTATTTGAGTGATGTTAACAACATAGGAGACATAATAATTGCATAATTGCCCCTTTTTCTTTGTGATATTTTTCAGTACAGCCATCAAGTGTCTCGGTTTCATTTGATACATCACGTTAACTGTATGTAGTGGTGTTCGCGGTGTCAGATTTATAATGTATACACTTGTTTTTAGGCAAGCACAGCTAAGCATTATGTAGTCTATAGAGTTTTGATGATCTTCGCGTTTTTATTTTAGTCCAGGCGGAGTGATCTTCCCGCATCTGGTCTGGAAATGTGCTTTTTATTTCTTATAAGTTTTAATATTTTTTAGCATGAAAGACACGGTTCATATATTTCCATTTTTATTGGGATTTTATATGACCAGCACACGTTTAATTTATTCTTTTGAATTTTACAAAACGAACTATTTAATTCTATGAAAAATATTATGCTAATTTATTCAACTGTCACTTGATTGGTTTGTGCCTTTCACCTATAAATATTTCTGTTATTTCATTGGTTAATGCAAGGATTTTTTTCTGGTTCATTCATAAAATTCAACACACAAAACACAGTAATGGTTTAGGGTTGACGAATGCATTGTAAGCGAAGGGTGTTTCGATCGATACCGTTTGTACACGATATTTGTCATGCAAGTTTATAATTTTTATCAAGTACACGTATAATTATTTTTTTGTTAAACTATACATGAAAATACTCTTTTGTGCCCGGTGGAGGAGGCAAGATTGAGTACATTTATTTTGAAAACATCTGTAGCCATCCTTTCTTCGCTCACAAAAAAATATTTCGCTAACATTTTGAATAATAGTTTAAAAGATAATCAAACTATTGTAGTACTCTTATATTTCGCTTGCCCTTTAGTGCTTTAGCACATTGATTTAATTAGGGAAAGAACTACATTTACCAATGCACCACACTTCACATATGCCTATCTTATGAGGAAAATCTTATAAGTTTGTTTAAGTTCATGTTTATGCTTTCCATTATTATATTACTTGTTCATCGTCCAGAAAATGGTCTTTAATTTTTTGTTTTACAATTAGTTTTCTTATCAAATGCATTGTATTTTGGATCCAGGTTCAATTTTTAAATTGCCGCTGATATACGTAGATTGTTTCGGGTGTATTTACAGCTGAAAAAAGTTTTACAATACCCGAATTTAAATTGCTGCATCTCAATGATAAGCTTTATCCCTGTATTGACATCTGCAACAACGTAAGGTTATCTCTGTGATAAGTTACAGTCGCAAATGATGTAGATGATTTTTAACTGAAGAAAAACAAAATCTCAAAAAATTCAAACCCTTAACTCTGAGAGATATTGCTTAAATCTTTGATTTTGCAACTAAATAATAATTTTTTTTTTATATATAAATCTTATGATTTTAAGAATTCTTTGACAGTTTTTTTTGCATATTTTATTTTGTATGAATACCATATTTTGACTGTTTTGCCATTTTTTTATACCAGAAAAATATTCAAAAGATATAGGCAAAATGTATTTACTTTGCTACTCGTATCTTAACTGAACCAAATAAAAAAAATACTATAAGATTTGAGACTAAATGTACAACTGTAGAAAAGTGTCATTAAACAAAGCATTATAACTTGCTTGAGAAAGTTCATAGATTCAAAAGATAAGGCCTTATGTAGGACGGTATTAGATAAACAGGGAATCGTCGGTTTCACGTTTGGAATTAATGTACTGAATTATTTAGGTTTACAATTTTGATAAAGTACTTTGTACAAAATGGCGTCGCTTAGTGCTGGGCTTCTTATTTTGTCTTGTAAGTAAAATGTTATAATGACCAGATGATACATTTTCAATATTTTTGCTGGTAGAAATTCAAGAATGTTAAGATCAACATTTATAATGAAAGTCCAAATCAGCAAAACCAAGAATTGCAATAATTGTAGTCTTTGAAAAGGAACACATATGGCATCGCGCTTTAAGATACATCAAACGAATTTATTGAGATTCCAAAATAATTAATTTAAACATTTGCTTTTGTTTAATTAAAAACAACCATCTTTTTAAGACTTGATTGTCTTTTCAATTCCATCGATTTTGATAGATGTATAATTCATCAAAAACATGATAATTCAATACATATTAGATTCGAAAGGAATACCATTTGTACTTAATAATCATATTTGACATTTGATTATATAATGTTATACTTTGTGATCATATCAATGATTAATTTATTTATATTCTAGTTGCTACAATCGTTATTGGTAGCTGTGATATGGGATGGACAGAATACAACGGAAAATGTATTTACTTTAGCAACAAACAACTCTACTGGAACGAGGCGGAGGTAGATATGAAAGAAGGCATTTTAAAAATATATTAGTCGAGTAGAACAGTTGCATAACACAGTTAAAACAAAATAAGTACCAAGAACAATAAGATTAGATAGAACCTTAGATACCAAAATTACAACAAAGTTTCAGACATTAAATTTTGCTACACCTGACGCGCGTTTCGTCTATGCAAGAATCATAAGAGGCGCTCTACTCAAAATATTTGAAAAAGCCAAACAGTATAGAATTATGAATAACATAGAACAATGAAACCAAAAATAGTGAAATGGGGAAGCAAATGATAACTTAGATCACCAGCCTAAGTCTGGGGCAGGAAGAATCTTAGGGTTTAAACAATTTAGGACAATAAAAAAGAAACACATGTGGCGTTTGAAGTAGAGGACCAATAGTAAGACAAAAAGCGGTTATTAACAGCACGTTCAGAAACTTATATCGACTGATGTAAACTGGTTAAAATGAAACATTGCTTTTAATGAATTGTTACCTTGAACCCATGTTATGTAATTAGATAGGCGATCGTTTATAATATAATTGTCGTATGGTTATCTTGAAAATGAAGGCGAAGCTATTTTAGTTTTTTAAGCTTGACCAAAATAATCATTGAGTTTTAATTAATTTATTTATATAAAGTTTAGAATTGTAACAGTATTGATTGTGTTTTTTTTAATTAGGCTGCCTGTGAAAAGTTGGGTGCTTACCTTGTGACGATAGATTCGGAAGCTAAAATGAACTTTCTACAATCGTTTTTGTTAGTCTTTCAAAGTTAGTACAAATTAAAAAGTGTTAAGATGATTAAAAATATAATTATGAAAAAATTATTATATGTACATTGAAAGTTTCTAAAGTAATAAAAAACTGTATCGAATATGATTTTTAGTCAGAGCCTTATGAAGTCATATTGCTATCAGATTTTCGCGGTTTTCCCCCGTCTAGACAGGGTAAATCGGTCAGCCAATATTCCTACCACAGGATCTATTCAAAATTAATCGTGTATTTTCATTGTTTCAATGTATTTTAAATTTTATACAGATTGTCTAAAATAAGAGGTACATCTTTATACCCCAACATAAATGCATTATAAAATGTTCACTACATATCGTATATCAATACACGTAAAAGTTTACTTATGCATTGTTTACCTTTGACCTTTGATCAAGTGGGCGGAGCCAAATTACAAATTTCTTAACAAATGTGCAAGAGTGCGGAGCAAACAAAGAAAATTGATGTGCTATATTTCAAGTTTATGAAACACAGATCATTCTTTATTGTAGTGCTTTGATTTAGCTCTGCCTTTTTTACGCTTTAGCACTTTGATTTTTAAAATCAGAACGCGACCGCGAAATAAAACAAACGAACAATAGTATTAAACACATAATTTTATGTTGATAAACAGTTTATCATATTATGGCAACTTGGGTTGATACGAAAAATATTCTGGATCGAGCCATTTTATTAAATAACACAAAAAGTATGAAAAATTACAAGCGCTAACTTAAAATTTTTATTTCAATAGTATACGAAACCCCCAATAAGTAACAATGTGAATACTAAAAATCAACTATAATGACCTTTTTTTACTTAAAAGCAATTTTTGTTTTAAAATCTACTATTGTGTCTACCATACATAATTTGAAAATTGTAGGTTTTCATTACAACCACTTCTGGATAGGACTGAAAGACGCACCAATAGAGGGTCAATGGAGATGGATAGAAACAGGTGGTTCGTTGGGAGCATACTCAAAATGGGCTGACGGACAGCCGGACGGTGATACTACCCAGAATTGTGTGAACACAATCATTACAAATGGCACCAGTGTTTACTGGGCTGATGCTAAATGTGAGAGTGCACACCACAATGCCCATGGTGGTAGCAATTATATTTGTGAGAAAGCGTAAGTTGATAGAGTGCCGAGGAAGAATACTAACAATAGGTTTTGTTCAGCTATTCCGATTACAAGCTACAGAAGCACCCTTGATAATAATGATTATATAATGTATATGACTGACGACCAATTCTCCCATGTTTAATAGTACATTGATTAAAAAAGATGTGGAATAAGTGTACACATCTCAGTCCACATAAACAAGTGGCAATATGAAAAGACCATAATGAAAAAACAGCAAGCAACCTCCAACGAGGCCAGTAGGTGCTGCTCGCTGTTTTGTGATTGGCCCAAGGTCAAAATAAAATGTATACCATTCAAATCCGGAGTTGAAATAGTCAAAGAAAGACCTTAAACAATGAACAGAAAACATAAAAAAACAAGTACAAACAAAATCTTTGTCAAAGATTCCTAGCTTAGGACAGGCACATAGAAAATGTGGCGGATGAACATCACAAGATACATTGTATCAGTGCATGAAACTAATTACACAGCTTTGAAAAAAAACTTAATAGCCTGCATGTGATTAAGTGTATTAAAAAAGAAAACACACAGGTATTAAAAAAAAAGAACGTCCACTAACCTACAAAATGTTTATACTTCTAATAATTTACTAGAGTATAAACAATCACGACAAATATTACTTTTGTGTTTTTAATATGATTTCGTATTTTATATTACCAGAAATTCTGATCTTTTGACAACTATAGATTTCATTTTTTTTCAGCGCATCGGCCTAGGATTATAGATCTATCTTTACAATAAAAAGCATCCTTCATTTTTATCCAATTGTTAATTTTCTAACTGCCAATACAAACTGTAATGAGAAAAATTGGAAGTGGTTGTCTTGAGGTGCCTTACTAAATATAGGTTCTCCGCCATTCAAGAGGGGATTAAATGATTTCTCCACCCCCATAAAGAGTAAAAACTGTCTCGGATAAAAAGTAACATAAACAAACGAAATCATATTCAATCAATCAATCAATCAATCAACCAACCATCCGTATATTTATATTTTCTACTTCTTCAAAAGGAAAACCGTCACACTGAAAGACTCCATTGTTAGAAAGCACGATTTTTAAATTAATATTCTTTACCTTAGTTAATTATTAAAAAAAGATGGTAACTGTAATGATTTCAGGTTTGGAAACAAACCGGATTATACTGTATATAGTCCTTTTGAACTCGTTAAATGTTAGTTTGATACATATTGAATCTGAGGTATAGAAAATAAATCCAAGATGCCAAAAGAGTACATGTTTGAATTAAAAACAAAAGGAAAACCTAAATGTACATTTTATAACTTTGATACAAAGAATGACGCACCTAAAATTAAGAAGAAAAAGAAAAGAAATGTCACACCGAATTTAAACGGAAAACACAGGACAGAAGAAACTAGTTTACATTTGGATAATTTGGATAATTCCAATGCTACAAGACTATGTGACAGTACTGGATTCGCAATTCACAAAGGTAAAGCGTGTTACCTCCTTTTTTTAACAATCTAAGGTTATTCTGAGTTCCATATTTTTTGAAGGTTTTATATTTCATTAAATATGTTATGTATTTGACTGAGTAAGGCTTGCGCGTACAGTATACTAGTATACATGATATAGTTACATACTTTCCACAAAGATAAGTGATACCACTTAAACATGTCAATATTACTCTCATTATATTAAAAAAAAATAGTGATAACCACTCAAACCAAGTAATTTTACACATTGACGAAGTATCATTTATCGATGTACATAAAAAGCTTGTTGTTCAAAAATCAGTTTTCGGTTTTTTGCCGACGGTCACCAATGATATGAATGGTATTAATGACTTGGACGCGTAACTGAAAGCAAAACAACTTAAAGCAATTTCAATTTAAAAACATAATGGTGCAACACATATTCTTGTTTGTCTAGCTCCTAGGGCCTCGTTTTAGCATAATGATACTAAATTGTTTGATAAGTACCGCCATGGTGCTTTAAAAGCTTTTCATCTCATTTGTAATTTTAAGCTGTTTCTGGCGATTTGTACTTGCAATAAGATAAATAGATACAAAGTGTTACATATAATTTCTTCCAAACATCACTCTTCAATTATTCATTTTTTAATAAATTTTTACTAGAATGCTGGCAGATAAGAAAACACATTTAAAAAAAAGTTAATAAAGGAATTCGTACCACTGTCATGACATGTTAATATTGCTATGTTTGTAATTATAAACTGTTATTGTTATTTTTGCTTATTCTTATTTAATGTAAACGTGTTTATGCGAATTAATATTTTCTATTTTCTTTAATTCCACATATATAGCACTAGTAGTGTTTCGCAATGTTTGTGTTTCAATATTTTGAAGAATAAACTTTGATTACTGCTACTGACGAGCATCACAATCGGAGGTTGCATGCAGACCGACCGTCGGCCACACAATCGGAGGTTGCATGCAGACCGACCGTCGGCCACACAATCGGAGGTTGCATGCAGACCGACTGTCGGCCACACAATCGGAGGTTGCATGCAGACCGACCGTCGGCCACATAATCGGAGGTTGCATGCAGACCGACCGTCGGCCACGCAATCGGAGGCTGCATGCAGACCGATCGTCCATGTATCCTATAAAGCACACAGATCTGTAAAATAGTTTCAAAGCAATGAAATTTATGTTGATTTCAGATACTATAAGATTATATGATTTTTTATTAACTCAAATTTTTCCAACAAGAGAGAAATCCTAGAAACGGAAAACCCCCGCATCCACTTAATGATAAGGACGCAACATTAATAAAATTGACTTGGACAATTTATCAAACACAGTGAGCACATCACTTATGTTTCTATTGCACAACAACAAATAAAACTTGCAAAATTGTTTTAATTAAAACGGAATAATTATGACTTATTTAGTCATGCAGTGTCTACACAATACTGAATTGTGTTTGCATGTACTTAAAACTTCGCTGTATGTTGACATCAAACTGTGAGACAGAGAAAATAGTTGAATGTAATTAAACAATGTCAATGCAAAATTGAAAGTTATACAATGCTAGTTCAAACACTTAGACCCCTTAACAACTTAATTGAAAAACATATGTTGCAAAAGTTAAAAGGCGACATGGGAAGTTATAATTTAGTCTTCTGAAACAAGGACAAGATACTAGGTTTTTGAAGCAACGAATTGAAGCTTTGAAAGAAAAATTCGGGATTGGTCCAAAATTTTAGTATTATAAAATTTTAAACAATTATATTTGCCACTACAAGAGATGGACCGTCGATTATCATCTTTAAAGGTACAAATGTGGAATGAACAAAATGTTGTCTATCGCAAAGGACGTTATACGTTTTATAATTTTGGGAATACCAATAATGTCAATCTTGGTAAGTTTCATATTTAGTTTAAACATATTTATTTATCCTGGATTGGGAAACAAGCTTAATGCTTATGTAAATCCCTCTCCAGCTAGCAGCTTGTGAGTGTGGCCTTTGCAGAGCCCCCATTGAGCCTACTCTTATCGAACTCTACAAAGGGGTCTTTAACGTGCATGGGGTATTGCTCTCCACATACACGGGACAACCATTTTTCGTCCCTTCCGAAGGACTAGCATCGTTCCTTGAGACCATCCTCGCAAATGGTGTCAAGAGAGAGTCGGAAAATTGGTTCATGAAATTTTCACCCTGGACGAGGATCGAACCATGAGGTTTACCACTACACCACCGGCTCTCATAAGTTTCATATTTAGTTAAACTTGTTAACATCAATTTGCCTAACAAAGCTGGTTGCCGTTAAAGGAAAATACTTATAAAAGAGAAAGGCTTTGCGCCATAAAACCCAAGCTTTAAACCATCATTTCTTTTGAAATTACTAGGTAAAGGACCATAGCGATCTTTAATTTCACTTTTGTTTTATCGCCCTGTTTTGTCTTTTCTTCATTGATATTTGAGATCATCACAGATTGATATTTTTAATACATTTTTTAAGATTCGTTTACGATTGTATGAAAATAGAACTGAGGTATGAAGTGTCATAAAGAATAGTATATAAATATTTACTTTAGCGTCATTTTGTGCCAGGGTATCATTAGCGCCATAGTTTTGAAAGGGTAGGTCATGTGCACTTACGTTACATTTTAATATATTTTGATAGGCTTTCTTTATTTGACGCTAACTTCTCAAATGTTATATCTATTGTTAATTGTAAACGGACGACGACTGATCCAAAGAGACCACAGTTTGCACTTGTGAATTTTTTTTTTATTATCTATAAGTTCATCTTTTTTTTAATTATCTTTAAGCTAATTTAATTATTACATAAATTTTCTGCAGATATACCATATCCTTGATGTAAAATTGTTTCAGTGTACAGGTAAATTGGCAGAAATAAGTTCCGAAAACTTGCGAATATATCATTTAACCAAAAACAAATATTTGACACAATTGATACCTCTAAAGCTATGTACCTGGCGTACAGGGACCCTTCCCATGAATATTATTCGATGAAGAGATAAACTGGTCATTATTCTTAAAGTCATAGAACCTATCAATTTCGCAATTTTTTACATTGAATAAAAAGTACATATATTAAAAATATACTATCTAAAACTTTCCTTTACCAACATAAAAACTCAATGTTTTGCAGTTTTCTATAAAATAATCTTATTTTAATTATTCGCTTTGATTAAGTATTGTCCATCATAAATATTTACATTTGGTAAACAGGATAATGTTAAACTGAGAAACGAAATGTAACCAAACGAGGCGAAGAGAAAACGAAATCGGTAAATTAAGAAAAACGACTGGTGTCGGCTAAAATCGGTTCAATTTCCTTTTTACCAGTTTCGCTTGATTTCGTTTCCTTTCTTAATACAGATTTCGGTTGTTAATTTTACTGTTTACGTTTCCTTCTTTACCGATATTGTTTTTGTGCAGCTCCGTTTCGTTTGGTTACTTTTTGTTTGTCAGTTTACCAGTATCCGCAAGTGTTTACATTCTATAATTAGGTTGTCCTCTTTTTTGACACTGCGTTTTTTGCATCAGTTTTCCGTCGAAAAGAATACTTTCTGGCAGGTTTTTTTAAAAATTTAACAGTTTCTTCAAAGGTTTTACAATGTATTCTTCAAATAGTGTGAATTTTACTATTTTTTAAAAATTGCCAAAATGATAGGTTCTATGTCTTTAAATTGTCCAAACCCTTAGGTTCTTTCTACCCCAGGAAAATAATAATCAAAATTAGTATAGTAATAATTGTTGGTTTATATTTCGGCATATTTTCGTTTTATTGTTCTATGCTATTAATATTTGTCAAGGTTTTGGCAGCTGATATTTTTTGCTAGAGCTCGCGTGATGGGTCTTTTAAAAATAGACGAAACGCGCGTCAGGAGTAGCAAAATGCATTACCTGGTACTTTGTTGTATTCTTATGTTATAAAGATCAATAATCCCGAGCTGTAATATATGTGAAATATAATGGATTGTTACCAAAATATATTTTAATTTGCACATATGTCAACATGTCAAAATATGGTTAAAGTTCATAGAGATTGTGATTTGCAATTCACGAAAACATTGAATAGGTTTCTCATGTGTTTTGTCATACATGTAAATTTACTTTTGACTGATAAAAGTATGAGAATGCAACATTTAATATATGTATTTCAATAACGAAACTGCATGAGGAAAAAGAATTCTGCATCCCTCTGATATGGCTAAACAAACATGTTTTAATTTTTATATGCCGTCTAATAATTTTTGGTGCGCTTTGATAATAGTTAAAACTTGTTGCTTACTAAAATCTCTGATTGAACAAACTTTTAAAACCGCCTCTCGCTCGTTTGTATATTTTTTTTTCGTTCAGTAGCACGAACTGGATATTTATTTGGAGTGGCTGGAAGGGGAACTATTGATTTTAATTAACAGTTACAACAAAATTCGGGACAACAAGTTTCGCCTGACGTGCGTTTCGTCTATTAAAGACTAATCAGATGCGCGTTTACTTAAGTTTGAGAATACTATACACTGTATGAATTTGAAAGCATAGAACATAAAATCAAAAATGCCTAAATGGAAGTAAGATCAATCTATGTCTGAAGTATGTAGAACCCTAAGGGTTTTGATTTTTTTTTTAATTTAGAAGGATAATTCGGACAATAAATTGTCGTTTGTCCTCATTTTTTTGTACTGGTATGACCTAAATTGGATTTGCAAGTGGAAGAATTTTGTCAACCAAGCAATACCGATGATTTCATGAATGTCTTATATAATATTCATAAATTGATCATCCCAGTTTGACTCTTCACAAAAGGACTAAATGACTTAAATGATATGCCATGGTAGTGTTTCAAAGCTACATGGAAGATATTTTGTAAAAATTTGTATTTAAGAATTGGTAGCAAAAATCAGTTATACCTTTAAAGAAAATTTTTATGATTAGTTTCGTTTGAGATCTCAATATACTAGTAAGGTATTTTGGTGTATTAATATTAAGTATAGCAGTATCCTTTGATGATCACCTCAATCCCATTTTGTGTCTCACAATCCTGTTGTGTTACCAAGATCGCAATAGAAAAGGGATGTTTGGTGCCATAAAACCTGGTTTAACCCACCATTTTTTTTTAAATGCCTGCGATCTTCAATTTCTCCGGTTTGTCTTCCTAGTTAAGCCAGTTTGTTCTTGGGCATTTGTTATTGATCCTCCAAGTTTATTATATTTGTTATTACCTCTATTTACAATGTGTATACTAATGCATGAATGTCCCTATTAATATTGGATGTTTTGCTTTATGTTATAATCGGCTTTAGTTTTATTTATAATTCAATGTTTTATAATTTGACCAGAATGGTCATCAAAAATAAACGATTAAGGTAGTATAGTGGTCTAATACTGACCATCTTTTCTGAGCATGTTACCAAATTAAAGCAAAGGCAAAAACATTGCTATTTGACTGTGCAAATATTGATACTATGATAATTGATAAGAAAAAAATAAGTATGAAACAAAACATAACTGTTATATTCATTTCATAACATTTCCCGTATCTCTTTCAATGGGAGATAATTTGTTTGAAATGTGTAGAGAAAATTAAGTTTTTCCAATTTATTTTAAGAAAATGAACGGTGACCCATGATTTTTTACCATAATTTCAAAGAACTAAACCAAAATTGATGTTTTCACAATTAAAAAAAAATTAATATAAACAATTTTCCCCATTGCAATCTTTATAAAAATAGTCAAATTCGAACTGTTTTTGATCAATTTTCTACTAAAATTAAGCACGATGACCTATACTTTTTATTTCATTTTTCGAACATATGCACTTTGAAACTTCTTATGACAAAATTAAAGAAAATTCAATCCTACCAATTATCTATTATTGTACTACCTTAAAGAGACGACTTTATTTTTTAAATTATTAACTTTCCTAACTTTGATAGTGACATACATACTTCATATGTAGTTCATAAAGCACAAATATTCAAAAACAACCTTATGGAAATTAAAAACTGGCCTAAAACCTTTTGAAAAAAGGATACGAATTCAATGTTTTAGTAAAATCTTTGCATTTGGTATGTTTTTGCAGAAATATTGATAGCTTGATAGTAACTTTAAAACGTTAAATTTTCACTTTATCCACTGTATTATTTATAAGCACCACAGCGATCAAGTATGTCGGTTCTGTATGGTGATGCAACTCTTAATCATTCATTGTTTTGACGTGGGGTGTCGGATTTAGAACTGATGTATTTGATTCTTTTACATCAATCGATAAATGTTTCTTAGCTAGTTGTCAGTAACTTCGAGTGTTCTCAAGAGAGTTCCTCCTTGTCTTGTCGTTTTCGTACAGTATTTTGTCTTAGGTTCTCTCTTATTGAATTGAACTTTTGTCGATTGAGTTTTACAGTGTGTTTTATATGTAGCTTTGTGCAAGCTTATCAATAGGGGGAAGGTTGGATCCAAAAAACTAGTTTAACCCCGCCACATTTTATATGTGCCTGTCCTCAGCCAGGAGACTTTGCCAAAGCCTTTGTTTGTCCTTGTCATTCTATGTTAACTGTTTTGTGTCAAGAATTGAGTCTTTCGTTGATGATTTAGGGATTGGTTTTGATACTTTTGTATTGTATTATAAGTCTTGGGCCAATGCAAGACGGTAAGCAGTGACCTATGGTCTTGTTGAAGACTGCTTGCTGTTTTCCGTTGTGACTTTTTGAATTGCTGATTGTTTATGTTTGTTGTGTCGCGTACACTTATTCCACATCTCAATATCGTATATTCACCTGCTTATGATGTTTATATTTCACATCACAACTTATTCGATATATATATGCTAGGGCTTGTACAAATTTTTCAGATTTGTTATACGACATCTCTATCTCCGTTACCGACTGTCAGACCAAGGTTATAAGAAAATACATCTCATACGATATCTAAAATTCTTCCCTCGGTATCAACCATTGGTCGAAAATTCAAAATAAAGTTAAATGTAATGGTTAGTAATTCTTTTGATTCGTGTTTGGCTGATTGTTGTACTGAGATGATCACCTTATTATACCTACTATGAATTGACAACCGTGTTGTGTTTTGTGTTACTACCGGACTCTAAGATCGCAATGGAAGAAGAGGGTTTGGCGCGAAATAAAACCTGGTTGGATTCGACTTTTCTTTTGAAATGCCTGTACTATCGTGATCTTCCGGTATGTCTTCCATATCTTGACTTTTTTCTTGGACATTGAGACTCATCCTCCAAGTTTGGTAATTTTGTTATTACCTTTTTTAAAAGAATTTTATGTTTTATAAAGTTTAAGTTCTAATACATAGCAGTTTCTTCATTTGCCTTTCTTTTAGTTTATTAAAAGGTTCTGAAACCTATAGACCACATTCATTTTATATTTCCAAATGATCATTTGGAAGAACAATATAAATTTAAAAGCAATTTCAAGTCATACTCTTTAATTTTATTAGGTGAAATGATCGCTATTTTCTTGGAAAAAGGTCTTTGTTTCCATTATCATTGGAGAAAGGACAAATTAAGAGCGCAAATTAGCAATTTGACGATAAAAAATCATTCCAATTATCTTTTTAGAAAAGAAGTAATATATACATGATATAGTTTGATGATTATTGCATGTTTATAAGATCTTTCATTATCATCACCATTATAGTTATATAGAACATCTACTTGAAATGTTTTCAAGATTTGTGGGAAAACATAAAGAATCGAATGCGTTCTTTCATCTTCCAAATAAGAATGATGCGATTTACTTTAAGAAAAAATACAAAAAAGGTAAGAAAAATATACTTATTTTTTTTAATTATGAGAAAAGTAACATGCGATAGGCCCAACATTTGTCCAGTAGAAGTATAGCAATAAGATATCAATACATACTTGACATAATAAGAAAACTCATGATATGTAATTTTTACTGCGACTGCTCCACAATGTGGATGCAAAAGACTATCTTCTTCTACCAAGAAATGGCGAATTATCGCAGAGAAATTTCCTTTCGAGAAACAGCATCATTTCAAATTAGAATTCCAAAGGAAGTATGTACAATTAAATACAGTGTTTAGGTATAGTTTGATATCTTAGACAAGCTGTTCTTGAAGGCATCAACTGTTGAAACTGTTACAGCTGCCAGTGGTAGGCCATTCCATAGTCTGATGGTAGAAGGGAAATGACTGCTGGTGGCTCTTCAGTCTGCGTGGAGTATTGAAGGTGGAATATCGGTTATGTCCTCTTGTTGATGTTGACATGCTAGTCAAAACAAATAAAATGCTTTAAATAAAAATAAAGTTGAGCATTTTGTGTTCGTACTGAAAAGGATGTAAATCAATACTTTGTCCATACTTTTTTTCTGTGACACAAAACGTCGTAGACTGAAGCATTAGATATCTACGTCCGATTGTACATTTCTGAAATTTCGTATTGCTTTACATCTGTTCTTAAATGATATCAAAGGTTAAAGTACTGTTTTAAAAAAAAAAAACATTATTAACAAAATTCTTCAGGATAACAACTTTTGTGTCGAACATGTTAATGCTGCAAAAATCCTTTATTTTTCTTTGAGGTTGTATCACATTAAATAACAAGTTGTGAGACAAAACTAGTACATTTAAATATATGTATAAAAAAAAATTGCCAAAAATGGATTTGGAAACTTCCATAATCACCCGGTTATTTATCATTAATATTGTTTGTCAGGGAAAACTTTTTCTGACTACCTGGTGAAAATTACATTAGATTTTAATGCATGTTGGAAGATCACTCTTTTTAAACTTACTCTGACGGTGACTTGAGGTCCCAGATGATAGTTACTAACCCATCTTCGTGAGACTTAACCACATATGCCTCAAAACTACAAAGACTTGAAATTCAACACTGTTTCAAACACTAAATGAATTGAATGTTCCTTTCATTATACTTTTGGTCAAGTATTTATGTCTTCAATTTTCCATGTATGTAAAACTATCAATACATGTTATTTATTTGCTATTGTTTTTTACTTAATGAACACATAAGGGATTTATGTTATGTTTTCATATATGATAGATGTCCTTTTGAGCTGGTTTTACTCTTTAATGTAGCAGCTTTTATAGGCACCTACTTTATATCTTTCATCATACATTGTCATAACCAGAGGTCTCTGAGGGTAATCAACACCCTTGTAATCAGACTTATCTCTCAAGAGCATTCATTTTTTTTCAATTCATTTCAATTTCCCTTTAGTCTGAATTCAAAAACTTATTAATGTATTATTTATCATTTTGAAGTCAAGGCTAAGTCTGTATCGTGTTATTAGATAAAAGCTTGCATAAATAGCATATATGGATGATTAACAAAGTCTCTTGTGGCAGTCTGCATAATAACACAAATGCTTATAAAAACAAATAGAATAAGAAATGTTCATGCTGTAACCATTAACATTTTAACAATTCTCCGAGAGGATAAGTATCACCATAACAAGAGATAAAGCGAAGGCTCCTATAAACGTTGTTTCTTTCGAGATGGCAGAGGAACACATGAATTGTCCGCCACCAGACCTTAAAAATTGGAGTGATCTGTTCATTGTCTATAGGAAAGGAAAATATTCTTTCTATAATTTTGGCGGGCAAAAAAATCGTAAGTTAATCAAATGTACATCTGCATTTACATATTTCCTTACTTGTTTTTTGGCGAATGGTAAAAAAGTGTATAAGATATAGAGATAAACATTTATTTATAAATATGATATCTATTAAAGGATATACAGGTATTCACTCGTGGTTTTTATTTCATGTTTTCTAATATAAAATGCGTTGACGAGGCTAGCTTTTCGCTAAATTTTATTTTTCCTATCGGAATTGCTTCACATATCTTCGAGAAAGTAGCCCCGCAAATTTTTTTCTTTCGGGGTAATTGACTTCGGTCTATAATGAATAAAAAATATTCGACACCAACCACGACAATAGTTTCTTCTCCGATTATATTTTATAACGATAATACCGATGGGGGCTTCTAAAAGCTAGAATTTGTTTGAGACGATCTATGTCTTAAGTCGTGTTCTCTAAGCTGTCTTATGTAAGTTTTATTAGAGTCCTCTTTAACAAACCTATAAGGATCTGTTTATAGACATACATAAGAGGTAAAATTGATATTGTCTTTCGACTATCTTATTGCCTGCCTATAACCACACATCGACGCTCACAATTACCTGTTAGCATAGGTAATTAGTTATTGAAAGGATGAGATACTGTAATTTCTTTTTGCTTTGTTGTTCCTCAGTTTATTTATTCACTAAAGAATTCTTATGGAAGACATACTTCAGTCATAGACAAATATGTGTTTTCTATCACTCAGTTGAGTGTAGATGTTGATTTGTCATAGTGCTATGTCTTGTGCTTCTTTACCGGATTTGACACACTTGATTGACCATAAGCAGATCAAGAGTAGCGAACAGGAAATGCTTTCCCTTCCGGAGTTCACCCTCCTTATGACCTGAGTTGGTCTGAGTTCGCGTTGTTGATTCCTATTCCGTTGTTTTTGTATTTAATATGTGATTTTCTTCGTGTTGTTCTCGTTGGTATTTACTGGTTTTGTTTCTGCCTTTTCAGACTTATGACATTCGGATGCCCTATTGGTGCCTCTGCTTCTTATACATTAAAAATGCAATTAAGCATTTCTCTATTTCATCTATGGTTTTATATCGATATGATGGCAAAGAAATAGATATAAAAATATAAAAAAGTATAGTTTCAAAGAAGCAAAGGTGTACCAAAGGGGTAATCAGTATCATAAAACCGTAAAGACAAAGACAAAACCGGCAGACAAAAACTCATCACAACAAAACAAACCACAACACACACATAACAACAAAACCGCATTTGCAACGTGAACTCAAGTCGAAGTCTACATATTTTTCAACCTTAACTCACGAAATAAAAAAAATCCTATATTAGTTTTCAATAACAAAACTTTCTTTGAAATAAATAGAGATAAATTTGGTCTAGATTCATGTCCGAATTAAGAACCGGTCATGTTATACTTGGTGTTTACGTTCATGGGTTCTTATCTTACCGGATATTTACCAGACTAATTTATACATGTACTATGTAAATATGTTCCACCAATTGGATACCAGAACCATTTTATGTCTAAAAACCACCATAAGACTAATTATATGTATTTGCAAATGTGCCATGGCTAAATATAATATCAATTTTTGTGGAAACCATCTAATATTCAACATTAAATACTATAAAAACGGATGCGTTAAGACATGGTTTTCTTTTTTTTAAATATACATACAAAAATTAGCTTAAATGCAAATTTTCACAAATTTGTCAATTACGTAAGAGTTAAACTCTAGTGTATGCCCTTAAGGCTTGTTTTGGCTCAGATGCTTTCTTTTTATTATAAAAACAAATCACTTCAATTTTTACCTTAAAAATTAGTACGTTTTTAGGTTACTTTTGATAATCATTATTCAGCATGGGCATATGTTGATCTTGGTCATAATTTGGGTTCTAATTTGTCATGTATTGGTTTTTACTGCTATATTCTGCACATTATTGCACTGTCTGACATTTTGATTGTTTTAGGTAAAACACCCCAGATAAGTCTTGAAAAGACAAACGCGCGTTAGGCATAACACAATCTATTGTTTGAAAATTCGTTTAGATTCCTATAAAGGAGACTTTCAGGAGAACGTGTTTTGGACACTTTGATTACACGTATCATTTTAAATTTTAAATGATTATATTTTAAAAAAGCAGCCAAATATTAAAGATAAAAAAGCATGACTACATTTAATAATAATAGTATACCCTGTTGTTTTAAAATGCTCTCAAGTAACGAGATTCAGTACATTTTGTAGTAGTATTATAGAAACGGAAACAAATATTGATATTTGACAAGAACATCTTATGGAGAAAAAGTTCTATTCATTTTATTTTTCCATATTTATAATCGTTTAAACCCCAAATGTATACATAATGCAACTGTTTTATACAATATGCAATATCGGTTGCAATTAAATAAATAGGTCTTTTTCGATTTTATATTCAATATCATGAATGTCTCATTTGATGTGGATGTTTGAACTTCATTGGTTGTATAGAATTTTTTTATGACGCTTTAGTTTTCATGATATCCTCTTTTTTGTTTCAAAAAGAATATTAGTAAAACTGTAGACCCGCTTCAATGCAGTATATCTAAATACTAGGGAAGAAGATCTTAGTGATCATCATTATTAGAGCAATATGCAAATAATGAATGAAGCAAGAAGCAGAGGTACCAAATGGGGCATCCGAATCTCAAAAGTCCGAAAGAGCAGAGACACAACACTAAACACCAACAAGAACAGAACGAAAAAAAAAACAGACAACATATAAAACACGGAGAACACAAAAACTATTTAATATCAACAACGTGAACTCTAGTCATAACTAGATTGAACTTAGGTGCTCCGGATAAGGAGGGGTTTTTCGCTTGCTATATTGCGATAGCATATCCGTCGCATTGCCAACAGCCAGTTAAGTGTGTAAAATCCGGTGTAAGAAGAAAAAAACAAAACCCTATGACTAACCATGGAAGTATTAAATTTTATTTAATACTTCCATGGACAACCCACATCTGCTCTTATCTGAGAGATATAAATCCAATATCCAATATCCAAGATAAGAAACTGGCACATTTTTTTAATATTTTTTCCCCATTTAATTCTATTTGAAATCTCTGTGAGATCTGAATAGTTTTTTTAACCAAATGATGGAAATAAAAGTTTAATTTAGGTCATTGATTAAAAATAGAAATAAGCAATGGACATTATTTTTAGGATAAATTCAATTATGTGGCATTTACAAACTTATTTTATCCCTTTTTTGAGAATCTCAATTGAGCTATGACCTTCTACTGCTTAGTAATTATTATATTTGAATAAACTTATACATTTTAATCAATTATGTTGCAGATGGGTTTATATTCAATATTGAATCTTCATAAAGACTAATGTCTCGTAATTCAGTCAAATCATATGTGGATATTCTTCCTCCTTTTTCATCATGTCTGGAATCTTATACAATGTTATAGAAGAACCATAGTAAATCTCAGGCAATCAAAAATATTTTCAGTCAGCCGAACGTTTTGTTTCGTCCCTTATTTTCATTAGTCCAAGTAAATAATATATATGTTACAGTAAATTCGTGTAACCAGTAAATACGCAAATTTCCTAAAGCTGTCAGTAAATTCGTGTATTTACTGGGCAATTTAGGAAATTCATGTATTTCCTGAGTTGACCAGTAAATACGTGTATTTACACGTATTTACTGATTTTTCGTTCACACTTTACACGTATTTACTGAACATGGTTTGTGAAACCAAATGTAGTATCTAAATTCAACCTTTAGGTTAAAAACATCAAGTTTTGTTTATGCTTATAAAGGGTTTGATTAGATTTTACATGTATTTTAGTTATAATACTGTATAATTGTTTTTAAAATAATCTTTGTAAAACCTCTTTATTTGGTGAACATCGCTAATAAGGCACAGAGGCGCTAAATTTGTCAATAAAGGTCTACTATAAAGCGTTCAGGTAGTAAAACACACTTCTACGTAAAACGTCAGAAACGTCCATAGTTTTGCAGCACCTATGCTTCTTCCAATAACTATTCTAAAACTATATTTAACCTTATAAACACTTATCATACATCGTTAAAATCCTTACATTCCATAGATTATCTTCCAGTTAGTTGTTACTTGCAAAAATAAGATCTTTTCATTACAAACCGATAACTCCGAAAACAAATTATACATGAAAAAACACTAAAATTTACACATTTTTACCATAATTCAAGCCTAGATTAGACTCAAACCTGCACTAAATCCTCTATAGTGCTATACATGCTCTGAAAGTACATAAACCTGGCTGTTTATTAAAAGTAAAAAACCTATACATCGACCGGCTTATTTTTTCAAGAAATGACGTCGCATTTTTTACCTTAAAAACAAGCATTAATAAAAACGTTCAAAAGATCGGTAAAATAAAAATGACACCATGCCGGAAAAGGGACGCTAAACTTCCGTTTTTTCGAATATTTTTATGTTTTGTCAAAAATGTTATCTCTGAAAGATTCCCAATCAGTTGAGCACACTTTCGTTACTTAATTATAAGGCATTCTTAATTTATAGCTACTTAAATTCGACCTTTGTATTTTACTTTAGAAATTCTAGGATGTTACTCTCCGAAACTAACTTGTAAACAAAACCGAACTGTGTCTTACTACCTTAATAGATAAACATTTTTTTATGTATGTAAGTGCTTTGTATATTTCAAAACTTGATTATATTTGGAACAAAATGATGTTTGGCAATTTCTTTTAGGTCATATATAAGCCAAGTTGTGGCCAGTCAAAGTTGGAACCCTATTTTCACTTTTGACCGTAGTTTTGCAATATTTTTTGAAAAGTATATCATATCATGGTGTCTTTGTGTTTCTTAGATGAAAATCAACATTTTTACACATTTTTGTTATTTATTGATAAAATAATTGACATTTACCTTTTAATTGATTATTTTTTAAAGTTCGGGGAGATTTAACCTATGAAATTAACACAGTTTGCAAAGTAAAGACCAAGTACGACAAATTTGAATATCGTGTTCCTAAGAGACAAAATCGTCAAATTTTGCATCAAAATATGGAGTTCTGTCGAAAAAGTTCAGCAAATAAATAAGTATCCATACATTAATTTTATTTTTAAGAGATTTTGTCTATTTGGTCGTTTTCACCTTTATAAAAACAGAAATGATGTAGCTGAAAAGTTGGCAAAACGTAACGTAACGTTTTCGCTCGAAATTTTTAAAATATGCTGTTTTGGTTGCTATGGCCTTTTTTCCAAGACAACTAATATTTTCCAAATTTTTTTTTAACTAATCTGTTGTATATTTATTTAGCTTTAATTCCACCAATTAACATGGGTATTTAGTTCGCGTTCAATGCTAGTATAATTGTTGACAATTACGTTAATGGTAGTAAAACACACTTCTAGGTAAAACGTCAGAAACGTCCATAGTTTTGCAGCACCTATGCTTCTTCCAATAACTATTCTAAAACTATATTTAACCTTATAAACACTTATCATACATCGTTAAAATCCTTACATTCCATAGATTATCTTCCAGTTAGTTGTTACTTGCAAAAATAAGATCTTTTCATTACAAACCGATAACTCCGAAAACAAATTATACATGAAAAAACACTAAAATTTACACATTTTTACCATAATTCAAGCCTAGATTAGACTCAAACCTGCACTAAATCCTCTATAGTGCGTTACATGCTCTGAAAGTACATAAACCTGGCTGTTTATTAAAAGTAAAAAACCTATACATCGACCGGCTTATTTTTTCAAGAAATGACGTCGCATTTTTTACCTTAAAAACAAGCATTAATAAAAACGTTCAAAAGATCGGTAAAATAAAAATGACACCATGCCGGAAAAGGGACGCTAAACTTCCGTTTTTTCGAATATTTTTATGTTTTGTCAAAAATGTTATCTCTGAAAGATTCCCAATCAGTTGAGCACACTTTCGTTACTTAATTATAAGGCATTCTTAATTTATAGCTACTTAAATTCGACCTTTGTATTTTACTTTAGAAATTCTAGGATGTTACTCTCCGAAACTAACTTGTAAACAAAACCGAACTGTGTCTTACTACCTCAACGGGTATATTGGAGAAAACCTGATTAGGAAATACAGATACGACCAGACATAACCTGTATGCCAAGTTAACTAGAAAAGAAAACTATTTGACTGCCTAAAGCTAACCGATGTCTGCTTTTTAGGTTGCACCAGGCAGACCGTGGACCGGTCTAAAGTTAACTGTAATAGCAAACTTGATCCATGGTCTGCTCTTCTTGACTGCCCTTCTAGTTAACTTTAGCCTAGAACCAACCTGAAGTTAACTTAAGCGTAAGAGCGACCTTAAGGTAACCGCGCTGAAGCCAAGAGCGACCTAAAGTTTACTCGGCTCAGATTGTATTTATCATTCGACTTGATTAATTTAAAACTAAACATTTCATTTTATTTTCATTTTTAAAATTACCATTATCTATTCATTGTTTTGTTTTTTTAATTTAAAGAATGATTTTAAAACAAGATTGTTTTTAAAAAAAATTATTATGTGTATTTCCATGAAATATTTATTTTTAAAATATTAATTTAACTAAAAGATGTCTGGACCCATCTGTATGTCACGTTTCTTGCACGTTGAAGAACCCTACTGCGGGTCTCGACAAGAAAAGGACCCCTAGGATCCCCTTGTGTTTCAAATATTCCCCCACTTCATCATCGTTTGATGTTCATTTTGCATCCCTTCAATGTTCATCTCCCTGACAGTCAAAGTGGTGCTGTTAGTTTCTGTCTGTTTTGTTAATGAATGAAATATTGTCTTACAAAATGAAACAAACAACAATTCACTTGATCAAAATCAGGCTGAATTAGTGAGTGAGTGAGAGTAGAACGGAACTAATAACCATTAAGCTATATAGAATATGCGACAAATTTGAAGAAGAAAAAAAAACAATTCACAAACATTTTAGATTTGTGAAAAGTAGTTTAATGCTCATAACATTGTTTTAACCAATTTGACACAGAAAATTATAATATACAAAAATACATGTAAGTATCAGTAAAAACATGTAAAATCTCTTCAAAAATTAAGGAAATTCACGTATTTACTGACCATTTTTAGAAATTACACGTATTTACTGGGCGCCTTAGTAAATTCACGTATTTCCTAAATTTCAGTAAATACGTGTATTTACTGATTACACATATTTACTGTAACATATATATTCTTCATTTTTTTTAAAACTCCCTATATGGGAACTATTAATTTACAATTAACAGATCATTCCATTTTTCAAAGGTATTGTTGTATCATTTTAGAGTACCTACTCAATTTTAAGTTTAGAGCTTACGTCTTAAAAACGCTATCAAATAAGAATAATACTCTATGTTCCGAAGAGAAGAAAAAACATAAAGAATATTTAGATTTTTTATACCATTTCAACTTTTTATTGTCAATTTCAAATAAGAATGAAAAGCAAAATGCAATGCATTTAATTTTGAATGTAACTGCATGTGAAACAAAATCCTGCGAGTGAAAACCCGAAAAGACGAACGAAAACGGTAATATTTTACAGCAAAGAACAATATCTATACCTAATTTGAAAAAAAAATCTTACTTCAGAAACTTTGTATGTTTTAACCTCAAATTAATTATTTCAAAACAGTAGTTGTCCAAACTGAGAAAATTGTAAAACTGTTAGAGTATTCGTTTTGCAGTTTGAAAGTCCTAACTGAAAAAATGTATTTTTTATCTAGCAAGTTTATATAGCTTAAGTACTTTTTTCTGAAAAAAATCAAAATAAATTCGTATCTTTAAACTATAAGCTTTTATAATACACAAAACCTTGCATAAATGGTTAAAAAAATCTTTAAAGGATTTATCAAAATAATCTCATGCAGAATATTAAAAAAAAATTGTAGTAACCATGGTAACAAACAGGTTATCTGAAGTGTAAAATTATGTCATCTGTGGGTGTCGACCGATCATCTTTATGTTCATGTTGATTCAATATTTGTCTGCTATCATGTTTTTTGTAAAGTACATCACAATGCAGTACATGCTATATTGCTGTTTAGTGTTTTCTGATGCAATTCAATATTCAACAAAGAGCATGTTTTAATGAAAATGGGCATTATAGACTAGAAAGCCTTTGACCTTGCCGAATTGTTTTCATACACCAACGAGACTTATTTTAAAACAGCATAAAATCTATGCACGCATTTTTAAATTTCACTTTAGCAATGTCCTCTCTGATAAACTTGTCGACTTCAGATAATCCATTTTAACTAAAAAATACCCTAAAACTATTTCTTTGAAGTTAATGCATTATTTGTTATTTTCGCACTCTACTTTCAGTTTTAATCATACAATAAACATTGCATAGATAATTAAAAAAAATCTCTAGTGGTGTCTTTATGGTTCTGATAATCTGATAAATAATCTTACATAGAATATTTATAAAAACAAATAGAAATGAAATTTTTATTGCTTTATCCCGAAGCTCTATTAGTGAAATTTTACAAAACAAATAGTATCATCATACGAGTATTAAGCATAGGCTTTTTAATAGTTTTTCTCTCAGTTATTTTATGATGTCTAACAAAAACCGTCATTTTTGTTTTCTGGACGACCATCATAAAAGTTGGAATGACCTGTTTACTGTGTATAAGAAAGGAAGACATGCTTTTTACAATTTTGGCGGTAAAAAAAATCGTAAGTTCACAACATTTCATTTTTATTGCATTCTAATACCTTTTTTATGATATTTTGTTTACAATCTACTTCTTAGAAGTTCATAGGCAGGGACTCATTAGGGAAATAGTTGACATGTACGTAATTATTGAAATAGATATATCAAAGGTTGATCGCATGAAAAAAGTTCATTTTAGCTACACACTTCATGCCCGACCAAACTTTTTGCGTGCGAAGCAAAATGAAGAAAAAATATAAATACTGAACAGTTTCTAGCTAAACAATTCCATGTGTGCTACAGCCAGCAGGAACTGCTTACTCTTTCGGGTCACCTGAGTTCAGGTTGCTGATTTCGGTTTGTTTGTATTGTGTTTTTGTTTTTTGTATTTTGTTGCATCATTTGCTTTTGTGATGCTTTTATATCTGCCGAATCTGTCTTCGCCTTTTTGGATGTACGACATTCTTCTACTATTGCATTATTGGCTGTCATAACATTACAGTTTTAAAATGGTCGTGATATATCATCAGTAGTTCGTATTGTGCACATAATGTCAATACTCAATACAATTTTTAGATTGAGAAATGCTTTATAGATCTCCTAAACCTTCCAAAATAATATTTTCTTTCTGTTTAATTCGACATTTTCGACAAATTCAGCAAGGAGTGAAATTAAACATAAGATAAGTTGTTTTAAAAACTGATGTTATTCTGACTGATAACTACCTACAAATGTAGCCAGGGTGCTATTTCATAAAGCTATTGCTAATTAACGTGTTCGTTATCCCGTGCAATTTAAATGGGCTTACGTGCACGTTATGCTAACGACCGCTTTATGAAACGACACCCAGAGGATATTTGAGATATTTTTTTCTGACTTCTGAAATCATGATAAATAATAAACTACTAGGAAAATCGTCCTCTGTTGTTACCTTATTGACATCGACTAATTACAAGTGGAAGCAGTAGCTAACGGCCAGGGGAGCTAAAGCGGACAAACTTAATAAAGTCGCATTTGGTATTTTTGCAAACATCCCCGGTTCATGTAGGCTCAATATTGTCTTCTATCAGAATTTCTGTTATTTTGATATGACTGATTAGTAAATGTTATGTTGTTTAATGTTTTATGTTTTCAAACAATTTTCAAAAACGTGTTATTTTGAAATAAATAGGGACTACCAACAAGTATACCTCTAACCTGGCCGACTTGTTTTCATATTTCTAAGGCACTTACATTTAAGGGTCATCTTTACACTTCGGTAAAAATGACCGATATTATACGTCTTTTTTCAGTCTATGTGGAGCCTAAACTACACATCCAATCTCTTAAGAAGGTTGTAGTAGCGTCTAGATATATAATTTTTGCATAAAATTTCAGTATTTTGTACGTTTACACTTGATTCGTTTTGCCAGGGCATTTCTTTGTGCGTTTTTCAGTTTTCCCAAATATAGCCAAATATTAACAATGCCCTGTCATTTTGGCTCCACGTGCAAGGTAATTTCATTATTGGTGTTATTAAATCTACTCACAATCGGTTTTATGGATGGTTATTTAGAGGAAATTCGTGCTTTATTGATGCGACAATTTGAACGGAAAGAAAATGAATAGAGAAAACAACAATAGTAATCTTGTAAACTGGAAGGGGAGATGATAGGCGATTTTTATATCTAGACGCTTCCACACTTTATTTTGCGCTTCTATGTGTCGTTTAAGTCGTACATAGACTAGAATAATAGGTCAAATATCTACCATTTTATTCGAAGTGTAACCATGAACCTTAACTAACAGCAAAAATTAACCAAAGCATTTTTTTTTAAATTTGACTTAACAATATCCTCTTAGAAAACATTGACCACTACGGTGAATACATTTGGAATGCTTTTTAAACATGGTTTTAAATAACCTTTTTTGTATCTAAACCGCTGACTTTCTTTCTATTATAGTTGAAATAGTTTTTTTTTGTGTTATCCAATATAGTGTTAAACGATATTTTATTGTAACACATGACACAACATATTCGGGTGAAGACTTATTTATATTAAATCATGTATTTTTGAAGAGAAATTCTAAACGTCATTGAAAAAACGATCAAGATAATAAAATTTTAAATGATTTTAGTATTCAGTATAGCATCGAAAAGTTAAAGTCTAGCTAAATCGTCTAGCAGCCAAATCGAAAAACTTTTAGTTTTTTAGATGAATGTCTAACCCAGGGAACAGCAGTGTTTTTGGTGGTTTGGTATAGTCAAAACATCTAAACTTTCAAATTTACCTCGTATACTGAACAGGGTATATCATGCACCAGTTTGAATATACCCATTATTAGAGAGAAAAAATAATACATATATATCATGAATATATAATCCAATTTTTACAATTAGATTGAATATAATTCTTTTTACTACGCTATGAACATAAATATGGTGTATAATACTTATCGATAAATATCGATGATTTACAGATGCGATGACTCTTTTGAAACACTCTGTTTATGTGTCTTTTTTTCCGCTTCATTTTTGTGGCATTTTTTGTCTCAGTAATATATATAATTTACGTTCGCTTAAAACAACCATAATCATTCATTAATATGCATCTGATCGCATCAATCGATGGTAATTCAGCAAATTACACTTATGGGCATATAATCGAGTCACATAGTTTTGATTTGTCTTTCTTTACCGGATTTGACACACTGAATTTGAAATAAGCAAAACGGGTGTGCTATGGCAGGCAGGAGCCGCTTACACTTCCGGAGCATCTGAGTTCACTCTTGTTACGGCCTGAGTTCGCGTTGTTGATTTCTGTTCGGTTGATTTTGTGTTTTGTGTTTCCTCGTGTTTACCGGTTTTGTCGTTGCCTTTTCGGACTTTTGACACTCGATTGTCCTAGTTGTGCCTATTTGCTTCTCTCAATACTACCTAGAAGATAATTAGATGTGGAATAAGTGTATACGACACAACCTACAATATAAACGACAATTTATAAAAATCAACAATGGAAAACATCCAGCAGCCTTCAATGTGACCAGTGGTCTGGATTGAAAATAAACATGATTCAAGCTTGCACATTTGAGCTCAAACTTCAGTTCAGAGATGATGCATACAATCTTTTCAGTAAAAAGGGGGTCTATTTATATGCTAACTAAATATTAAATTTTACAATATAATATATTTTGTTCTTTGATAGACGATTAAACGCGAAAAGGTCAGAAATATGTTTAGATACTACAAATAAGTACAAAATCTTGTCAACATTTGAATAAAGGTAATAACACAATTACTTGAAGGATCAATCTCAATGCCGAAGAGAAAAGACAAAACATAAAAAACATACCGGAGTAATTATAGATCGCTATAGTCCTGCCTTTCAAATGAAATGGTGGGTTAAACCAGGTTTTATGGCGCGCTAAACCTCCCTCTTCCATTGTGATCTTAGGGTCCGATGGTAACACAAAACACAACACGGGTGTAAAGACAAAATAGGGAAAATGAGGTTATCATCGCAGTACAACAATCAGTCAAGCACTAATCAAAACAATCACTTACCACGTTAAAAATATTCCTTGTTTATTCGATGTGCAAAATGCGAAGTTGTAGTATATTCCTATACGTCAGCTCTAGAACGAATGAGCTACAGCTCATCTTACAGAATTTTAACTTAGTACATCAAATGCTTTTTTCTGTCCTTGATGTTCACTTTAATTTCAATAGTGAGTAGTTGATATGATATATTGAAACATATATTTCGGCAATTTTAATTAAAACTTTAAAATAATACAAACTGCTCATCTATATTTATAAAGCGTTATTATATAGCAGGAACTGTAAGACTGTGTATTTTTGGGTTACCATGCCAAGCATCACTGTGACGTCTACAACGTACATCATGATTGATTATCAAAATAGATTAAATGTATCAATATAATGGCTTTGCAGTATTTGATTTTAAGCGTTGGAAGGATGGCTTTGTCATACAATAAAACATTGCATCTAAATGAGCAGTTTGTAAAACAAAGATCTATCGAAATTCCCGTAATACAAGGTTCGATATTTTTTGAATACTCATTTTAAAAAGTATACACACAAAAAATCATGTTCGTCTTGTCGCATACTGTTTTTTTTTATTATCATACAAGCAAAATTATCACAGATATTTGTTGTCATTTGTATTTCGAACACACGTGAAGGTTAGCACTGCTGGTGGAGTTTAAATTCCCCGAGGTTAGCCCGCTCCGGCACCAATACTTTTGAGTTGGAGAATTCATCAAAGCTTTAAATTACCCGTCTAAATTTCAAAATTGTCTAAACCCTAAGGTCCTTCCTACCCCAGACATAGGTTGAATATCTTCGTAATGATTTGGTTCCTCAGTTTGGTATTTTTGGTTATACTGTTCTATGCTCTTCATATTCATCCAGTGTTTGGCATTTTCAATATTTTTGGTAGAGCGCCTCTGATGAGTCTTGAATAGACGAAACGCGCGTCAGGCGTAGCAAAATTTATTGTCTGGAACTTTGTTGTCATTTGTATATTAGAAATCAAAATTACAGCAAAGTCTAGGCATAACATTTTGCTATGCTTGACACGTGTTTCTTCTATTTAAGGCTCATCAGAGCCGCTCTACCATATGTTTGAAAATGCCAAACTCTTTATGAATGTGAAGAGCATAGAACAATAAACCGAAAATGCCGAACCTGAATCAAAGTTTTGAAAGGTCAGCCCATGTCTTGGGTACGAAGAACCTTAGGTTTTGACAATTTTGAAATGAAAATTTTGTAGCTAAAAGCCGTTGATGTGTTCTTTCTTTGTACAACCATTAAGGTATCGGCTATTTACAATCATTTTCATTTCCAGCCTGTTGACCAGAGCGCCTATGTTTACTTTTATCAGACGACACACATATCATATATATTGTCTACAATTTTGTTGTAATTTTGATTTTATTTGACTCTTTCATATAAATTATTTCGATTTTATAATGATGGTAGGCATATCTTTATATCACAACTTCCAAAAATGCCAACGTCATCACTGACGCCCCCAGAATGGTCCAAGAATCGGTTTGTGTATCATATTCTTTTTTGACTGCACTCTAGCGGGCCAAAAGTCTTTTCTATCTAGATTTCTTATTTTTTACACCGCCTAAGAAAAAAATCGTACAGCTAATCGCTCCCATGCAAGTGTACCTATCTCATATACTTTATTGGACTCAGAAAGGGGTGATGTACTTATATTCATCTACTTGAGGGAAGTATTCTTTAAATACGAATATGTATCAAGATATGAACATTTACATAAACTTTATGGTTAAAGAGAGCGGCCTTTTGATTTTTCGGGGGGGTGTGGCTATCGTGAAATTTGAAATAAAAAGACAGGACATTGCATTTAATCAAAAAAAATCCAGGCTCCGATTTGTCCGAAAATTTAAAGGAAGGATGACAAAAATATCCATAGCTCAATAACAACAATTGGTCGCTACCTTTTTGAATTTTTGATATCACTTGCGTACATAATTATATTCCGAACCAAAAAATGGTGTCCCAAAAGCGGCAAAAATGGAAATATTTTAGTCCAAAAATTCTCAAACAGTAATAAATGTTCAATTCCGATTGGTATTACTTTGCAAACATATTAAAAAGTGAAAAGATTTGGATATGCATTATAAATTGTTTAAAATGGCTGTCTTTATTACCATGGCAATGGTGGTTTGCAATAGCATTATTTTTGTTGTTGAAATGTTTATTCCAAATAATAAAATTAAAATCTGTCAAATTTGTTACAATGTGTGCCATACTATATTTTAGACATCATTTGATCTTAGCAAGTGTAGAGAGAATCAGAAGAATATCAATCAGAATGTTAAGAATGATTTTATATAACAGAAATTTAAAAGATTGGACTGAAAACAAAGTCACTCAAACAGTAACATCCTGTTCTAGTGAAATAGAAAGATGGTGAGATTCTAATTTTTTTTCTGACCCAGATTTTTTGTGATTTATTGTGTCACTGTTACATATTTGGTATTAAAACACATTCATGTTTATTATTGGTCCTCAAAATTCAAAATTAGTAATCGTATTTCAATTTTAGTAAGTAAATTAGCATGTTTCATGCAACATATCACGTATGAATAAATTCGATGGGTATATTCAATATTATAAACATAAAATTTTATTGAGATTTCAATGATTGAATAACCGTACGATTATATTAAGTTTGAAGTCTCAAAGTTTTTTTTTCCATTTTAACAAAAGCTACCAACGGGATTCTGGGAATACCGAAGACGAAAATCAAACATTTATTTTTTGCCTAGAAATTTTTACAATTTTCGTTTTATAATATTACTATTTTCAACATTTAGTTGCATTCCAAGCATGCGAAGATGTAAAAGAAAATCGTACATTGTTATTTTGACTTTTTTCTAAGTGTGACCAAAAGGCAAACTGGACTCATCCTTTTTTTGTATTTTTAGTCTTGGGCCAATGCAAGACGGCGAGCAGCGACTTATAGTCATGCTGAAGACTGCTGGCTGTTTTCCATTGTGATTTTTTAAATTCCCGTTTTTTTATGTTGGTTGTGTCACGTACAATTATTCCACATCTATTTATCGTCTACTTTAATGGTTATCATTTGTCAGATCAGCCTATGATTTTGAAGTATATAATATTATATGAAATAAGTTTAAACCCAATGTAGATCTCTTTATGAAAATTTGCAATGTACATGTATGCCTTTAGATTTTTTACGTTTAATAGCAATAAATTATATTATAACTCAAACAGGGCCAGATCCAGAATTTTTTGAAAGGGGTTGGTCCACAGAAAGTCCGCTGTGGACGAATGACGAAAAGGGGGTGGTTCCAGACAAATTTTGCAGAATACCTGCACGTTACTTGCGAAATTTTTTGCGGAAAGGAGGAAAATTCCAACCTCGGAACCCCTCCCCCCGCATCCGCAACTGCTCAAATATTTTTGATTGTCACCTATTCAAAGATTGTCCCTCCTTTATGATAGAGACTAAAGCAAACTTATACAGGAACGTTGCAATCCATGTTCCGCACACAGGGGGTTGGATTCTCGTCATTTATATTGACTTAAAAAAAAATCGACCCCCTACTCTATAATCCAAGCCCTGTGGTTCCGCACAGTTAAAAATTTTTTCTGACATGTTTGTAAGACAAGTGTGGCGACTTTGGTCTCTGTGTGGTGAATCGACAAAATTGTCAAGCAATGATAACATTTTCGAACAACCAATAACTTGTGACAAATAAGTTTATTTTTCCGGATCCCGCAATAGCTATGTGAGAAATACATAAAATTATTCATCCTTATTAAAATGACCTAGATCAAGACAGACGAATGACCCAATGTGGCTATTTTGTCATTTTCTTAATATCAATAAAATGCTTGAATTGTGTGTGTCTGATTGACCTATATTTCTGTCTGTGATAATCACGTAGTAATAAACTATCTTCAATGAATTAACATTTTGCAGTCAAAAATTTATAAAGAAAGTACGCTTAAACATGTGCACAACCTGATAAAGTACGCTACATGATCTTGTTGCTTTAAAACACCGCCAAATAAAAGCATGAAATACGAAGATGCTGTGTACAACTTTTTTGCATGATTAACTTATTTTTGGTGTCCGATTAGTATTTTTGTCCTTTAAAACTTTATTCAATTAAGTAAATTTTCGCAATCCAAAATCAAATATCCATTTAAACGCTAAAGTTACGCAAGATATGCTACACTGACTAAAATATAATCCGAAGCGGAACACATAATCTACTGGTCGCGGCCATATTGTCTTGATGGGAATCCGAAGATTGAGAATCCGAATATAGCCACCGAGTGAAAAGTGAAAGTATGTACATTGCAAAGAGCTTTTGTAAATATAGAAACGACGGAAACAAACGACCTAATTGATGTATCGCTGACAATCTTTTTATAATAGGTAGTAAAAAGGCGTTCAACATGTCTTATCTTTTACATTTAGTTCAAATCTATCAGTAGTAGAAAAATTGTTGTTGACAAGTATTTTCTTTGAAACATTTTGGTAGACCCGTCTTCAAGCCAAGGCAACTGTGATTATATATTTATCAAATCAAATCAAATATCTTTATTGGACATAGCACAGTTATACATGTGATCTGTAATCCAAGTTAAAACATAAAGACAGGAAAGCAGCAACTAAGAAATTTACAAAGAAATTATGTGATAGCTATACAATATATGATAATAATGCAAACACAGGCAGCAATATTCATCCAGTTATTCACCATATAAGGAAGGAGAATTAAACATTTTTGAAATCTGTGTCACGTTTAGCAAACATTTCGTTCAAGAACATACAGACACGTATTGTCTCTTGTAAGTCTTGTGGATTTAAAAGTAGTTTGATAAAATCATCATCAGATAGATTATTTATGTTACTAACAACAGATTTGTATCTTTCCCGGATATCTGTATAGCAAGTGCATTTTAAAACAAAGTGTATCTCAGTTTCAACCTGATTTTTACAATATTTACAAAAACGTTGGTCTGCAGGGATAGGTGGTCTATTGTACCTCCCTATTTCAATAGCTAAAGGGTGGGCACTCATTCTAAGCTTTGATAAATTTGCACGAAGTTTTTTATCTAGACCAAAGACAAGATACTTCTGTAATTCGAAACCAGCACATATTTTGCTATAAAATCGAAGTTTCCCAGCTTCATTTATTCTAATATGGGATAGGTGATTATTTACTCTATCTGAATAATGTAGTTGAATCTTATTTAAAAATTCATTTGATGTTATTGCAAGAGAGTTTAATTCAAAAGTTGATTGCATTTGCTTTACAAATTTGGTAAGTGATGAAATACTCGTGGTCTGAAATGTTTTGTCCTCCTTATATGCTGAATGTAAAATGTTATAGACATTACTCTTATCAATATTTTGTTGTAAGTTTTCTAATCTGTTATAATAATTAAACAGAAGTTTGAAAATCTTAAAACACAGCGGATATAATCCAAGTTCTAGCTAAATTTGAAGTCTTACCATGAACACCAAGAACAGATTTCATAATCATGTTTTGTATTTTTTCGAAAGGCAAACTATCTACGCTTTCTAATTTTATCTTGTAATCTGAAATCCATATCTCCGAGCCATAGATTATAATAATATTTATAGTATAACTAACGAATGATTCCGAATATGAGGAAATATTCAACGAGTGACCGAACAACCCAATAATTCACGAGTGCGCCAGGCGCACGAGTGAATTATAAAGGTTGTTCGGTCACAAGTTGAATATTTCCCATGTACGGAATCTTGAGTTGGTTATACTATTTATTACATATATAAATGTTCAAATTAGGCTTTATTTATGGCTGAATTACGAACAGTTTCGGTTGGACTTTTTTCATGCAGGCACAATGGTTTTCGACGTCACAGACGACGTTATGGGTAACGCCGAATAACAGTTAATTAAATGTTCCCGCGTTTTTAGTTATTTCACTCAGTGAGATAAACGATTTCTGTTCACTCGGAAATCTCGATATTTCACTGCTATCTATGTAATAATTAGTGTAACAACTCAAGCAATTAAAAAAATCAGAGTCCCACTTTAAATGGACGCCTGAATTTGTAGTCTAACGGCTTATCAAATCAACATAAAATAAAACAGAAGTTCAGTTTCTGTCCTGCTTACGCTCAAATTTACCAATTAAACTGTACAAAATGTCAGTACTGAACTGATGATATATTGTTTATTGAAGTTGAAATAGAATTCAACAATTTTGAAAAAAAAAATAATAAAATATCTAAGATTTTCCAAAACTAATTCACCAATATGCATAATTGTTTTTGCCTTGGCAACAATAGTCAACAAAGATGAATTAAGATTAATTTTATTATCATCTGAGCATATTTGGTTCTTATGGGGAATGGCACTTTAAAATATGTACCTCTTGACAGGCCTTTTAAATCAAAGCTTAAATTTTTTTTTTTTTATAAAAGAGAATACATCTTTTTAAATTTACGCATAGAGCTGTACTTTTACATTGCAGTCATAACATAAAAAAGGTTATACTTAAACTAACGAATATGCACTTTTAAGATGTTTTAACAGTTTTATTTATCTTACTACCTATCAAAATGAATAACTGTCGTAGAATATCCTTCTATTTAACAACTATATAGAAAGAACTTTTTCGCCAATGTTACTGAACATGTAAACTGTTAGCAATTGTATCTCACAAGGTATCAGGTTATCTTAAAATACCTTAGAAGACTTTCATTAGAATTCAACTCACGTAAAATAATGATAGGTTGATTGTTTTAGAACTGGCGTCTATTGGAAATGCTCTAAATTTGCATTTGGCACATTAAGGTAAACAAGGAATGCAAACATTAAAAGATATTATATTTACTAATACTATCTTAATATGTTTTTTTACCTTGTTGTGCATTTTATTATACATCTTAAGAAAAATATTGTGAAATCTAATATTTTATAGCATGTAGTTAAACCCCTTTTTAGTAAAAAGGACTGTGAAAATGTTGTTCTCGATTAGTATATCGATGTATATTTGTATATTACCACACAATTGATACAAAAACAAATTTGCCGTCAAATGAATATCTTTGAAAGAAGGTTATATGCATCATGTCTACTGAGGTTTGAGCTCAAATATGCATAATCTTATGTGCAGTATGTTTAGTTTTGGCCAATGCATGACGGTCAGCAGTGACCTCTGGTCATATTGAAGACTGCTGGTTGTTTTCCATTGTGATTTCTTCAACTGCCGTTTCTTTATGTTGGTTGTGTCTCGTACACGTATCTCCTTATCGTCTTTAAGTGGTACTGAGTTTCGATTATCTGCCCATTTGTGTACTTTTCTAACTAACCATCGATTGTTGTGATCAGAATGCATAATAATGTATGATTTATGGTTGTTTTTAGCAAACATAAATCATATAGATGACTATAGTGACTAAATGCACAAATGGACATAAACATATTTTTTTTAAAGTCCCTGTATCGGTACCTAATCGATTTACCGTGCAGTAATAGTAAATGATGACGACAGCACGAACCATTTACATGTAGACGTAGTGATAAATCGTATACTGCATATTTATATTCATATCGTACTAGTTACATAACACCTTATAAAATTATATTCCATCTATTTTTTTACAAATGACATCAATAAAAATTCAATGATTTCAAAATGATTTTTTTATGTAAAAATGGAAACATTCAACATGGTGCATGTTATACATGTAACCTGTTTGACACTTTTTTTCAGACAAGGTATGATAAGACCTATATTTGGCCCACTGTGTGGCAAAGAATAAAACATTCGTCAAGAGAAAACTCCTGTGAGTTATATGAATGCAGAAGCTTGCTTAAGTAAAGTTTAACGCATACAATATTATATTATATAATTGAAAATATTGTGTCAAAACATGGCCCATATGCATGATTTATGTCAAATAACCTGAAAATAGACAACTTTTGGATAATATTTTCAATTTTTAGAAGTCTGCACCTACGTAGACCCGGCTGTTTGTTCATGGAATCTTAATTTTACTATCAGTTAGGTATAAATTAGATGAAAAAAGCATGGTCTACATTGGCGCAGGGCTTTGAAAATAACAAAATAAGTATGATCAATTACATTTTTCTTCAAAATGACCAATTTTAACAAAAACATAGTCAAAAAGTTAAACCATCCAAATTAAAACTTAAAATGAAATTTCTTTTATTTACTTGGGGTTTTATTTTTCCAAAACTAGGGGACCAAATAAGGTCCTTATCCTATCTTGTCCTTTCTGTATTAAAAGTGTAGATGTTAATCTATGCCAAACCACCGAAAAACTGCTGTTCCCGGGGGTAGAGGTTTTTCGATTTTACTGATAGACTAAAAAGTATGACATTTCTAGCTAATCATCATTTCATCAAACTAATTATCTTCATGGTGACTATTTTTATTACAACTTATCCTTTATGAGGATACGTTCCTTTTCTAGATATACTTACTAGTAGTAATTATATATGTAATCATCATTGTTTGTCTGAGTTGAACGATTTGAATGGCTTTTTTAGTTTTATCTTAATTTAACTTTTCTGCACCAATTGGCCATAAGTTTAAGGTGAACAAAACACGAATTGTTTTCAAGGCTGTACATTGCTAGTATAACATTTAAAAATGTTTTTGTTTGATATAAGCAATGGATAAACAAATTGAAAACTCTGTCAAGGGAATAAATAAAATCAGAAAGTTCCAGATATTAAATTTTGCTACGCGTTTATTCAAGATTCAGCATAGGCGCTATACCAGAAATATTGAAAATGCTTAACACTTTATAAATATGAAGCGCGTGAAACAATTAACCAAAACATGCCGAACTGAAACTCAAATTATAACTGAGATTAACGTATGCCTGAGGTAGGGAGAAGTGTTAAGACAATTTTTGGATTGATTATTAGCTTTAAAGCGTTTACAACACAATAAATTGTAACTTTGTTGTTACTTTATTCAAGAAGCTGTAATGAGATAAGCACTTACCTATCCCTAATGTGCCTGCCTACCGTGTATTTTGCGCTACTAACGGGCCCTAAGGTGGTTGTTGAAGAGTGTGATTTGGCGCCATAAATCTAGTTAAGTATTTCACCATTTCTTTTAAAATGTTTGTATTAATTTAGGACCATTGCGGTCTTTGATATGTCAGGAATTACTTCGATTAATGTTTTGCAATTTGAGATTTAGTAATAGAAGATTCAAAGATAGAGATGTGGAATCAGTTTACACGACACAACCTACAATACAAACGACAATTTAAAAAATCCACAATGGAAAACAGCCAGTAGCCTTCAATGTGACCAGTCAAATAGCCCTGGATTGAAAATAAACTACATATTATTCAAGCCCAAGTTGTTTTACATCTTAAAAGCACGAACTCGGCGTGCTTTATAAGGAATTCAAAATTGAAAGAGTGAATTCTTTTAATCGTTTCCAAAAATTGAGAGTACTCTAGACCACATTCGATATTTTTTCTAATTAACTTATGTTAATAGAGGACTTGATTTTATAAACATATTTATGGATCCAAAAATTAAATATCTCATTCCACCTTATTTGTTTTAATACTGAACTTCCTATTGTATCTAATAAATATAAAAGCACAACTGTATAACATTATATTTAATTATACGTCAACCCCTTTTGGATACGTATATTTCTTTGTCATGCGACTGTACTAATTCTGATTTTAAATAATTATGTTCCTTATGACCATGTTGTTACCGGTGACCTTAACATAGTCAACGACCCAGAGGCGATACATTTTCTCAAAAAGCCCAAAAGTTAGACCCACATAGATCAAGTTTGGAATTCTTAATTCGATTATACAACACTGCACTTCTCTCTTACTGTAAATCGTGGATCAAGAGCGAAAAAGCAAATACAAAATCTCTTGACAATTTCATGAATAACTCCATTTCAATTGTTAAACTCAGAATAAGTCATTTTCAAAACTCCTTTGTAGAATTTTGGCCAAATACTTCCTAAAAAGAATTAAGTCAAAGCTGCATTCACTTTGATTACAATACGTTTTCGTTCCCGCGGATAAAGCTGCCAATAATGTCGTTATAATATGACGAAATTATTACCTTAAGGTGTTGATGCATGAAATTAAAAGCTCCAATACTTTAATTCACGTACAATTTAGAGGATCTAGTATCATTGAGGACCATATCTTAAATAAAACATCACTACCAGCCGCCCCAATATCCAATAAACTACCTACAATGTACTGGATCCCTAAATTACACAAAAATCCTTATAAATCTCGTTTCATATCTGGTTCAAGTAAGTGTTCTCTCACTTATATTTCTTAAGTCTTACCTCTTGCTTTGACTACTATGAAATAAATTATTATTCGATACTGCAAAAAGATATATGAGAACAGTGGTATAAATCATTTTGGAGTGTGAAAATTCGCTCGATGTTTTAGACAAAGAAGCAGAGGTACCAATGGGGTATCCGAATGTCAAAAGTTCGAAAGGGTAGAGACAAAACCAGTAAACACCAACAGGAACCGGACAAAAACAAAAACATATAAAACATGGAAGCACAAAATAACTGAATATCAATAAACAACGTGAACTCCAGTCGAAACAAGAGTGAACTCAGGTGATCCGGAAGAGTAAGCAGTTCCTGCTTGCCATAGCAAACCCGTCACGTTGCCAACAGTCAACTCAGCGTGTCAAATCCGGTAAATGAAGACTCTATGACAACCCAACATCTGCACTCATCTGAGAGTTCGAAATCCCATATTTGTCTTTTAAGTGCATGATGTCTTCCGTAAAATTTCTTGAGGGAACAAACTTTGTGCTTTTAAAGGTACTTACCATACATTTGATAGCAACGATTTTTTTCACTTTGTACACTACCTTCCTCACTATCTTATTTAAAAACAATTTGAATATCTGGTTAAATGGTGTTTCGATAAATCTAAAAGTGACTATATCTGCTCTAACGTATCTAAATTATTTGATAAATCGTTTTTAGCAGCGAGACTCATAAAAGTCAATTGGACTGATGCAGAAATGATAAATGCTCTTAACTATTTTTTGGACAACATTTATATTCGTTTTTGGAGAACAATTTATTGCCAAGTCATTGGTATCCATATTGGAACTAATTGTGCTCCATTTATTGCTGACCTTTTCTCGTATTGTTATGAATCCCAATTTATGACGAAACTTCAAAAAGACCCAAACAAACATCTCATTGAAACTTTTAATGATACTTACAGATATTAAGACGACATTCTTTCACTAAACCACCTCACATTTTCTTATTTTATAACGGAAATATATCCCAAGAAATTGGCTTTGAATAAATCTAACCTTACCGGTGATAGATGCCCATTTTAACTTCTAGATTTAAGTATTATCAAAGGAAAATTACACCTTAAAATGTATCATAAACGGGATGACTTTTCATTTCCTAATGTTAATTTTTCTTTTCTAGAGGGAGATGTTCCTCTTGCTCCGTCTTACGGAGTATATATTTTACAGTTGGTAAGATATGCTCGGATCTGCAGTTGTGTGTCTGATTTTAATGAAAAAAATCTGTGTATTACAAAAGAATACTAAAAAAGGATAAAGTAACCACAAATAAGTAAAGTCTTTTACTAAGTTTTATCATAAATATTTTTACTTTATAGAAAAAAAAATGTACAATAATAGTCACATGTTATTTTTTAAGTTTTATCATATATATATATACCTTATTGAAAAATTGAACTGTACATGTCGAGTTTTGATTGCTTAGGGAATATCCCATCTCCGTTTTTACAGTTATGTTGTTTATAAGCAAATAAATTTAAAATGAAAAAACTTGTTGAAATCTTTATTGAATAAAGGATATGAAATGGAAATTTTAGTCAAATCTTTGAATTTAGTCTTTTTTGGTAAAAATATTGATAATTTTATATTTACTTTAAAATGTTAATTTTATTTTTATACTTGTCATTTTCTAGCATACAATGGTCAGTTATTTTGTGTTTTTTATGTTTTACATGTTGTCTGTTTTTGTCCCGTTCTTGTTGGTGTTTACTGGTTTTGTCTCTGCCCTTTCGGATACCCTATTGGTACCTCTGCTTCTTTCAAGTGTGTCGGTTTTATGTGACATCACCAAATCATTAATTGTTTGAGGTTTTGTATCGTATTTAAAATCGACATACTTCATTTTTTTACACGAGTAGATAGATGCTTCTTAGCTAGCTGTCAGTGTTCTCAAGAGAGTATCTTTACGTCCTGGTAATTTCTTGTCCTTATGTTTCAGTTACTCTCTTGTTGAATTGAACGTCTATCGATTTATTTTGTACTGTGTGTTAGTATGTGCTTTGTTATTGATTATCAATAGGGGGAAGGTTGGCGCCAAAAAACTAGATTTACCCCGCCACATTTTAAACGTGCCTGTCCTAAGCCAGGAATCTTTATCAAAGCTTACGTTTGTATTTCGTCGAATTTATGTTAATTGGTTTTTTTGTCAAGAAGAGGGTATTTCATTTCTATTTAGGAATGGGCTTGAATCATCTAAAGTTTATTTTTAATCCAGTATCAATTAAAAAACAGCGAGCAGCGACCACTGGTCACATTGAAGGCTGCTGGCTGTTTTCCATTGTGGATTTTTTGAATTATCGTTTATATTGTAGGTTGTGTCGCGTACACTTACTCCACATCTCAGTATCTTCTTTAAAATGATTGGTTTGTTAATTTAGTATAGCTTGACTCCAGAGCAACGCGAATTCGGTTTCATGTTGTCAAGAATCTAAACAAGGATTCTGAAATTAACATGAAACTATTTTGTTAAGTGGATTGGGACTCAAGACCAATGGCTAAACGGGTTTTGTAAAGTGAGATGGTGACTCAATGCTGATGGCTAACGAGTTAAGAATTCTACCAGAAAATTAAGGAATGGGTTTTATCTTTTACTGGAGATCCTAAGGGTCCTCCTTATATTGAAACCTGCAGCAGTGTTCTCTAATCAGAAAGATACGTTTTATTTTAGTCGCAAGATGCATTATTATGTTGTTGCGTTTCCGTGTTTTATATGTCGCCCTTTTTACCGTCCCGTTTTTTGTTTGTGTTTACTAGTTGAAATTAGCTTTTTCATTAAATGATTCGAATACTAGGGGTGTCGATCTATTTATCTACTAATTAACATGACATTCTTAAGACCATTTTTGTATTACGTATGTGAAGTTATATTCAATACCTTTTATAGTAAAATAAAACCTGTAGGGGATTAAGCAGTTCAATCTAGATATGTGACATTAAAATTCTCTGCTGCATTGATTATTCATAGAAAACTTTTAAATGATTTCTAAATAAGAAGATACTTAAAATTCATAGTTCTGGGTCAGCTACCATGACATTACCGTACTTTTTAAACCGTAATCACTTAACTTACGAACAGAATCGATGATAGAAGAACACATGATGATTAACTTTCTTTAAAACCTATAAGTGTACATGAAGAGAATCTTTGTTGCAACCACACCAAGTACTTATAAATTGTCTACAAAATATATGCAAAAATATCATTTCTGAAAAAGTTCATTCCATTTGGATTGAATTTAGAGGTTACACATTAATTCATCCGGGGCAATTCATTATAAACATGAGAGACCCTTAATGAACAAAAAATGTAACTCTATTTGATAGCTTGTCCATGCATTACAGATGAGACCAAACCTAACCTGTACAAAGGTGAACTGAGAGCGGGCTTGTGGTTCACTTTTCTGGTCTGGTTTTGATCACTTGACCAAACCAAGTAGCAGACCTACACCTGTGTTCTGGTTTAGTTTGGAATTGGAGTGTACCAGACCTAAGTCTGGTCTGGTCTGCTTTGAATAGTGAACCAAGAGTGGACCCGACCTAGAGCGGACCAGACCTAAGTTTGGTCTGGTCTGCTTTCAATATTGATTTAAAAGTGGACCAGATCTAGAGCGGAAACACTTAAGTTTGATCTGCTTTAAATCTGGTCCACCAAGGATTGGTCATTTCTTTTTAGCTCACCTGGCCAAAGGCCATGTGAGCTATTGCCATCACTTGGCGTCCGTCGTCATCGTCGTCGTCGTCCGTCGTCGTCGTCGTCGTCGTTAACTTTTCTTCAAACTTCTTCTCCTCTGAAACGGCTGCACAGATTAAAACCAAATTTGATCTGGTGGTACTTTAGGGTATCCTCCACAGAACTGATGTGGGGATTTTTGATTCGTCGAAAAACATGGCCGCCGTTGCTAAAAATAGACCAGGGGGGTCAGACTACTGTTTTTGGCTTGTAAATAAAAAATTATAAGAGATAGATGAAATCTGATGCCACGCTACTGCTTCAGCATCAAAAGCTCTACAAAAGTCTCCATTGAGTCGAAGTTGTCAGATGACCCCTTATGGGAGTTACGGCCCCTTAAAGGTGAAAAATAGCATTTTTTCATGTTTTTGGCCTATAGAATGAAAACTATTGCAGATAGAGAGAAGTTGTTGCTTGCTTAAAGGTCCAGCTCATTTAGCTCTACAAAAGTCCCTATAAGGTCAAAGTTTTCAGATGACCCCTTATAGGGGTTACGACCCCTTAAAGGCAAAAAATAGTGTTTTTGGCCTATAGAATGAAAACTATTGCAGATAGAGAAAAGCTGTTGCTTGCTTAAATGTTCAGCTCATTTAGCTCTACACAAGTCTCCATATGGTCGAAGTTGTCAGATGACCCCTTATCGGGGTTACAGCCCCTTAAAGGCAAAAAAAAGTGTTTTTGGCCTATGGAATGAAAACTATTGCAGATAGAGAAAAGTTGTTGCTTGCTTAAATGTTCAGCTCATTTGGCTCTACAAAAGTTTCCATAGGGTCAAAGTTGCCAGATTACCCCTTAAAGTGATTACGGCCCCTTAAAGACAAAAAATAGTGTTTTTGGCCTAAAGAAAGAAAACTTTTGCAGATAGAGAAAAGCTGTTGCTTGCTTAAATGTTCAGCTTAATTAGCTCTACAAAAGTCAATTTAGGGTCGAAGTTGTCAGATGACCCCTTTAAGGGGTTACGGTCCTTTAAAGGTGAAAATAGTGTTTTTTGCTTTGGAATGAAAACTATTGCAGATAGAGAAAAGCTTTTTATTTCTAAAACATTCAGCTCATTTGTCTATACAAAAGTCCTCAAAGGGTTGACATTAAGACCAGGTGAGCGATTCAGGCTCTTGGGAGCCTCTTGTTTAAGTCTGGTCTGCCTGAGGTCAGAGTTAACCAGACCTGGGGCAAAGTTTTCAAAGTTTTCTTATTGCGTGAACTTGAGAGCAGACCTGTTCATTTAAACCAAACCACACCAGAAAATAGCAGACCTGAACCAGACTTCTGATCTGCTTTTGAAGTCTGGTTGGCATACAGGTTAGGTTTGGACCCATCTGTATGTACACGTGAAAAGAAAAGTTTTCATTGTATTTACGCCCTGTTTTTCTACAACGTAAAAACTTGTTAGTAGGTAAAACCACATTTAAAATGTAAATTACCAATAATAAATTACAATAAAATATTCAAAATTAATCAACAATAAAAGGTGTCCAAATTAATTTTCCAATTAAAAAAAGCTAAAAGGAAAAAAGATGTTCACACAAATGAACCGTAGGTACATCACCGATGAAAAAGATAACAATTTCGTTGCAAAGACCGGTAATTACTGAATTACATACGTCATCGAATTGTAAATATCGAACTTTATATTAAATAAACATTTGTCGTTAAATATTGTTGCAAAAGAGTTGAAATGTTCCTAAAAATGTGATAATTCTCTGCTCAAGAAATTTGTTTTCGCCAATGCAAGTTTCAAGGACAACGGTTTCATGCGTATCGTGGACGCTTTGGTTCGGCAACCAAAGTGCAGACCGTTTGTGCAATTCTTGCATATATGAACACCCCCGTCTGTGTTCGGCAAATCTGTCTCCAAGTCGACGATAAGTCTCCGCTACGAAGAATTTTAAACACTTAGCACAGTGGGTAGCGTAGATTTGTTAAAAAAAGGGAGACACATCTTCAACTGGGGGTCAGATTTGTATCAGTATAAAACGACAAATGTTAACTGTTTATAAACTTCCAGATTTACTGACTTTTCTTATTCAGTTATATCCGGTCTTTGCAAACAAACTTTTATCTTTGTCACTGGTGATGTACTTACGGTTCTGAATTCGTCATTCGGTTTTGTCAGTTGATGTGTGAACAACTCCCTTTTCTTTTTAGTGCATGAAGGAGGACTTTTTGTCCAAAATTTTGACACCTTTTATTGTTTTATTAACATCGTATTGTGTCTTATTTATACTTATCATACCATAAGATGTGGTTTTACCTCCTAACAATTCTTTTATTTACTTATATATGAGCTACAGTGCAGCATCTTTTTGTCAGGCGTAGCGAAATTTATTGTCTGAAACTTTGTTGTCATTTTTTGTCTGGAACTTTGTTTTCATTTTAATTTCTAACACCCATGAAGGTTAATGCTGCTGGTGGAGTTTTAATTCCCCAAGATTAGCCAGCTCCGGCACCAACACTTTTGTGTTGGAGAACACATCAAAGATTACGTTTAATTTAAAGTTGTCCAAACCCTCAGATTCTTCCTACCCTAGACATAGGTTGATCATCTTAGTTCTAGTCCGGTATTTTTGGTTTTATTGTTCTATGATCTTCATAATTGTATAGTGTTTGACTTTTTCAATATGTTTGGTAGAGCGCCTCTGATGAGTATAGACGAAACGCGCGTCAGGCGTAGCAAAAGTTATAGTCTGGAACTTTGTTGTCATTTACATTAATATCTTATAACAACATAAAGGAACTTTGTTGTCATTTACATTAATATCTTATAACAACATAAAGATCTCGTACGTGTATGTTGTCAAAGAAAGACAACAACCATATACACTCTATGAGAATTTCAATCTATCATGTATAGTAGACAAAAAAATAAAATATGTTGCACTGTGGCCTGTGTATAAGTAAAATAGGTAAATAAATGGTAGGTGAAGCCACATTTAAAAGGTAAAACAAAATATGAAATATAAATAAATAAAACCTTTAAAACAAATAAAAACTTTTAAATGTGGCTTCACCTACCATTTATTTACCTATAGTAGACAAAACTTGTTAAATTCGGGTTTTTTAAGCCATATGATAATTTGTGTTTACATTTCATTCTTTGATAGTCTATATTCAACCCTGTACACTTGTTCTTAATTGCATTGCTTTAAACTGAAAAGAAATTTAAAAAAAAGACTTTGCTTATTTTGGGAGGATCTTAAAGTCTGATAGTAATACAACACATAACACAGACTAATACCAGGGTATTAGGGTGATCATTTCAATTCAACAGCCAAAAAAAAAACAATTTAATAAATAACAGTCCATTTCCTCCAAAATATTTGATTTTCTTCTACGAATAGCCCATATCGGACAAAAATAAACGATTTTTTAAAAAACATGTATAACGTGGTCATGCAGATGAGACGGTTGGGTGAAACAGTTAACATATAGAAAAGCAAGCCCTTGTATTTCGTTTGAGGTGTGAAATATGCACAAAATATGCCTGTAAAGCAGGCATGTTACTTAAAAGTCAGAAAATTCACAAATAACAATTCTAGATTGAATTTGCTTTTTTTGTATATTTTTCAATTGTAATGACAATCAGAGTCAAAATCGAGATGTTAGTCCAAGAATTACGCAAAACAAGTAAAATCGACGGTTTCTTTTATATCATGCTCTTGAGGATAAATTGAAGAGCTCCGTCTGACAAACGAAGCAATTTTGAGAGAGATGACATCATCAATATATCTGAACGTACTATTAAGGGACGGACCATTTAAGGGGCTTGGTATTTTGTTTTGGTCAGAAAATTTTTATTTTTTGTTATTTATTTTTCTAAGGCGTCGCGACAGAATATTTTTTTCATTATTATCATTATTTTATATGGCAGAAATCCTTCTTCAGAATATTTTTTTTTCTTACCATCAGCTGCAAAAATATTTTTTTCATCAAAAATAATTTTCAGAATATTTGTTAAGGAAAAAAACCGAGGCCCCTTCTTCAAGTTAAATGGTTGGTCCCTAACGGACCTTGAGTCTTTATATTCAAAAATTAAAACTATGTTTGGTTGAAATGTTTAAACGTTAGTTTTGCATGCTGACAACACCTGATTTTATAGTAATTAAAATTAAAGATTTTTACTGTAGTTTTTGTTGTGTGCATACAAAAAAGTTTGGTAATACGTTTATAAAAAAGAAAGATAGTGATGAACCTTTGATAGAACATTATCTTGAGCCAAGTGTGACGATTTCAGTTTTTAACAAAGTTTTATGTTTCCATCTTTATTCGTTACAATAAATGACCCAAATTACCTTTTAAGCTATACAGGTAATAAATTAATTATCGAACTTTGATGATTAATCTCAAATGTCCAAGTCGAAAGGATAAAGCAAGGCAAAACACATCGGAGAAATTTATTCATTTATGAATAATTATGAAATTGGCATAACGTGATGAACCCAATTTTGACAAAATAGCCTAGTAGACTTGTCTATAGATTCACAATGAACCAAAAAACTAAAGTTTACGGAATATTAAAGTGCAAAATATAATTGACTGAGTCCAATTCAGATAACAATAAATGAATCAAATGTTTCGACTACCTGTTACTTTTCATAATGTTTCAGTATATTGAAGAATAGTAAGAATTTAATTGTAGGCTTATTCACAACTAAATTACTTAAATTAATGCCAGGCATACATACATATTTTCACATTATCTGTAATTCCTACGGTTGTCATCCGGAAATTGGTGTTATTATGTTATTGCAGTCACTTGTTAACATGACAGCGATAATTAATTAATCATGTCGTATTAATATTTCAAAAGGTTGATGATTTTACGATTAAATATTTTTCAGTAACTAGTTAATTTATCATTTATTGTCTGGAACTTTGTTGTCATTTGTATTTCGAACACACGTGAAGGTTAGCACTGCTGGTGGAGTGTAAATTCCCCGAGGTTAGCCCGCTCCGGCACCAACACTTTTGAGTTGTAGAATACATCAAAGCTTTAAATTATCCATCTAAATTTCAAAATTGTCTAAACCCTAAGGTTCTTCCTACCCCAGACATAGGTTGAATATCTTAGTAATAATTTGGTTCCCCAGTTTGGTATTTTTGGTTATACTGTTCTATGCTCTTCATATTCATACAGTGTTTGGCATTTTCAATATTTTGGTAGAGCGCCTCTGATGAGTCTTGAATAGACGAAACGCGCGTCAGGCGTAGCAAAATTTTTTGTCTGGAACTTTGTTGTCATTTGTATTTCGAACACACGTGAAGGTTAGCACTGCTGGTGGAGTGTAAATTCCCCGAGGTTAGCCCGCTCCGGCACCAACACTTTTGAGTTGGAGAATACATCAAAGCTTTAAATTATCCATCTAAATTTCAAAATTGTCTAAACCCTAAGGTTCTTCCTACCCCAGACATAGGTTGAATATCTTAGTAATAATTTGGTTCCCCAGTTTGGTATTTTTGGTTATACTGTTCTATGCTCTTCATATTCATACAGTGTTTGGCATTTTCAATATTTTTGTAGAGCGCCTCTGATGAGTCTTGAATAGACGAAACGCGCGTCAGGCGTAGCAAAATTTATTGTCTGGAACTTTGTTGTCATTTGTATTTCGAACACACGTGAAGGTTAGCACTGCTGGTGGAGTGTAAATTCCCCGAGGTTAGCCCGCTCCGGCACCAACACTTTTGAGTTGGAGAATACATCAAAGCTTTAAATTATCCATCTAAATTTCAAAATTGTCTAAACCCTAAGGTTCTTCCTACCCCAGACATAGGTTGAATATCTTAGTAATAATTTGGTTCCCCAGTTTGGTATTTTTGGTTATACTGTTCTATGCTCTTCATATTCATACAGTGTTTGGCATTTTCAATATTTTGGTAGAGCGCCTCTGATGAGTCTTGAATAGACGAAACGCGCGTCAGGCGTAGCAAAATTTATTGTCTGGAACTTTGTTGTCATTTGTATTTCGAACACACGTGAAGGTTAGCACTGCTGGTGGAGTGTAAATTCCCCGAGGTTAGCCCGCTCCGGCACCAACACTTTTGAGTTGGAGAATACATCAAAGCTTTAAATTATCCATCTAAATTTCAAAATTGTCTAAACCCTAAGGTTCTTCCTACCCCAGACATAGGTTGAATATCTTAGTAATAATTTGGTTCCCCAGTTTGGTATTTTTGGTTATACTGTTCTATGCTCTTCATATTCATACAGTGTTTGGCATTTTCAATATTTTGGTAGAGCGCCTCTGATGAGTCTTGAATAGACGAAACGCGCGTCAGGCGTAGCAAAATTTATTGTCTGGAACTTTGTTGTCATTTGTATTGCATTCGATTTTTTTATCCGAAGATAAGTCTTTTGCACAAAAACGATATTTGGGCATTTAGGCCATTTACCTAAATTAATAATAAATTTTTGTCGTTGAAATTACCGATCAGATATCGTTAAATTCAAAAGTGCTAACAAACTAGGTTTCTTTCATTGTACTGTACATGGTCAATATTCTCGTATCTTGATTTGCATATTAATGTGTTCTTGTTCGAACTTTTGTGGTTTTGCGAACTTTTCGTTCAATACTTTTTAGTTTTGATCTTCCAATTATTTATTATATTTATATTTTTTGATTTTCATATACTCCAATACATTGGTAAAGAGAAAATAAAACAATAAATTAAACAAAATACGACAAAACAAATATGTATACACTATATACAAATATAGTAAAACGCACACAAGGAGAAGGAAAAACAGGAGGTCACATTTTGTTATTTATACATTTCACAAGTTGAGATATTTTTGAAGCAGGGACTTGTTTTTACTTGATACGATTTTATGAAATTTTAATGTATTTATATTTCTTGAGTATACTTTTTGAAGCAGATTTTTGCGGTCTTCAGCTTCAGCTCGACATTCAGACATTCAAGCATTTAATGGAATTCGTCCCCTACGCTATTTATCCCCAAATGCTGCTGATAAGATGTTACTCCTTGAAATATGCATATACCATATATACAGCATAGCCAAATAATCAGTTTTATACCCATTTTGGTATTTGTATATTAAGAGTAGATAGATGACACCGTGTCAATAGGACAACATCATAGCATAAAAAAAGCATTTTTTAAAGCAGTTATAGCTAGTGTCAAATATGGATTGGTTTTATTGAAAAGATGACATCATGTGTCAATCAATGAGCTGTACAAACAGGATATTTCTTAGCCTAATTTTTGTGTGTTTTGCTGTACACTATATCTATTAAAACAATTACACTTACATATATTATATTCGTTCAATTTGCATAAACGATTATTCTCTACGTGAAAATTTATTCTGAAAAAGCTAAATTTAGATTAAGATAGTTTAAAAGCAATGCTCATTGATAAGGTTACAAAGCTTCAAACTTATTAGGGTAGTTCCTATAGGTAAGCTTCGATAAATTTATTATTGTTTGTTACCTGTATAATTAAAACACTTGAAACTGACTTAACATGCACTGAGCTACATGTAACCCACCAGTATTTATTTTGGTCAATTTGGCTGGGATGGCGTATTTCTTGTCCTCATTTACCCGTTTCTGAGGCTTTCGTTGATGACCGTGGCTTAATTGCCATTGACTTTGGGCCCACTTTTTTCTTCGCTCGTAACAAAGTCCTGCATGAACTGAACAATGTTTCTCAATCATTTCGTTGACCACCCTTTTTTCCGTTTGTCTCCTCCTCCAAGTCGGTGTCAAATTAAGTGGCTGTCCAAGCAAAACCCATGCAATAGCTGGCACATGACAAATTTTGTTTTTAAAAAAAAATCATTGATTTCACATCAGGTTTACATTCATTTCCCAAAACAAATGCAGATTTTTGGTTTATTGAAGTGATAACTTCGATATAATTTATATAGAACGCATTGCAAATATGCAAAAAAAGGAGATAACTCTTGCATATTTGTAAAATTTGGTTGCTTTGTTCATGAACTTTAAGGTTGAATCCCAAGTCATCCATGTTTCTTTCAAACGAATCCTGGTGATTTTTGTTTTACATATGAGTCCAACAATACATTAAAACAATAAATTTGTTGGGATAAAACTTTTTATGTGCCAGATTCTGTGGGCTTTTGCCTGATTTCTACATGGACAGCCTCTTAAAACTATCCGATTCTTCGCTTCTGGATCAATTGGAGCATATTTCTTTTTGTGTATGTTCATTCTCTATCAGCGCATCGAATTCATATAGGACTTTTGAATCTTGAGATCGAGTTCATCATTGGTTTATTGTGATGTGAACCCGAAGGTTGATCCAATAATCCAGTGGTAAACTCGATCTCACAATTTAAACAGCCTTTTATTCTCTTTATCGGTAATCAGCTAGCAACAAAACGTGTTTTTTTTTCATTAAAAAGGTCTTTTAATGTTTTTTTATAAAGAATTATTTTTGTGTGCACACTGATAAAACACGTGCTACGTCACTTACTACTTCAATGGTTAACACCTGTTCATGATACATGGTTTACCAGCGGCAAACATCAAAGGAGCTTTGTAAGGATAACCGATAAACTAATAATCTTGCTTTTGCTAAGACGAGCTCGAGGCATACACATTGGACGTGTCCAATTTAACTTTCTTAGTTTTTACATGCGACATTTTTCCTCTTTCGTGACTGTGCACGTGGGAATGAAAACTCATTTTCTGCTACTAAATTCTTGATTATCAGAATGAGCTGCTTGGTTGTTTTACACAGCTTGCATTAATATCTTATTCTGTAGCATAAGCTGTTGAATGTCCAGTACTAAGTTCGCGTTCTTTCCTGGAGTTCGATCGACAGCTATATCTCCACTCACTATGTTGTGTAAGCCAAAAGTCTCAAAGTTTTCTATGTAAGCATCATACACTTAATACATACCCTATGAGTCAATGACATAATTAACACTGTCTTCATCCTGTGTGAAGGCATACTGTTCATGAAGGCATACTGTTCATGAAGGCATACTGTTCATTGAACTTTTATTTAATTTCATGTGCTATAGGGAGTAGTCTACCATTTTGATCGGACTTTGGACAGCGTGAGTAATCGCAAAAACGACCTCGACTACGGTTCTTAGGTCCTCAATAAAGGTTTGAAATTACATAAATCATCGCTACTTAAAACTATGCGCATTGGTCCTAAAACGCAGTTACATCTAGATCTGCGCACGAATCACTCATTGAAACTCTTATCAGCAAAACTTATTAAAATGAGATGTATGTTACTAAACATGTTGCGTAGAACCAGATTTAATGGCAACAAACATCCCTCTTTCATTGTGATCCCATTGTTACTCAAAACACAATATGGTTATGAGATAGAAAAGGATGGTGAGGTGATCCCTTTAAAGAAAAACTAATCAAAACAATGATGAATTAATTTTATCTGACATAATTTTGAATTTGAGAGTGGATGTAAATATACGACTTATTCATCTGACGTCACATACATAATGTAGTTTTTTTTTTATCTATGGTTGAAATATATTAAAACACGAAGCTAAATATCACGATACAATGTGCATCATGCACAATATGAAAAACATCATGAGTGTTCGTGATTAAGACGAATTTCCTCTATTGGTATTCTGCTAATGATAAAAGAGTTACGGAAATTTTACGGAACACCTATATGTTAATTACACTTTAACTGCAACATGACAAATAACATATAATAAATACCTTATACATTGGCTATTAAAGACCGATTTAATGGTAAAATTCAGGAATCGATATACCACAACTGGTAACAAAAGACAATTCCACAATGAACTGAATGAACAATTTTTACGGATTCCCAATTTTTAAAATCGATTTTATTGAAGTCGATTCACTAAGTTGAAAACAATCAATCTTTATCTTTGATCGCAGAAGTGAGAGTGAAACAAAAAAATAAAATATTCCCGTGGGGAGACAAAATATGCGAAATCGAGTTTCCATTGGCTCATTGACTGAATTGGAACAAATGTCATAAAAATGTTTACACAGTAAATAAAAGTAATGCAATTTAGTCTCATTTTACCAAAGATCAATTTTAAAACATGTTTGGTTTCAAACTTAGTTTGAATTTATACATAACTACATGTTATTATAAGAATCTATAATTTACATTAAAGGATTAAAAGACAATCAAAAGGGAGAGGAAATGTTTTCTGAAGATGGCGACGTTGCTGACAAATTCCTCCACATCATCAGGGAAAAGAGGAAAGTTAGATACGGGAAGATGACTTATGCTTCGGACGGACATACTGCAGTAAGTCTTTTCAATAGTTTTTTTTACTGAACAGTAGACGTAATAATTCAAAATATGGTTAAAATTGAGAATTTTTATGAATGTCGTTATTCTGGTGTCCCTTTATTATGGTTTGCTGAACAGTTACAATGATATCTAAGACCGATTTAAACTAAACTTTGTAACGAAAAAGTGGTGAGGTCGATTAAGACTTTCAGTACATTTATATCAGACTTAAAGTGGTAAGACAAAGTGCTTACTATAATGTCTAAAGAAGTCTTAAATGATTGCAAGAGTTCGTGTCATGAAAGGACTGGAAGTCTTCACAAAAATTAAGTTCTTTATGATAAGTTTTTGATTATCTGAAATGGCCGTTTCAGGTAATTTTTCAAATACCATTGTTTTAAATTTCAAACAATTTTCAGTTATTACATTAATATACGTAAAATGTTTTAGTATTTTAATTCTGCAAACGTATTTTCTTTCGTTCATTACTAATTTCCATGGTTCACGTGGGCTAAAAAAACAATTAAATTTGATTTTCAATGAATAGGAATGTTAAGAATCATTTCTTGTATGATTTTCAAACAGCAAATAGATAAATCCACGAAGCTTTTTGTTTTGCAGTCAACAAAAATTGATGTCATCAAATCTTTCAAAATAATAAGATTTTTCAATATAAAAGAACTTTATATGTATCATGGAATTTGGTTTTTGTTCAGTCTTTTATTCCACTCCTATTCCTATATTTTGCGCTTAACTTTGAAGATACTGTTCCAGTCCTTAGTAACTGAATTATCCATTGACCATACATATCAGTCTGCTGACTGATATATATTGTGGATTCAAAATAATGATTGTCTAATGAACGTTTTGTCACACACACTTTCAAAATGTCTTTTTTCTCTTTTCACCAAAGTTAAATGAATCAATCATCTACTTTAATTTTTAGATTTTCTAATGCTTCGTATTAATGTAAAAGTTGCTTCCTCTTTATCAATTTAGTCCTGAAGTGAAACATTTTAAATTTCACCAATTCAAGACCACCATACAAACACAACTACACATATTCCACATTCTTTCGTTTTTAATACAGATTAAATTTGTTGTCTTACGGGAATCAGGAACAATTATTATAACTTTTGTATTGAACACGTCGAAAGAGAATCTTAGTCTACGTTCCAGTTAGTTAATAAATGGACAAATAAAGTATTGTACGACCTATATATGTATATGGACAAAACAAAAGGAAGCAGGTGTACCAATTGCAATGGGCATCAAAATGTCATGATTCCGAAAGGGCAAAGACATTACTCGTAAAAACAAACCTTACAATAGCGAGAACAGCTCGTAGCGGGAATGAAGTGAAAGAGCGAAAAACTTGCCTAATGCTGATATTGATTTTTTTCGTCCAGATATGCATCTCAAACTTAGTTAACAGGAGTGAATATTTATAATAATACTTCTAAGATATACAGTAGAACTAACTCTAACACAATATGGAGAAACACGTGGAATTGAACGTTTTAACATTCATGTATAAAAAGCTTAAGCACAAAGGTTAAAAGTATAATGTCCTATTCCTTATTCAAAACCTTTGTTTAAGCAAAATATATGATGAACAATAAAAGAAGGTATCGATATAACATAATTCATTATAAAAGGCTTAGACAGTAGAACAAAAATACAAGACGTACATGACGTAAATGAACTTTATAAGACGGGATCTAGCTGAATCAAAACACTTTATAAAGAAAATAAAAAAGGACTAATTATAATGATAATCATTTTCTTATAGTGCTCACATCATATTTTATCGATAAATATTGTTTGTGAATTCAGAACTCATTTTGCACTCTGTTGATAAAAGCATGTGAAAAGATGGTTTCCATCCATTATTAATTGACAGATATACAAAACAAATTATCGGAATTTCGAAAAAAACAAACAAAATCATAGACAAAATGGCAATCAGTTGTCGAGATTTTTAAAAGATAAAAACTAACATTCTTTTTCAATAACAGACCAATTATTCAAATTCACAATGTTTGATTTGCCATCATTATATTTCAATTAATGCTCAATTAGTGAATTTTCAATATCCAGTGAAAATATGAAAACTTATTTTTGAAATATTTGATAGCTAATAAAACTTGAAACCTATAGAAACCAGTGACAACAGCCTGTGACAATATTAATTATTAGAGGAAAAGTATCAGATTTATCATAGATAGTTAATTAAGATCGGGCATTGATTTGGAAATATGCACTGATAATATAAAACCACGCAATAATTAAAGCTATATCTGCAATTCATTTTTTATGAAAAAAAAATCATTTCCAACGCACTAAAATATTTGTATTTTATAATGCAAATACTAAAACAGGTATAAAAATGGTTATTTTGGTTATGCTGTATATGGATATTTCAAGGAGTTACCTCTCATCAGCAGAATTTCAATCAAAACATTTGAAGGTCAAAAACCAAAATTTTTGAATAAAAAGTAGTCATAGCCAAAATGTACGAACAGGGGAGCCAAATCAAGCGCCTAGGATATCGACCATGTGCATTAAAATGAAAGAAACCTGGTAATTTAACCAATTTTGATTTTAACAATCAAAAATTCTAATAAAAAAATATTAGAAATTTAATGGTTAATTCGTATCAGACAAGTCTGACGACCAGGCTTGTAAACTTTTCATTTACACCTTATATTAACTTTGGATAAAAAATTAATGCTAACATTTACTCTCCGTCATCGATGATTGCCATAAGCTTCAGCATTATGAATTATATATTGTATGACAATACAAAAATTATGTCAAGAATGTCTGACTTCAAGGATTGCCATGCCCAGAAACTGAATGGACGAAACTATTAAGTCATGCGGCTTGTAATAAGTTTCCGTGTCCGTTGGTAAGAACATTAAAACAATGATCAATCGATCGAGAATTATATTCGTTTGAAGCTCGGTATGATCGAATTGGTGCCTATGTTTGGGTTATAGTGGTGCTGATGAGGAATAAAATTCCGAAACGGCATACAACTCATAAAAGTAATTGCAGTTGGAGTTTACACATTGGTTATGGTCTAATGTTCATTTAATCCATATCATTTTATAAAATAATTTTGCATTTTTCAACCAATGGCGGATACTGCAAGCCCACATCAAACCTTTAAATTATCCGTTTAAATTTAAAAATTGCCTTTACCCTAAGGTTCTGCCTACCTCAGACATACTTGATCTCAGTCAAAATTTGGTTTTCCTGTTCGGTATTTTAGGTTTAATTGTTCATTGCTCTTCATATTCTGGATATATTAATAATGTTTAGCTTTTTCAATATTTTGGATAGAGCTCCTCTTGAATAGACGAAACGCGCGTAAGGCGTAGCAAAATTGATTGTCCGGAACTTTGTTGTAATTTTCATTTATAAAGTCCGTATGAGACGTATTTAGGTATAAAGGCCGATAACGAAGACCACGGTGTCGGTTGAATTAAAGGTACAAGCTCTGAAATAACGAATAAGCTGACGACTGTTTACGAAAAGAAAGTGACAGAGTACATATAGCTTGATTAAAACATCGATCTCTTTAGAGATTAAATGGGATGATTAATAAGTTCAGATCAAGTTTAATGGAGATATTCAATATATTGCTCAAGTTCCTGTAATTAAAAACTACAGTAATTAGAAACAATATTATTTGTTTGCATGAGGTAAATAATTAGAATAAATACATAACTTCTGCTATCAAATAACACGCTGGCCCTTTTTACATTTCCGTTCGAACTTACAATTTTACGGATCGGTCCCATAAAAAACCAAAGGCTATTTCCTACTTATGTCTAGGATTAGACAAAAGAATAAACCAATATAAACAAAATTTGATACAACGTAATCATGAAGATGTATTTTCATGATTCTATTCATAAAATCGAATTACATTTCAAAGCAAAGAGGTACGATATAGTTTTCACGGCATATCGTTTCTGTTTATCCTGTTCGACTGAAACACTTTCAATGTGTTGGTGACACATGGAATTTAGTCGAAATAACAAAGTTTTTTTTTCTATTTATTTCGATTCCAGTCAACTATTGTATTTGTCTAAATAAACATTTGGAATGCCATTCTATACCCCGGCTTGTAATTTTCTATCTTCAAAATTTAGTTTAGGATCCATTTCAGCAACTGTCCTAGGTTTTTAATATTATGTTTTCCTTATAAAGATCTAAAGATGATGATTTGCTATACCTATCCTTTTGTTGTATGATTATGATAAAGAGTCACTGCTCTGCTAGAAGAATAACAATATCTTCTGTGAGGAATTCACGCAAGCCAATCACTGAAAAGTCTAAAGTTTTTAATAGTTCTTGAACTTAAGTTTTATAAAGATCTAGGCAATGGATTTGTAGAGCGTCTTTTAATAGTGTCTTTGATGAAGCATTTTAATTCCAGACATTTAATTTTATATTTCGTGTAAAGTTCCATCATGTTAACTAATTAAGTCGTGTTGTTCAATAGATTAACTTCTATGAGTACAGCGTAGGTGTGCTTAATTTATTCAATGGAATTTAAGCGGGCCCTGTATCAGTACTATTATTATTTTCATGAGAGGGTGACATGCATTGACGCATGCACCATTTTTTTACCCAAATTCCTTGCATATAAAAAACAAAATTAAGCCTGTTTTAAACAAATCATAACAGTTTCAATATAGTACATTGCAAAAGAAATACCCGTTTTATTCAAGACAAAGACCTTAAACTCAAGTCACATTTATTTTGTGTTATTATGTCTCCCAAACAAAGTTTTGGGAGACATATTGTTTTTGTCCGGTTTCTTATTATTAAGTCGCCCAAAACAAAGTTTTGGCGACTTATTGTTTTTACCCGGTTTTTTATTATTATTATTAAGTCGCCCAAAACAAAGTTTTGGCGACTTATTGTTTTTACCCCGTTTCTTATTTTTCTTATTATTATTATTATTTTTCTTCTTCATGGTGAACTTGTCCGAAAAACCACAGTTAGGTATTACGACTGAGCGCAAGGAAACTTGGCATGATTGTAGACCATCATCCAAAGTTTTGCAGGGTTGTTTCAGAAATTTCAAAATGGCCGCCATTTCAAAATGGCGGCCATCGGAAAAAGTGGGCGGATATTTTTTTTCATCAGATCGTCTTGAAAATGGGTTGAAGAGGTGAATGGGGTATGCCGAGGTCAGATCTGCGACCGGACTTGAAATCTGACTTCCGGTTTTAAAATGGCGGCCATTTAAAAACTCAATTTTTGAATTAGTGGGCGGAATTTTTTTTTTCATCGGATTGTCTTGTAAATAAGTTATTTAGGTAAATGGGGTATGCTGAGTTCAGATATGCGACCGCATTGGAAACTGACTTCCGGTTTTAAAATGGCGGCCATTTAAAAACTCGATTTTTACCGATCCGTTTAGCAAAAATCTAAAGTTTGTCGTAATGTTACCATAATGTGTTATCTGGGTGAACCACATATGGTGTGTTCAATGGTGAAATCGGAATTTAGAACCGACTTCCGGTTTGAAAATGGCGGCCATTTTTACTACATTCCCGTCCAGTTAAAATGGAAACTTTGTCCGATTTCAATGAAATTTGATTTCTAAGCATAGATTATTGTACTGAATTGAAAAAAAAATACTATCCATGGCGATTTTGGCGACTTCTGTGTTGGCATCCCAACACAATTATACCTAGTTATTATTATTTTCCTTATCCATGAACTTTTCCGAAAGGATTGCTCGTAAGTGCTTTGTAGGAGTTCTATGAAACTTTGCAGGGTTATAAAACACCAAAAGGATTTATGCAACGTAATGTTTAAAAATTCAAAATGGCCGCCGTTTCAAAATGGCGGCCGTTCTAAAAATAGTAACAACGACTTATACTTATCGGAACATTTTGAAAATTTGAGGGCTGGGTAAATGGGGTATTTTCAGTTCAAATATAAAATCAGATTTGGGATTGGACTTACCGTTTTCAAATGGCGGCCATTTTTATACCCCCGCCCTCTGGTAATTTTGTCCGGATAACTAGTTTGAAATGCTTTGACCAAAGATAAGGAATTTTGCACAGTGATTAACCTTCATTTGAAGTTTTGCAGGAAGTTTTCAGAATGTTCAAAATGGCCGCCGTTTCAAAATGGCGGCCTGTTACTAAAAATAGACAAAAAAAATAAAGTTCGTCTGATTGTCATGAAAATGTGTTATCTGGGTAAATCAGGTATGCTGAGTTCAATGGTGCAATCGAAATTTTGATCGGACTTCCGGTTTTAAAATGGCGGCCGTTTTTACTACATTCCCGTCCAGGTTAAATGGAAACTTTGTCCGATTTCAACAGGTCGAAGATTTTACCTTTTAAGGATAATGTTTTCGTCAAACTTTTAACCAATAATTTTTGAGAGAGTATAAATAAATACGATCGCCAACACGTGCTTTTTATGAAAAATTAAATATAACATGACTCGCAAAACAAATCTTTAAAATGAGCGATGAAAAAATTGGTTGTTGTATTTGTATTAATGTCATATTAAAAATAAACATATTAAAGAAACACTTTTTCACCCAAACAGCTTTGACAAGTAGGGAGATTTTATGACCATGTTTACCTTTTTGATTGTCCATTGACCAATACACTTAATAAAATAGAAGTCAATAAGTGGAACATAACATTACTTTATAAGGAAAATTTACCCATGTTAAACAAAATAACGTTTAAAACCAATTATAGTTGGTATTTGAGAAATATGAGCGAGGAAGTTAAAGAATACATGTTTATGTTAGGAACTTTTCTAACAAACCGACGAAAAAGTTTTACCATTTTTCCCCATTTGAAAGGTCAATCTTTTACAATTTTGATTGATTAATAGGTCAAACGAAATCTAGAAATCCCGACCTGTTCAATGAAATTTGATTTCTAGGCATATTTTATTGTACTGAATTGAAAGAAATACAATCCATGGCAATTTTGGGCGACTTCTGTGTTGGCATCCCAACACAATTATACCTAGTTTTTATTCTTCTTCTTCTTCTGCGCAGGGTTCTGAAATTTTGTAGGTAAATAGAGTAAGGGGTGCTCTTTAATAATATGAAAAAAATTTTGAAGCGATATTTACGGTTTTCGCGTTATTCACGAAAACGTGATTTTTAAATGTCATTATATAGGACACTGCGATATCTCAGTAACCTAGGTGCGCAGGGTTCTGAAATTTGTAGGTAAATAGAGTAAAAGGTGCTCTTTAATATTATGTAAAAAAAGTTTAAGCGTCATTTACGGTTTTCAAGATATAAATGAAAATGATATTTAAAAGGAGATAATCGGGTCAAAATTTTAATAAAAATTTCAAAGTGGTCTGATTATGATGAAAATTGGTATACTGATAGATTATGATGTTGCGAATAATATTCTATAACTAAAATTAAAATTTGACGATGGCGGCCATTTTGAATCTAAGATGGCCGCCAAAATTTCAAAGTGGTCTGATTATGATGAAAATTGGTATACTGATAGATTATGATGTTGTGAATAATATTCTATAACTAAAATTTAAATTTGACGATGGCGGCCATTTTGAATCCAAGATGACCGCCAAAATTTCAAAGTGGTCTGATTATGATGAAAATTGGTATACTGATAGATTATGATGTTGCGAGTAATATTCTATCACTTAAATTAAAATTTGAAGATGGCAGCCATTTTGAATCCAAGATGGCCGCCAAAATTTCAAAGTGCTCCGATTTACATGAAAATTAATATTTAAGGTATTTTTGACATGCTGAAGAGAATAGTGGCAATGGGAGTTTGTTTGGGAGACATTCGTGTTTGCATCCAAACACAATCATACCTAGTTATATATACATTTGCAATAACTTGTTGTTAAGATGATAGGTCATGTTCACATAGTTGTCATTTTGGTTACTTAAAAAAATGTTATCTTGTATAATAATTTGAACTGTTTGAATGTTACATATGCATATGGCATTTGATATAAAATCAATAATCTATAGTAAAACGAATAATATCATTCCTTGGTTGCATATTCTCCTATTCATTACTATTTCGATGATTGTAATCTTACTAAATTATGTATAACTTCATTATCTACATTAGCTATGAAGTTTGCAGACAATGTCGAAATTATTATATAACAGTTATTTTCCTCTTTTATCTACATCTTCTTCCAAACATATCTTAGTAACAAATACCAAAACGCAGGAATAAACGGTTAATTTGGATATGCTATGTATCGATATTTCCAGGATTAACCTATCATCAGTAGCATTTAAATCAAAACATTGGAAGATCAAATTCCAAAACTGTTGAAAACAAAAAGTACTCAAAACCAAAACGTCCGAACAAGGAAGCCAAATCCAGCACCGAGGATATTGACTTAGTCTTATACTAAATGTTTAGTTCATGCTTTTCAATAATGTGTGCGGCTGTTTTCCATTGTATTTTTTTCAATTGCCGTTTTTTTATGTTGGTTATGTCGCGTACACTTATTCCTTATCTCTTAATCGTCTATCGTATCTTCTTTTATAAACTGAGTGCTTAAAATTCTTTCTAGTTTTAAGCGACTTTGATGGTTAAGTGTTTGACGTAACCATTGGACGCTTAGTTTCTGATAAATCCTTACAAATGTATGAGGAAAACGCTCCTAATGTGCAGATTTAACGTTTTGTCCTGGCCCTATTTATAATTTGATTAAAATTGTGCATGAATGGTTGGCTCTGTGGTTGATACGTTTAAAGATGTATTGATATCCTTCAGTTGAAATATATAAATATTTCCAAAACCAACTACTCTACTTAACATGCTTAAGCTGTCATTTTCTGCATATGGCACTTTAATTGTTGTAAAGGTTTTCATTCTCGAGTTCATTTTACATTTCAACTCTTGGCTTAAGTGTCTCTGGTCCTCTCAGGTAAGCTTTTATTGTTGAAATGTGGCTCTTGTACATTTATGAATTGGTTGCCTAAATGAAGTTTGTGTTCATAGTTACCGGATCAACAACTCATGTTGTTAAATTTTTAAAAATAGTCTTTCTATAGAAGTACCTATCGAGCGTTTCAGATCAATAGATAAATTAAATTTCGCCCAATTAGACAAATAATTAAAACTCCATTGTATTAAAAGGAGTTTTATCTTAACAGTAAAACAATATATTACCGGTATATACATTTTAAAAGTACACTGTAACGTAGCGTTTTATAAAAATCTAATTTGAAATTCATGTTTTGATAAAACCTTTATTGCAAAAAACCCCAAAAGGGCATTTAAAGTAAACACAAAAAAAACCCAAAACAATGACCATATAATTATAGACATTTAGTACAAATATAACCAAATACTGATACAATAGTATTCACAAATAGGTTTGTATTTGACCAATGTAGATCTCATTGTCGCAACTCAAATGATTGCTCTACAAAATCAACAACCATGGACAAAACATCCATATTTAGATTAAGTACAAAATAACAGTATGCTATTTTTATTGTTCTTCTTTGCGCTTCGAATTGAAAGGCTAAAAATTTGCACAATCATTAAAGTGCAAAATAAGGCATAGCATCAGGAAAGCTTAAGTAAGCTATGGTCGTCACTAGATGGCCAATGTCCGTCCGTTACTTTTTCAACAATTTTCCTCTCTGAGACAACCAAGGGTAATTTTTCAAAATTTGGATTAAGCATTAAATCAGTGTCATCATCAAATGGGTGTTCTGTTGTATGATTCGTTAACCAGGCGTGCCCACTGTTACTAAATAAAGGTAATAACAAAATTACCGAACTTGGATGATCAATCCCAATGTCCAAAAGAAAAGACAAAACATTGAAGACACCTCGGAATAGAAATATATCGCAATGGTCCTGACTTGGTACGGGCATTTCAAATAAAATGGTGGGTTAAACCAGGTTTTATGGCACGCTAAACCTCCCTCTTCCATCGCAAATGGGTAAAATCATGTTCAAAGTCTTATGACCTTGAAAACTATAAAATGAATCTGAAAGATCATAGGCTCATGCTACTGAATTCCCCATTTGGTTAATGTTGTCAGATGACCCAGATAGGTATTTTGGCCCTTTAAAGGTTAAAATTACAAATACCAAATCGCGGGTATAAACGGTTAATTTGGATATGCTATATATCGATATTTCAAGGAGTAACCTCTCATCAGTAGCATTTAAACCAAAACATTGGAAGGTCAAACTCCAAAACAGTTGAAAACGAAAAGTACTCAAAACCAAAACGTTCGAACAAGGAAGCCAAATCCAGCACATTTACATTTTTTTTTTACTTAAATGGCCTATAAAATAAAAAAAAGTAAAAGATAAAAAGCTGTTGCTTGCTTAAACCTTACAACCCATGGAACATAAAAAAAAGTCTTCACTGGTAAACTTCAAATTTGTCAGAATCAGAAAAAAAACGGGTTCCGGATTTGTCGTAACCGACCAAAAAGTATATCATTGAAACATATGTAAAAAAAGCTTATTACCGGAAATTGGGATATTTTAATGTTGGGATATTTTGGCGGTTTTAAATAAACAATGGCATGTTTAATTTTGGTGTGTTTTATTTTGGCGTTTCCAGAAAAAAGTTTCCTCTTTAATACTTTACATCATCAGAACAATAAAAATTATTTGAATTTATAAAACATTTATACTATTTAACATTAATTAGCATTGTTGTTTTCAAACCAAGCTAATTAGTATATGTTTGAGCTTTTAAAAACAGCTCTGTGATAAAATGTAACAGATAATTATTCCCAAGCTAAAACCTAAATTGAGTTAACATCAACATGATTTATGTTCATTAAAAATTTTCAAAAATTAAATTAAATTAAAAGGATTTTTTACATTGTTACTCACTATCCAAACATTTTTCTTCATTTTTCTTTTATTTTCTTTTATTTTTCTTTTATTTTTCTTCAACGCACCACCTGTAACACATTTTGTTTTATACATTTTAAACATGTGTTGGTGTGTTTAATTTTGACACATTCAGGGGAGGCGCCAATTACCAAAATTAAACTACATCCAAAATATCCCAATTTACGGGTTTGCTAATCATATTATCTTTCTGCTGATCTGAACATTTGGGTTAGTTTTTTTGTTTGGTTTTGGATTGTTTGTTTTTAGAAATTAATTGCTTGCAAAAAATTGCTGTTAAAGATGTCAAGGTTTTGTCATTGCCATGATTGGTTTTTATTTTAATTTGTTGAGGGGAAAGCATATTGGCTTATAGAATAATTTTAACAGTTTTCTTTCAAATGTTACATTATATAAACATAGTAAGACTTGACATAAAATTGAATGAATCGAAGCTATGATAAAAAAACAATGAGAGCAAGGATAAAATATATGTTTTATGAACAAGATTTATTCATGGGCGACGTTCGAGTTGAAATATTCACGAACCCCAAACCTTCAATAAGAAACGCAATTGAAGGTCATTGTCATGATAATTTTTTTTTAAATATTTGATTTGTTGAACCCCAAACTCGCATCGACCAAGTTGACGGTTGAATATTTTCACTTTCATTATTTATATAATTGATTACTGACACATTATTTAAAAGCAACTTCTTAATATTAATGAAATTGCCAATCCATATAATCAATGATTTATTTTTCTAAAACAAAACCTGTATGAATCACAAACGATAAAATGTGACTGTGTGTGGGCCTCCCAGTTCTGTTTATAACAAACACATGTTTGAATGTTTGGAAAATATAAATATCAAAGCTATTGCTGCTGAAAAGTGTAAGAAATATATTTTAAAAATACAAAAAAAGAAACACAAAAACAAACAAAAATTCAAATACATAAAAAACAGGAGACTCTTAAGACAACAAAAATTATATTTCGCTAGTCATGATCAGTATTTCACCATTCATATTCAGCACTTCACCAGTCATGATCAATATTTCACCAGTCATGATCAGTACTTCGCCAGTCATGCTCATTACTTTACCAGTCATGATCAGCGCATACATGTATAAACTTCAATCAGGTGACAATGAATTGATATGCTCAGGTTCTAAAGCATTTCTGCACCAGTCTTGATAATTAAACTTTACTTGTAATGATCAGCACTTCACCAGTCATGATCACGTTTCACCAATGAAGATCAGTATTTCACCAGTCATATTCAGCACTTCCAGTCATGATCAGTATTTCACCAGTCTTGATAATTAAACACTTTACTTGTAATTATCAGTACTTCACCGGTCATGGTCAGTACTTCATCAGTCATGGTCAGTACTTCATCAGTCATGGTCAGCACTTCATCAGTCATGATCAGTACTTCACCAGTCATGGTCATTATTTCATCAGTCATGGTCAGTACTTCACCAGTCATGATCAGTACTTCACCAATCATGATCAGTACTTCATCAGTCATGGTCAGTACTTCATCAGTCATGGTCATTACTTCACCAGTCATGATCAGTACTTCATCAGTCATGGTCAGTACTTCACAAGTCATGATCAGTACTTCACCAATCATGATCAGTACTTCATCAGTCATGGTCAGTACTTCACAAGTCATGATCAGTACTTCACCAGTCATGGTCAGTAATTCACCAGTCATGATCAATACTTCACCAGTCATGGTCAGTACTTCACCAGTCATGATCAGTGCTTCACCAGTCATGATCAGTATTTCACCAGTCATGATCAGTATTTCACCAGTCATAATCAGTATTTCACCAGTCATGGTCAGTACTTCACCAGTCATGATCAGTATTTCACCAGTCATGATCAGTATTTTACCAGTCATGATCAGTATTTCACCAGTCATGATCAGAACTTCACCAGTCATGATCAGCGCATACATGTATAAATTTCAATGAGGTGCCAATGAATTAATATGCTCAGGTTCTAAAGCAGATTATGTCTGTTTTGGTGAAACACACCCGTAGACTTTATTGAAAAAAAATCCGTCATTTGAAATGAAGTTAGAAAGCTTGACCTCTCTATTGTAATTTGTCAGTAATATTTGAATACTCACCAAAATTTGTATATCCAGCAAAACCGACTCATTAAGGTCATGTAGGTGTTATCTAACTTTTTACTCGTACATCATGTACATTTGAACTCTATATTTCTATATTTAAATACTAAAATCTATTGAATAAACCGTTTCATAACATTTAATTAATATATCGAATAGACTTTTTACAAATAATGGTAATTACTACATACTTCAATTAACAAAGAATTGGGGACCTTATTTGCTTAAGGGCGGTTTTTATTATTTGATCTATCTACGGTTTGAGACGTTACTAATTGTTCAAAATCGACTAAATTTAGAATTGTTTTGTAACTGAACAATGCAGAAGGGGTTCTATTATCCATCAAATTTTTATGTGTCTTTCCAGGAGAACTTTGACGCAGAGGGATATTTAAAGGAACTAGTCACACGAAACAAGATACGGAACAAGTTAAAAGTAGCCCGAGAACGGTATCAAAATATGTCGGATTCTGACGAAGACTCGGACGACGATGACGAGCCCAAGTCAAAGGGTCCAAGTCTCCTTACCCGAATAAAAGATGGGTCTATTGCAAGTAGTTCCATGTCGCATGATGCAATGGGTAGACCAGTTTATAGGAGAGCAAGTGTTATGGAGAAAGACTCTGGAAAGGGAACGCCATCAGGTCAAACCGTTCAAAGCCTGAATGATGGTAGTGAACATCACAACTCACCACAGAAAACCATGGTTTGTAATATCTTAAGATTGTGATGCACACAGGCAATTTTGTTAACGTTAATTTAACGTTAAAAATTAACGTTCATTAGTGTTACAAGCTTAGATTGTTAATCTAACGTTGAAGTTTAACATCTGACGTCGCATATTTCAACAGGAAAATAAACGTTAAAAATTTTGATACTAAATTAATGCTTATGTTTAACTCTAAATAAAAGTTAGAAATAAACTAACGTTAATCTAACATGAAATTAGTGTTACATTAACGGTAAAATAGTGCTAACAGACCTTAACTTTAATTAAATGTTAAGACAAAATGCCTGTATAATGCAATGAATATTAAAACAAAATATTTTTCATCACTTGGCATTTGGTAATTGTTTTTAAATAACTTGTTTTCTGATATAATAGAACAGATATCTATATGATAATGTGACCATATAACTCTGCAGACATCAACTTTGTTGTGTGACTTTAATTTAAAATTCGCTTCAATCATAATGCTTGTCAGTTTTTTAATACAAGGGATATTTCCCATTTGAAATGATTTTTAAAAATTGCATGTTATACTTAAAGTGCAACTGCGATACTGACACATGCTTAATACAACACACGTCGCCAATAACAAATATAGGTCTAGGGAAAACAATAGAGCATGTAAGAGGTCATATATACAATATCAAAACCTTAAAATATTTATTTGTTAAAGTGTTTTGATAGGGTGACTTATCAGAATTAACTCGAAAGTACATAGACGTCATGCATGTATATTTTATATATATAACCATGAAAACCCATTATAATCTGAAAAGGACGATTCTAGTGATCAAACTTCTCTACATGTTTTCACTATATCTAAGTTGAAACGGTAAAGGTATCGCTGTATAGCTGATTAAATGTGGTTTTCATGGCCTTTTTTGTTCTGCAAAAGCCTTTAAATTGTTCTTTTCCACATTTTTCAGAAACGGGTTAGACTAAAATTAAAAAGCGTAAGACAACTTTCATCATTAGATGAATTGAAACAGAGATATAAAAGAGAAAGCGAAAAACAAATGGATCTATTAGAGACAATTCGACAGCTACGAGGAATCAATCGAGAGGATTTTTACAATGACACAAGCGACTCTAACGACGACAATGACGATACTTCAAATAAACCTCATAAACCAAAACAAGTTTACATTGAAGATCCAGCTGCCGTGAAAGCTAAAAACAAGAATGTTAAAGCAAAACTTGAGAAAATGAAGAACACTCATCAATTAAACAAAAGACCTTTGAATAACAAGAAAGTAATTGAAAACATAAAAACCGATCGTAAGGAAAAGGTTGGTGTAAGTGATAAATCGGATAATCACAAACCTAAACAAGTAATATCCGAGGAAGCAAAAACAAAACGAGAGAGTAGTAATTTGCGTGAAAAGTCAAATGTTGCTGACTCTGAGAATCTAAGTATTAAAGCGGATATTCACAAACATAAACATGTAATGTCTGAAGAAACGAAAACAAAACGGGAGGGCAGTTATTTGCGTGAAAGGTCAAATGTAGCTGACTCTGAAAAGTCATTAATAAATAAGGAAGAAACAGTTCAACAAAACGAAGAAGAGCAGGTTGAACAAAAGACGCTTACTACAGAGAAAAGTAGTGATGACATCAACGAGTCCTCAGAAAATGTCCAATCAAATCAAAACAAAGAAAATCGTATCCAAGAGGACTTTGAATCAGACTTTGAAAGAGAGCTCTCACCTATTGCTAATCAGCTGTTAACGCCAGAACGAATGTCCTCCCCAGAGGGTGCTATTTCGTCTCCTGATTATAGCCCTCTGGTTTCTCCTTCCCCGACTCCTTCTCAGGAAGCTTTGTCCGAAATAATAGCTGTCAATATCCATACCGAGGACACAATAAGACCCGAGTCGGTAAAAACTAGTGGATGTAAAGTTGATTCAAGATGGCCGACGGGTCATAAATTGTATACAAAACCAGTCCCAGAAGAGATAAAGGCGTGTTTTAGATGTTACACAGAACAGCCAAATACGCTACAAACAAATCAAAAAGTAAAGATTGTAAGAAAAAGACAGAATAAGGTTTCACCTAAAAAGCCATGTGTAGAACAAGAATCGTGGAGAGAAATGCTACTACATATTGCATACGAGAAAGAGTTTGATTATTTAAAGAAGAGATCACTCCTTCACTTTCCATACTACCCAGCCATTAAAGATGATCCTGGTTTACTTGAATCGTGCAGGTCCAGTAGAAACGATTTTAGCAACCATCATTTACACCTTCCTCTGTATCCTAAAGCAAAAACGTCCAGAAGAGGGAAGAAACATAAAAATCTTCGAAATAAGTACAAAGAAACTGTTTTATCACTCAGGAGTAAGCGTGAAGATAAAATAGAAAATCAAGTCCGGATCAAGTCCGGCCAAGACAGTAACGACCTTGGTTATGATTCAGAGGTCTGTGATTCTACAGAAAGCAGCCCTGAAAAGACGAATGATAAGAGGAAACAAGTTCATTTTAACAAATCGCCCAGATGTCAAACAAAAACTTCGACTATTGAGGATGGAAGAAACAGTTTAAAACTTAATGTTTGGAAATGATTGTTAATGGTTCACTCCTGAAGTCACTGTTTTCTTTCTGTTATTTATAAGTTGAATTACTCATTAAATGCATATTTTTACATAAAGAGACTTCCCGTTTAACACAAATCTTAATCGTCTAGAAATAATCGCACTGCAACTTCACATTTTAAACGTAAAATCAAAGCTCTAAACGTTAAAAGGCAGATCATCTAAAACACAAATAATCTACAAACTTCATCAATTGCTAGTTGAAAAATTATAGCAAAGATGTTACAATGGGGCATTCGAATCTCAAGTCTTATAAGCAAAGACAAATCACACAACCATTATACACAAACTAAAACAACAAAACACAACTAAAACACAAAAAATCAGAAAACATTAAAAGAACACAGAAGCAAAGTTTCGGAACTATAATCAAGCATGACTTAAAGAAGCAGATGTACCAATGGGGTATCCGAATGTCAAAAGTCCGAAAGGGTAGAGACAAAACCAGTAAACACCAACAAGAACGGGACAAAAACAGACAACATGTAAAACATGGATACACAAAATAACTGAATATCAATCAACAACGCGAACTCCAGTCGAAACAAGAGTGAACTCAGGTGCTTCGAAAGAGTAAGTTAACGTTGGATATTATAAAAAAAAATCCCCAGAAGAAGGTTAGGTTTAGGGACCCACTATAGAAATATATTTTATTTGAAAACATGTTTGAACTTGAATTAAGTTATTGATACAATGTACATGAATGCACACAAATGAATGTGTCCTGATTTTAGAAAGAAATGACTGTAAGATTTAATATAAAACATACAAAACAAATAGCAGAACAATTCAGGTATTTTACCATCTTACTTTATCGTTTAGACTCCACCCACACGATTATTTGTGTATTGACCCAAACAACTGTGTGTGAAAGGTCAAAAATGCTTAATTGTGCATCAGCTTGTGTATTGACACATGAAATATAGTGCACATATGTACGCAGGTATATAGATCGATGTACATATTAGTTTAGACTTTAAATTATTAAAAAACATTGAAAGCTATATATCGATATTTCAAGGAGTAACCTCTCATCAGTAGCATTTAAATCAAAACATTGGAAGGTCAAATCCAAACTGTTGAAAACGAAAAGTACTCAAAACCAAAACGTTCGAACAAGAAAGCCATATCCAGCACCGAGGATATCGACCATATGCACTACAAGGAAAGAAACCTGGTGTTTTAAACCATTTAGAATTTAAAAATCGGAAATTTCAGCCAAAACAAAATATTAGAAATTTTATGGTAAATCGTGTCAGACAAGTATGACGACTAGGATTGTGATTACCCTCGGGGACATCTGGTCCACCAGCAGCGGTTTTGTATTTAAATATCTCAATGGAAGAATGAGTTTTGGTGCTATAAAACCTGGTTTAACCGTCCATTTCTTTGAAATGCCTCTACTAAATCAGGACCATTGCGATCTTCAATTTATCTGATATGTCTTCTTTCTTTTTGCTTTCCTCTTGGACATTTGATATTGATCGATCAATAAAAGTTCGGTATTTTCTACTTCCTTTATATACGCCACATAAAGCCTATTTAGTATATATATTTGAAAGGTAGGTCTTAAAAAATCTTTTATACATATATGTGTATTTCATACGTTTCAAAAAGTTGCAAATATGAAAGGTTCACACAAATAAAGCACGAAAATGTAGTTTATTGTGTAGAGCTATCAATGTACTATAACAACTTATTGCGTGCAAGTTTTAGTGGCGGTGCTTTGAATAAAAGCTAGACCCTGTTTAACTAGGTAAACATTCATAAGTTACTTTTGTTTACCAACTCTGAAATTCTAATTATATAGGATATTGAAACAGCTCAATTAAAAGTCGCAATTTTCGTGTCAAATTGCTACAAAATGTCAAACAACATCTTAAACAGTTTTAGAGATCGATCATGATAAATTGGATGAAAACGCGTTTTGTGCAATATATAAAGATTTCTTTCTCGATGGAGAAAAAGGCATCATGTGCAAAAGTGCATGTTGTCATGCGACAGTTCTTGAAAATGTTTAAAAGGGCTTAGGCACTTTAATCTACGGAGTTATTATGGTAATGGGCTGATTGAACCCATAACAGATTTTACTTTTTTGCCGACATGAAAATCAGATCATTGAACCATCGTCGGGTGCTTTACATGTTCGACTTACTATTTTGTTATCTGTACTTTAGTTTTGATATAATGCAATTCTTAAGATTATACACTCTTTTTGTATATCTGTGCATTTCATTAGTAGCTGGATATGGTTTGGTGTGTTTATAAGATCAAAACTTAAATAAAAATATGACAATAGAAACCATTTCAATTTTTATGATCTCATTTGTTTTATTTGGAAAGAAGCATATCTTTTTGATGGGCATACATGGGGTATATAGTTTACATAAATCACAGCTTTTAAGCCTGTAAGACACGTGAATCGTGATTGTCGAATGAGTGTTAGTTAAGATTTTGTGTGGAAACATTAGCATCGGGTGTTGATTTCTATCAGTAGTCACCTACTTGCTATTTTCACTTTCAAGTTCGGTAGTTTTGTTATTACCTTTATTTATATAAACTAACAGTTTATTCAACTAAATTGATTTCTGAAGTGAGCGAGGTCATAATACTGCCCACTCTTCCTTAAAAACACGTTGAAAAGTAAAGTCTTCTTCAATGATCAAATAACGTCAATAGTTTGTTTATATTATATTAGCTATTCAAATATTACTGCATTAAAAAAAAAGAATATGTAGCTTCCTATGGAAGCTGGTTAACATTTGTTCTGAACAGAACAAATACTGACCTAAAATATTAGCCTTATTTTCAACAATTGAAACTTATTCGGGTCAAATACAATACACCAAACTAACAGACATTGACTTTGCTAAAACCAAAACAAAACTAGACTGCAAAACGGTTGTAGATATAAATGAATTAAATTTTGCATAAGTAAACGATAAAGAAATTTGGAATAAGTGTATGAAACACAACCAACATAGAAACAGCAATTTAACAAATCACAATGGAACACATCCAGCAGTCTTGCATTGTCCCAAAACCAAAAATAAAAAACATAATATTCAAAACCAATCCCTAAATTATCAACGAAAGACTCATTTTTTTACATGGAGCAAAAGACGATAGATGACAGGGACAAACGAAACCTTTAACAAGGATTCCTGGCTTAGGACATGCACATATAAAATGTGGCGGGGTTAAACGAGTTTTTAGGACCCAACCTCCCCCTATTGATAATCTTGTACAAAGCACAAAAATAACACACAGATGAAAGTTCAATTCACCGAGAGAAAACCTGAGTGCACAAATAATTTTATTGTTTTTCGTATCTGTGATGGTGAGACTTATAAGGTTCATGAATACGTTTTAATACCCTAATATGGCTTAATTCTTTAACGAATTATCAGTATGTGTACAACAAAGACCTAGTATTAATAAATTCTTATCATTTTTATAATATTTTCATGGTAAATGCTTAATTATTTTAAAGTCCTGTGTTGTAACATTTCGTCCGCTCCTGTATATAGAGTTTATGTATTATTATTATTCGTTTTTCAAGAGCATGCAGTGAGTACAAAGACTTTCTGATAGAGCACCACGGCTGATCACAAACAAATTGTTAACACAGGGGTACGTTGCTTCCAGGTCGTTGTCGTCATTCAAGAAATTTTACGGAAGACATCATGTGCTTGTAGAAAAGTACAGGATTTCTATCTCTCAGATGAGCACAGATGTTGGTTTGACATTGAGTTGGGTAATGTCATCCTTTCCGTATTAATCGATCTTTGGCAACGCAATGGGTGTGCTATAGAAAGCAGGAACTTTCGTTTCGACTTGAGTTCACGTTGCTAAATGTGTTTTGAAGTGTTTATTTTCGTCTGTTTTTATGTGATGATATTTTTGTCTACCGAGATTATCTTTGTCTTTTCGGTTTCCACTTTTGTAAACCTTTGCTTCTCTCTCCTTTTTCAATTTCTGAGCAAAGCCGGTTTTAAGTTAATATCACTAACACCCATGCAGACACTGAAAGAAAAATACATAAATAGATTTTATTATCGCTGCTCAGCTTTAATGGTCCACTGTTTATAGAGGAACAGACAATAAAAAAATGAAGATATGTTAAGACATTGATGTGGTATAAAGTGCCTTTGTAATAAAGGAAATACCATTTCAAAGTGCAAATTATATCTTTAAAACTTAATGGCAAAAACTCTATAGTGAACAATTATTTTTATTGTATTGACTTTCTTATAAATATAGACAAAAGGCCATTTTACATCGGAATCAGAAAATAGATAATTGAAACAAAACCAAAGAAACTGTTATTCTTTTGAAAACTGGATCGAGGTTTATGTTGTCTTATACTTAACGTCACGCAACTCCTCCTATGTTATTTGGAACACAGAACTGAAACTTGGCTCAGTAGTTGCACTATGGATGTAGATTCTGCCGAAGGTTTCGGAATTTTGATAATGCCCCTAGGGGCTGGGCTGCATAGGCAGCCTAAGGGCACATTCTTTGTCACGCAACTCCTCCCAGGTTATTTGGAATACAGAACTGAAACTTGGCTCAGTAGTTGTACTATGGATATAGATTCTGTCAATGGTTTTGGAATTTTGATAATGCCCCTAGGGGCTGGGCTGCATAGATAGCCAAGGGACACAATATTCCTTCGTCACGCAACTCCTCCTAAGTTATTTGGAATACAGAACTGAAACTTGGCTAAGTAATTGCACTATGGATGTAGATTCTGCCGAAGGTTTCAGAATTTTGATAATAACCCTAGGGGCTGGGCATAGGTAGCATAAGGGCACATTATTCCTTCGTCACGAAACTCCTCCTAGGTTATTTTGAATATAGAACTGACAATTGGCTCAGTAGTTGCACTATGGATTTAGATTCTGCAGAAGGTTTTGGAATTTTGATTTTGCCCCTAGTAGCTGGGCTGCATAGGTAGCCTAGGGGCACATTCCTTCGTCATGCAACTCTTCCTAGGATATTTGGAATACAGAACTGAAACTTGGCTAAGTAATTGCACTATGGATGTAGATTCTGCCGAAGGTTTCAGAATTTTGATAATAACCCTAGGGGCTGGGCATAGGTAGCATAAGGGCACATTATTCCTTCGTCACGAAACTCCTCCTAGGTTATTTTGAATATAGAACTGACAATTGGCTCAGTAGTTGCACTATGGATTTAGATTCTGCAGAAGGTTTTGGAATTTTGATTTTGCCCCTAGTAGCTGGGCTGCATAGGTAGCCTAGGGGCACATTCCTTCGTCATGCAACTCTTCCTAGGATATTTGGAATACAGAACTGAAACTTGGCTCAGTAGTTGTACTATTGATGTGAATTCTGCCAAAGGTTTCGGAATTTTGATAATGCCCCTAGGGGCTGGACTGCATAGGTGGCCTTAGGGCACATTATTCCTTCGTCACGCAACTCCTCCTAGGTTATTTGGAATATGGAACTGAAACTTGGCTCAGTAGTTGCATTATGGATGTAGATTCTGCCAAAGGTTTCGGAATTTTGATAATGCCCTTAGGGGCTGGTTTGCATAGATAGCCAAAGGGCACATTATTCCTTCGTCATGCGTAATTCTTTACATTGCTATCACTCCCACTACCAGGGAAAAGTCTCATATTAATACATATACATTTGATAGCACTAGTAATGCTCATTATAGTCATAGTTTATTTCTTTTAATTATTCGCCCTTATACCAGAGTAGCGCGGGGATATGCAGCGTGACTGCTCCGACTAGTTTTAACTTTAGCTTGAATGGATGGAAGAACTGGAGAGATTAAAGGAACATAACAAAATCCTAATTTTTTTAAAATTCTATACATTTAAAACATCTCATGGCTGGGAATACTCAAAATATTTATATTATTACAATTAATAATTACGTATTTTATTGTTTAATGCAAATTACAAAATATGAAATTAGTTTTGCATTCTGTGCTATTTGGTGCGGACTTGTGACTAGCTTATACGTCTTCCGGTTAAAATCATCATACTCAGTCAATTTAACTCCAGCTGTTCGGGGACTTATTATCGGACGTCTTAATTTCATTTCTTATTACCATTTATACCTCAAAAGGCATGGACTTTTTAGAGTAATAAGATAATGAATATTAATTACATGTCAAATCTGTAACAAATGCCGTAACATCCGTATTTTTTTGTGATAGGGGTGCGATATAGGCCTCGCTATCTAAGGTATGCGATATAAGTATTGTGTTTTGTCTTATAATGCATATACAAAAAGATTAAAATAATTACTTATTAAATACATGATATGTAAGCACTTATGATGTCAACATAATTAAAAATATCGTTCATAAAAGCACATTTTCATATATAAATGTATATTAATTTTGGAAAATAATGATGAAAATAAAATAATAGTTAAATAAAAAAACAAAGACAATCATCAGCATTGTTATTCCTGCATCAGTACAAAAACATATAATACTGGAGAACTAAGAACATGCTATTCTAGATACTTCAAACAGTTGTAAAATTGAGATAAATATTTATAAGTTACCTTGTTTGCTTACATTTAAATTCTATTTAGACAGACTTTTAAAAAGTTCCACCAAACAGATGATTTCCGTGTCAAAAAGCTACAAAATGTCAAAAAGTCTCTGACTACTTTAAGATCGATGTTGATAAATAGTCCTATAAAGTACTAGTATAGAAGATAATGACGTCTGGAATAGGTGTATGCTAAACAGCCCACCTAAAGAAGTGATAATTAAAAACAAACACAATGAAAATGAATCAGCAGCCTTCTACGAGGCCAGTAGCCACTGTTTGCTTTTTGACGCTTGGCTTAACGTCAAATGAAAAAATGCATACAATTCATAACCAGTCCTGAAAAAGTCTAAGAAAACCCCCTTTATTAAAAGGGAAATAGAAAACATTAAACCGACAAGTACATGAAGTAAAAACAAAAGATTTGTCAAAGTTTCCTAATTGGCTTAGGAAAGCCACATATAAGATATGGCGGTAATAAACTAGTTTGTTGGGCCCAACAACATTCCCCCTATACGTTCAATTTAGTAATAAAGTAAAATATATGCCTGTTCACAGCCCAAACTGTAAAATCTGTTAAAAAAAGAAACTTCAGTGATATCTGGTCGCCTTTCACTGCAATATACCTGATATGTTGCATTATTTGTAACAGTGAATTAATTTTCAAATTAAATAAATGTGTATTCAAAATTACACACAGAAATTATTAAAGCCCAACCTTTACAAATTCAACAGTAAGTTGAAATAGACTTCCGTTAAGGCCGACCATTTTACTTGAGTGGGCTATTTTTTTTTAATTTTCAGAATATTTTATAACGAAAACACCAAGCCCCCCCATTCAAGCTCAATATGGTCGGTCCCTTAGAGGCTATAAGCAAAGAAAGCGTATTTACATAAAATATTGACCAAAATTCGAAAACGGTTTGCTCTGAAATGGAGACGACAAATTATTCAATAGTGCATTCAAAATATGTATACAATATTGATATTCAAACATTGCTCTGTAGCCAAGTGAATAATTTTTATGATGATCTTCTATATCATATTGTCATGCATCTTAAATGCTTAATCATTGTGAAATGAAATTTTAGTTACGTTCCTTGACCTATTAAAGTTACAGATGGAAAGCAGCCAATTCGGTCAGACGAGATGCAGACAATATTAACGATGAAACCATTGTATTTACGCCGCTACACATTCGTGTAGACCTGGAATTATATGAGGGTTTATTAAACAATGTCATTGGCATCCAGAAAAACGTACACATAGTCCGATGGGACTGTAAAAAAACACAATCAAATGATGAACATCTTGATTAACAACACAAAAACACAACAACAAAACACAAACATGAAACAAGTTAAATCAAATAAACAAAACAAATACAAGAAGCAATGGAAAGTTAACACATTGGTGCTCCGGAAAGGTAGCGATTCCTGGTTGTTGCAAAACATCCGTCGTGTTGTAAACAAACAATTTAGTATTTTCAGATAGAAAATTCTACATGAAACCACCGTGACCAATGACACTTATAGGAATTATTAATGTATGTGCTGAATCGGTAACACACTGTTGCCCTTTTGTAGAGGACCTTGGTAAATATATTTCTTTTTTAGCACAAATTGCCCCAAAAGTCTGTGATCTTTTTTGTAAAAGAGTAATCTTCTAGTAAGTGTCATTAGTCAATTGTATATTGTATGAATAATTTAATTACCTAGCAATGGTGAACTCAAATTATCAATTCAACCGCCTATTAGTCCAACCCCTTTTTACCTTCAACACCTAGTATGTGCCCACAATGTCTCTGAAATCATCATAAATTGTAGAACAATTTCAATTACATTCAATGAAGAACTTAAATAGATAAGCAAAAACAAAAAAAAATCAAATTATTACTATTCTGGGAGGACTGGGACAATTACTTCATCAGTGCGTTTACGATTAAATTTTATATCTTGAATTGTGATCTCTTCATACGAAACCTCGTAGACGTCGAAGTATATAAACATTACCTTATTGTTGATTTCTTCATTTCCATATTATTTGATATTCAATTTTTAGAACATGTTATATTGATGTTGTAATTACTATCAGGAGACATATTCATATAAGCACTCTGTGCTTGTTTCTGAATCCTCTTGCTTAAGGTTAGCCCGCTCCGGCATCAACACTTTTGTGTTGACAAACACATCAAAGCTACAAATTATCCGTTTAAATTTCTAAACTGTCAAAACACTATGGTTCTGCCTACCCCAGACTTAGGTTGTTCTTAGTCATAATTTGGTTTCTCATCCGACATTTTGGTATTATTGATATATGCTCTTCACATTCAGATAATGTTTGGCATTTTCAATTTTTAGTAGAGCGCCTCTTATGAGTCTTGAATAGACGAAACGCACGTCAGGCGTAGCAATTTATTGTCTGGAACTTTGTTGTAATTTATATTTCTAACCTCCGTGATGGTTAGCGCTGCTGTTGAAGTTTTAATTCCCCGATGTTAGCCCGCTCTGGCATCAACACTTTTGTGTTGACGAATACATCAAAGCTACAAATTATCCGTTTAAATTTCTAAGCTGTTAAAACCCTAAGGTTCTGCCTATCCCAGACATAAGTTGTTCTTAGTCATAATTTGGTTTCTCATTCGTCATTTTTGGTATTTTTGATCTATGCTCTTCACATTCAGATAATGTTTGGCATTTTAAATTTTTGGTAGAGCACCTCTTATAAGTCTTGAATAGACGAAACGCGGGTTAGGCGTAGCAAAATTTATTGTCTGGAACTTTGTTGTAATTTATAATTCTATCCTCCGTGATGGTCAGCGCTGCTGTTGAAGTTTTAATTCCCCGAGGTTAGCCCGCTCCGGCATCAACAAATTTGTGTTGATGAACATATCAAAGCTACAAATTATCCGTTAAAATTTTTAAGCTGTCAAAATCCTAAGGTTCTGCCTATCCCAGTCATAGGCTGTTCTTAGTCATAATTTGGTTTCTCATTCGACATTTTGGTATTATTGATCTATGCTCTTTACATTCAGATAATGTTTGGCATTTTCAATTTTTTGTAGAGCGCCTCTGACGAATCTTGAATAGACGAAACGCGCGTCAGGCGTAGCAAAATTTATTGTCTGGAACTTTGTCGTAATTTATATTTCTAACCTCCGTGCTGGTTAGCGCTGCTGTTGAAGTTTTAATTCCCCGAGGTTAGCCCGCTCCGGCATCAACACTTTTGTGTTGACGAACAAATTATCCGTTTGAATTTCTAATCCGTCAAAACCCTAAGGTTCTGCCTACCCCAGACTTAGGTTGTTCTTAGTCATAATTTGGTTTCTCATCCGACATTTTGGTATTATTGATATATGCTCTTCACATTCAGATAATGTTTGGCATTTTCAATTTTTAGTAGAGCGCCTCTTATGAGTCTTGAATAGACGAAACGCACGTCAGGCGTAGCAATTTATTGTCTGGAACTTTGTTGTAATTTATATTTCTAACCTCCGTGATGGTTAGCGCTGCTGTTGAAGTTTTAATTCCCCGATGTTAGCCCGCTCTGGCATCAACACTTTTGTGTTGACAAACACATCAAAGCTACAAATTATCCGTTTAAATTTCTAAACTGTCAAAACACTATGGTTCTGCCTACCCCAGACTTAGGTTGTTCTTAGTCATAATTTGGTTTCTCATCCGACATTTTGGTATTATTGATATATGCTCTTCACATTCAGATAATGTTTGGCATTTTCAATTTTTAGTAGAGCGCCTCTTATGAGTCTTGAATAGACGAAACGCACGTCAGGCGTAGCAATTTATTGTCTGGAACTTTGTTGTAATTTATATTTCTAACCTCCGTGATGGTTAGCGCTGCTGTTGAAGTTTTAATTCCCCGATGTTAGCCCGCTCTGGCATCAACACTTTTGTGTTGACGAATACATCAAAGCTACAAATTATCCGTTTAAATTTCTAAGCTGTTAAAACCCTAAGGTTCTGCCTATCCCAGACATAAGTTGTTCTTAGTCATAATTTGGTTTCTCATTCGTCATTTTTGGTATTTTTGATCTATGCTCTTCACATTCAGATAATGTTTGGCATTTTAAATTTTTGGTAGAGCACCTCTTATAAGTCTTGAATAGACGAAACGCGGGTTAGGCGTAGCAAAATTTATTGTCTGGAACTTTGTTGTAATTTATAATTCTATCCTCCGTGATGGTCAGCGCTGCTGTTGAAGTTTTAATTCCCCGAGGTTAGCCCGCTCCGGCATCAACAAATTTGTGTTGATGAACATATCAAAGCTACAAATTATCCGTTAAAATTTTTAAGCTGTCAAAATCCTAAGGTTCTGCCTATCCCAGTCATAGGCTGTTCTTAGTCATAATTTGGTTTCTCATTCGACATTTTGGTATTATTGATCTATGCTCTTTACATTCAGATAATGTTTGGCATTTTCAATTTTTTGTAGAGCGCCTCTGACGAATCTTGAATAGACGAAACGCGCGTCAGGCGTAGCAAAATTTATTGTCTGGAACTTTGTCGTAATTTATATTTCTAACCTCCGTGCTGGTTAGCGCTGCTGTTGAAGTTTTAATTCCCCGAGGTTAGCCCGCTCCGGCATCAACACTTTTGTGTTGACGAACAAATTATCCGTTTGAATTTCTAATCCGTCAAAACCCTAAGGTTCTGCCTACCCCAGATATAGGTTGTTCTTAGTCATAATTTGGTTTCTCATTCGACATTATTGGCATTATTGATCTATGCTCTTCACATTCAGATAATGTTTGGCTTTTTCAATTTTTGGCAGAGCGCCTTGACGAGTCTTGAATAGACGAAACGCGCGTCAGGCGTAGCAAAATTTATTGTCTGGAACTTTGTTGTAATTTATATTTTTAAGATATTATAATCAAATGTGTGTATGCTATCTTTTAATAAATATGTTTCAACTAATGGTAAATAGTTCTTTGGTGGATCGCTGGTAAATGTATATAATATCTTACTATTTTTTCTAAAGAACTTGCCGATGGATGCAATATAACTGCGAAAACGGTCTATGACATAGTTTGTTTATGTACCAGTAGTAATACTTTATTCATAATTTTATATTTTGATAACTATTATAATTGCAATTTGTTTCTTAAATTATGGAAATTTATGGAAAAGTATTCTAGGAATCTGTTCAATAATACATTTCATCATTTGGGAAGATGGTAAACTTGCTACCTTTCGCATTACCACTGACTGAGTGAGCTCAAGAACCAACAATTTGATGACGTTTTTGCATTTTGTTTTACTGTCGACACCGAAGAAAACTTTAAACAAAGCTTTAACATTATGACTTTTCACTTCAGTTGCCAAATACTATTACCCTTTTTGTGTAGCAACCATAACAATAATTCTATTTGTAAAATGTGTCTTCTTAACAATTATGTCCATTAATTGCAACCGCGTTAAACTGAAAAGACCATCCCCGAATTTTAAATTATTTATTTATTTTTCTTTACGGTGACCAATCTCACATAATGAGATACTAAATAAATGATTTCTTTTTTGTTTTTGTTTTCATTTTAAAAGACAAAATATATTAAGATGGTTTGCATGAATAAATGATATCTGTATTTCCCATCAAAACCAAAACCATTATTGATCGAGTGATATCCGAAAATACCAGAAAAATTCAAAGTATCCAGATTGCCATTTCGTAAAGGGATGACATTTTACTGATCATTTTACCTTATATTACATACAAGCGGATTTTAAGAAATGTCCATTTTTGTGTCCACGATGTGTACATCTAATGTTCAATTAGATATTGAGTATATTTCAAGTGCCATTGTTTTCAGTGTACCATTGTTTTCAGTGTACTACTGAATTGTCTAAACCCTAAGGCTCTTCCTATCCCAGACATAGGTTGATCATCTTAGTAATAATTTGGTTTCCCAGTTTGATATTTTTGGTTTAATGTTCTATGCTCTTCATAATCATATAGTGTTTGGCATTTTCAACATTTTTGGTAGAGCGCCTCTGATGAGTATTGAGCGTAGCAAAATTTATTGTCTGGAACTTTGTTGTCATTTGTATTTCGAACACACGTGAAGGTTAGCACTGCTGGTGGAGTTTTAATTCCCCGAGGTTAGCCCGCTCCGGCACCAACACTTTTGTGTTAGAGAACACATCAAAGCTTTAAATTACCCGTTTAAATTTCAAATTTGTCTAAACCCTAATGCTCTTCCTACCCCAGACATAGGTTGATCATCTTAGTAATAATTTGGTTTCCCAGTTTGATATTTTGGGTTTAATGTTCTATGCTCTTCATAATCATATAGCGTTTGGCATTTTCAACAATTTTGGTACAGCGCCTCTGATGAGTCTTGAATAGACGAAACACGCGTCAGGCGTAGCAAAATTTATTGTCTGGAACTTTGTTGTCATTTGTATTTCTAAATACACCTTTTCTTAATGTTTCAGAAATCACACCTTTGAATAGTTGTTTTTGTTTATTTTTACACTACATTTTACAAGTTTTATAGTCGTGTGATATTAATTGTGCTGAATTTTACATATAATTTAAAACAAAATATTAAAGATGTAATTTGTTTTAAAAATTGAAGTCTTAAAATGTTGTTGCTAACTAATGTTCCAAGTCGTATAATTCTTATCCATAATACACTTTGATTTAAGGTAGCATATTTTGTAAAATGTTGTTGCGAAGTGGACTTTTTTCTAACCCATGTTCCAAGTCGTATAATTCTTATCCATAATACACTTTGATTTAAGGTAGCATATTTTTGTTCTTATCCAGGTAAATTCGCACACTTGAATTCGCATTTGGATATTAATGTGCAAATAAAAAATACACGAACATACACCACAAAACAAAACAAAAAATGTTATTGAAATTAAAAGGCCAGTTTATCAATATTGCATTTTTAATAAGCCATGTTAAAAAGTGGACACTTTTGAAAACGTCCCATGTATTGATATACTATGGTTATAACACAAGATATGGAAGATGACAAAGATCTTAACCATAGCCAGTCGTGCCTCAATTAACTTATTCGTATGTCATGTACATGATGTATGTATTGAGTAACTAGAGTCCCACTGCTTTTAAACAGCGAATAAGATCTGATAATAAGATTGAGATTTTGAATAAGTGTTCAGGACACGTGTTGTACGGCTTTTTGCCAAAATCAAAATCAAATAATTATATTTACCGTGCACATAATTAAAATGCAGTAATTCTATTGGTTAATTAACACATTGAATCGTCTTTCATACCTCGATGAAATGTCACTCGAATCACGTGGCCGTAGCCGGGTCATGACCTTAATTACTATACGAACAAGTAAAATTTGTTCTTATCCAGGTAAATTCGCACACTTGAATTCGCATTTGGATATTAATGCACAAATAAAAAATACACGAACATACACCACAAAACAAAACGAAAAATCAGAAACAAATTTAAAAACATTAAAATGTAATAATTATCATAAGAATTGAATGTTTGTATTTTGATGTTTCATAGGGTTGTAAAACCGTTGACCGGTCGCACATTTTTTACATGAAGCGCTAGCACGCTTCATTCAAAATGTGCTACGGTCAACGGTTTTACACGCCAATGAAACATCAAAATACAAACGTTCAATACTTTTAAAAATGAACATATAAGTATCATCTTTGTATCTATCGATAAACATTTGAAAAAGTGAACGTAAAGGAGTATGTTCACAAAAGCCTATTTTTGCCCTGTAATTAGGCTGATTTTTCAAGCTCAAGCAATCTAAATGGATTCTTTGAAAATAACTCACAGAATATCAATATTTAATATATATGAAAGAGTGCTGTTTCTTTTGGTAACACTTCGAATATGACATGAGAATAATTTAAAAATCTTCATTTTTGTAAAAGATTTTAACCCCTTTTCGCTACTATTGTGCCAAAATCAAAAGTGGCCACTTCGATTTTTGTGTATTAATCTAATATTTGAAAGTGAATCTAATTTTGGTCAGAATATGCGGCCAACATTATTATATTCATCATTTTTACCGAAAATGTGGTTAAAGATGTCAAAAATATCAGGAGGTTTATTTACTTAATTAATTTAGAGGTCTCTGCTGTTCACAAAAGTAAACAATTCATGTACAATTTATGACATTTTATAAAGTATAGAATCTTATGACCATTAGAGCAGCATTATTTTGAAGCTCTCTCGAATTTGAAAATAATGGCCGTTTTTTTGCGCTTTCCGAACTTTGTTTGCCGTCAATATCAAATAAGTGAGGGGATGTACAGCTAAAATGAGAGATGGGAGAAGGGATGGAATGTAGCAGAATGGAGAGGTGGGGTGTGAGCGAAGAGGGTTGAGGGTACTCAAGTCGAACCGTGGGGTGTGAGGTGATATAGCTCCCTCCTCCAGCCTGTCCACCTCTCATAAGTGTCCAAACATGGAAAAAAAATATAGCACTTTCCACCAGATTCGAATCTAACTAACGATTCTGACACGACTCGCTTTTCCCCTTAACTGTTCGAAAAATTCTATCATAAATGCAAAATAAATCATCGAAGCAATCCTTTATTATTATTATTTTGTTTTCTGTTCTTATTTTCATGAACATTTTTGATATTTGAACGACTTTTTGACGAAGGATTTAAGAACGACAAGTTGCTTTTATTTTTGTTAATTTCTCATTAGATTGACGGTTTTGTATTGTAAATTGCATTTAGAGACAGAAAGTTTAAATTGCTTTTAATAGGCTACACTTCATGATATTGGCATACGTTTCTATGAACTTTAAGAGTCAAAGAAATATCATACTTTTCTTACATAAAGTGAGCACTACCGGTATAAAGTTTCCTTTTACGGACACAAATGAGACGACAAGACGACGAAATATTTTTGCCGGGGAGGTTGGGACGCGGTGTGCGGTGTCATGCGAGAATGGCCAATTATATTTCTTGAAATTGACCACTTCTTTGAATCATTGGTTTAAAAGAGATATGATGATAAATATATGCAACATAACACTAAAAAAGTAAAAGATAAAAATCAAATATTGCTCATGCATTATTGAGACTGAATTCATAAAAAAGTAAAAGACTTAAATTACATGTTCATTCAAAATTTTAATTTTCACAAATCATAATTATTTGATCAAATCATTTTCGCTTCATAAGGTTTAAAGTTATCTTTTATTTATTCAAAGATCATTATATCTTTCTAAACTAAAGAAATATAGATTAGGTTAATAATGTAGGTTATGCATTAATTTTCTAATTAAGCCACCGGGAATAATGGTTTGGTTGTTAAATAAAACAATATTCAATTTGTTTTATTTCTTTAGAAATCATTCTGAACAAAATATTTTAGAGTTGACATAAAAACTTCACACTTTTTAATAACTAGTGACGTATTAAATTTGATTCATCTAATAGCGAAGGCTTCATAGAATTTAATTAAACATTAGTTTTGCTAGTTAGAGGGAACTATAGTTAGATGATCATATATGATATTCCCTGATGCATATCTTGAATTATTTTTCCGAATCGTAAAACTGTTCATTCTACGAAACATGAAAACTCACCTGATATTTTGACAAATATTTGGTAAGAATTTTTGTACTAAAGACATGGACATTAGATCAGTCCTTGACAAATATTTGGCAAGAATTCACAACAAATAGTTGAAACCCAGATGTGGAAAAAGTAATATACTAGCAGCTAGGGTCACATTTTTTATATATGTTGTGTACAAGTTGCAATATTGTACATGTTGCAACATGTACAGATAAATTGTACAAGTTAAGACAAAATATGACATGGTTGTCTTTCATCAAGTACGTGTAACCCAAAGAAGACATATGATATTTTACACTATTTGTTGATATTCTGCAGTATTATTGAAGTGCCAAACAAAATTTAAAGTGTTGTTGCTGAAATCGAGGCATCAAAGTCTGGGAACTTATATTGCCATCATTATGCAATAGAAGTTCTTAAAACTTGTTGAATTTTATAGACTTTATGGTGAACTTCATGATAAACGTTTTCTTTAATATTCCATTCCCATTCATGATTACATAAAATAAGTTGTGTCTAATTATGTAGAAGGCATTCAATTTTTTCTGAACTTTTACAATTTATCTGTACAACATATACTCACAATTAAAAAAATTGAATCCTGGATCCAAACGCCTGCGATACAGACCATAAGAGAATTGAAGGAACCCTATTGATTTTAGGGTAAATCCGTTCAGGGTCAAGCTCACAGCGTCAGAATATAAAGTTTTCTACGGGTTTAATGAAATTTTGGGATTATGTTACATACCATAAGGAGAACTCTATTGATTTTGGAGTAATCTGTTTAAGGTCATCAAGGTCACAGTGGCAGGAAAACGTTAGTTAAAAAATGTGGATTTCGAACCATAACTCTTAAATTTGTCAATGGATTTTAATGAAAATTTGGTATATTGTTGCATTCTAAAAATGGATGAATTCTAAAGATTTTGGGATAAATCCGTTTAAGGTCAAGGTCACAGCAGAAGAAAAACGTTAAAAAGATCTGCAAAAGGGGATTCCCGACAAAAGCTTTACTGTTGTCAACAGAGCTTAATGAAACTTTGGTATATTGTTACATACCATAAAGGGAGGAACTCTATATTGATTGTTGTGTAATTTTGTTCAAGGAAATGTCACAGCAACAGAAAAAAAAAACATTCGTTTTTTTTTAAATTGTTTCCAAACAATTACTCAAAAATGTTTTCAACCAATTGGTAAGAATTCAGCTTTGGGATACTGTTTCATACAATAAGAGAAGGAACCCAATTAATTTTTCGAGATTTTTCACCCAAGATTACGGTCAGCAAACATTTTTAGTAGATTTCTAAAAAGGGGCTTCTCGATAATATCTCATAAATGAATTTGCATGTATTGTCTATAACAACCGTTAGGCTAAAGTTTCGGTTAGTAGAATGCTGCAACTCGGCTCTCAAGTTGCACCCCTGTGAATTTTGATTTCAAAAAAGTATTTTGAAAATGTTCTTTTGGTGAAAAAAATATTTTGGCAACAGAAGGTACGAAAACAATTCTGAAGAAGAATTTCTGCAGCATAAAAATATTCTGTCTCGACGCCTTCAATAAATAGCAGTCAAGAACAGAATCGAATTTTTTATTTGGTTTAATTTAAAATCCAAAATACAGGATTGTTACCAATACTGCCCTTTCGGACTTTGACTTTCGGATACCCCATTGGTACCTCTGCTTCTTACAATTACAATTATATACACTTACCAAAATGTTTTATTTTTTCAAAATATAACTATTTACAGTAACTAAGTAGTAGTACATTTTATTTTAAGTCAAGATTTAGGTAAACAATCAACATAAGCTCTCAGGAGCTTTTATATCGATTAGCATTATACGGACGTAAAGACAATTATAACATAGCACGCAGATAAATAACATAAAGCACACACACAGTACATCAGACAATACATATACATGCAGATCAGACAGGCACATAAAAAAAAATAAACCAAATTATAGGAAAGCACACTAAACAGCTAAAAAAAGCTGTTAACAGAAATGCAGCACACCATTAAAAAGCACAGGAAGACATATGCTAAGCAAACCGAATTCATGTGAGATTTGCAGCTAATGCATGAGCAGCTGATAGGCCTGTCCATGTATAGATGAGGGATCTGAACTGGTCAGTCCCTTAACTCATTTGGGAGGTTATTCCAAATCTTAGAGGCTGAATATCTGAATGATTTGAGGCCATACCTGGTAGTTTGTACTCTGGGCATTTCTGGTGTGTTGGTGTACCTGAAGTGATAAGATTTTTTTTTATATTAACAAGGTCTTGTAGAAATACAGGGCTGTCTTTATTTACAATTTTAAACGTTTCTATGCCAATCGTCCTAAGCGTCTTATTTTCAAAGAAAGTAGCATTGACCTTTCTAGCGAATTTCTCATAATTTTAGTCTTTATCATTATAAATAAAGCGCATAGCTCGCTCTTGATTTTTCCGGGCGTTGTTTAGTATGACCCGGAAATTTGCCCAGCTTTGTACATGATTTAGAATCGCCTTAAAATCAAAATGTGAGATTTTTTTTTTTAAATCAAATCTTTCTTGATAACCACCTGTAGACAAAAGGTATGAAATGGTGAGCTACTAAAATCTATATATTTTCCCAACTGTACTGATAAAGTTGACCTAATGACTTATACAGATAAAACATGCTACCGAAATAGTTGACGCTAAGCTAGGCTACCAAAGCATCAGATTTCATGTTGTTTACATTGGATACCTTACTGTAAACGTGAGTTTTTGATTAAGAATTAATGTACATAGATACATGTAATTTTGATGATTTTTGTCACACAAAAAAAGACTGTCAATACTTTAAAGATAATGAGATATGGCTTAAGTGTACACCACAGGGACTTGTTACGAAAAAAAAAAATCTCTATTTTTATATAGAAAGATTTTAATTTTTTTTCGTAACAAGTCCCTGTGTGTACACGACACAACCTACAATATGAACGACAATTTTTAAAAATCCACAATGGAAAACTGTTTTAACCTTATTGAAATGTTAGCTCCAAGTGATTTTTAGCCGGGGTGATCGCTAGCGATTAGCCACGGCTTTAGCTACGATAGCCTTTCGGTATCGTAACAGATGGTTTTTCCGGCGGTTCACCAAAAACCTATTAATAGAAATATCAATACAACTTGCAATATAGTCCTTTTCCAGATCTTTTTTTTTTCGTCGCTTAACTCGCAGTTATGTTATAAAACTTATTTATTTAGTTTTCAAATTTTGTACAAGTATGTAAGACGCCTATCTGATGCGATAGTATTAAATGATTTTTAAGGAATACAAACGCGGATTGAAATTTTGTTTATTTTTTATTGCTTCGGTAGACCAAGTAATTTTTCATTGAAAATTTTAATCAACCAAATTTTCGACCTTTAGAACCGATGGATACATTTATTTTCAAAATGCACTACAAAAAACGATCTTTTTCTGTAGAAAAGTGTAGAACCAAAAGCAATTTTACAAAAAATGGAAGTGTGACTTCTCTGGTACTGTTTTACAGATTTCGACGAAATTTATTTTGAATTGATAAATTCTACAGGAGTTACAGGGCAGATTTTGCCTAGGCTGTTTTCATCTCAAATGTTTGTATTATAATACTATTTTGAGTTTCGAGTTGAACAAAGTTAACATAAATAATGAGATTATTGTCAAAGTAAAATTTTAACTGTTGTAATGTGTGGAAGGGGGGGGGGGTCATTGGCAACCTGTAGCAATCTTGTTAAGTGTATGATTTTCTGGGCTACAGAATGAGAGAAATCATATGCTTTTTAAATTGTTAAGCTTTATACATCAGCAAAAGTTTACAATTCAACATAATTTTCACAACCTATTCTCATGGGTTATTCCTTGTTGAATTTAAAAAAAAAGGCGTTTGGTTAGCCTACAGAATTAAACGTTGCTTGTTCATCTGAAAAAAAAGTTGCAATAGACTATACAGAGAAAGTTGTCCGTTGGCCTGCAAAATATATAGATAAGCTGTAGCAAATATGCTGTACGGAACTTATCAATTCAAATGCACCGAAGGGTCAACACACAAAAGTAATAGAAACACCCGTGGTTTTTTTTTCATTTGGCCTAAAGAGATAATTACATTGCAACAGGGGGTCAAAAAGGGGACTTCCGCCTTAAATCGACTTTTTTATTTGAGTTCCGAGCCGATTTGCAAACTCCTTTTTCATTGGAATCCTTTTGAAAATCCCTGCCTACTTTTTAAAATCAAGATTTGCAATATTTTTAACATTTTTGAGAAATTAAGGATTGAAGGGACAAAAAACGCCATGTTTTAGAGTTTGTTGAGGCAAATATTTTAACACAAGAAATTAAGTTGTAGTGGGCCAGCCAATTGTTATGAAGCTTTAATATGATGATTATATCCACTGAAGGAAGAACGGTGTTGTATTTAGGGATTGTGGCCAAAAGGGGCTAAATGAATGTATTGACAAAACGGCTGTAGAATTTTTATTACTCATTCAATTTACAAAATTCTTTTTTATTGAATTCCTCATTATGTTCTGTCAACTTAATATGTCAGTGGTTTTCATATATATTTCACCTTTACATTGCTACAGGTGACCAAAGACAAGGCCAAGCCCATAAAATCAACTTTTTTAAAAAATTTGGTTCGATTTTCAAAATCTTTTTTTTTTTCATTGGAATCCTTGTGACAATCCCTTTTACACAAAAAGGTAGCTTTTTATTTTTATTTTTTGCAACCCATACACAATTTAAAATTTGTAGATTACCCCGGCTACCAGTACTTTCAGTACTTTGATTTACTAGGCTAGCCTTGTTATTTTTGAGAAGACCAATAAAAAAATCACTGGAGCTAGCATGACTAATTATCTTAGACTTTTAAATCTGTGACTTGCATGACTGGTGCATCAAGTTTATATTAAAACTTGTTTGAGATTTGCTCATTTAAGCATAGATTTTATTTCTAATTTCACACCTGTACATGTATACATTGTGTAAAATGGAAAATAGATTTGCAGCTTGCTTTAAGTTAGTCCGTATACTACATGTACATATATTGTATATTCTTTCTCCTGAAAATTAACTTTTACCATTTACAAAAATGTATATACGACTTTATAAAGCATTCCTTGGAATGGCAAAGATAGGGTCCATATCGGTCAAAGTTCTCTTTTTATTATACATGTATGTTCTTACATTGTCTTGTTAATTATATATTGTTGAAATGTCATATGTTTTGATTGTACCTGTTTTTCTGTATAAATTACTTCTGTGACCCACATCCATGGGTGAAATTTTGCAAATAAAAAAATTATATACATTTAACAATAACCAGTTGATTTTTTAAGGACAAAAATGTGTCAATAAAAATTGATGCAACTTCTGAAATTTCATGATCAAATTAATTTATATTTATACATGTACATTGCTCAAGAGTTAGATGCTTTAATGCATGTACATGTACAGCTTTTGCTTAATGATTTTTGTTTGTACTTTGTAGAAATGTATCACCAATAACTTGATTGAAAATTTGAAATGTATGGACATTTATGGAGACCTGGCGAATGTCTGCCCAATGGTTTACAAACTGCAAGTCTTAAGATAGTGGGGGATTATCTACCCCCACAGGGATCAAGACCTGAAACCCCAGGGGCAAGATACAACACGTAAGATATGTTCTAGTATGAAAAAGAAATAAAAAAAATACAATTGATTTTCTCAAATTGAATTATTTTCTACACTTGTAATGACATATTTGTCTTCAAGAAATTTCTAAACATGCTAAATGTACTGTATGTTTTACAGTTGCACTTGCCAAATATTTATTTAATTACAAGAATCAGACTTGTCAACAACATGAACATGAATATTAACTCCATATTTTATTATAAAAAACGACAAAGTACAAATAATTTGTTTTCAAACATTGCATTAAAGACATCTATAGATTAAAATAAACTTACCTTTACGATAACACATGAATATGACAAAGTGATTAACTTTAGACATTTTGATTAATTTTTATCATGTTTTGAATTTGACATGTCTAATAATCTTTTAAAGAAAGTAGAAACAAAATTTTAATTCACCAACATACATTCTGTACTCACTTTATTTTTAATTATAAATATACTTATTGGAAATAAGGTTTTTAGATTGAGATTGCAATTCGAAATCAATAGACATTTTTTGGGAAGATACTCATGAATTTGACAACCTAGCTATAGCTATATACATGTATAACTATTTACATTTCTGTGTTATTACAATGTAGGCCAGACCCAGATTATGAGCATGCAGAGAATATCCTGGATAGACTCGATGATAATACACCACTCATCAATGTTAACTGTGACTGTTTGATACAGAAAAGTCTGACAAAGAAACAGCAAGATTTGTACTCTAGTCAACAATTCACTGATTCTGACTCCGATGATGAAGGCTCGTATTTAATCATATTGTTTTTTTGAATTTAGGCAAAACAAAAAATTATGTGTGTTTCCTATTACGTGTCTGAAAAAAAAGGTAGATAGATTAATTTTTATTTATTTTTTTTTACAATTTTGTTTTACCTTGAGTAAACAGAGAGTGGAATTTAAGTTTAACAGTGATTAAGCAAAAATGGCAAAAAATTTTTTTGGTAGGCATGAAAAAATAGGTTTGGGTTGGGTAACTGTAAACACACATATATATTTTTTGGACTTATACATGACACAAAATGGTATACGGGCCTAATGCATTATGTCCTTTATGTTAAATCATCCTTCTTCTATACCTCAAAAGTATTCCGAATACACAAAGAGTCATTAGTATTGTTGTGCACACCTCACATCTTTTAGTATCAACTTCCTATATAACTTTATTCTTAAAGTTTTTAATCTATTGACAGTTTTAGAATTGACCAGTTCAACATCATAAACTGGTAAAACTTAATTTCACCGGCAACCCCTCTTCAATCAATTAAATCAATCAATCTATTTCCATTGTATAAAAGTATGACAGAGTTTGAACAAATATTTTTTAAACTATGTGGTTTGTGCTATCTTTGAAAGCCAAAGATTGCTGTCCACTATCACTTATCTATAATCAAAGCTGAGATATAGTTTATCACAATCCATTTCTAGCTAAGAAATTAACAAACAAAAAATCCTACAACATGAAATGCTTGAATCATTATAAATAACTCACTCACTGTTATTGTGCAGTGGAAATTGATTGTTGTTTGTTTTTGCCATTTCTATTCAACGGTCTAATTTTTGACACATTGTTAAAATGATGAATTGTGGAATGTTACCGTAACCATTACAACTGTGCAAAACAAAATAATCTTAAACTTTGTTATCAGGTACAAGTTTAGTGATGCTCATGAAGATGTTAAAGATTCTACCCAGTAGACTTCCATCAAAGACAGCAAGCAAAGCTCTACAGACTGTTTTAGAAAGCTATAACTGTAATGAAACAATTACTAAAGAACAGCTTTCTGATGTAGGTACAAGTATAAATGAGGTTAAATGTCATGTGAGAAATTGTTATTCCACATATCATTACAGTCAATCATAATGGAGAATAAATCTTAATAAATCCTCAGACACACAAAAATCAAGATCTACATTTTTGTACATGTATTTTTGAAATTGTTTTTTAATATGAAAAAATAAACAGAACATTTTGTGTTCAAATGGTAATAGGAAAAAGGGTTTTTTTAGCAATCAGAGATTTTTAAACATATAGGATGGCTTTTACATATACTTTTTTTTAGATTTTGTAAAGAATCAAGCTTTAAAGAAAGCAAGGATGTCTTCATCAGTCAGAAATGCCTAACATCATGAAAGAAGCAGAGGTACCAATGGGGTATCCGAATGTCAAATGTCCGAAAGGGCAGAGACAACACCAGTAAACACCAACAAGAACGGGACAAAAACAGACAACATGTAAAACATGGAAAAAAAAATAACTGAATATCAATCAACAACGAACATATTGAACATATTGAAATAAGAGCTAAAGAGTAGCATTAAAGTCAACTGAAATTAATAACGCATCAAAAAAAGGGTGTGTCGATTATGAGCTTTAAACTGAAAGAACACAATAAAGTGCCTAATAAGTAAATATATAAAAGAAGATGATGTGATACAAGTACACATCACAACCTACAATATGATTTTACAACAATGTCATATGCTAAATGGAACAAATATCCGAATTTGTATTGATTGATTCAATAGGAAAAAAGGAAACGGTTTAAAATCTTTTTTCTTACATTTTAGATCTGTGTTTTAATGAAACACAACAATACTACAATGAAGGACCTGACCTTGACATTGATGGCAAAATTAGGAGGGGCACCTGCTAATGTAGATATGATGATAGATGCTGGTGTGCTGGATGAACTGTTGACAAGCGTAAAATCATCTCATTTGTCTATACAGCCTAGTGTTCTCAAACTTATCCAAGTGGTTTGTATATTTATTCAGTGATCAATTGCTTATTAAAGCCAGAGTTAAAGATTCTTGTACAAAATGTATTAGTTATAATAGAAAGGCAAATCAGTGATAAAAAACCTTCTATTAAACTGTTCTGTAAATTGTTGCCATCATACCATTGTGATATTCTGCTATTCAATACTACACATTTACATAAAATCTACTTTAACTTCAAAATTTTTTTTGACAATTTTGATTCATTTGATAAAATTTGCAGACTCAAGAAAAAACATAATCATGAACATCAAAAAATATGTTTATGAATTAAAATTTTGTTTTACTATTTACATTTTATATTTTAAACAAAATTATTTTTGTGGGTTCCAATGCTTCAAAATTACAAATACCAAAACGCGGGTATAAACGGTTAATTTGGATATGCTATATATCGATATTTCAAGGAGTAACCTCTCATCAGTAGCTTTTAAATCAAAACATTGGAAGGTCAAATTCCAAAACTGTTGAAAACAAAAAGTACTCAAAACCAAAATGTTCGAACAAGGAAGCCAAAATCCATCACCGAGGATATCGACCATGTGCATTACAAGGAAAGAAACCTGGTGTTTTAAACAATTTTGAATTTAAAAATCGGAAATTTCAGCGAAAAGAATATTAGAAATTTTATGGTAAATCGTGTCAGACAAGTCTGACGACCAGGCTTGTGATTACCCTCGGGGACCTCTGGTCCACCAGCAGCGGTTATCGCCTAGTGGTTTCAAAATTACAAATACCAAAAGGCGGGTATAAACGGTTAATTTGGATATGCTATATATCGATATTTCAAGGAGTAACCTCTCATCAGTAGCATTTAAATCAAAACATTGGAAGGTCAAATTCCAAAAGGAATTAATTATTTTTCTCTCTTTTTCTAAACAGATAGTTTCCCATGCAGACCTGAAAGATAAGTGGTTAGACCCTGTCTCCTGTGACATTTACCCATTACTATTGACGTATCTACAGAAAGATGGACAGACATTAGACTGTAAATACAGCATCTGTTGTGTATTCAAAGAGCTGGTCCAATACACAGAATATATTGAGGTCACTCAGTCACAGATTATACCAACAGTGTCCAAAATTAAGGACAGCAGTGGAAAACTAAGGGTATGACATTTATGGAAGCTGGAATTTAAGAAAAGCAATTAACTTACAATAACATGAATAAAGAGCTAGGCAAACAGTTTAAATAACTCCCTGACCATCTTTCATTCATAACATTCATCAGAGTTGCTAAAGTCCAAAGTTTGAAGGCCACAATTAAAAAAAAGAAGAATACATAGAGTTGAAGTAGAATAATCTTATACTGTAGACAGTTTGAAAAGAAAGAAGCTAAGAAGTCGTATTGAGGCATTTGAATGCAAGAATTCTGAAAATATAATTACTTTTACATACATATAGTGCATGTAGCAATATGCATATTTTATTAAAATAGTTTACTAGTATTTTCAAATACTGTGGATTCATTTATTTTCGTGGGTACCAATTTTCGAGGTTTTGTGAAAAAGTATCAGTTTGTGGATGCTTAAAGTTCTTTAGTCTACAGCATACACACTAATGTTAAATTTCCCTTTCAGGGGATATCAAATTTAGTGGTTCAAGGCTACCCACGAAAACCACGAATTCAAAATTGATCCACCATGAATAATAATGAAACCACAGTATCTATGTAAAATCAATTCTTTAGTAGTTAATGTGTGTTTTATATTACACAATGAACATGCAATTTATTTTTTTAGGAGGTATACACAGAGATTCTGACTGGTTTATTACTCCATACAGATGTATTACCCCCTGGTATTGTAGACAATGGTATTGTCCCCTCTACTGTTGGTATGATCAGGGATGGTCCATGGTAAGATTGGTAGCTAGTGATGTTGCAGATTTGAATTTGAAATATGAAGTTATACATTTATTTATGTGTGATTATTGAAACATAGTCAATTTTGCCATAATAATGATAAAATTATAATAAGAAGAACTGGGTTCAAATTTCAAAGTTGAGGTTGGCAATACTAGTTGTCTCGCCTGCGAAGCAGAGCGGGACATAGGTGTTACTTTACCGGCGGCGACGGCGACGGCGGCGGCGGCGGCGGCGACGGCGGCGTTAACTTTCTGGAAAAGTTTTATGAGCACCTCCATATCTCAAGAACTATAGGTCCTGGGTTGATGAAACTTGGTATGCATATGCCCCAGTAGTAGCTTAGCACAGTTGCATCCTCATCTTTTGACCTTGACCTTGATTTTCCAGTTGAGTGACTTTGACAATTTTCAATACATATAATAGCAATGGAAAAGTTTTGCGAGCACCTCCATATCTCAAGAACTATAGGTCCTAGGTTGATGAAACTTGGTATGCATATGCCCCAGTAGTAGCTTAGCACCCTTGCATCCCCATCTTTTGACCTTGACCTTGATTTTTCGGTTGAGTGACTTTGACAATTTTCAATACATATAATAGCAATGGAAAAGTTTTGCGAGCACCTCCATATCTCAAGAACTATAGGTCCTAGGTTGATGAAACTTGGTATGCATATGCCCCAGTAGTAGCTTAGCACCGTTGCATCCCCATCTTTTGACCTTGACCTTGATTTTTCGGTTGAGTGACTTTGACAATTTTCAATACATATAATAGCAATGGAAAAGTTTTGCGAGCACCTCCATATCTCAAGATCTATAGGTCCTAGGTTGATGAAACTTGGTATGCATATGCCCCAGTAGTAGCTTAGCACAGTTACATCATCATCTTTTGACCTTGACCTTGATTTTCCGGTTGAGTGACTTTGATTATTTTTATTGCATATATTTGCTATGTTAAAGTTCTATAAACATCTTTTGATCTCAGAAACTGAAAATCCATGTTAATTCAAAATATAGTGAAATTAAGAAAGAATAATTGTTTCTGATGGTGCCGGCAGGCGAGACATACTTTAGTGTTAACTCTTGTATATTGAAATAGCCTCCATCACCTTTTGCTTTTAAAGCTGTTTGTATAAGATTATTTTTTAATGTTTTAAAATTACCATTTTTTTATACAAACTGCCTTTGAATATGGTGAAATACTGTATATTTTAGGTACATTCCAACAAATGCGTTCTCATCTAATTTTTAAAATTCTCATGCACATTTTTAAGCTTTTTTCGATCAATTCTTGTCAAAATTGCTTAGCTGAGCAAAAAATCAAGACAAAAACACACTCTTTTGAATAAAATTGTAATTTTGTTTCCAGATGTACCTTTTTTGCCTACTAAAAAGTACGATGACTTAGCATTTGTTTGGACATTGTATGCAAAAGTGATGTGTTTTAGTGGCTAAAAAATATTGAGGACATGATATGTGTAAATAAAACCCGAGTCAGCATTTTTCGTAATTTTCTATGCAGATTTGAAAGTAATAGTTAGATTTTTTTATTTTCAAGTCCGTATGTTAGCATTCCGACCAGGTGTATGCAGAATCATTTTAAATATGTTGAAACTTTGTTTTACATGTCCGTATGCTAGCATTCCAGAATCTTTTCAAATTTGTTGAAATGTTGTTTCTCAGGTTTGTATGAAAGCATTTCGACCTGATGTATTCAGAATCCTTTTAAATTTGTTGAAATTTGGTTTCTCAGGTCCATATGCCTGCATTCCAACCTGGTGTGTGCAGAATCCTTTTGATTATGTTGAAATTTGGTTTCCTAGGTCCGTATGCTAGCATTCAGACCTGGTGTATGCAGAATCCTTTAAAATATGTTGAAATTTTGTTTCCTAGGTCTGTATGCTAGCATTCCGACCTGGTGTATGTAGAATCCTCTTAAAGACATTGAACTTTTGTTTGTCATGTCCAAATGCTAGCATTCCGACCATGTGTATGCTGAATCACGCGAAAACAGTTTATGTCTGGTCTCTACATATGTAACATTCCAACATTGTACACACAGAAGTACATGTACGTGATATTGTTTTAGGCGTGTGCAAAATCATGAGAGAACTTGCATGTAGATCATTTTCAAAATTTATATACTAGTATACAGTAAAGAACTCTAGATCTTAAATGATAAGTGAATAGCTTACATATATACGGACTCAATTATCTACTAGTAATTGACGTGGGACAGCAAAGTTTCAACATGCATGAGGAAGTCTGAACCACCTAGAGTAACCAATGCCAGTGGCCCTTTTTTAAGATGAATGGATGTAGATGAGTTTGTTAGAACATAAAACAATATTCAATTTAAAGAAACGAGATAGCGTTTTTGGTACCCGAACCTAGCAATAAATTTTACTCTTTTTTTACAATTTCACAAAAACTCTTACTTTAAATAGAGTAAAATAAAGAAAATACAAAAACTACCGAACTGGCATGGGATATACAATCTCAAATGTCGAAGACGAAAAGACAATGCATGGCAAAGACACGACGGAGAAATTGAAGCTCGCAATGGTCCTGACATTTCAAAAGAAATGGTATATTCATAAACTTGAATGGCTTTAAAACCTCCCTTATCTATTGAGATCGAAATTAGTGTCAGTCTCAGTCTGGAAGTATGGCATTAGTGAGATTGAGGGATACACAAAGTTAGTATATTTCACGTTTAACACACACTACTATTTAAAAAGAAACTATTTAGAGTTTGCTACAATTTATTCTAATGGTACGAAAGTCATTAATGTTAAAAATATTACTGGTTGAGATTTTTTAAAAATAACAAACACTGTGTCCACAAATGGATGTTAGCTAAATCATTATGTCAGAATATGGAATCACCAAATGCAAATACAAATGTTTGCTACATGTTCAGACACGTGATCCTTCTATTTTCTTAATATTGATAAGACGTCTGTGCTACAAAAATCTTCCCACTTTTAATACTTGGATTTTAATTAAGTGCAGTCTTTTTAAAATCTTGGAAGAGCGGCTTCTATCCATGGATTCCTATATGATATCATTTCGCTTCTTTTCTTTTTTAACCAATGAATATATATGGCAGGTGTCACTGTGAATGGCATAGCTTGGCGTTGTAGTCGCATACGGACTGAAATGAAAAGGGAAAAAAACATGATTATAATTTTCACAGTAGGCAGTATGATTATTTGCAAACGCTCCTATTTTATAGTGTAAAAGCTGTGATTACATAAAAATATAATACAATCACATATTTTGGTTTCAAATAAATGTACAAATTTCTTCCTCATATTAAATATAGATAAATTTTATGCTTTCTATGACAGAAATATTCCCAGACGACGTTGACATCATATAATAATATTTTTTTATAATAATAATATGTGTCAAGTTGGAGTACTTTACATCTTTCACATTAAAATTAAAACATTTTTTTTTATAATAACCAACTAAGAAGATTATAAGTCTTTCCAAAATATAAAGAGATTTTACATTTTCAAATTAACATTTCCTTCTCTTCGACAAGAGGCTCCCGGGAGCCTGACTAGTTCTCCTGACTTAGGGCTATCTATTTGACATTGAAAGGATCACAAGTTTAATAAGGGGTCATCTGATAATATGGTTTAACCTATCAGGGCAATAGCTTAACTATTACCGTACAATTCTACTCTTTTATAATTGTCATATGCTGAAAAGCAAAGTAGTGGGGTGACCATTTGTTGATTCCATCTCTTTGCGGTGTGGTGCAATTTGGTCAGCTGGTCGGAATCCAGATTAATTTGTCCCAAATATAAAAGAAATACTTTCAAGTGTAAATAATTAAAGAAGAATCCGGACAGAATTATTATTTATCGTACCGAAGTTAATGTGTCACAAATGAAATGACCAAAAACTGCTGGCACCGATGCCCCCCCCCCCCCCCAATACAAACTAATGTTACATGGTAACAAAACTAGAAAAAAAAATATGCTTACCCGCAAGATTGTTGTCAACGAGTGTTGTCAGACAAGACAGCATTGAATACAGGTACCCATGCACGCTTTTCTTGTGTGGTCAGAGTGGAAGACGGTCAACCAGCAGCTCGTGCTCCACGTGCTGCCACCCGGCCGATTACATATAACACGAGTTTTCAAAATATAGTGCAAATTCTTCTCTAAACTATCAATCTCTTTGTATATTAGGAAATTAATGTTAAAGCAGGGGAGAGATCAAGAAAATTATGTTTGTTGTTCTTAAATGACTTGATAAAATAGTGCGTAGAAATTCAACGAACTACATGTAGATCTATAATATTTACATTACACCATTAGTAATTCATCAATGTTTACAAACACGGAAGATTGTTTTGAAAACGGATGGATTTTGTAACCGATTATTCAGCACACAAACAACATATGAAGTCAAAAGGTAAGTAATATTATGAATTAACTTTTGATGCTGTCCTATACTGATGCCAATACACGTCATTGTGAAACATAAAATATAACTTTTCACTGGACACCATGTCCTTGTAATTAACAACCTTGACATCGGGTCAGTGTACTTTTAATTGGCACCTGTAACATGTTTCTGGGTGTTTTCTTTTGTGTGTGAAGTAATTGCAACAAGCAGATTATTTTAGGATAAAAAAGAAAATATAGTTTTTTAATTCATAATTTCTCGAAAGTTCTTCTGATTTCCTTTTAAATTTTAAAAGGTTTTCACTGTGACTATGCAAAAATCAAAGTGAAAATGATGAAAAATTGACAATGTACAGGTTACATTAGGGACAGACCATTTAACTTGAGAGGGGGCTCGGTTTTCTGTTTTGGTCAGAAAATTTTGTTTCCGCGCGATATTTATTTTTCGAAGGCATTGTTACAGAATATTTTTTTCATTATTAGCATTATTTTATATGGCAAAAAATCCTTCTTCAGAATTTTTTTTCTTACCCTGAGCTGCCAAAATATTTTTTTCATTAAAAATTATTTTCAGAATATATTTAGGAAAAAAAACAAGCCCCCCCTTTCAAGTTAAATGGTCGGTTCCTTCCGTAAAAGGCGCTTGAGAAACAATAATTTTACGTAATTTTTTAACTTCAAGTATTAAAACAGTAAAATTAATAATATTATATTCTTTTCTGTTACCGAAAAACGCAGACACAGTTGTTGCTTTAAATGATTTTGACACCTTGACTAGAAAAAGTGATTTAAAATAAATTTTAGAAACTTTCTAACGATTTGAAATACGAAATATAGATGCTCCCGGTGATAATTCACTTGTTAATTATATCTAGAGTACAGATGACTTTTCTGAAGACACATACATGTAGATACATTGTAAGGCGATTCGGGCACCGTGCAGAACATCAATATTTATTGAACGCATTCAAGACGAACTACGTTTGTGGAGTCAACTTTGTGCGCGACGTCATAATAATATTACTTTTTCGTGAATATTTACTTATGTTTCTATGAAAATAATTTTAATAAAAACTTTATTCATCTTTGAACAGTGACCATTTCATAGTGGAACCATACAATAAACGACAAATAAGGACATGAAACAAAAATATTTCTTGATATGTTGGTGCAAAAACTTTTAAAATCCATTTAGATATGACTTCAGAATATATATTTTTTTTAATTTAACATAGAAATCAATGGAAAAAAAATTAGGTGACCGAATACTTTTGCATATATCTGTAGAAAGACCCACTACAGCGTTAAGCCTGTCGGTAAAAGTAAACTAAAGAGCGCTCAATACATGGGGTATGTGCTCCAGGTGGTTGAATGATTTTGAATGGATTGGAGTGTAACTGTCAAAATGAAAGCCGGTGTCTTCAGGATGAAATGCGGAAAACCTGACGGCTAATGAAAGTGCTCACCGTGTTGTGAAAATGTCAACACACGTTAAAGAACCCTGCTGCAGATATCAATTAGAGTAGGACACGTAGGATCCTCTGGAGGAAGCTAAATTGTCCGATCCAACCCAAACTTCCTTTTTCATGTGGCTCGTGTCCCTAGTTCCTCCATTTCATCTAACACTCGTTATGTTTGTTTTTATCACCCTATTTCATGTTCATCTTCCTGATATAGCCGAAATCGTTCTGCTTTTAGATGGCAAAGCAATAAATAACGAACTGTTTACAAAATTTAGGTTAGAAAAAATGGTTTGATAATTATTTTCTTCTTAAATGTAAAATATGAAATTAAATAATTAAGTAAATACAGAGAAAAAAATTAACGCCTGAAATACTTAACCATTTATAATTCTTAACTTTTTGAACAGTTTGAATTCGATTTTCATCTTTCGAACTCAAGATGTCTCTGTTGGGGGCTGTCTTTTAAAATGAGCACCACAACAGGTACATGTCATGTGGTTGTCCCTAGCTTTACAGTTACTTCATTATATGCATTACTATTAACTCTATTACATAAATCATTTTCAGTACATCATACATATACAATAAGTTGATCATAATTCTCCGACTATCTAAAATTATCTATATTTTTTTTTTCAGACCACTTAAGAAGTCGAAAGTCAAATAGGTCCAGCCCTTCCATCTGGATTTAAGAGACAGAGAAAAATGTGGATGTTTAAAGAAACAAACAGCAATAACCAACATGAATGATTCTATCGATGGTCCGGAATATCTTTATAAAGGAAATATTATAAGAAAGTCGAAGAAATTTACCGACCTATGCAAAAATGCCACCTAGTTAATTTAGATTTGGATTAAAGAAACAGTTACTGTATTTTTGTGAACTATTTGTGTGTGAATCTGTACTACATAATTATACAATGTGCAAGTTCAACAAGAGACTGAATTCAAAAATAAATTTATAGGCTTTATTTCATTGACATATTTTTATACCCCACCCAACGAATTCAGTTGCTAATCGTATAATGTTTTCACTTGTCCGTCTGTCCGTGATCAATATTCCATAACAGTTTTCTCAGAAATTAATAATTCAGGATACATTTGCAGGTCTGTCGATTATCAACTTCATGGTTAACAAGCTGACTTTTTTCGATAAATTATTTTCGTAACAGATTTTTCATCAACTATTAGTTTTGATATTTGGTATGTAACTTGAATAGGTAGGGGTCCCATGTGGTGGGATAAGTTTTCAGGTCTGTGAATCATCTACTTCCTGTTTAACAAGCTGACTTGGAAAGACAATAACGCTGACTTGTGACTCCTTACTCAAAATAGACCTCTGTCCGAAATGTAGGCACGTGGGGGGGGGGGTATGTGATGACAGTGCTCACTAAGGGACTTTCATTGCCATTGGGGCAATATCATCATCAGCATATGGTTTTTTTGTTTTTGTATTCGAATTGTTTGCAGAATATGCATTTGTCATTTAATATCATACTAGGATTTAATTCTCTTTTCTCTTGTTTTCAAGAAATTTCTTCAAACTTTCTTCAACACTACATCACTACGAGGAAGTACTAGTATTAAATATCGTCAGAACAGACAATATCAATGCAGTTTAACATTGAAGTATTAAAGAAACATTGACATGTCTATGTCAACGTGATTTTTCTCTGTTTGTTGTCATTTTTTGTTTTTTTATCATTGGTCAACACTGAACCTTGTTGGGTTTGTAAGCAGTGATCTAGTCAAGAAGTGAAAATGTAAATTTCGTGCAATTGTCAAATTGCAGATAAAAAATAATAAAACAATGTGAGAGTGTTAAGTCTTTATACATAATCTATATTTATCAGATTTAATGTGACTCTACAGTACTAAAACAAAATCTGCTCATACCAAATTCGGAATGTCAGCACTCAGATCTTTATTAACAAGAATATGTACATTAACATCAGCATTCACCATGTTGGGATGATAGCATTTGGACCTGAAACCCCTAAATTATACATGTACAAATAACACAGAATCCAGCAAATATTTAAACACCTAACCGGAATGTAAGCCCCAAAATACATGTATGTAGTATTATCATCTAGCAAACCAGATCGGAAGGTTGGCAATCCGCATACGGACCCGAAAACCAAAATTAAATAAATAATACAGAATCCAGCTTACGCAAGGTCGGAATGCTAGCCCACGGACCTAAAAAACCAAAATCATGCAAATAACACAGAAAAAGAATCAGGCATACTCCAGGTCAGACCTGAAAAACCTAAATCGCATACGGACCTGAAAAACCAAAATCATGCAAAAAGTACAGAATACAGCATACACCAGTTCGGAATGCTAGCATACGGACCTGAAAAACCAAAATCATGCAAATAATACAGAATCCAGCATACACCAGTTCGGAATGCTAGCATACGGACCTGAAAAACCAAAATCATGCAAATAATACAGAATCCAGCATACACCAGTTCGGAATGCTAGCATACGGACCTGAAAAACCAAAATCATGCAAATAATACAGAATCCAGCATACGCCAGGTCGGAATGCTAGCATACGGACATGAAAAACAAAAAGTTTACAAATAATACAGAATCCAGCATACAGCAGGTCGGAATGATAGCATTTGGATCTGGTGAGTAAAATAATAGAAGAAAATACATAGTTTAAGCATTTAACTACTTTTGGTATGCTGAAATCATCAAAACGGAGTAGCGAAAAATTGAGAGTGCAAAATTTATAGCCATTGTGTCAATTTTAGCATACAAAGGCTAAAAATATGCAGTATTGATACATTTTTGCTTGATTGTTGTTCAAACGTCCTTGATGAGAATTTTAAAAATTAGATGAGAACGCATTAACAATAGGTATTGCTCCAATAATTTTCATTGTAAAAGCATGTCGTGTATTAATCAAGAAAAGCATGTATTTAGTAAAGTTAAATGTATATACACCCTGCTGTTTACCCAAAGTTACATGTATTTTGAATTTAAAAAAAATGTGTTGCATTCAAAATCAATTAGTTTGATAGTATACTCACTCAAAAAAGTTACGCAACAATACAAAATTTCCTTATATATTTTAAATAAACCTACCTAATTTTATTTTTGTATTGCAAAGCAATTTCTTAACCCATTTTAATGAAACAAAAACTAAGAGAACGAGAAATGATTAAAATTTATTTTTATGGTTATAGAAAAATCATAACTTCACCGGTTTTTAAGATATCATAAGTAGAAATCAATTGTCAATTTTATGCGTCAACAACCCGTTTAAATCAACCAACATTTTCCGTGGAAAAACATTGGTTATGTTCTACTCGCGTTCTATCAAAAACCGTAACAGCTAGGATTTTGCCCAAATCATAGAAAATAAACTTCACTTTAATGTCTTTTTCTTGGTTTTTATTTGATAAAAAATGATTGAAAAACGGCTTAGCAATACCAATTTATAATAAGGTAGGTTTACTTAAAACATATAGGGAAATTTTCCACTGTTGCGTTACTTTTTTGAGAGAGTATATATCTCTTAAAAAAGTTCAAGCACTCTTCTAGATAATTTTGAAACATATTTTTTTATTATGCACTATAAGTTTGTAGACAATCGTGACAATAGGCATGTAACATGTCATAAATTGTCAATATGATAAAAATTTAAAGTGGGAATGGATGCATTGTTTTTTATCCTATGTGATCTTGGAATGCTGCCTATTTATCTACTTTATTTATTACTATTCTTGCATATCTGCTATATGATAAATTTATAATGACTTCTTTTCATGTATAAATATATTAAGTTCAATCTTTGGAAAAGGCCCCCAAAATGACATACATTGTACTATGCAGTTGTTTTAATATGTACTGGTTGTAGTTCTTTTCAAAAATTAAATAGTTTAATTTATTTGTTTTACTGTTTTACAGTTTTACTGTAATATTACACTTGTTAAATTACCAGAGGGCTTCAGGGTGTTAGTTTCTTGTTAGCCAATTGTAAAAAAAAATCACAAAAATTGAATCTATTGACATACATGTAACGCAAAACAGTGTTATTTTAAATTTTAAATTCTGCAATGAAAAGCAATGAGTTATCTTGATATAAAATTGCGGTGACTACTCAACTTTACTGTTAAACATTTCAGTCCAAGTGACTCCTTGTTATTTTATGAATTATCCATTAATCTTTATTTTTCTTTCAAAATACATTTGTAGAGACTACACAAATTAAAAGATATAACATAGTAAACTTATGTTTTAGTGGAACACAAGTCCAGGCTTTGAAGCTTCTTAGTGGATTAACAGACAAAGATTCAGGAGTACCAGCTGTGATAGAGAATACATATGCTGTACCTTATATAGTGTGTTGTATCAAAGAGTCAAATTGCAGGTAAACATTTAGGGCTGTTCCATTTAAATTGACGTGGGGGAGGGGGGACACACTTTGTTCAAGACCCCCCCCCCCACCAATATAAAAAAAAATCATTTCACATCCATAAAAAAAAGGCATTTTAACCCCCACCAACAGAAAAATTAAAAAAAACTCCATCCCCCCTCTCATGTCAATTTGAATGGAACAGCCTTGTTTGAAGTGTTGTGTCGGATTTAAAATCGATACGTTTGATTTTTTTACATCAGTCCATTGATGATTCTCAGCTAGCTGTCAGTAACAGCGAGTGTTCTATAGAGAGTTCCTTTACCGTCCTTTTGTTTGTTCTTGTTTTTGTCTTAGGTTCTCTCTAGTGGAATTGGACTTTGATCGATTTGATTTTTATTGTGTGTTTAGATTTTGTGCTTTGTCTAAGAATATTGATAGGGGGAAGGTTGGGCCCAAAAAACTAGTTTAACCCCGCCACATATTACATGTGCCTGTCCTAAGCCAGGAATCTTTGACAAAGCTTTCGTTTGTACTTGTCTATCTGATGTTTTCTGTTCCTTGTTTAAGAAGGGGGTCTATCCGTGACTATTTCGGGGCTGGATTTGAATTATATGCATTTTATTTAGACCATGGGCCAATTGCAGAACCGTGAGCAGTGCCAAATGGCCTCGTTGAAGGCTGCTGGCGGTTGTCAATTGTGGTTTTTCTAAATTGCCGTTTAATTGTGGGCTGTGTCGCGTACACTTATTCCACATCTCATTATTTTCTATTTAGTAGAACTGAATTTAAATGTGAAGTTTTTTTATAAAGGAAGTTTCAATAATGATGTGAACTTTTCTTGTATAAATAAGAAAGCATAAAAAACATGTCATCTGTTTTTATTATCAAAAATAGGATATATAAGCCAGGCCTTACCCTTTTAGAGATATCATAAAACTTGTCATTATTTTTTTGCCTAGACAAACATGCTGTTTCCATAACTTTTACACATAATTGATTTATATATTTAGTGCTTTTAATTTGATATCTTTTCCTCCTTCTCTTTAGAAAAGTGAAAAAAGAAGCTTTGAAGACTCTTTGTCACTTAACAAGATCAAGAAGACTAGGTTTGTGTAAAGATTTCATGGTCCATGTAGCAGGATATCTCATGCCTACAGATGGAAGTCCTATACACCTGATAAGACCCAGTAGTGCTACAGGGAATAGGGTTAACAGCCCAAGTCGTGGCAGACATGTGGAGAAAGACAGTGTGCTGTGGAAAGCTTTGAATCGACTGATCAAAATTGTAGGAAAGTTGTTAATAAAGGAAAGTAAGTGATCTCCGCTTCCAATGAAAGTTTTACATAGACATTTCATTTGTTTTGCAAAGACAAAGGAATATAACTAGGATAAAACTTAGGAAGTAATTTGTCTTACAACATCTAAGTTTCATGCAAAACATTGCTGTTAAAGTGTATAGGAGGCATGTTTGTTTATTGAGTCTCAACATTCCCTGAAAATGTGAAAGAAATATGGCAAGGCATTAAGATGGGGCAGCTGATACAAAAAATATGACAGACAAATAAACTTATTACTATACTATTACCACCCACTTATAAAGCATGGGGTATAATAAACTCAAGACTATCATGTGCATAGTCAAACATATGCACCATTGTTCTTTGTATAATGTCAAACATGCCAATATCAAGCAAATTACATGTTCTTAACATATTATGATCTGTGTATGACCTATGTTTACATACATTCATTTACAGGTTTAGCTGAGCCTGACAAATCTGGCAAGGGAATGACAGTAGGATACAAACCCTGTATAGACATGTGTCCTGTCAGAGTGACCTCCCTTTGTAGGTGTGTCTTACTTCTACAGAATATATGTGCATGGCCTTCTGGGAAAAACAAACAAGATCACAGCATGTTTGATCTGAAGAATTTTACAGACTCAGACTCTCAAAGGTATTTTACAGTCAGTTCCTAAAGTCAAACAAATACATAAGGATAGATAAAGTTTGTATGACCTATAAAACAGACTTATGCATAATAAATGTGTTGCTTGTACTCACATTTTATGTTTGAATTCAATTTTAAGACATTTTTGAACACTTACATGTAAGCATGTTTAGTAATTAAAGTTTTCACCTGAAATGAAAGCTGACCTTAACTGTAAACCAACTAATATTTGTCAGTAAACTTTCACGATTTTGCATTTATTCAAGATTCACAGATACAAATTTTGATTATACGAGCTTCATTTAAAAAAACAAGATCCATTTGAGGTTGATCATTATGTTTTTGCATATATAAACTGTTGCAATTTCAATCTGCCCATGAAACCTGTGAAAGGGTGTATCACCCAAAAACTGATTGGTTTGCAGTAGTAAATCCTGTTAAATGCTTTAGAATAAAGTTTAATTTTTGGCAGGATTTCACGGAGTGAAAAATCCGGGTTATAAAATGGTGAATGTCGGGCGTGCGGGCGGGGAAAAATTTTCGTAACAGTTTTCTCAGCAACTACTAATCACAGCCACTTGATATTTGGTATACAGCATCGGGGTGGGGTCCCATAACGGGGGATACGATTTCAGGTCTGTCGCTCACCTATTTCCTGTTTAACGGAATCCGGCCATTTTTGACTTTGACAGATTTTTTTGTTGTTGCATACTTTTGTTGCTTCTTCTTTTCAATTGAAGGTTTTAGATTTCTGTTGGATGGTGTAAAGGAATCATTTCTTAGTGATATCAAGCTATCATCCTGAGTGCAAAAAGAAAACTATAAAAATGTTGTTGATAATTTTATACATGTATTTAAAATGCATTTGATATTTGACTTATTTTCTGTTTGACCTGTTTGGTATAACCTCTTATTTAATTGGGCCTAACAGGCACAACCTTGACAATATCTTATGAAATATCGTTTTATTTTAGATCTAGACTATGTAAACTGAACAGACATCTGGTACAGAAAGTATGGGACAATGTTGGAACAACAGTTGTTCAACTTCTTGGTGCTTTTAGTGATAAATTGACAAATGTCCAGAGTCTTGCTCAAAGACATAGAGCTGATAAGGGTAATCTTTGTTCTACACATTCTGAGGGTCAACCTGCTGTTTCAGCAAGGGACAACCTTGAAGCCATAGATAAAATGGTGGATAAGAAAGGTCTAGTTGATCTCTCTTGTATTTTTGAAGCAGAAGAGTTAGATCTGGTAAAAGCTTTGTTAGAACTTTTATTGTGTATTGCTTTGTGTTCATGTAAAGAATTCCCTGATTTGTTACCAAAGAAACGTAAATCATCCCATCATATCACCAATCAAGGTCGTGCTACAAGGTCAGATTCATCACTAGGGAAGCCACCATTACCAAGGAAGTTGATGAGGCCATCAAGTGCTCATCATCAGAGATCTACTTCTCCAGTAAAGGAACTAAGACAATCCTGGGTTCCAGAGAATCCACATCTCACAAATACACTAGAAAGGTAAAGAAATTAAACTGTAGAAGTATTTTTTTTATATTTGTTGGGGATTTAATATCATTTATTTTGTGGGTTAGAGAAATACATGAAACTGAATCCCTACAAAATTAAAATATTAAGTTGAAGATTGTATAGAATTCAAATTTAAAAATCCACTAAAACAAAAATTTCTGAAAATTCATGGTTAAACAGTATTTTTATGTCAGCATTTACTTTTAGTTTTAGCAGGTTAAATGAAACCAAAGAATGACTTTGATTTAACAGCTGAAACTTTTAAGGCACAATATTAAATTACACTATGAACCAACACTCATTTCAGCTTTAATGGCAGTATAAACTTACAATTCATCATCAAACGAGTCCTCAAAAGTTGAAAGGTTTCAGTTATTTGTGGGAGCATAGTAAGCAAAAAAAAAAAAGAAAATGTACACAATGCAATTTTAATCATTCAACAGTTTGTTACGACACATATAAACAGTTTCATATTCTTTTTGCTATTTGTAGAACCTCTTCTTCTTCATCTCATGACATCAATCACAGTTCTAGTAAAACAGATGTTGGCCAGTTCCACGCTGAGTTAATGAAGAAAGAGGCTGCCACTGAAAGACGGATCATCAGAAAATGTCTGTATGAAGCTGATACTGTCAGAATTGTTGGTGCTTTCCTTAAATGTTCACAATATGATCTCCAGGTATGATAATTATATTCTACTTTTATTATACAAAAGATATACTACATTAATCAACTAAATAGAGCTTTGGGTTGTTGATTTGTGATAAGACCTAACATTGATTTGAAGGATTTAATATCATATTAGATGTTTTCTTTCACTGGTATCTAATTTGCAACACACGAAAATATAAACCCACCAAAATAAAACTTCAGAAATTTTTTGCATAAAAGAAATATGTTTTAAATATTTCAATGATGATCTCTTATTGAAACTTTCACATAGACACTATTATTCAAATGCATCTTAATCAATTGCTAATTTTTATTACAGACCCTTGCCTGTCAGATTTTAAGATGTTGTATTCAGCCATTAGAAGAAAAAGTCTACCCCCAGGCAGCTCCACCGCCAGGTTCCCAAAGACAGAAATTAACAAGGTTTCTTATTTCTTGAACACTACTGAATAAATGGATAAGTAAAAATCATAAGTAATTGATTTATCTTGTCAAATTATAAGGTATCATTAGGGGTAGCTACTGGTACTTAATCCTGAACTTTGGTTTCTTCTTTATTTGTAATAGATATAGCCAGTCAAATCCTAACAAAAATGTCAAATGAAAATGAAAGCAGAAAAGCTCTGGAAAAGGAAAGAAAGTGGAAAAGGGCTCTAACCAAAATGTTTTGAAAAAACGCTGTTTCAACAATTATATACATGCAATACAATATATTCCCTTAAGGATTTTTTTAGCAAGAACAATAAAATGTCAAAGTTTATGCAGTCAAGGTAGTATTAAACTTAATTTTAAACCAAGAAATAACTTGCTGATAGATTAAAGAATTATGCAGGTTAAATCTTTGTAAATTAACCCACTAGCTAGACCTTTTTCAAATGTCTTTTTAATCAATTATATCTTAATTGCAGACCCCAGTCAGCTACCAGTGCCCGAGAAGTAGATTATAAGATGAAGGTAGCCTTCCATTACATGTCCCCAGAGATAGCCCATCTCATCAAGGAGGCACTAGGTCCTGATTTTGTGGAGGTTGCTAAAGCTCAGGAAGAGATTAAAGTACAAACCACTTCTTATGATGATTCTGAGGTGGTTAACAGGCTAAGTCATTGTGAGTGTTAAATCACTTTAAGAACAAAAATATATACCAGGTACTTTGATATTTGTTAAACAATTAATCTAGTAAAATAAGCGATATTTCAATTTTTAAATGAATTATAAAAAATTTTAAAAGTTTCAAAATGGTTTTGGTTGCTTTCTGATTTTAAGCCTTTTTTTTTTTTGTTATCTCTTTCTTGTAAAATCTTGTTTGATATGGGGGTTTATTCCATTGCATTTTCTAAGCTAAACTTATGTGACTTCACTTAGATTTTTAACATATGAACAATGTTATGACCATTTAAGATGTTAAGTTTATATATGAATGCTTCATATTCTCTTCTCAATAGATATGAAATCTAAAGACCCAATCAAAATAGAATCAAGAGAACAGTCTCACCCCAAACCAGTGGTGGACATATGTAGACCTATAGCAGCCCAGTGTAGGGAGTGTCTCCTGAAGGAAGTGGGTACCAACATTGTCAGTGGGATATTCTATAACTCTAAGGAGGCCAGGAAAAGTGTTGTAATGTTACTACAGGACCTTGTACACTTAGGAGATGTAAGTGCAATTTATAAATCCAAGAAAAAAAATTACCTTAGCCAAAGCGTGCTAAAATACCAAAATAAAATGAAGTAATAATTAGTAAAAACCTCTTAATGGGAATTAATGAAACAATACATCAACACAGAGAAAAGTAAAATGAGTAAACACCTTAGGCATGTAGTAAAAGAAATTAGGAAGTGGAGTCCGATGGAACAAAAGCCTATTTTCATCAAATTCGCAATTTTTTTCCTATTTGTTTAATATAAATTAATGCAAAATTTAACTGGAACAAACCAATTTTAACTGGGTATTTCCAGTAGGTCCGACCTGGTGCATTTGTTTACAACAGAACATAAGAGAAAAAAATATAAGAAGATATAGCAATTATGCAATGTAGATATTTATGCCTAATATTTGTCAAATCAAAGTACAATGCTAACTTCTTAATCATATGACTTTCTTAAAAATGATATTTGGGGATTTATCTATTAACAGGTAGAAATCCATAGAACTTTATCCCAGTATGGCTGTATGCAAAGATTGATGGACTTCATCAGAGTCAATAAAGATGATGAATTACTGGAAATCATAGGTTTGTTTTATGGTTTGATATGTGAAATAGTTACTATATATCTATACTGCTAAAATAATGAGACACATTTTGTTAGCTGGATCATTGTTTCAACAACAAATATGATTGGCAAGCTTAATATTTCAGAAGTAAAGGACCATTGGTTAGTTGACAACTTTCATGAGTACAGATGGATTTTTTTCTGCATTTTGCTAATTACCCCTAATAAATAAATTCAAATACCGTTACCGTTCCAGAAGTATTCATATAAAGAAGTTTTAGGTATGACCAGGTCACTGTTATTTAAAATGGAGTCCTGCTATCTAAAAATAGACGAGGAGAGTCCTTCCAGATACAATGTATATCTAATAACCAAAACAAAAAAATGACCTCTGTGTAATCATCTATCTTTCAAATAAGGAGATGAAGATATAAAAATTAAAAAAAGGAAAAATGTAGCTAGGTTATACTTAAGTGTAATTAAAAAAACATTAAAAAAGGTTTTATATTTTGCTTTTCTAAAGCACAGATGTGTAAACAATAAACAATTGAATAATGGTTTATTTTCCAATATTAATGTTTGATTTTGCATTTATAAACAAAGTCTATATGTTTTAGGTCTGATCATTATCCAGATGCTTGTAACCAGTGATGATAAAATAAAACAGATATTTAACAGACATGGTGGAACTAGACTTCTGTCCACTATGACGGGGCTCACCACAGGGTTACTGAGAGAAGAAGTGGCAAAAACTTTACATGCTGTATCTAATACTAAAGGTACTTAAAATATATTTCATTACAACAAATACAGATTTAGAAGTATTTAACTTTTTAGGCATTTATTTTAGAATAAACCATTAAGGAATCTATGTACATTTCTAAAAGCAGACAAAAAAGTTAAAGATATGTATCAGTTTTTTTTTTGTCTCGCCTGCAACGAATAGTCGCAGAAGGCGAGACATAGGTATTACTTTCCAGCGGCGGCGTAAACTTTTTTGTAAGACTTTTGTCGACAATGATTTGCTGGAAAAGTATAATAGCTAGGCATCTGATATTTGGTATACAGACAGTTCAGGTTATGGTCTACACAACTGTCACCATGCCGTTTGACCCTGACCCCTTTTTCATGCTCCAGTGACTCTGTGAACTTAGGTCTTTTTTCAGATCGTAAACTTTTTTGTAAGACTTTTGTGGACGATGAATTGCTGGAAAAGTATAATAGCTAGGCATCTGATATTTTGTATGCAGACAAATCAGGTTATGGTCTATGCAACTGTCACCATGCCGTGTGACCCTGAACTCATTTTCACGCTCCAGTGACTCTGTGAACTTAGGTCTTTTTTCAGGCCATTAACTGTTTTGTTAGACTTTTTTGGATGATGAATTGCTGGAAAAGTATAATAGCTTGGCATCAGATATTGGGTTTAAAGACAGTTGAGGTCATGGTCTATGCAACTGCCATCATGCCGTGTGACCCTAACCCCATTTTCACACTCCATTGACTCTGTGAACTTAGGTCTTTTTTCAGGCCGAAAAATTTTTTGTAAAACTTTTGTGGACGATGATTTGCTGGAAAAGTATAATAGTTAGGCATCTGATAGTAGGTAAACAGTAAGTTCAGGTTATGGTTTACACATCTGTAACCATGCTGCAAGGACCCTTACCCCATTTTAACGCTCTAGTGACTCTGTGAACTTAGGTCTTTTTCAGGCCGCTAACTTTTTTGTAAAACTTTTGTGGACGATGAATTGCTAGAAAAGTATAATAGCTAGGCATTTAATATTGGGTATATGGACTCTTTTTGTGTTTAAGTCAAGAAATGAAAGCTTAGTTAGTTGATTTTAGTGATGTTGCCGGCAGGCGAGACATACTTTAAGTGGCCACACTTGTTATGTTGAATTTTTTGAATGATAGTATTACATTTAAATTAATTTTAGACCTTTTTTTTAATATTTAGTTACCGGTGGTATGATTTCTTTGTAGTTTTGTCTAAAAATTGTTTGCACATGCAACCAAACAATTTTTAAGAGTTTTGATTTGTTAAGTTTGTCTTCTATAAAAATATTATGAATTGTCAAAATTAAAAGGTTTTATATTTAAGACTTTTTAGAAAAAGATAAGTGCTTGCATGTAACAAGCCAAATTGTTTGAAAGTATAAGAAGAATAAAATTATATAAAATATGAATGATTATTTTATAATTCGTTTAACTCATTTAATACAACATTGTAGGAAAAGGAAGAAAGTTAACGAGACCATCTTCAGCTCCCCTATCCAGAACAAGGACACAGCCATCAGCTGATGTATGGGACAATGTAAGTTCTCAAGTTTTAGGATAGTTTGAATTTAGATTTAATGAAGAAAAGCAAGCAGGAATTGCTTACTCTTCTGGAGCACCTCAGTTCACTTAAGGATGGTCACTGTTCATATTTCTGGATTTCAGTTAGATTTCGGAACTCCTCTTGATTTTACCTTTGCATATTGAAGAAATTTTTTGCACACTGACCCCTACTTTTTATAATATTTTCTGATAATATAAACCTTAAGAACCAACTGTATGAAATATCTTAAAATTCTTGATACAAGTTCATAGTTTATGAGGTCAAAAACATCACAATGTTAAAGTAATGTCAAATCTAGAGGAGTCTAATTTCCCGCCAAATTTTTTACGTCATATATCTCGGGAATGAGCACATGGACCTATGGTTTTCTTTTTGTCATTTGTTAAAGTTGACAACTATTAATCATTTACACCACAAATTATAAAAAGTTTGATATAAGAAATTTCAGGAGTGACCATCCTTATCATGCTTATGCTGACATTGCTCATTGCCGTTTGCTTACAATATGTGTTTTTTGATTGTTTTACGGTTTGTTATTTACTTTTTGATGATTTCATATATACAGACTTCTTCTTAGCCTTTTCTTGACTTATGTCATTCCATTGTCCCATTGTTTGTTTGTGTTTCTTATTAGGAAAATCCTTGACAGACAGACAAACAAACTCTTTTTGGATTTTGATCATTATGTCCATTTGTTCTATAGTGTATTTCTCTTGATTGAATATTCAAATTATGCAAATAACCTAATTATTAAAGTATTATGCCCATTTAAAACAGAAAAAATGTATAAAGTATAATCAAAGACCTGTATATATTATGAATATACAGGTCTATGGTATAATGTTTGTCTAATGAGCCAATGTGTTGGCTAATTAAACAATAAGGCAACTCCTTTATAGTATCACATGTATCATAATGTTTGTAAAAACAAATGCGACTTGAATGAAGTTTTTGAAATCATCTTTTGATAGTTTTAAGGCCATGAAAAAATAATTCCTACTGTTTGTAAAGGGTAGTCTGAGAACAAAAATTCTTAATTTTTATACGACCGCAAAAAATTTGCGGACGTATTATGGTATGATGCTGTCGTCGTCGTTGTCGTCGTTGTCGTCGTCGTCGTCGTCGTTGTCTGTTAACTTTTTAGTGTTTCCACAATAACTTTAGTTCCAGTTATCCGATTGCTATGAAACTTTACAATGATGTTCCTTACCATAAAAGGATGCATGGGATTGATTTTGGGGGTCCCCCCATCTTTCGTTTAGAAATTAGGGGCCAAAAAAGGGCCAAAAATACTACTTTTTTGTTTGTTTCCACAATAACTTTAGTTCTAGTTATCCAATTGCTATGAAATTTGACAGTGATGTTCCTTACCATACATGGATGAATGGGATTGATTTTGGGGGTCCCCCCTTTTTTTGTTTCGAAATTAGGGGCCCAAAAGGGGAAAAAAATTCAAATATTTTACTTGTTTCCACCATAACTTTGGTCCTAGTTGGCCTATTGCTGTGAAATTTGTCAAGAATGTTTCTTACAATAAAAGAATGAACCTGATGAATTTTTGCGCCCCCCTTTTTCTCCGTTGTGTAATTAGGGGCCAAAAGGGGCCAAAATAAAAACTTTTTTATTTGTGGTCCGATTTTGAAATTTTTTTTTACATGTTTGTTCTTGTCAAATAGCGGATACAAAATTAAGAATTAATTTTTGCGACCCCCCCTTTTTCCCCCTATTACGTAATTAGGGGCCAAACGGGGCCAAAATCGAAACTTTTTTATTTGTGGTCCGATTTTGAAATTTTTTTTTGCAAGTTTATTTTTGTCAAGTAGCGAATCCAAATTTGAGAATTTATTTTTGCGACCCCCACCCCTTTTTCACCTGTTACGTAATAAGGGGCCAAAAGGGGCCGAAATTGAAACTTTTATTTCTGGTCCGATTTTGAAAATTTTTTTTGCATGTTTGTTCTTGTCAAATAGCGGATACAAAATTAAGAATTAATTTTTGCGACCCCCCCTTTTTCCCCTTATTACGTAATTAGGGGCCAAATGGGGCCGAAATTGAAACTTTTTTATTTCTGGTCCGATTTTGAAAATTTTTTTTGCATGTTTGTTCTTGTCAAATAGCGAATACAAAATTAGGAATTAATTTTTGCGACCCCCCCTTTTTCCCCCTATTACGTAATTAGGGGCCAAATGGGGCTTTTTTATTTGTGGTCCGATTTTGAAAATTTTTTTTTGCAAATTTATTCTTGTCAGGTAGCGATTCTAAATTTAAGAATAAATATTTTGGGCTGTAATCATAATTTAAAAAAAATTCTGGTTCGATTTTTAATTTTTTCCCCAAACATTATTCTTTTAAAGAGTAGAATACAACATTCAAAATTTATATTTTTAGCCCCTGGGTTGAAAGTCCATCAGAGAAGCATGTGTCAAAAACCTTTGTCAGTCCACCATGGGCTGCATGTGTCCAGAACAATAGACTATCCATATTAGGCCTAAAACGTACAGGGTTCAACATGTTGCGGTCGTATCATGCTGCGCTCGGCGAAGCTTTTTATTTTTCTTTATGTCATTGCCAGCACCATTGAAATGTTTGCCATTTTTATCTTTGCAAAAAAACGTAACTAAATTCACAAAAAAGAGTAAAGAGATGGCTTTACCTTTTTGATAAATGAAGCAAAATCACTTTTCCCCTTACTTTTTCCATAGTAAATGGCAGCCTTTTTTGGGGATTCCAAATTGTCAATAATCACTTTTTGTAGAATTTTAGAATATCATTCAGATCACAAAGATATTTTGTGATCAACTTGCTTTTGTTTACATCTTGGAATGCACTTTGACGTCATTTGACATCAATAGAAATTGACAATTTCCCTGCTTTTTTTACAGTGGGAAATCCCCATAGGCTTGCAAATATCTAAATTTTCAGGAAATGCATTCAACTTTCTGTAAAACTGTCATATTTTTTAATTAAGTCTTTTTGATGCTTATAAGATTATGTAAAAAAATTAAAATAAATTAATTTAGAACAAAATTTTTGATTTTTCCAGTCTCCAGACTAGCCTTTACAGACAGTACATTCTCATCCAAAGTTCTTGAAAATATGGGGCAGGCAGGCAAATTTTATTTTTTATTTTTTATCCAATATGATAAAAATGCTATCATTTTAAAAGAAATTGACCAATAATTAACATAATGTGCCAAAAAATCAAAATAAGATTTTTTAAGGGGGCTGAAAAAATCGGGATGAGGGGGCATGAGAATCTAGAATATTTTTTTATATTGGCCTAATCATACACACTTCAAAGACCATGTTAAGAATAAAGGTGTTTTTATGCCCCATCTACGATAGTAGAGGGGCAAATAGTGTTCGGGTCCCTCCGTCTGTCCGTTCATTTGTCAGTCCCAAATCCCCATATTTCCCAATTCCCACTTACTGACAAATGCCACATCAATCAAATTGGTATGGTAGGTGCACCTATTGACGCTAAGCACAATGCATGCTTTGGATGCTAGATGTGACCAATATTTTCCACATGAATGACCACTTACAGAAGAATGGTTGAAGTCTTTTCCCACTTACTGACAAGTGCCACATCAACAATATTTGTATGGTAGGTGCACATAGTGATGTTTAGCACAATGCATGCTTCAGATGCTGGCTGTGACCTATATTTTCCGCATGAATGACCTCTTATAGAAGAATGGTTAAAGTCAATTCCTTCTTACTGACAAGTGCCATAGCAACCATATTGGTATGGTAGGTACACCTTGTGATGCTAAGCATTATGCATACTTCGGATGCTGACTGTAACCTACATTTTCCACATGGATGAACTCTTACAGATTAATGGTTAAAGTCCATTCCCATTTACTGACAAGTGCCATAGCAACCATATTGGGATGGTAGGTGCACCTAATGATGCTTAGCACAATGCATACTTTGGATGTGACCTTTTATTTTCTGCATGGATAAACTCTTTCAGAATAATGGTTAAAGTCCATTCCCACTTACTGACATGTGCCACATCAACTATATTGGTATTGTAGGTGCACCTCACTAAGTGATGCTTAGCACAATGTATGCTTCAGTTGCGGACTCTGACCAATATTTTCTGCATGAATGACCACTTATAGAAGAATGGTTAAAGTCCATTCTTTTTTACTGTCAAGTGCCATCGCAACCATATTGGTATGGTAGGTGCACCTAGTGATGCTTTAGTGATTGCAGAAAAAATAAATATTGCAAGATGGGGCATTATGTCTTTTGGACATATTCTTGTTGACAGGTGTCATACTTTTTTCTGTTTTCAATGAAATTAAAGATATTTTTAACATTAAAGGTTTAGAAAATGGTTTGATGTTTTCCCATCTTATTAAGAGTTATTTGATTAAGTGGAATATCTGTAATATCTCAACTTACGATTTTGAAATAGAGCACTCTCTTTTTTGCTTTTATTTTTGTGTAAAAGGACTTTTCTTTTGGCATTTACCCCGGTATTAAAAAAAAATGTTGTTTTTGTTTGTTTGTTTGCTTTTTTTTTTGACAGAAGGTTTTAATAACTAAAACAGCAGTTTATTACTTAGCAAAAATAATCTTTGATTGGACAGAATGGTATCCTTATTATTATCATATTCTTATGATGACTTTTGTTAAACAATGTTTTTGAATCTGTAACATCTTTTTTTTCAGATACAAGATCAGTGGGAAAGCCAGGATAGAGTTTGTAAAATTTTTGGAAGTGGAAAAAAGTAAACAAATTGATTATTTTTTCAAGAAATGTGCATGTGTTCTATACAGCTAAGAATCAGAATTGACATTATATTACTTGCTTAATCAAAAGATTGTGCTTCTACTCCTGCAAATTTATGTTAGGAGTATTTAGTTTTAGCGTTTGTATGTATGACTCTATAAAGTATATTTTGTCTCAATATTTCCATCAAAAAGGTGTTTTTAAAACCTTTTTATCAAATTCTCTATGGTGATTTGTACTATAGCTGCAATGTTATAATCAAATTAATTTTAAAGTTTGTGTACCAGGGGGTTTGGATATTCATTATTCAACATGTTGTGTTTGCATATGTAAGACTTTCTTTGATTATATAAAGTTTTGCACCATTTGATCTCTACAAAGCCTGATAACGTCAATCAAATGAAATTTGAAAGACAGATCAACATAGATGGGACCTTTTACTTCGGTACTTGAGAGCCTGTACTCAAGTTGATTTCATTTTCATTCATATAGAACCAGGGTTGAAACTAGAGTTTCAAGTCAAGTCGTCCTCAGTTGATACAAATAATATTTCAGTTTCCTGATGTGGATGGTATTTTTCTTAGGCTTCAGTCTTATTGAAATCTCGTTTGTGAATAATTCTTAAAAGAACCTTATAACTGAAAACTTTTGATAGATTTACATCATATGATGATTCATTTAAATCATTTCCAAAAGTTATGTACATATGACCAGTAGGTTTTGAAAAATAAAACATTTTGATTTTAGACTAAATTTTCACCATTGATCACAACAGAATTTAAGCATTTTCAGGGTAGCTGCTAATAAAATTAACATTGCTACATGTGTAATATGTATAGCATCCCCATCTTTTGACATTTACCTTAATTTTAAAAGGTTGAATGACTGTCAGTTTTCAATAACCTAAAGTTTCATGTGCACCTCCATTTCCAATGAACTACAAGTCCTAGGTTGATGAAACTTTGTTTACATGAGCCACAGTAGTAACTTATCACAGTTGCATCCCAATTTTTTTACGTAGAGGTTGGTTTATTGGATGAGTGACTTTGACAATTTCAATTCATGTTCACAAAACAGCACTTAATTAGCATTAAATTAAATTAATTCTATAAGTTAATGAAACTTTGTAAACTTATACGGTAGCTAATTTCAGTTCAAATACCTGTCTTTTAGTTGAGTGGCATAAACAATTTTCGATACATTACACTAACAGTGAAATTATAGTTTCAGGAACTCCTTTATATATCATGAATTCTTAGACCTGGGTTAAGGAAATTTTTTGCATCAGAGCTGGACTGTTACAGCTGCACTGCATCTTGACCTTGACCTTAGGTTTTCAGTTGAGCATTTTTTATAATCCTACTCCCCTGTATAAAAAGTTTTGGGTACATAGGAATAACTCTGTATGTCCATCTGTTTTATAGCTCAACTCCTTCTTAATCATTTAATGGTTTTGATGAATTTTACATGAAAGAAAAACATTATGGAGACCAAGTTCATGAAGAAATTTCTTTGCTCATAATACTTAAAGGTTTTTTTAAATACATGTAGTGGTCATTTGAAGGACCTGTGTGCACAACTCCTCTTATACCAGTTAACAGATTTTGATGAAATAATAAGATGAATGAAGTGCATGAATTTACATTGCTGTCTGAAATCATTCTGGAAAAAATAAGTTTACTTTAGTTTTATACTTGACATTAAAGAGTCCAATATATATGAAAACAAGGATATACTTTTTTGAGCTTGCCTTCAATATTCCTTGTTTTCTAGAGTTCAAGTTTGATGTTTCATATTAGTTTATTATTTATCATTGAGTTTATATTTCCAATGGTGCTGGTCAGCAATACATACTGTAGTGTTTTACTCTTGTAGTGTTCTGTGATTGTATTAGGAATGCCTTGAAAAGTATAACAACTTTAATGTTGGTGGTGGTAACTAAATATGTTTTGTACTTTAGTGTAAGTTCATCCATTCTAATTTAATTGAAAAAGCTAGTTGCTTTGTGTGGGACATGAGGTATATATTATTAGGTTTTATTTGTTAGTGCTTATATTCATCTGTATTTGTTCTTGTAACAAAAAAAATAGTGTCAACTCTACCCAAAACATGGGAATTATTCATTGTGGTTTTTGTCTCGCCTGCGACTTTAGTCGCTGAAGGCGAGACATAGGTATTACTTTCCGGCGGCGGCGGCGTAAACTTTTTTGTAAGACTTTTGGTGGAAAATGAATTACAAGAAAAGTATAATAGCTAGGCATCTGATATTTGGTATACAGACAGTTCAGGTTATGGTCTACGCAACTGGCACCATGCCGTTTGACCCTGACCCAAATTTCATGGTTCAGTGACTCTGTGAACTTAGATGTTTTTTCGGGCCAAAAAAACCCTTTGTAAGACTTTTGTGGAAAATGAATTACAAGAAAAGTATAATAGCTAGGCATCTGATATTTGGTATACAGACAGTTCAGGTTATGGTCTACGCAACTGGCACCATGCCATTTGACCCTGACCCAAATTTCATGGTTCATTGACTCTGTTAACTTTGATGTTTTTCAGGCCAAAAAACCTCTAGGTAGGACTTTTGTGGAAAATGAATTAAGTGAAAAGTATAATAGCAAGGCATTTGATATCTGGTATACAGACACTTTGGGTTATGGTCTATGCAACTGGTGCCATGCCATTTGACCTTGACTCCATTTTAATGGTTCAGTGACTCTGTGGACTTAGATGATTTTTTGGATAATTAAAATTTTTGTCGAAAATAAATTAAGTTAAAAGTATAATAGCTAGGCATCTTATATTTGACATACAGACATTTGGGGTTTTGGTCTAAACAACTGACACCATGTGGTGTGACCCTGACCCCATTTTCACGGTTCAATGACTTAGTGAATGGTTTTTTTTTTCATAGTTTCTCAATAACTATGGTATCTAGAACAAACTTCAGACATTTTTGTGATGGATAGGAATTCTGTCATCTGTCTGTCACATGACCTTGACCTTAACTTTTCTGAAGGCCCAGCTAGACCTTCAATGAGTTCTGTGATGGTGCCGACAGGCGAGACACACTTTAGTGTCAACTCTTGTTTTTGTCAATTTCCTTATAATATATGTGAACAAGGCTTAAAAAAAAGTAATGTTTCAATAAAATTTAACATATATACTTGAATACAATTTAATGATTGTAGGCAAGTTTATAGTGCTATGGTTAGAAAATTTTTAGAAATGAGGAGGAAATAAAAAGCAATTGATGATTTATTCTGTTTTAAATACAAATAAATATTAAAAACTTATCATTGATTTTAAACAAAGCAAAAATGACACCACAGTTGAAAGAGACTGACTGACCAGTGGATCCTAAGGGATGGACCATTTGATTTTAATGGCGGGTCGCTATGGTGAAATTTGAAATAAAAAGGCAGGACAGTGCTTTGAATAAAAAAAAAGGAGGGTACTTTTGGCTAAAAATTTTATAACAGCTTTGAAAATAAAAAAATTGGCACACACTTTTTTTTTGCCTGCCAAAATAAATCCAGGCACAGCTTTTTCCAAAAATAAAAAGGCAGGACAAAGAAACTATCAATAACCCCCCCCCCTTAAAAAATCAAATGGTCGCTCCCTAAGAAAACTTGAAGATTGAAATTAACCTTTTAGTCAGGTAGTTGTAGTTTATTGTTTGATTTGTGCAATAATTTTTAATGTAGAAATTTATTTTTGTTATTGACTGATTTATTTATATGGAATGTTTTAAATTGAATAAATTAAGTGTGCTTTAATTTTGACTTGATTTTCTATCTATCATAGAACATACCAGTAAATATACAGCAGACTTGGATTATTTATAAGATGACCATAATATTTATATTTTTTTATTTAATACAATTCTGTGCCAATTATGTGATGACTTGAAAGTAACTATGATAAAACAAGACTATTCAAATTAAAAAAAAATCAGGCCAGTCCTATACTTATTTGGGTATTTTAAAATTCCTTGTTCTATAAATAGAAATAAAATTTCCAATACAAATAGGTCCTGTACGATGTATTGTATTTTGGCATTCTTTAATAAGCATTGCTAACAAGATTCAAGAGGAAATTTTATGGTAAGCTTTTAATGTTCTGTCTTTAGATTATAATATGCCAATGAAGGGGGTTAAACTGCATGAATAAAAAAATAAGGAAAAGCCTCTAGATATGGAATTTTTTCCTTCAATTTAAGTTCACCTCACATAAATGAGGGGGGGGGCTTATGTGATAACCACGTCGTCGGCGTTGGTATCAGCGTCCGCGTCCACTTACAGAAGAATGGTTTAAGTCCATACACCATTACTTTCAAGGCCACGTCAACCATATTAGTATAGAAGAGGCACCTAGTGATTCTTAGCAAGACCACTTGCAGACCATTCCCGCTTACTGAAGAGTGCCACATCAACCATATTGACAAGTATTGTAGGTGCACCTAGTGATGCTAAGCACAATGCATGCTTCGGATGCTGGATGGGACCAACATTTTCTGCATTAATGGTCGTCACATGCAAAGAATGGCTATGGTAGGTGCACTTAAAGATGCTAAACACAATGCATGCTTCGAATGCAGGCTGCGACTTATGATTTCCGCATGGAAGACCACTTACAAAACAATGGTTTATATCCATACCCGTTACTGACAAGTGCCACATTAACCATATTGGCCTAGTAGGTGCGCCTAGTGATGCTAAGCTCATTGCATTTTGACGCTGGCTGGGTCCTATATATTTTGCGCATAGATGACCACGTACAGAAGAATGGTTAATTAAAGTCCATTCCCGCTTACTGGCAATTGCAATATCAGTCATATTTATGGAACGCCGTAACTGCCTTATGGTACTTTATTCTTTATCATGATGAGGTTTTTCTTTATTATGATGAGGGTTTTCTCTATTATGATGAGCTTTTTCTTTATTATGATGAGGTTTTTCTCTATTATGATGAGCTTTTTCTCTATTATGATGAACATTTTCTTTATTATGATGAGCTTTTTCTCTATTATGATGAGCTTTTTCTCTATTATGATGAGGTTTTTCTTTATTATGATGAGCTTAATATACAAGCAATGCCCATGTCGTTGCACTCCTCGATACTATAACGCCCGTGGCTAAATTGTCAGATTTTATATTAAAAACTAAGAGTTATTTCCCTTTAAATACCCAAATTTGAGGATTTTCACATACTTTGCATACATGTATTTTGAACACTTTTAGAGCCAAAATTATAATTGGAAATGGGTAAAATCTAAACCCTTATTTGTCAGATGTCCTCTTTAAAAGTTATCTCTCTCTGAATACTGAACATGATATAATAGTATTTATACAGGTTAGCGATTCAGGCTCTTAATTGTAGAATCACATAAGGGCTATTCCAGAAAAAATGTATGGGGGGTTGGAAGGCACTTTGTATTAATAATAAATGGGTGATGGGTATAAGAGCAACTTTTCACACTATAGTGCACTATAATTCTCAATTACAATTGTCTGGGTGCTGACAAAAACTGCCTTCCAACCCCCCCCCCTACATTTTTTTTGGAATAGCCCTAAGGCAATGTTGCGGGGTTTTTTACTCGTCTACAACACAAGTTGCACATGGCAGGGCACCGTATATTTGATTTTTCAATTAAGCAATATTGATTGTTATGATTTCATTTGTAGAAAAAAAACCTAGCAAAGTCTTATATTTAAAACAAATGCGTTCAGTGAAGCCAGCAGTTGTAAGCAACACAATGAAAATTAAACTAAAATATTTTACCAAATTTTTGTAATCACTGGAAAGATGAAGTTATTTGTTAAAAAAAAGTCTTAACCTAATGTTGTGTTCACATTCTCTTTTAATGTTTACTTATTCAACATGCTGTGGTTGTATGATCCTGTTTCACTAGCCCTTCATTTGCTTGCATTTAGTTATATTTAGAAACGTTTTGTTCTATCTTAATAATGGGAGGGACTTCCCATGTAGATATCAAAGACATATTTAGTGTTCATCTAGTCATAAAATAAACTTGAGTATCTTAGTATTTGTTACCATTTTTCTTTTAATTTGTTCAATAAAAATATTTTATCTGTATGTTTTGTATTCCTCAACCAACTCTTTTTATCCTATATCAAATGATTCTGATGTAATCTTAGTTGTCAAGCTACACAGATATTTAAATATACCCAAAATGCTAAAATAAAATTTTAAGTACTGAAATGACCTTGAAAATCAATTCAAGTAGGGATCAAGGTCTGGATATGGAAATCCATTGTACTACATTTAATTGAAATCCATTGACATATTTAGATTGTAGTGATCATAAGCTTTTCTGCTGAAAATTTCAGTCCCATTAAGACCTTTGACGCATTGCAATCAATAGGGTTCAAGGTCTTTTTATGACATAAGCAACACGACAGGTGCCAAATGTAGAGCAGGATCTGCTTACCCTTCCTGAGCACCTGAGATCACCCCTAGTTTTTGGTGGGGTTTGTGTTGCTCATTATTAAGTTTTCTTTGTTTTGTCTTTTTTCATTTTTACCCAGGTGTTGTCAGTTTATTTTCGATTTATGAGTTTGACCATCCCTCTGGTATCTTTAGTCCCTCTATTATGGATTTTCATTGTACCAAAATGGTTAATATCCATTTAGTAATGTTAATTCTATAGTGTTCACAATGATAATATTGGATGAAGAATTATCAAATGACATTGACCAATGACCTTGAGAATATTAGGGTTCAAGGTCTTGCTATCAACATCCATTGTTCTACGCTTTCTTGACATTCATTGAAATATTTTGATTCTCGGGTGAGTGTTCATAAGGGTTTCTGCTGAAAATTTGAAGTCCATTAACGACCTTGACCTTTGATGCATGACCTTCAAAATAAATAAGGTTCAAGGTCATTTTATGGATATTTCTTGTATCAAGTTGGTTGATAGATATAGAAAAATGTGTTATGAGTACCAATGAGACAACCACACTAAAATCACAATTCATGAAAGTAAACCATTATAGATCATTATAGGTCAAGATACGGTCTTCAACACCTTGGCTCACACCGAACATCAAGCTATAAAGGGTCCCAATAGATTACTAGTGTTTAACCATTCAAACAAGAAACCAATGTCTTAATCTATATAAAAAAACTAGAAACAGGTAACACCTATGAACTACATGAAACTGACAACTACTAAACACCAAATTCCTGACCGGACAGGTGCAAACAATTGCAGCGGGTTTAAATGGTACCAAACCTTCACCCTCGCATAGCACAAGGTCATGCTTTCTCTGGCTTTTTATTGACGTCTTTACACTAAATCCATTGGATGTTTGATGTGTACTGATTGATAATTTAGTCTTAGATGCATGATATTTTTTTATTAGTTTTCTTTTGTAAGGATGTAGAAGTACGCACCCCGCCATGTGCACTTGTATTAGCAGTATTTGTATGTTTATCCATCTGATGAGTTTAGCCTTTTCAAATGATTTTTTATAGTTCGTTCTTAAGTTGTACTGCTACACCACTGTCCCAGGTTAGTGGGAGAGTTGGGGATCCAGATAACATGTTCAGTATATATTAACACCATGACATTCTGTATGTAACGGCATGTCCAAAATCAGGAGTCAGTAATTCAGTGGTTGTTGTTTTTTATGTGTTACATATTTGTTTTTCTTTAATATTTTGTACATAAATGAGTTTTTTCGTTTGAATGGTTTTACATTGTCATTTCAGGGCCTTTTATTGTGGTCTATGCTGTATGTGATTTGCTCATTGTTGAATACCGTGAGGTGACCTACAGTGTACAGTTGTTAAATTTAGTTGGAAAACTAAAAACAAAACTAAAACAGGCGAAGAAATAGACAATGATCATGTAAAATATTACTTGTTATTGTATGCAAAAACGATCACTGAAAAGTTCAATCAGGCTTGTGCAGAAAGGATTTCACAAAGTCATCAATGCCAAAGTTGGTACCTGTCCTATTGAAATTTTCTCTCATTAGTTGGTCATTAATTGCAATGTTCATTGGCTCAAAAATTGGCCTTCCGTCGTCCGTAAGATTAGCCGCATCAACGTTTCCCTCTAATCCATAATCAACTAAATCTCGTTCACTGAGTTGTGTACCAACTGGATTCTGTATTTGACCGGCGATCCAAATATTGATAGGAGATGATTTTGTTGTTCTCATTCTATGGCTTGCCCAAGCTTGAGTCCAAATATCAAGTCTTCTGTTTATTTCATCCATGTAAATGTAGTGCAGGCCTACTAAATGCAGTTCGTTTAGTGGATCTAGAATTCCCTGGTCTTCCAAATGATAGAATAAGTTGTAGAAATAGCTCAAAACACCCTCGTAAACGTCCCTCCATAATCTCTCTATTCTCTGATTGTGCGTGCTTGGGCCTGTAATCATACTGCCGTCACCATGTTTTGTCAACATGAAATCCGCCACAGATACATTTTCTAGTCCCTTATCTGACCGAACCCTTAAGGGTATACCAAAATTCGCCACTCCAGAGAGAAAGCTATTCAATACGGTGGCGGAAGTGTTGTTGTCACGACAATGCAGGAACATAATCAGCCTACTGAACCCATCAACTCCACCCAGTATAATGAATCTCCATCTTACTAATTTATGATTACTGTCTATGTGCCATAAGTGGTTCGGTGCCATCACGTTGTATACACGCCTGTGTAGTCGACCGGTCTTTCTTTCTTGAGTACCAGCATACATGTAGTCTATTCTATGAATGGCATCTCTTAACCTCCATCTTTGTATTTTAATTCCTTGTCCTTTCAGTATTTCCCGCAACATGCGTTCGCCACAACGAGGAAAGTCTACGACAATGCCGGAAAGTATATTGTCAAGGTTGTCTTCATCAATGTCAGAAAAATCTCTTTTCTGTAGTCCAAAATGAGCCATCCGTCGATAGATTGTTCTCTCCGAGAGTTGTAAGAGATTTCCAATGGCCGATATCTTAAAGTCACAATCCAACAACGATTCCAGTACATTTTTGTCGACATGATATTTTGGATGGCCATCCAAACTATCAGTTTTCACAGGTTTCATGCTTCCGTACTTGATGCATTCCATTCGCAGTGTCATCATATGGGCTGGAATGGAAACTCCCAGATATTCCAGTTCATGTTTTGAAAGCATGCTGACAATATTTGGTGTTATTTTTTCTTTATCAAACATTTCCCGCACATGAAGCAAGCCAACTTTCCGAAGAACTTTCAACATTTCTGATTCTGCCATTTTTTCTTTTTGTTTATCTTAATTCTCTTAATTTCCCATAATTCTTTTAATTTCCCATGATTCCCTTCTAACAGCTCATCATAATAGAGAAAAACCTCATATTAAAGAAAAACCTCATCATAATAGAGAAAAACCTCATCATGATAGAGAAAAAGCTCATCATAATAGAGAAAAAGCTCATCATAATAAAGAAAAAGCTCATCATAATAGAGAAAAAGCTCATCATAATAAAGAAAAACCTCATCATAATAAAGAAAAAGCTCATCATAATAGAGAAAAACCTCATCATAATAGAGAAAAAGCTCATCATAATCGAGAAAAACCTCATCATAATAAAGAAAAACCCCATCATGATAAAGAATAAAGTACCATAAGGCAGTTACGGCGTTCCATACATATTGATATTGCAAGTACAGCTTGCAGTGTTCTAGCTAGGATCTGAATAAAGGTAATAACAAAACTACCGAACTTGAATGATCAATCTCATTGTCCAGAGAAAATGACAAAAACGAATCAGTCATACCGGAGAACTGGCGGATCGCAATGGTCCTGACTTGGTACAGGCATTTCAAACGAAATGGTGGGTTAAACCAGGTTTTATGGCGCCAAACCTCCCTCTTCCATTGCGATCTTAGGATCCGGTAATGACCATAGAACACAACATAGTTGTGAGACACAATAGGGATATTGAGGTGATCATCTCAGTACAGCACACCAGTCAAACACTAATTAAAACAATTAACTATCATATCTTTTAACTCAATTTTGAACTTTTCTACTAGTGGCTGATAACGAAGAAAGAATTTTTTTAGTGATCGTATGAGACGTATTTTATTATAGCCCTGCTTCAAAAGTCGGTCACGAAGAAACCGGTGTCTGATCAAAAAATCTGTGAAATGTGTGCAAGCTCTGGCATATCGAATAAGTTGAGAAATATAAACCCCGTATGCAGGAGAAGTTGGTATATTGCTCTGTAGATTAGGAAAATTAATAATTTGAAAATTAAAATCGTCTCGTTTATCGTAAATTTTTGTACTGAGATGACCACCTGGGTCAAATTCGAGGTGCAAATCCAAGAAAGACGTGAAGCAATTAGATTCGGTGGTCTCTTTAATCTCCAATTCCGGAGGATATATTGAAGGAATCCAACTACCAAATGAAGTGTTATTGATAGAAAGGACATCGTCAATATATCTGAATGTAAGATTAAATGACCTTGCCTCTAAATAGAGGGGCGCAGGAAGAGGGCACTTTAGCGCGCGCTCCAGAGTGAAGGGCATCTATAAATGTCTTTTTCTAGTAAACAGTAACAAATTCATGATTTAATCTTTTAATGGTGTTAATAGTTTGCAGAAGTTTATTGTATCTGTATTCTGTAACAAGTTCTTTTTGATTGATATTGACTGTATTGTACATCATGCACTATATTTGCACATGATCACATAAGTCATAGCTTTAGCAATTGTACATCTAATACACATCACAGAAATCAGCCATAATTTTTGGAAGGTAAAATCAGCAAATGTTGCCAAATATGGTGCATCTATAAAAGCAAAATGACAAATAAAAATTATTAACATCCAATATTACTTTAAACTTTATGTTTTTACATAAGCTATCTTATAAGTTAATTAAGTTTGGAGTAAAATATGTTTAAATTTTACGATTTTGTAGAAAAAATATAATTTTGAAAGGGGCATAACTCTGCACCACAATTATAGAAAATTAGAGCATTGCTGACGGGGATGAAAAGATTGATCAATTTGAATTAAAAACTTGTTCAATTTTACAAATACACTGATTGACAGTTATGGCTTGGTACTAATCACAGTTAATTCCTATAGTTCTCACCTGGGGCCATTAATTAGACAGGATGTTTGGTGGATAAATGAAGCCATATACGGTCACACTTACTAATTGGCTTGGGTTAAACAGCTATAATTAAATGACTCAAAGGACATTCAAAGGGAAGAAAAGGGACACAGGGGCGCCCATAGAGGGCAGAGGGGCACACTGTAAAAGGGGCAGGGCGCAGCGCCCCTCTATTTTGGTCTAGCTAGGACACTGGCTTGTGATGCTTAATGCATTTTCCGGATGTTGACTGTGACCTATATTTTTTCGCATGGATTACACTTCAATACTAAACGCACTGTCATTAGTAATTGGTCTTTTAAATAGATATCTTTTTTATAGATTATTATCTGAGATCTTGAAAACTGCAAGTCTCATTTTCGTGAGGGAATGACTTAGATTTTGTTTTGGATTTGACAATATTCCCTCCACTTTCGGTAGAATGAATGGGTGATCGCAAATTACCTGAAGTGATTGAGGGAACCAAGGCTGTGTCGAAAAAAGAGGTGCAACAATCAACGTTGTTGCTTTTTCTTCATACCACACTCAGAACGCTGAAAGGTGGAAATATATAACAATAAAAATAATTCCAAGTAGAAGAAAAGGCATTAACTGCATAAGCATTCACATCTAATTGCACCTAGCACAATGCATGCCGCGGATGCTGTATGTTGCCTTTTCTTTTCACATGGATGACTACTTAAAATTGTTAAAAAGGTTAAAGTCCATTTCCGCTTATCGACTATACTACAAACGAAGTGACTATGTGAGCTTCGTAATCGATAGATCACATATGTTTTATCTCACCTTGTGATGCTATCGCTTGGCATCGACTATTTATACTAAAAACGAAAGAATATGAAATATGTGCCAGAAAGACACGATTTACATATTGAAATGATTTTGATAAATGTACAAAAGCAAAATTACACTGCGTGTGAAGCGCTTTTCTTTACCTTAATCAGACACGCTAGGAGTAGAAAACTTTGAAAACCGGTAGAATATTTGATTTGATAAAACAAAAACAATATTACAGCAATGACCAAACAGATAAATTTATTAAATTTTAAAGACATAGCCAAACGTTGTCACATTTTGGAAATATGTAAACTGTGTCTTTCCAACACATATTCCAGTACTCGAAAATATATAAGAGCATACAACTGAAGCACGGGAAAGCTTTCTACGACCTCCACACGGCATGGACTGAAGCCAAACTCTGAAATAATATTAAAAACGAAAGAATATGAAATATGTGCCAAAAAGACACGATCCACATATTGAAATGATTTTGATAAATGTACAAAAGCAAAATTTCACTGCGTGTGAAGCGCTTTTCTGGATTAACCTTCATCAGACACACTAGGAGTAGAAAATTTGGAAAACCGGTAGAACATTTGATTTGATAAAACAAAAACAGAAGCCCAAAAATATTACAACAATGACCAAACAGATAAATTTATCAAATTTTAAAGAAATAGCCAAACGTTGTCACATTTTGGAAATATGTAAACTGTGTCTTTCCAACAAATATTCCAGTACTCGAAAATATATAAGAACATACAACTGAAGCACGGGGAAGCTTTCTACGACCTCCACACGGCACTAAGCCAAACTCTGAAATAATATTAAAAACGAAGGAATATGAAATATGTGCCAGAAAGACACGATCCACATATTGGAATGATTTTGATACGCTCCCGAAGGGAGCGATAATGGTAGAAATGTCAATATTCTAGTTGTACTATGGGCTCAATTTTCCTTCAACGTCCGGTAAATCACGCGCGGTTTCCCGGACTTTCTGCGTCTTTTTAACACTTTTTTCTTTGAAAATTCCTGACGTCATTAAGCGCACAAAGGACCCACAAGAAAAGCTACTTTGTTTTTATTTTCGAATAAGAATTTGTTTCAATTAATTGCCCAATAAACATTTGAAAACTTATTTTAGCTTGTAAAATATTTAAGGATACGTTCAAACTTCGGGAGCGTCACAGGTTTAACCTGCATCATATTAAATGTACAAAAGCAAAATTTCACTGCGTGTGAAGCGCTTTTCTGGATTAACCTTCATCAGACACGCTAGGAGTAGAAAACTTGGAAAACATTAACATTTCTTTACTTTTTATACCCCGCTACACGAAGTGGCAGGGTATTATGTTTGTCCGTCTGTTTGTCCCCCGAGGTTTCCGACCAATAACTTGAAAACGCGTCAAAGGATTTGAATGTTATTTTGCACAGCTGTTTAGTACAATAAAATACAGGTCAGGTTCGATTTCCAGCATGATCCGAAAACAGTTTTCGAGATATATAGGCCTCTTTGAAAAATCAAATTTCATGAAATTTTGAGTTTCCGACTGATAACATGAAAACGCGTCAAGGGATTCAAATGATATTTTGTACAGCTATTGAGTACAATAAAATACAGGTCAAGCTCGATTTCCAGCATGTTCTGAAAAACAGTTTTCCAGATAGGCCACTTTGAAAAATCAAATTTCATGAAATTTTGAGTTTCCGACTGATACGCTCCCGAAGGGAGCGATAATGGTAGAAATGTCAATATTCTAGTTGTACTATGGACTCAATTTTCCTTCAACGTCCGGTAAATCACGCGCGGTTTCCCGGACTTTCTGCGTCTTTTAACGCTTTTTTCTTTGAAAATTCCTGACGTCATTAAGCGCACAAAGGACCCACAAGAAAAGCTACTTTGTTTTTATTTTCGAATAAGAAATTGTTTCAATTAATTGCCCAATAAACATTTGAAAACTTATTTTAGCTTGTAAAATATTTAAGGATACGTTCAAACTTCGGGAGCGTCACAGGTTTAACCTGCATCATATTAACTTGAAAACACATCAAGGGATTTGAATGATAGCGAGCATCGCAGATGCGAGCCCTACGGCATTGTGTGTGCATGTTTTGAGATGTGCCAGAAATATACTGATGATAAAACCGGAACAGGTTTACTTTTACGGAGTGAAAAAAATAATAGGCACGGAGCAAGTAAAACAATCAACCCTCTGGGCTTATAAAAAATACATCATAATATGTTATGCAAAAATATAAAAATTGAAATTCAAAAACAGTGATAAAAACCCTCATTCATCCACTTGTTTATTTTTAAACACAGATTTTTATTTAAACACCATTCGGTCTTTTCCGTTGAAAAACGATTTTCCGGAAATTACCGAGCTAGCTTTTGGCAACATCGTGCCATTGACTAGAATACTAAATGCATGATACTGACCAGCTTTGTTTAATTCTAAGTAAGATATAAGATAAAGAAATACATAAATTTACTGAATCATCGAAAACCTACTCATAATAATAAATAAAAGGTTCTTACCTGAAAATGAAAGAAGATCGAGTCCCATCCTGTGGGGTTTCACTCACTTTCCTCAATCCTGCATGATATTTTTACTTTACCATTATTTCCGCCAGGTTTCTTAATGCACCTTCTGTTACCAATGCTTCAAATAAAACACGGATACTTAGAAAATCTCACAAAACCTGACAGAATCTGAATGTTGTTTTGGTCTGCTGAAGAAGCACGAAACACTCTGACAAGGAAATGACGTCACGTAATCCATGAAATGCATAATTTCGTCCCCGCTTAATGTCGTCCCAGAATGTTACAGGATTTATTATTTGCTATTGAATTTCTAATAAGTAGTTATTGATCCCAGATATTTTAACAACAACTTTCTCAAGTGTATATGATTTGGGTTTGGTGGGGTCCGACTTTGCTACTATTTAATTCCTTTTTTAAAAGTTCCCTCTTTACTTTAAACTTAGCGGGTAGAGCACATGGATTTATTTTTAAAAGATATATAGATTTTCGATGCTCGCTAAAAAGGCAGGGCCTTAATCATATTATTTTTCACAGTTGTTTATTACAATTAAATACAGGTCAAGATCAATTTCCAGCATGATCTGAAAAATAGTTTTTGAGATTGGCCACTTTGAAAAATCAAATTTTATTAACTTTTGATATTATATCGTGGCGGGGTATTCTAGTTGGTGTGTGACCCGGTGGTTTCTTTCCCCGAGGTTGACCTTACTTTTCGAGGGGAAAGAAATGCCGGGTCACATATCATCTAGGGTGATAACTGTTATATTATATCGAATATTTAAATGAAACAATTTAATTTTTAATTTTAAACATATTTCGAGCATTTTAATCTATATTCATGTGAAAAAATACAGCAGATACAATATTGAAGAAAAATCGTGGGGCCACATGCAAATTCTCACGAAAGGGTGACCTTACCATGCGACCCAACGATTACAGGTTGACCCAGCGAAATATCACATGTCACGTGAAAACCTCTAAGCGAATCACAATAACGATTTTTATATGAGTATATAATATCACTTAATGTCCCATTACATGCCTTTTTTTTAACAATATCATCTCCTCTGAATCTAATGTACAAAATTCAATGAAGCTTGTGTGATTGATCCTTTGGGTGCATGTTCTCCACAATGTTGTGTTTCGATTTTTGGCTCACCTGGACCTTCATGTGAGCTATTGCAATCACTTGGCGTCCCTCGTCGTCTGTTAACAATTTTTCAAAATTCTTCTCCTTTGAAACTACTGAACAGAATTTAATGAAACTTATTATGGTTGATCTTTAGGGTGTTCTGCACAAAATATGTGTTTCGATTTTTGATCAGTCAAAAACATGGCCGTGATGCTAAAAATAGACCGGGGGGCAGGCTACTGTTTTGGCTTGTAAAACAAAAAGTATAAAAGGTAAAGCAAATCTGATGCAACCCTCCCTCTTCAGCATCGAAAGTTCTGCAAAAGTCCCCATTGGGTCGAAGCTGTCAGATTACCCCTTATAGGGGTTTACATGTATGTCCCTTTGAATGTAAAAAATAGCAACTAGATAATGTGTCTATGAGCCACAGGATGGCCCTCCCGTTTTTGAAATATCATTGACCCTCAATGTGTATTTATTGGGATATGGACCTTTAGCAAGAAATTAATTAAAAGTGTCCATGTGTAAAATATAGGTCGCTGTGACCTTATTTCTGGTGGGTGGTGCCATGTTACCAAGACGCATCGAGTAGTGAAATATTATTGACCCCTAACATGTAGTATTCAAGATATGGACCTTAACCAAGAACTTAACCAAAGTCATTCATGCAAAAAATATAGGTCACAGTGACCTAATTTTTATTGGGTGGTGTCATGTTACCCAAGACACATCTAGTGGTGAAATACCATTGACCATCAACATGTAGTATCTGAGATATGGACCTTAACCAAGAACTTAACCAAAGTCATTCATGTGTAAAATATAGGTCACAGTGACATAATTTCTAGTGGGTGGTGTCACCTTACCTAAGACCCATCTAGTAGTAAAATATCATTGACCCCCAACATCTAGTATCCGAGTAATGGACCTTAACCAAGAACTTAACCAAAGTGTTACAGACGTACGTACGTACGGACGGACAAGGGTAAAACTATATGTCCGATCCACATACGTGGTCGGGCCATAAAAATATTGCAGATAGAGAAAAGCCGTTGCTTGCTTAAATCTTCAGCTCACTTGACTTACAAAAGTCTCCATTGAGTGAAGGATTCCTTGGCAAAATGTAGATGGAAAGTCCACTAAAGAATGCATAAGTGTCAAAAATCTTTGTCAGTAAGCCATAGGCTATATACATGTGTCCAGGACAATTGACTATCCATATTGGGCCAAATGTACAGGGTTCAACAAGTTGCGGTCATATCATGTTACGCTCGGCGAAGCTTCAAAACGCTCTGGTCTCTTTACAAAGGATGGAACCAGGTTTTTTTGTCTCGCCGGCGACGGCGTAAACTTTTTTGTAAGACTTTTGTGGAAAATGAATTCCAAGAAAAGTATAGTAGCTAGGCATCTGATATTTGGTATACAGACAGTTGGGGTTATGGTTTACGCAACTGGCACCATGCCGTTTGACCCTGACCCCAATTTCATGGTTCAACGACTCTGTGAACTAGATGTTTTTTTCGGGCCAAAATACCCAATTGTAAGACTTTTGTGGAAAATGAATTAAGTGAAAACTATAATAGCTAGGCATCTCATAGCTGGTATACGGGCACTTTAAGGTATGGTCTATGCAACAGGTGCCATGCCGTTTGACCCTGACCCCATTTTCATGGTTCACTGACTCTGTGAACTCAGAGTATTTTTGGGGCAAAAAAACGTCTTTGTAAGACTTTTTAGGAAAATGAATTAAGTGAAAAGTATAATAGTTAGGCATCTGATATCTGGTATACATACATTTAGGGCTATGGTCTATGCAACTGGTGCCATGCCGTTTGACCTTGACCCATTTTCATGGTTCAGTGACTAAATGGACTTAGATGATTTTTTGGGCCAAAAAACTCTTTGTAAGACTTTTGTGGAAAGTGAATTGAGTGAAAAGTATAATAGCTAGGCATCTGATATCTGGTATACAGACACCTGGAGTTATGATCTATGCAACTGAAACCATGTCCTGTGACCTTGACACAATATTCATGGTTCAGTGACTCTGTCGACTTAGATTTTTTGGAACAATTAAACATTTTGTGGAAAATAAATTAAGTTAAAAGTATAATAGCTAGGCATCTGATATTTGGTATACAGACATTCGGGGTTTTAGTCTACACAATTGACACCATTTCATGTGACCATGACCTCATTTTCACGGTTTACTGACTTTGTGAACTTAGATGATTTTTAGGTGGAGAATGAGTTAAGTGAAAAGTATAATATTATAGCTAGGCATCTAATATTTGGGAATTATGGTATACACAACTGACGTCACCATGTAATGTGACTTTGACCCCATTTTCATGGTTGATTGACTTAGTTAATGTTGGTCTTTTTTCATTGTTTCTCAATAACTATGGTATCTAGAACACACTTCAGACATTTTTGTGATGGTTAAATGGAATTCTATCACCTGTCACATGACCTTGACCTTAACTTTTCTGAAGGCCCGCTAGACCTTCAATGAGTTCTGTGATGGTGCCGACAGGCGAGACATACTTTATAGGTGTCAACTCTTGTTTAAAGAGGTGTCCGCCTTTCAAGTAGTCTATCATTGACACCGGATATTGAAAACCATCGAAGCGTAAAAACTATGGATATTAGACCTAGATTATTTGTCCTTTATGTGCCTCTTATAGTATGAAGCAAATCTTAAACGGAGTTTTCTGATTCATGAGACGTTTACGAATTTGTTTCTCTTCATTTGATTATTAATAATTGTTTTGGTTTTTTTTCATGTAAAAATATACATAATTAGGTTGACTCGCTGGTATCTGTCAAAAGTAGCACTCGTAGTTTCTAAGCAATCAAATCGTTCATTTAAGAGCTGCTACGTCATGTGCCTTCCGTCGAAAATTAACAGGTATTGAATGCCAACCGATTTTGCTTAATTAAGAAATGCTCTATTTTCTACTATTCTAAAAAAAATATATTTTGACCGGTGTACGGCCCCTGTACGGCAAATTGCGTACTCGAGCTATTCAACTGTACAGCGGTTTGCTAGAGTGGTTTACGGCGGATTGGTGTGTATAGAAATAATTCTATTAGGATAGGACATGAGCTTGGAATAGGTATCTGAATGATGTAGATTTTATAAGCATGTGGATTTTCTTTTAATGAGTCCCATAATACTTTTCAAGTGGCCTTGGTCACTTGTTGTTGGATGTGTTTTGAGAATGACAGATGTCCATCCACCATTACTCCTATTGTATGTTGCTTTGATCCTAATGGACGTAATTATGCTAATAAAGATTTATATTGTTTTTTCACCTTTAAACTGATTTTTATGGGCGGTAAAACAAAATTTAAATGCTGCACATATATGAATCACGTACGCGTATGGTGGTGTATACCCTGCTTTCAAAAACGCAAACAAAAGCTTTGGCGTTGGCCGTGCAGCGATGTGGGCTTTATAACTACATATACATCCGGGTTATCTTTATACATGAATGTCGATCGGTTTTTTCTAGAGATTGCGAAAGCTAGAGACGCGTACACCTTAGGAGTACATGTATGTTTTATAAAGACTAGTCTAAAAACGAATAGCCGAACTTGACTCAGACTTTGAAAAAAAGCAATGTTTAAACATTTACAGAACAGGAATTTTTCAAATAAAATGTTCCTTATTAGACTTGACGAACATCGTGGGTGACTACTTATTTTTATTTTTATTTTTCACTTTTTAATTTTCATGATTGTTATCATGCCGAACTTTTTTATCTAGTCTGATATGATTTTTATTGACCAACGTAAGAGTCTTGACCAAAGGCGGATCTAGGACCAGCGTACCGGGCGCCCCCCCCCCTGTTTGACAAAAAAAAATTTGGTTAGGAACTGTATGGAACAAGAGGTACCAGAAGGTTTTTGATAATTGCCCCCCCCCCTCCCCCGTTTAAAAATTTCTGTATCCGCCGTTGAGACGTTCTTGAAGACTTCTAGTAAATCAAATTATTTAGGGAGAAGGACCACTTGAAAGGGGGGGCTTGTGTTTTTTCTCTTGGTCAGAAAAAAAAATGTTTATTTTTCGAAGGCAGAATATTTTTATCATAAATATTTTATATGACAGAAATCCTTCTTTAACGTTAATATTTTTTTTTCTAACCCTCTGCTGCCAAAATATTTTTTTCATTAAAAAATAGAGATCTTTGCGCATGCTCGGACAACACAGCTGATCTTCTGACGGCTAAGTACCAATAGTATAAAACCTCATAACAACAAAATGTTCTACTATGCTATCTTTATACTTACACTTAGAAGAAAATGAGATGTGGAATAAGTGTACGCGACACAACCTACATTATAAACGCATATTTTAAATATCCACAATGGAAAACAGCCAGCAGCCTTCAATGTGACCAGCGGTCGCTGCTCGCTGTTTTTCAATTGGCCCCTGGATTGAAAATAAAATACATATGATTCAAGCCCAATCCCAAAGTGCATTGAAAGACCCTCTTCTTGACAAAAAACAATTAACAAAAATTCGACTAAATACAAACATAAGCTTTGATAAAGATTCCTGGCTTAGGACAGGCACATTAAAATGTGGCGGGGTTAAACTAGTTTTTTGGCGCCAACCTTCCCCCTAATGATAATCAATAACAAAGCACAAACTAACACACAGTAAAAATCAAATCGATAGAAGTTCAATTCAATAAGAGAGTATCTGAGACAAAAGGACAACAGGTAATTAACGGGACGTAAAGATACTCTCTTGAGAACACTCGAAGTTACTGACAGCTAGCTAAGAAGCATCCATCGACTGATGTAAAAAAATCAAGTATGTCGATTTTAAATCCGACACAACACGTCAAACACTTGATTTGATGATGCATCATCACACAAAACCGACACACTTGACCGCTGTAATGCTCAAAAATGACATAAGTGTAAAAAGGCAATTAACATTTTAAAGTAAGTATCAAATTATCAATATTTTTACCAAAGAAGACTAAATTCAAAGATTTTACTAAAATATCCATTTCATAACCTTTATTTAATAAAGTTTTAAGCCAATTTTGCATTCCCAACGGATTGTTTTTGAATTTATTTGCTCTATAAACAACATTACCGTAGAAATCTGGATGGGATATTCCCTTTACAATCAAAAGTCGTCGTGTACAGTTAAATTTTCCAATAAGGTATAGATATTTATGATAAAACTTAGTAAACGACTTCACTAATTTGTGGTAACGATATCCTTGTTTTAGTAATTTTTTTGTAATACACTGGTTTTTATCATTAAAATCAGACACACCACTGCAGATCCGAGCATATCTTACCAACTGTGAAATATATACTCCGTAAGACGGAGCAAGTGGTACATCTCTTACCATCTGGACCAGACAGGCTTTCATGGTACATCACATAAAAGTAAATCCTAGCCATAAATACCAACATTCCCACCAGGACTCAATTTACTCACATGACGCCATAGAAGGAGTGAACATATACTTAACAGAATGCCTTAGTAACCCAATTACAGCAACAACACAAACTTACTTTTGGATAAGGAATGTCAAAAAACGCATTCAATTAACACAGCCAGAACACTCAATCACAAGAGATAGGAGTTCACAAAGACTCTTGCTACTCTTACTTAGTGGCTTAGAAACAAACCCAGGCCCTAGACGACCAAGATTCCCATGCACAATCTGCCAAAAAGCATGCAAATTAGAATCAATAGCCTGTGACGACTGTGACAAATGGACACACAGAAATTGCATAGGAATGTCTACAACAGAATTCAGCAATTTAGGCAAGAGCGAAGACACATGGACATGTCCATCATGCTCAAAACCCAACAACTCTTCGACAAAAGTATATTTTATACCAAGTGGAGAAGACAGCAAAAATACCTCCATGAATATATCTACTAATCCGTTATTGCTAGACAGTATATCAGACATATCATCAACATCAGGATCAAGTATTAACTCACCATCTTTCAACACAACATCATTCAGTGCAGATATTCCATTTATGACATCATCACCTAAACCGGCAAAAACGAAACCAACCCCTAAGAAACAACTAAGACTGCTGAACATCAACTTCCAGAGTCTAAGAAAAAAGGGTAAACTTCTAGAGGCAATTATAGAATCAACTGATCCTGACATAATATTGGGCACAGAAACATGGCTAGATCCAAGCATTAAGTCCAGTGAAATATTTCCTGATTACCTTCAATACGACATCGAACGAAGGGATCGCCCAAAAGACCCACATGGGGGAGTATTGATAGCAGCCAAACAATCATTACAACTAGGGAACATAATAAAAAGCAGTGAGATAGAACTATTAACTGGCACAATCGCCCTAGAAGGAAAAAAGAAAATGCTTATTGGTGCATTTTATCGCCCTCCTGATAAAACAGATGACACCTACCTCAATACCGTTAAAGAAGAAATAAGCACTATCAGATCAAAAAATCAAAAAAACATCTTCTTGATTGGAGGCGACTTCAACCTACCAGATATAAATTGGCAAGAACAGACCATCACTCATAGACAGTACCCCACAAAAACCAGTCAAGCATTTTTAGACATCGTAGCTGATAACGGTTTAAAACAAATCGTAGACTTCTCAACACGCAAAGAAAACACTTTGGATTTAATACTTACCTCTCATCCATCATTCAAACTAAGATGTAAACCTTTACCATCAATAGGAAACAGCGACCACGAAATCGTCTTACTTGATATAGCATGTAAACCTCTTAAACCAAAACCAGCTAAAAGAAAGATATACCTGTGGAAAAAGGCAGATATATATAAGATAAAGGAAGACCTCGAAACGTTCAAGACATCTTTTAAAAATACCTGCAACAGAACTGTAGAATCCATGTGGCAAAGCTTCAAATCTGAAATTCAAAAAACCATTGAGAAGCGAGTACCAACAAAAATGACTCAAGGTAGACACACACATCCATGGATGAACACAGCAATAAGACGAAAGATCAACCGAAAACAAAAGGCGCACAAGAAAGCTAGGAAAACTAAAAAGAAAAGAGACCACGACAGATACAAGAGACTAAGAAAAGAAGTACAATGGGAAGTACGACAAGCCAATAAGAAATACATGGAAGAAGTCAGCTCCAACTACAAGGACAACTCCAAGAAATTCTGGTCCTATATCAAAAGCAAAGGACAGGAATGGACAGGAGTAGCACCATTAAAGAACAAACTGGGTTTCCTTCAAAGCGACAACAAAAGCAAAGCTAACATTCTCAACGACCAATTCCAGTTAGTATTTACAAAAGAGAACCTGAACAACTTCCCAAATAAAGGGAAAAGTCCATATACCACCATGGCTGACATACAAATCAATGTAAAAGGAGTCCACAAATTATTGAAGAACCTGAAACCACATAAGGCAACTGGACCAGATGCTATACCATCCTTTATACTAAAGACAGCAGCAGACCAACTTTCTCCTATTCTTACAGAACTGTACCAAGCATCCCTTAACACTGGAGAAGTCCCTCAAGATTGGAAAGATGCAAATGTAGTCCCACTTTTCAAAAAGGATGAAAGACATTTAGCATCAAACTACAGACCTGTATCACTTACCTCCATTACATGCAAAGTCTTGGAACACATTATACACAGCAGCATAATGGACCATTTCGACAGACACAAAATTCTTACAACTGCACAGCATGGATTCCGCAAACGACGATCTTGCGAATCCCAACTAATCATCACCATCCATGATATTGCATCAAAATTAAAAAGTAACAGCCAGGTAGATATCATCCTACTAGATTTCGCTAAAGCGTTTGATAAAGTGCCACACCATCGCCTACTACACAAACTTGAGTACTACGGAGTAAATCCTAAAGCAAACAGGTGGATAAAATCTTTTCTACAAAACAGAATGCAAAGCGTTATTCTGGAAGGAGCAGCGTCTGAACAAGTACCAGTACTCTCTGGTGTTCCTCAAGGAACAGTCCTTGGACCCCTACTGTTCCTGGCCTACATAAATGACATGCCAGAAACAACAACATCATCAGAGACCAAACTTTTTGCAGACGACAGCCTTCTCTACAGAACTATCAGTAACCAAGCAGATAGTGACCTACTACAGAAAGATCTCACATCATTAGAGGACTGGGAAGATAAATGGCAAATGAGCTTCAATGCAAAAAAATGCATTGTAATTAGAATACATCCCAAGAATCGTCCTGTAATACCAACGAATTACAAATTACACGGACACACACTGGACACGGTTGAAGCAAGTAAATACCTAGGAGTTACCATCAGCAATAATTTAACTTGGGACAGACACATCGACAATATAGTGGGAAAAGGAAACAAAACACTAGGCTTCATACGACGTAACCTTATGACTGCACTAAACCGGTTAAAGCAGCAGCATATTCAACAATAGTAAGACCTTCGCTTGAGTATGCTTGTACAGTATGGGACCCCACGAAACAGGCTAAAATAAAATCAATCGAACAAGTACAGAAAAGAGCCGCAAGATTTGTTAATAACAACTACACAGACCGCACACCTGGCTGTGTAACAAAAATGGTATCATCTTTAAAATGGGAAAGCCTGGATCGAAGACCGCAGGAAACAAAATAGGCTATGTATGCTGTTCAAAATCCAACATGATCTCAGTAATAGACATAGATAGGCACCAATATCTGACGCCAAACGATAGCAGGACCAGAGGTAAAAACCGCTTCTACCAAGAAAGGGCCACAACAGACGCCTTCGGACAATCATTCTTCCCAAGGACCATTAGAGAATGGAACCAACTGCCAAATTCAGCAACATCCGCTGACACAGTTGATGGATTCAGAGCTGCCCTTAAGGCAAACATTTAGACAATTACACCCTGTACATAGTTTTAATTGTAATATATAGAGAACGTTTTATCCTGTAAATAGCCAGAGAAAACTTTCTGTGTTGTCCGACATTGCGATAGTTTTCGCGGAACCTCCTACATTCAAAACTGAATTCGGTTCCTTACCCGGAAGAAGAAGAAGAATATTTTCAGAATATTTTTTTTTGAAAAAAATTAAAGAAGCCGAATATCTAAGAGACCGACCATATTTAACTTGAAAAAGGGGGCCTTTTCCGAAGTTAAATATGGTAGGTCCCTTCCCAGCAGGCAAAAGACGTCACCCTGACGTCTTTTTTTGGTTGAATTTTGGTTGCGACGTCATTCAACCAAATATCGACCTAAAAAAGACGTCTTTTCACAGACGTGAAAAAGACGTCGTAAAAAGACGTCTTTATGACGTCTTTTTCTGGTTTCGTCGCAACTACAACATAAATGTAACGTCTTATCTGTAGCTAAAATTCAACTTCTCTTTTTGGACGTCTTTAATACGTCTGTTTTTATACCAAAATCGGAACATACTGCATATGATTACAATTTACTCAATTCGTCGTTTTTCTTAAAGTGAAAATCGACAATATAATACATGTATGTGATGAAAATACCTATACTATAATATATATATACACATAATTTCATAATTGTGCAACTAATAAGCACGACGTGAAAAGGGGGGGGGGGTATTCCTCCTAATATCCATGATATTAAATCTTATTGAAAATCTATTACCTATTAACAACAACATAACAATAGTAGTTTGTGTTACTTTTAATTTTGATTTACGTGTATCATGTGTAAATAAAAGAATGATTTAATATATCATGATTATCGTCATTCTAACGCGTTTTTCGAAAGATAGGCATGCGCACAACAAATTACTACCAGAGTTTGAAAATTTGAATGTGTGATGATATCGACTGCTGACAAGGATTCATAAACCATTTCGGTAAGAAAATATTATTTTTAAAAATATATGTCATAATAACTGGGCAAATTAAATTTATGTTTGATTTTTAAATTATTGATACATAGTATAAAATGAAGTAGAAAGTAGGAAATATTATGTTTCAGTTGACAAAACATCTTTGCAAAAACGTAAAGAAAATGAACATGTACGCATCATGTGTTTGTACAGCTCACAGGGGTAAAGCTACATACAGCATAATCTCAGAATACATTGATAAAATTATATTGATTGTATTTATAACACTACATTGTTTTAAACATATGAGTTTGTGAGACAAAATAGAGACACACGATTCTATTCCTGCATCACGCCACACAACCAAACTAATTAAGATAAAAATGTCTATTCTTAGAACATTTTATCTTTATCAGTTATCTCAAGGCAGTTTGATTGCACACTAATTTTACAAGTATTTATAATGTTGTAGATAAGAAGGCACAACTTTCATACATTTACCAAGTGTTTTTATACAGCTTGTGCATGTTTTTTTTCCAGATAGACATATTATATCTGTGCATTTAATGAGAATTGTGGATGCCACTAGCTTGTTAATTGGAATTGAAAACATGAAAAAGGTAGAGTTTTGCATATTCATAAAAATAATTTTTGACTACAGATAATAAATGTGTGATAAAAATTAATAATTGTATGTTAGAAAAGATCGACTATAAATTGTCAAAATAACGGATAATCTTTTGCCATTGTTATAATAGTTAATTCTGAGTATTATTACATGTAAAGAGTTTTTTTTAGCTTCAGCATCAACTGTGCTTATCCATATCAAAAGAAATTATTCTGCTATATTGTTCAATCCCTGACTTTGTTTTTATTGCAGGGTCAGGAAAAAATGAAGAACATAACAAACAAACAACATTGATGGAATGTGAATTGACAACTGAAATGGGACCAAAATTACAAGAACATTAATTGGATTTTATATTTGACTACTTGTGAATTAGTGTTAAAAAACAAAACTTGGACTACTGACTGCATTTTGAATTCCTATCTGTGTGTAGAATTTTCTCATATAAAAATGTATAATTGTTATTGTTTTATTTTCCTTTTTTCAATTTTAAAATTACAGTTTGAAATGTTGAATCATGTACAAGTAATCATATAAGATAATTCACCACTCAAAAAAAACCAAAACCAATTTTACTGCTCGATGTACATGATGTAATACAAACTTATTAAAAAGATTGTAAAAACATTTAAAAAACAAAACAAAACACACATGAAAAAAGACATTGTACAGAATAAAAAAGAGGTTGAATAGCCGTCTAAAAAAACGTTGAAAAGACGTCACAAAAAGACGTTGAAAAGACATCTCAAAAAGACGTTGAAAAGACATCTCAAAAAGACGTTGAAAAGACGTCTCAAAAAGACGTTGAAAAGACGTCTCAAAAAGACGTCTTTCCTTATATCAAATTCAACCAGAAAAAGACGTCTTCCTGACGTCTCAAAAAGACGTCTTTTCAACGTAAAAACGACCAATTTTGCCTGCTGGGTTAGATACTTCGCTAACCACGTTTGAATGTAAGGGCAATGAAATAATAATAGACGCTGATTTTCATTTTTTTTTACCGAGACAACTGCCTCGGTTGCCTTAGACAAAGCTACGCTAATGTTAACTTAGCCATCAGTCCCACGCTTTTGTTAGCTTCAAATAATGATTTAGAAAAAATCGACTTTGAAAAAAATCGACCCCCACTCTATCTGAGACAATTTTCTCAGACTCTATATAACACCCATACATGCCATAGAGTAGGGGGTCATTTTTTCGTGATACGTGTGTCTAGTAACTATAGATCGTCTTCATCATTTTGACGCATATATTTAAACGTGACTGAAAGTTCCCTCAATCCCCTCAATTCCGGAAGCGGAAGTTGATAAAAAATACTATTTTAAGAAAAGGGTTTTCCAAAGAAAAATGGATGAATGACATTTCATTAAATATCGCAAGTGGGGTAACTTAATCGAAAACGAAAGTTAGTGCAGTGTTAGTAATACTCTATTTTATTCACTTACATCACATTTTCTCCGTTACTCATTTAAGCTACTTCTCGGTAAGTTTACTTAAAAAAAAACTTATAAAAAAAATTCAAGAAGTAGAACGTTGCCATGATATTGAAAGGGCCTTGTACATGTACATTTTTTAAACATATTTACTTTAATATGAGCCAGGTTTAACGTGTGACTCTCCCGAAGTTACATTGATCTTTGAATATTTTTCATGATGTATCTATTTTAAAATGTTTATGAATTGAAACAATTTGTATTCGAAAATAAAAAAAATACTAGCTTTTCTTCCGCCAGTTCCAGGTCCCGCGTGTGCTTAATGACGTTTGAAATTTTCAAAGAAATAAGCGTTAAAAAGACGCCGAAAGTTCGGGAAAACAAGCGTGAAATACCGGACGTTGAAGGAAAATTCAGCTCATAGTACAACTAAATTGTTGACATATCTACCATTAAAGGGAGCGTATAATTAGGCCTTAATATTACCCTCCACTTATAGTTTTAGACATATTAAAAGTAATGAACCAAGCCCTGTGGAACATACATGTATACTCATGGACAAAAGAAATGTTACATATTTTATATTAAAGGAAATTTGTAAAACAATATAAAACTACATTATTATTGACAGAAATTAAAAGAAATGGCTGAATGTTATCCGAAAAAGATAAACAGGGAATTTTGATTGACCTCTATTTTAAGCATTCGACATTCAAAGATGAAAACATGAATATCCAAATTCACATTTCTGGTTTACTCGTAACCTGTAAAAATGTGAAATGACTAAGAAGACAATCATGGTACCTTTAAATCATTTTTTCTGAAATCAGGGGTGATGGAAATTGAGAATTTAATGAATTCTTGTTGATTTACAAACTGTAAATAACCACTTCCGGTTGCCGTCAGACACCTTGAAATCCCCACTAACCCAAAACACTTTAGTATCCGAATAATTTTTTTGTTCCAAATCTACCCACTACTACGGACAAAACAAAAGGTAAAAATAGTTGTCTTTGAAATCATTTCTTCGAATGAAAATTAACATTCACACTCCCCGCCTGACCCTATCAACTTTCTGAAAAATGTTTTAGACAATGGATGTTTATAAACTTTTGTGTTTTTCTTTCAATTCAATACACAACGGGACATTTAATTTGACTTTTCGGACAAAAAGATCAAATCTTCGATACAAATTTTCCGATTCATTGGTTTTTAAGAAAATCAAAATGGCGGCTTCTTTTTTCACCATTTTCAACAAGTTTTCCTTGATGAACCTTGGTAAGGCTACGTTTTTTGACAATAAAATAAGTAAATGACAAAAAACTTTTAATGTTTCATTGTTGGCATTAATTTTCGGGGTGTAGCGTTTCTTTTGTCCATGCATATATTAAAACTATTTTAGCTCCTGTAGCTACAATGCTTTTCTTCAAGCTGTTGAAATAACAAAAAAATTATTAATATATAGAAATGGTGGACCTAAATTATTTAACTTAATTGACACCACAAGCAAAATATAAGATATATATATAATATGAGAAAGGCATTGCCTTAAAAGCTCGCGTAGATAATTCCATTGACAATTTCGAATTATGCCTGGGACGAGATAATTTGGGATGATGTATTACTATTTCCCGCAATTTTTCAGCACGCGCAGACATTTTCGAAAACTTCCGAAAATCGAATGTTTCCGGACAGAACGATTTTTCTTCCATAGTATTTTGAGTCTCGTGCAATTTGGCAGACTCTCTACAATAGTGAGCTTCGCTTCGCTCGCATATAAACACAGAATAGAAAAAAAGTAAATAAGGAATGTTAAATAAACTTTTAAGGACATTGATATAATGTCTATAACATGTATAAAATGATCAGATGATTCAAAGACCTGGTATAAATTTATATTTCAAACGAACAAATGTGCATCTGAGTACAATGTATTATAATTTCATCATGTCTTTATTTATTTTAGGAAAATACGCTCAGAAATATTGTATCATCCTTTCTCAGTGTTCTGAAATATAGATGCAGAGTGTAATATTATCATCTCAAGAAAAACTTTGGAGAAAAGTATTATTAATCTATCAGCTTGTTCGAATTCCTAGTCATGAAAAGAGGGTTTTGCCAATTTTTAACGGAAGAGTCCTACACTAAGAACTGTATGTATCTTGCAGTATGTATTATTCTCGTGACATCAATTTTTTTCTTGATTATCAGTAACATTTTGAAAGGCTTTGAAAATCAAGACAGCAAAACAATAATTTATTGCACTGAAGAAGATTTCAACTGGAATACTGATTTGTTTTTACCTTCTAAAACATATTTAAAACTGATCAAAGAGTTTGAACTGTATAAGATTCCTCGAGTGTTATACACCATTTTTAGTCACTTTCATGACCTAGATAAAAGTGACAATTCAAACACTTCTTGTTATTATTGTGGAGAGACACACCATTGTGAAGAAATTAATTCAGAGGAAATAGAAGAAGAAAACGAAAAAAATATTTCAAAAGGAAAATTTGCTTTACCTGCTCAAATTTATCTTAAAGCTATTGAAGCAAATTTAGTTGGTCTAAAACCAGAGGAAATCCACCTAAGAGGTGTTGAAGATAATAAACATCTAAAACATTGTGAAAGGTATCAAGGAATTTCTAGGATTTTTATCAGTCATCAGTAAGTGACCTTTGAGCTTTACATTACATAGATTGGATTTCTTTGGGCTGAAGTTGCTTTGAATTGGAATTGTATTATAAACATTATTAGCTGATCTCAATATTTTTTATTATAGCTGCATTGTAATTATTCAACATTATACATTGACATTTAGGATTTTGGGTTAATTTTATATCAAGATACCAATTATTTGTGCCTTTCTAAAGTGTTTTGTATACTTGTATCTATACTACTGTAGCCATGGCAGAGGGATATTCACAATCGTTTAAAAACCTATTTTCAAATGAGTCATTGCGACAGAACTCATTTTTAGTCAACAACTGGCCTAAAACAGCTCCAGTTTGGCCTATTCTATTAGTTCGTGCTGGATTCTACTACAAAGGAGAAAAAATGAATGTGACTTGCTTCAGTTGTGGTTTGGAGACCTCTGTTTCAGACTGGACTAGGAATGTACATCCACAACAGATGCATTTTAAGCTCAACCCTGACTGTGAGTTTATTAGAATGGTGCTTAAGCCGGAAGGAGGTCCACAGGCATTTAATGATCAGAAAAAGTGGCAAGGTGAAATGCAAAATCAACAGTCAAATGTATTTATAGAAACAGAAAAATCACGAATAGAATCAGATGGAACAGCAGTTTTAAAACATATAGATCAACCTATTACTACTGTTAAAGAGTTAAGTCGTGAGAACGATCAATCTAACACTCATCCGTCACAACTTGTGCTAGACTCAACAAAGTATTCAGTTGATAGTGGAATTGGAGACAGTAATAGAATCAGTCAAGCCTCAGATTTTTCATCAACAAACTTAATAAGTGCCATTTCATATGACTCTGCCTCTGCACGTGATAGATCTCAAGATACTCTTCTTATAAGTGGAAGCTACGCCAATTATCAAACCCAATCATCTATCGCACAAAATTCCCGTCCTCCATCAAATTTCGCTAGTTTGCCCCATAATATGGAAATTGAGTCTGACAATGTTGAAACTCAAGGATTGCAGTATAAACATCCTGAAAAGGAGACAATACAATCAAGAGTAGATACTTATGGTTCATGGCCACATACAGCTATACAGCCAGTTAGTTATCTGGCAATTGCTGGGTTCTTTTACACAAGTATGTATAACTTAATTTGATTTTTCTCTGTTTTGATTTTTTTTTACTGACCTCTGATCATGTAACCCATAGTTACCCATAGTGTTCTGGATTATGGAATTTTAATATAAATCCTTACCAAACAGGCCTTGATTCATTTTTTTTTATATTAAATACATGTACTAATAATGGTTTATTTGAGTCATGAAAAATCATAAAAGTTTAGTTATCATACATGTAAGCAAAATAAAAAACAATTGTACAAGTTTGCACAAATAAGATAATTAGATTTATAAAATGATAAACAAATAAGAACAAATACAAATAAAAATATCATATCTACAATGATCTATGTAATACATAATGTAAATTAAAGTTATCAATCACACTATATTTAGTTATATTTTAGTGCTGGTGCAAGAGTGATGGTTAGTTTCTTAATCTGTTGTTTATTTTTTTATTTTAGATGACCATGACATTGTCAGATGTTTCTGTTGTGACCTTGGCCTTTCCGAGTGGGATGGTAATGATGATGCCTGGACCGAACATGCCAGACATAGTCCTAACTGCTGGTATTTAAAAAGGGTCAAAGGTCAAGATTATATTGATCAAATTCAACTAGAATGGAAAAAGGTTATTATATATCATGATTATCATGATTATAAACATGTAGCATTAAGATATGTATATGGAACATCTATTGTATTAAAAAAAAATTAAGGTTATAAAACAAAGACAAAACAAAAATTCACCAAACTGATCTACAAAATCTCAAATGTCAAAAAAAAGAAGACCGAACCAAATGACATGTGTGACATGACTTTATGACTCTTTAAATGTATGTCATGTATGTGAGACAAGTATTTTTTAAGTAGATTTTAAAGCTTGAATTGGGATTTAATCCTCAATTTTTAAACCATGATTTATCGATAAAAAAAATGAATGAATAAAATTTTGATCTTGAAATCAGACATCCTGCAAGGCTTTTAATACTGCATTTCTTTGCTTTAATATAGCATTAATCGCAATACTTAAATTTTTATCCTTGCAAATCATAGAAGCTTTAAATCACAATTTTGTTTACAATTTTTTTATGGTTTTGAATTTCTGTATTTTCATCAAGGTCTATAACCCTAAGTTTCCAAACCTGATAGATGAAAGTCAGAGAATTCAAACATTTCAAAAATGGCCAAACAGGAATAGAAGACCTACAACATTAGACATTGCCAAGGCAGGATTCTTTTATACAGGTAAGACCTATACCATTAGACATTGCCAAGGCAGGATTCTTTTATACAGGTAAGACTTACACCATTAGACATTGCCAAGGCAGGATTCTTTTATACAGGTAAGGCCTACACCATTAGAAATTACCAAGGCAGGATTCTTTTATACAGGTAAGGCCTACACCATTAGACATTGCCAAGGCAGGATTCTTATATACAGGTAAGACCTACACCATTAGACATTGCCAAGGCAGGATTCTTTTATACAGGTAAGGCCTACACCATTAGACATTACCAAAGCAGGATTCTTTTATACAGGTAAGACCAACACCATTAGACATTGCCAAGGCAGGATTCTTTTATACAGGTAACCTACACCATTAGACATTACCAAGGCAGGATTCTTTTATACAGGTGTTGTAAAAATGAAACTTTGATGTTCTTAGAAAGCATTATTAACTTTAGACTTTATTCTAATGAATAATTGTTTATAAAGTTCTTTAAAAGGCTCCTTAATGTAATTTATAAAATCTTAAATGGTCTTTTCATCTACTTGATTTTTCAAGGTGAATAGTACGTTTTTTCATTTGAGTTATCCTTCTTTGTTTATAAAAGTTATTTTAAACACGGAAGTTAATTATTTACACGTGCGCTCATCAATAGTATTTATAGATCGTTGTACTTTGTTAGTATAAATGCTTTACAGAATGTCAGTGAATCTCATCAGTGGAAACTACGCGAATTTCTATGTTTTGGCGCTAATCGCTGCGCGTAACGTTGACGACGTTCTTGTTTTGGTAACGTTCCGTGCTTGAACTTTGGATTTTGTCCAGTGCAGACGCATTTTTTAACGCTCTTGGTAATTTTTACTTAAACTTGCAAAGTTCTTTGGTGATTTCAAATTGTTTCACTAGAAATTGATAAGTTAATATTTAATTACGTTTAAATTTAATAATATTACTGAATATTTCGTCTTGTAACGGCGAATGCTGTGACGGATTCTTCAGTATTTAGGAAAACACCAAGTTATTTTTAGCTTCATTTCCTATTCTGAGATTTGATAAATTTATCTATAAATTGTCGATTATTGTATCACTGACATTCGGGATTTTGACTGTGATATTTGTTGAATTTGAATATTTTTGCTGTTTTGAAATATCAATTCGTCCCGCACAATAAAGTATTACTTTATAAGAGATTTATTTCTTTGCATAGTTCAAGCCAAACCATAATTCCGCTCGGATAAAACACAATTACCGCAACAGTGGTGGCAGCGGTGCTTACTTCACGTTTTTGTTTTTGTTTTTAAATTTATTGAAGAAAGAAGTAAAAGTTAGTAGTTTTTGTAATTTGAAAACTATTTTTGTGAAAGTTATTATTTATTTTCTTAAATTCTGGAAAATTCGTGAGAATCTAAAATTTTATTTTGTAATTTGAATTTATGCGAATTTTGCCCTTGTAGTTGAGATTTCAACGGGCATTTTCACCTTTTCAATTTTGTCCTTGTAGTTGAGAATTCAACGGACAAACCATTTATTTTTTTTTATTTTTTTTATTTTTACCCTTGTAGTTGAGAATTCAACGGGTAAAACTCCACTGTCCTTGTAGTTGAGAATTCAACGGACAAACCATTTTTTTTTACCCTTGTAGTTGAGAATTCAACGGGTACTTTACTGTCCTTGTAGTTGAGAATTCAACGGACATTTCATTTAACAGCCTTTGTAGTTGAGAATTCAACAGGTTGTTAATTTACTTGACTGGATTTTTATTATTTTTTTTTTTGAAGAGAAAAACGTTGGGCAGTAGAATCGCTCAATATTTGACATGGACGATACGGGGAGGGTATATAATTTTCGCCCCAGGCCTAGAAATCCACCCTTTGCTTTTGGAAGGGGGAGAGGTGTTGGTAGAGGTATACATGTAAGTGCCACACCTGATTCTCAAGGCATGGTAAGTAGTGGTCAAGAAGATCTTGAAATGAATCTTGTGGATGAAGGTCGAACTCTCAAAGATTCTGACCAATTTGAGGATTTTAATGAAACAATAGGTGAGTTGCACAATGATGAAATTACAGAAGACTCACATGAAACAGTACAAATTATTAATGCAGATGTGCACTTAGAACCCAGTACTAGTAAGTCAAACACACATAGAGTACAAACCAACGACAAGGTACATGAAGAATTAGCTTTTACTAGACAACAACTAGCAGAAAGTATGGTAAGAAACGAAGCTCAAAGAGAGGCAATACAAAAACAACGGGATGTTTATAACGAGTTACATGGAGAAATTGTTCAATTGAAGCAGAACTTTCAAGTAAAACTTGAACAAACTGAAAGTGAGTTACAAGTTACCAGACAAAAGTTAGCTCAGGTTACGGCTCAAAGCGAGAAGCAGCAGGTAAGGGAGGCTGAATACCCTGCACCAAAAGTATTTGACTATTGCCATGGAAACATTAACCAGTCACATGTGAGTTATGATATGAGGTCTAGAGAAGATGTGTATGAACCGACCTATCCTAGACGTTCCTATTTCCCCGGGACCCAATCTGTAAATAGTAGAAGTACATTTAGTAATCACACTCACACTGATGAGTCTCGATTTAGACTACCATATTTTAATGGTAAAAGTAAATTTGAAGGGTTCTGGTCAGTTTTTGAGCTTGGAGTTCGTAAATATCAATGGGATGAGGGTACTCAGATTGAAAATCTATGGTGTTCTTTGAAGGACGATGCACTTGATTTTGCTGCAACACTTTCAGTTGAGGTTCAAAATGATATTTTCAGATTTAGAGACGCCCTCAAAAGGCGCTATGGTGTTAATAAATTGCCAGAACAGTATAGGGAAGATCTTTCTAGTATTAGGAAACACCATAAAGAAACTTTAGTTGAGTATGCAGCTAGGGTCGAAAATTTGGTCAGTAAAGGTTATCCTTACTTAAGACAAGAGGCTATGTTAAACACCTTAAAAGTTGAGAGCTTTCTTAAGGGTTTACCAGATCAGAGTTTAGCTTATGAGGTTAAGATTAGAAAACCTGAAAACATAGATGAAGCATTAGAGTTGTTTAATTGGCATGAGTGTTGCAAGGGTAACATTTTCAAAAAACGCCCAGAAATTAGGCAGATTGAATTTGATGATGATGCTTATGTTAGTCAGGAAGTCGACAATTTTGACATTAGAAAAGTTAATGGTAGTGGTCCTCGTTACGTTACTGAGGAAAGGTTAGAAAAGAGGTTAAATGTGCTTTCAAAGGAGTTGAAAACTGAATTTTTAGAAATTGAAGGCAACATTAGAGCTGACATTAATAAGCTTGCTTCCACACTAAACAAAACACAGACGTCTAACCACTCTAACACAAAGAAAAAATTCAGTGAAGTCACTTGCTATACATGTCAAGAAAAAGGACACATAAGTAAATATTGTACCAACAAAAAGGCTAGTGGACAAGTTCAAGGTACCTCAAATCAAGTTGTCAGTAGCGCATCTAAGGGAGGTAAACAAATAGTTGCAGATCAGAAGTTAAACTAGAAAGGGCTAAGCCTGTCGGCCAAGACTTAGCCCAAAACACAAATGATTTAGATAGTTGTACAGTTGAAACTGTTGATACAAATGTTGTTGTTTCTTTTAGTGAAAATAATACATGTAAGCCTACAATTGATATAGTCTCTGGTACTATTAAAACATTTCATGAAACTGATGGTGATCGGTTTAAGCTTCCTATAGTTTGTGATCAGTTTTCAGATGCAGAAGTTGATTGTTCTTCTGACGTGACTCCTTACGGTTTTAATGAAGGATCAAAGCTTTCAATAGCTTCTGATATGCCTTCTAGTAAATCCACAGTTGATTTGGACATTGGTTGTCCTGTTGAACCTGTTAAGACTAATGTAGATATAGCTAAGTTGAATGCTATTATTAATAGAGTTAAGGCAGTTTCTATTAGAGCACCCGTGAAGGTTGAGGGTGAGGATATTCTTGCTGTGGTTGATTCGGGAGCAGAAGTTACAGTCATGAGTCGTCATTTGTTTGATCAGATTCCAGTTGAGAAGCGTCCTAAGGTCCACCCAGTTCATGGTAATTTATCCGGTGCTGAGGAAGATAAGACAATAACAACATTTGGTATCGCTGATGTTTCTTTGCAGATAGGTTCACTTGAGTTTGATTGGCCTGTTTTTATTGCACCAATTGGTGATGATTTTCTTTTAGGCTTTGATATAATTGATGATAAAGATATCTCAGTCAATTCCAGAAGAGGTATAGAAGTGTGTGGCAAATGGATAGAATGTAATGTCACACGTAGGTCAGATCGAATAACAAGAGTCCTTTTGAAAGAATCTGTCACAGTGCCACCAAATTCTGAAATTATTTTGGCCGGTAAAAGTGTCAATTCTGAAATTCTTGATACACGCTATGGTAGTATTGAACCTGTATTTGAAGATGACAGAAAACTTCTTGTTGCTAGATGTCTAGTCGATCCTTACAATGATACTATACCTGTTCGTATAGTGAATCTAGAAACTTTTCCTATTCGTTTACGAAGAAACTACTTGTTAGGTGAAATACATGCTGTTCAACATTTTGAAGCTTTTTGTGATGAAAAACATGATGACATACCATCCATTAGATCAGAGTGTTGTAAATGTGTCAAAGATTTATCTTTTGGTGTTAGTCAAGGAGGTCAATTGGAACCCCCGTTAATTCCAGAAAATTGGAATATTAATACATGTAGATTATCTAAGGATAAGGATGCTGATTCTGGAAATGAGGCCGTATTTCCAGAGTTGCCAGATTATCTTTTGGAGTTGTACCAAAAGAGTTGTGACAAACTTGAAAAAACAGAACACAAGCAAAAACTTGCTGAAGTTTTATTGAGAAACAAAAATTGTTTTGCACAAAACAAGCTAGACTTAGGTTCATGCTCACTTGTTCAGCACAAAATCGACACTGCAGGTGCAGCACCTGTTAGGCAGCCACTAAGGCGCACTCCTCAAAGTTTCGAAGGGGAGGAGGAGGCATATTTCAAAGATCAGGTTGATCGGGGAGTTATTCAACCGTCAAAATCTGCTTGGGCTTCTCCGGTTTGCCTTGTTCGCAAAAAAGACAATTCCGTCCGCTGGTGTATTGACTATCGTAGACTCAATGAATGTACTGTTAAGGATGCATACCCACTTCCAAAAATTTCAATGTGCTTAGATTGTCTTGCCAATGCTAACATATTTTCTGTAATGGACTTGCAAAGTGGTTACTGGCAGTTAGAAGTTGCCCCTGAAGATCGGTACAAAACAGCATTTATTACAAAGTATGGTCTATTTGAGTACACCAAAATGCCTTTTGGTCTATGTAATGCACCATCTACATTCCAAAGGTGCATGGAACTTATATTCAGAGGTCTCCAGTGGAAAACTCTTTTGATTTACCTAGATGATTTGATTATCTATAGCCCAGATCTTGACACTCATCTTGATCAATTAGATGATGTACTTGGAAAATTGAGCAATGCTGGTCTCAAACTTAAACCATCTAAATGCGAATTTATGAAAGACAAGGTTCTATATTTAGGCCATGTTGTTAGTAAAGACGGCATAAGTCCAAACCCCAAAATAATCGATTCGGTTAGTAATTGGAAGGTTCCAACTTCAGTAAAAGAAGTTCAACAATTTCTTGGACTTTGTAATTACTATCGCCAATATGTGCTTCACTTTAGTGAAGTCGCATCTCCTTTGAGTAGACTTACCAGAAAGGATGTTCCTTTTGTGTGGAGTTCTGAGTGCCAACAGTCATTTGAAAATCTCAGAAAATCTCTTTGTGAGGCACCCATTCTATCTTACCCTTTACCTCAAGGTCAATTCATTCTCGACACCGATGCCTCAAACATTGGTATTGGTGGTGTATTATCGCAAATACAAAATGGTAAAGAAAATGTATTAGCATATGGTTCAAAGAAGCTGAGTAAACAACAACAACGGTACAGTGTGACCAGACGAGAACTTCTTGCTCTAGTTACCTTTATCAATCAATATCGGCACTATTTAGCTGGTAAAAAATTTCTAGTACGAACAGACCATGGTTCCTTGAAATGGCTATTTCAATTTAAAGATCCCCAAGGTCAACTGGCTCGTTGGCTAGAGACACTTTCCCAGTACAATTTTGACATTCAACACCGCCCTGGTGTCAAACATCAAAATGCAGATTCATTGTCTAGACAACATTCTGATGATCCCTTATGTAGCCATGCTAATGAATCCAAATTTGACCCCCATTGTAATGATTGCATTAAGTTGAAGGACCAGTGGTCCGATTTTCAGAATTCCGTTGATGATGTCATTGACCTAAGCGGAGAATATACATGTGCATATAAAACTTTTAGAGTTGTTACAGGAAGTCAAAATACCAAACTTATTGACTCAAAATGGTTGCAAGGTTATTCCACAAAAGATATCGAAAATTTCCAGAGAGAGGATGATGATCTTGGTCATATCCATAGATGGCTTGATGGAGGTTCTAAGCCAAATAAAGATACTATTGCTTCTTATAGCCCTGCTTGTAGAAAATACTGGTTAAACTTCGATTTCATTGTGAGAGAAAGTGGTGTACTGTACCAAACCAGGTTGTCTATTAATACTGAAAAAAGTTATCAGTTGCTTGTTCCTAAAGTGTTACGGAAAGAGGTTATATTTGAATGTCATAATACTGTTTATTCTGCTCATTTTGGAATAAACAAAACTACTGAGAAAATTAAATGTAATTTTCACTGGTACCAGATGACGGAAGATATTAAAAACCATGTTAAATCTTGTACTACTTGTAACAAATTCAAAGGGGGTAATAAAAAGCCAAGAGCTGCTTTACAAAAGTACACAGTTGGTCATCCAATGGATAGGGTTGCTGTTGATGTAATTGGTCCTCTACCTAAAACAAAGCAAAATAACAAATATATTTTAGTAATAGGAGACCATTTTACCCGATGGATGGAGGCATATCCAATCCCTCATCAACAATCTGAAATTATTGCTGAAAAGTTAGTTAATGAGTTTATTGCCCGTTTTGGAACACCTTTAGAATTACATTCAGACCAGGGTCGAAATTTTGAGAGTAAGCTTGTTGCTGAAGTTTGTAAACTGTTAGAAATTCGGAAAACACGATCCACAGCTTACCACCCTAGTTCAAATGGCATTATAGAAAAGTTTAATGCCACCCTAGAAGCCATGATTCAGAGCTTTGTTAATAAAAATTCGAATAATTGGGATAAATACATAGGCATACTGTTAGCTGCTTACCGCAGCACACCTCACCCTGCAACTGGATTCACCCCTAATATGTTAATGTTGGGACGGGAGGTTATATTGCCAACTCAAATCTTATTCCCATTGCCAAACCCTACTTCTTCAGATGTTGATACTTATGCATCAGAGATGAAATCTAAGTTAGAGGAAATTTATAACATTGTTAGGGAAAATCTTAGACAATCTGCTGCTAAGCAGAAAAAAGATTATGATGTAAAGTTGAATGAATATCGTTTTGAAAGGGGTTCATTGGTTTATAAATATAACAATTTCTTTAAAAAATTAAGTCAAAGATGGTCGGGTCCTTTCATTGTGATGGAAAAGTTAAGTCCAGTTTTGTATAAAATCAGAAACCGGTTTAGAAACGAAATAGTCCATCATGACCGTTTGAAACCATATAAATCAGATGATTTACCTGCTTGGGTGAACGCTGTTTTAAAATCATTATAAGTTAAAATTCACAGTCAAAAGCCTGCAGTCAGCTACCATGACTCAGACTTACATTTTTCTTAAGACACATATGTATATTTTTTTGTAGCTAGATAACCATGTCTGACCTTGTTAGATGTAACTGGGAAAACTGTCAGTTCCAAGGCCTAAGAAAGGAGGGAATATTCCATGTCATCCTTAAACACATAGATGATCCAAACCTAATCCCATTTTATTGTACAAAGTGTCAGTACAAAGCGCAATGTTTCAACTCTTTAAAAAGACATGTGAGAACCTATGGGAAGCATAAAAAAATTCATGACCCCAAGGAAACCCCTGAAAAGTATTTGGTAGTATCAAAGACACCATACAATGTAACATGGAGCACAGATCCTAAGGATTCAACAGATCTTTATATCATGGGTGAGAATATAAACAATGTAGATGTAGTAGAGGAGATACATGTAGAAGAAATTTTAATGGAGGTGACTGAAAGAGCGGTACAAACAGATGCAGATGACTCGAAAGTAATAATGGAAGAGTTGGAGGAAATAAGAAATAAGGAACCAATGGTGGAGGGATTTGAGGAGATGTGGAGAGAATGCACAGCAGAAGATGAGGAAAGACCGAGGAAGAAGTTAAAAAGTGTTGTCCGGAAATTATTTTAAATTATTTGAACATTTGAAATTTTTGAACTAATTATGTTGTTCTTCATGCTATTGTTATTTGTGATATTTTTATTACTTTTATATTGTGAACTAATTGAAATTTTATAATAGTAGTGCTCAAGAGTTTTTTTTTCTATTGATTAAATTTTGTATATTCTGTGTTGCTTTGTAGGGATGAATATTCCAGCACACAGTTATACATTTATAGTATAAAGTAAATTTTTAACGTTAATGAAAGAAATAGTATTTTTTCTTACTTAAGCACTATATACTATGAAGTTGTATTGTAAGTTAAACTTCTTAGTTGATGAGTGAAATTTTTGTTGATGAGCTAAATATTTGATTTTTATTTTTACGAAATTTCGAGGACGAAATTTATTCTTGTAGGGGAGCAGTGTTGTAAAAATGAAACTTTGATGTTCTTAGAAAGCATTATTAACTTTAGACTTTATTCTAATGAATAATTGTTTATAAAGTTCTTTAAAAGGCTCCTTAATGTAATTTATAAAATCTTAAATGGTCTTTTCATCTACTTGATTTTTCAAGGTGAATAGTACGTTTTTTCATTTGAGTTATCCTTCTTTGTTTATAAAAGTTATTTTAAACACGGAAGTTAATTATTTACACGTGCGCTCATCAATAGTATTTATAGATCGTTGTACTTTGTTAGTATAAATGCTTTACAGAATGTCAGTGAATCTCATCAGTGGAAACTACGCGAATTTCTATGTTTTGGCGCTAATCGCTGCGCGTAACGTTGACGACGTTCTTGTTTTGGTAACGTTCCGTGCTTGAACTTTGGATTTTGTCCAGTGCAGACGCATTTTTTAACGCTCTTGGTAATTTTTACTTAAACTTGCAAAGTTCTTTGGTGATTTCAAATTGTTTCACTAGAAATTGATAAGTTAATATTTAATTACGTTTAAATTTAATAATATTACTGAATATTTCGTCTTGTAACGGCGAATGCTGTGACGGATTCTTCAGTATTTAGGAAAACACCAAGTTATTTTTAGCTTCATTTCCTATTCTGAGATTTGATAAATTTATCTATAAATTGTCGATTATTGTATCACTGACATTCGGGATTTTGACTGTGATATTTGTTGAATTTGAATATTTTTGCTGTTTTGAAATATCAATTCGTCCCGCACAATAAAGTATTACTTTATAAGAGATTTATTTCTTTGCATAGTTCAAGCCAAACCATAATTCCGCTCGGATAAAACACAATTACCGCAACACAGGTAAGACCTACACCATTAGACATCGCCAAGTCAGGATTCTTTTATACAGGTAAGGCCTACACCATTAGACATTGCCAAGGCAGGATTCTTTTATACAGGTAAGACATATACCATTAGACATTACCAAGGCAGGATTCTTTTATACAGGTAAGGCCTACACCATTAGACATTACCATGTCAGGATTCTTTTATACAGGTAAGGCCTACACCATTAGACATTGCCAAGGCAGGATTCTTTTATACAGGTAAGGCCTACACCATTAGACATTGCCAAGGCAGGATTCTTTTATACAGGAAAGGCCTACACCATTAGACATTACCAAAGCAGGATTCTTTTATACAGGTAAGGCCTACACCATTAGACATTGCCAAGGCAGGATTCTTTTATACAGGTAAGGCCTACACCATTAGACATTACCAAGGCAGGATTCTTTTATACAGGTAAGGCCTACACCATTAGACATTGCCAAGGCAGGATTCTTTTATACAGGTAAGGCCTACACCATTAGACATTGCCAAGGCAGGATTCTTTTATACAGGTAAGACATATACCATTAGACATTACCAAGGCAGGATTCTTTTATACAGGTAAGACCTACACCATTAGACATTGCCAAGACAGGATTCTTTTATACAGGTAAGACCAACACCATTAGACATTGCCAAGGCGTAATTTTTATATAACGGGTCCAGATTTTTTATTTGTCTTGTTTTAACACCAAAACGAATCAATATTTTCATTTAACAAAAAAGTTCACAGGGGCCACATACGAAAACAATACTGTGAAAAAATCCTAATTGTGGAGTACTACTTAACAAAATTTTTAAATGGGGTTTTCAATCTCTTTAAAAAGCAACAAAAACTGAGTCCTAATTACCAGAGAAATGAAAATTTCCATAGTCCTGATATTTCAAGAGGTTTACCATAATCTTGCATGACATCTATACAGTAGTCCCCCCATTAAAGGCCACCTCCCATATAAGGCCACTCCCCTTATGTGGCCACAATTCTTTGGCTACAACCATTTTTGATGCAAAAGTACCCCTCATATAAGGCCACCTCCCTGCTGCGGCCAGAGGCCAGCCTTTTACTGTCAAAATGGTCAAAATACCTCTATTTAAGGCCAAAAATTTTAGAAAATTTTAGAAAATTATGCTATTCTTTAATATGTAAATCAAGAATTGTATTGAATATAAAGTTGTTGTAGTATGTTTATCTATTTGTTGGACTAATATTACAATAAATGCTATATTTTAGCATGATTGTGTTTATATTTCCATCTTATTTTGGCAATATTTATAACAATTACATGTAATATAAATTATGATAAAAATATCTACATGGCTTCCAAGATATATGAATGAAGTGTTTTTATTTCAATTAGTGAACAGACAATATGTCTACAGGCTACATGTATTCTGTTTTCATTACATTCTGTAGGTCAATACAATTATTGTTTTCTTATTTCAGGTTAAAATAAGTAATTTTAATGACCAAGATGTTGAATAATGAACATGACCCATATATTGAGAGGATCATAGGCTTAAATGAATACATAATAGGGAAGGAAAAAATCTATATCTTGTGGATATTTTTATGCTTATTTTTATCACAATAGCTTCAAATTTTATCAGATAAGATTTCATCTATATATGGGATTTTTTATTCAGCTTTCAAGAATATCTTCCTGGTATATGTTTACTTAATACATTGTATATAAAAATAAATGTGAAAAATCCTGATAATTTTAAGTTATACAAAATATTGACATACTAAGTCTTCTAAATTTAGTTCGTTGACAAAGATGTAATGTTTTAAAATATGGGTTGAACTATTGTGTCTTGACACCCAGGCCTCTCTGTATATATTTAGTTGAGTTCTCAAGAAGTGCAAGTCTAATCTGCATGAAACTTTCTACAACAATATAACACTGTAGAAACAAACATTTTAAATGCACATCTAATTAATTTTTGTCTAGACATTTATTAACTGATATAACATCAAATTTTGTGTGAAGGTAACATTGAATCTTTTAAAGTTTTGGGTTTTCATTTTAGGAAAAGGAGACGAATGTCGCTGCCATTACTGTGATGGGGGCTTACAGTACTGGGAGGAAAACGATGTCCCATGGGAACAACACGCCTACTTTTTCCCCTTCTGTAAATTTGTCATTAAGATGAAGGGACGAGGGTATATCAATGATGTGCAGGTCAGACTGGATGTAAGTTATTATATGAAAGAGTTATTCATGCGGACGAATTTATGTAAACATTTAAGTCAAATTTATTAAATCATTAAAGTAAAACTTTAATTTTGTCAATAATGCTTTCTCTACTTTCAAGGTGTTCAAGTAAAATAAATAACTTGATTTGAAAAGGAAAATAGTCTAAATTAGACTCTAAAGGGAAAAGAATCAGAGGAAATCTACACTCTGTTGTTTTGAAATTAGCTTTTAAAACAGAAACAAAACTAGATTCTTGAGCAAAAATCCACCAATGTACATGGTTTTCTTATATTGTAGGCCAGAACACCATATGTTGATTCATTAATCAGGGAATCTGATGAAGCTGAAGGTTTGTATATATATATTTTTTTTAATTTTTCAACTCAAATTGGTCATAAATTGCTTTAAAAAAAATGTTTGGGTAGGTGTTAATTTTAAATGTATTAGATTTTACAAAGAAGGAAGTAAATGATGATGACTTATATGTAATTTATAAAGGCCTTATATAAAAAAGAAAATATATATATCTATAGATTTATTTTATTGGATGCAATGGGTGCCTGTGCCTCTTTGTATAAAGAATCTTATTATCATGATTATGTACAAGTTTAAATACCAACATAACTTTTCACTTTAAATTTATAAACTTTAAATTTTTGCTGTTAATCCTACTTATGCCTTAGATAAAGATTTGATTTGTTATGGCACACTTTAATATAACCAAAATTTAATTTTCTTTCAGTTGCAATAACAAGAGATGATGTTAGGGAAAGAAAACTTAAAACCATTTTATCAAAGCAGGAATACCTTAACCTTACACATGTTGGTTACAGCAAAAAAGCCATCAAACTTGCAGCTGAAGAAGTATTTCGTGATAAAGGTATCTTATTGTAATATTTTATATCTTATGCTTCTTTTATCATGTCTATAAAACAAAAATGTGTTGCAGCATTGTAATTTAGTTTTAAGATCACAAGCTTTCTTGCTGAAATTTTAATTCTTTAAAATTTACTTAACTGAACTACTAACATATGGTAAGCCCTGTTTTTTCATTATTTCTGTGTTTGTTTTTTTTTTTTTGGTTTTTTTGGGGGACAGTTCTTACTTCAAATGCATGTTATGATTAATTGCCTTGCACTTTGTTGTATAGCAAGTGTTTCTTGGGAAAATGTCATGAAAAGAGATACATGTAAATTATTTGATTTTTTTTATGAATCTCTTAAGCTGTATTGTTACAGCATGATAGAAAAATAATTTTGAAATAAACAATAAAAAACTGAATGTAACTGTTTTACAGGCAACTTTGAATTCACTCCAGAAGATATTGCTAATAAAATTCTGGATATGCAAGATAGAGGTGATGAGCTTCCTAACGAGGATTCTGATACAGAGGAGACAGAACGACTGAAAGATCCTCTTCCTACAGCAGGTTAGAAGGATAACAAAAGAACAAAGAGGATGTGGAATACATGTTCATGAGACAACAGTATAACAAAAGAGATAATACAATGTGTGCATAATACAACAAGGGAGTTAAAAAAACAGTTTTAACATGAAAATGTAGGTTTCAGCATATCAGTGTAAATGTACTCTGTTAAGATGTTATGTTGATACAACTTTTCATAACAAAAAGGAGATTCCCTAAATTTATCTATAATGTAAAATACAATGGGTTACATTTTAGTTATCATATCTAAATATACAAGTGAATACTTGAAAGTGGGGTCACTGAAAGAATAAAATGAACATTTTGAGTGATATAAAGTTGAACAAGAATATTAATACTTTATAATTCATTGTTTAATAATTACATTTTTGGGAGATATTTTTTACACAAAACCAAAACAAAAATAACAATATTTAAAAGGAATATGATTTATAATTTTTAGAAGAATTTATGAAGAAATTGGAACAAGAAGAGCCTGTTGGAGGTGAGTTTTATAGTCGAAATAATATTTTGTTCCAGACAAAATCTTTAAGTTCTTATAGAGAAAATGTATTGAGAGAAAAACACAAAAAACGCTGGTTTGTTTACATTTTTAGTTTGTTATTACTTAACTGTCAAGCAGGGGAATAGGATCATATGAGGAAGATGAGCATGAAAGAATTGATAAACTTAACTTTGGTGATGATTTCCATAAAGACCTCCTCTTTTTCTATTTTGTACCTTTGCCAGATGAACATGACGTAACCTTTCATAAACATAAACAATTGAACAATCTGCACTGGATATGAAAATATTGTATGAAAATTGTTAAAATATTATTTAACTTTATTTTTTTCAGATGCCCTGAAGGTGCTTGAGGAAAACAAGAAATTAAAATCAAGCATGATATGTTGGAAATGTGGACAAAATCAAATCTGTATGTTGTTTACCCCCTGTGGACACAGACTTACATGTGAAAATTGCTCAAAATCGATATCCCATTGCTTAAAATGCAATAAGAAAGTCAAGAAGAAATACAAGACTTATTTAGCATAACAAGCATAACAATGCAATTTATAGGACTATCCCAGAAAAAAAAATGTATTTTGGAATAACAAGGCACTTTTTTCAAGCCCAACTGTCCATGTTTGCAAATAAAAATGTATAATTAAATTCCATTCAAACCTCATCACCAATCTTATAACACATAAAGTGTGTTCACCATCCCCATCTATTTTTTTTCCTGGGCTTGTCCAAAGCTGAAGTGATACTAGGGCTTGGTGTTGGGAATGGTGCTTTACACAAAGAAAAGTATATACAGATATAGTCAGTTTTATTTGTTACTTCATATATCAATTGTTTCACTAATGTTAGTCCTAGTACCATGGCCTAGTGTCATTTCAACATTCTGGTAATAGTCTAAAAATAAAGATACATTCTATTACCATCATGATGAATTTGCTCAAATATCCCAAATGAAAAGAAACCAAAAGTCTGTGATAATTTAAACAAGAGAGGTAAAGATTGAATTTTTGCAATCAATATTATTTATGTTTGTATCATGTGTATATATTTATCAACCCTGCTTTATATAATATAGAATTACATGTTATTTTACAGCTGAATTTTATTTAATGAAAGCTAGGTCCTGTAATTTTCTAAGCTTTATTTTAAATTCTTCAAATAATAATCAAATTTCTTTAAACATTACATGGTATAAGTATATGCAGAAAGTATTCAGAATTCATCCTGTAAAAAGAAGACCAATATCATTGTGCTAATTTTGGTATATAAGATTGTCTTGTATATTTTATAAATGATTTATGTTTTCTTTTAATGACTGCGTTTATCAAAAACTTCGTTAGAGTTAAAAGGCTTCATATTTTTGTTATAAATGTTGAGAAATTTTCAATGTTATTTGTTTTATGTGATTCTTTCTATAACTTAACCAAAATTGTTAACTTTAAAGTTCTGTGTTAAAGAATAAGTCCTTTCCATAGAATATTTCATCTCTTTACATCATAAACAGCATGATAAGTTATAATTGTTTGTTTGTGGGTAAATGATTTATTTACCATGTTGTTAACATTATCTATTATTCTGTATTTGTTTGGTTTTGCTTTGTCTTGTTTTCCATCAAAATAATGTATCTTTTTCTTTTACACTTACATGATAGAATATTTAATGAACACAAATAGTGTTAATCAGTAAGTATCTTGTGAATATATGTATTTTTTTATTGTTCTATTTATTTTCATTGTATTAAATTGTTTGTATCAAACAACATATTCATACTTTACTCTCTGTTCCTTTTTAAAAGAACACAAAAAAAAACCAAACAAACGAAAAAAAAACTAGACCAGCTATATCAGAGGTAACAAATGTCAAGGAGCAAACAAATTTCCATATCTCTTGTAAAACACATCACGATTGAATGCAGCAAAATATAAATGGAAACAAAATGAGTGAAAAAAGTTGCTTCATAAAGATTAATCAATTTCTTATTCTTGCACCAAACTGTCATATCAATGGTTGTTGTTACTATAAGATAAAGTAAAGGCTGGTTAAGATGGATTGTAAAAAAAATAAACAATCCAACAAATTACCTTTGAATTAAGAGACAGTATACTAGTACATGTTCCATTTTACTTCAACAAAAACGCAATCACAAATTAGCTATAGGGTTGAGTGGTTTGTTTACTGTTGTCATTAAACTGTTCGGCCTGCATACTTTATGATTTGCAAAGAGCATTGCATTTATTAATACCAGCAATCATTTATCATGACCACATATAAGGTGGGTCAATTCGGTAATCAGTTGCAATGAAAGCAATGAACACCAAAAGCAAAATGTAAAATACTTCATGCTTTAAGTCACAACAATTGAATTACAGTTTAGTTGTACATTGTAATTGTTGTTTATTTTAAAAAGACAGAGTCTTGAAGCAGAATTATTTCAACTTAGATCTTCTAAATTTATTGTAGTTAAAATGAGGTGCACACTAGGTAAGAAGCTTTAGAAAAAGTGATCAGGTGAGCGATTCAGGCTCCTGGGAGCCGCTAGTTATTTTGAACACCCATAAAGGTTAGCACTGCTGGTGGAGTTTTAATTCCCCGAGGTTAGCCCGCTACGGCACCAACACTTTTGTGTTGGAGAACACATCAAAGCTTTAAATTATCCGTTTAAATTTCAAAATTTTGTAATCCTAAGGTTCTTCCTAACCCAGACATAGGTTGATCATCTTAGTAATAATCTGGTTCCCCAGTCCGGTATTTTTGGTTTTATTGTTTTATGCTCTCCATAATCATAAAGTGTTTGGCATTTTCAATATTTTTGGTAGAGCGCCTCTGATGAGTCTTGAATAGACGAAACGCGCGTCAGGCGTAGCAAAATTTATTGTCCGGAACTTTGTTGTCATTTTTATTCTGATATGTGATATAAATACCTAATGAATTTACCTTAGTAAGAGTAAATTTACATGACATAGAAATATACAAAATAATTGGAGCACGCTTGCGAAAGAATTACCCCTTTGAGGTACATGACTTAAGGTAGAGCGTGGCAAAAAATTAATTTGTCAATAGATTTTCTTCAAAATTGGCATAAATGTCCAAAATGATGTACTCTTTCATAATTTGATTCAAAATTCATGGGTTTCTTCCCTACTTTTCGAGTTATATCAAGTTAAAGTATCAATATTTTAATATGAATTATATAGGAAAACCCATAAAAACACACAAAAATGTTCCATTACTTTTTTTCCTGTCAATAGATTTCCCTAATTTTTGACATTTTATAGATCTTTCAACAATTCATCATCTTAAATCAATTTAAAGTGGGGTTTCTTCCCTTGATTTTTACGTACAAGCAAAAATATGAGCCAAAAACGATGATTTTTGCCAAATTATCTCCCTTGACCATACTTTAGCTAACAATAAAGGCTATATCCTGATTCTCCCCCGTACGGGGAAGAACCTCAAGATACATTTTTTTACTCAATTTTTATGATATTTTTTCTAATTGAATAAAAGAAAGATTTCAAGATGCATTTTAGTAGTAAACAGTGTTTTTTAAAGAAACACGGGGTAGAATCAGGAACAGTATGTAAGGCAGTGTTTTTAAAGAAACACGGGGTAGAATCAGGAACAGTATATATAAGACAGTGTTTTAAAGAAACACGGGGTAGAATCAGGAACAGTATATAAGACAGTGTAACTGTGTTTTAAAGAAACACGGGGTAGAATCAGGAACAGTATATATAAGACGGGGTAGAATCAGGAACAGTATATATAAGACAGTGTTTTATAGAAACACGGGGTAGAATCAGGAACAGTATATATACGACAGTGTTTTAAAGAATCACGGGGTAGAATCAGGAACAGTATATAAGACAGTGTTTTAAAGAAACACGGGGTAGAATCAGGAACAGTATATAAGACAGTGTTTTAAAGAAACACGGGGTAGAATCAGGAACATTATATAAGACAGTGTTTTTAAAGAAACACGGGGTAGAATCAGAAACAGTATATATAAGACAGTGTTTTAAAGAAACACGGGGTAGAATCAGGAACAGTATATATATTAGACAGTGTTTTAAAGAAACACGGGGTAGAATCAGGAACAGTATATAAGACAGTGTTTTAAAGAAACACGGGGTAGAATCAGGAACAGTATTTAAGACAGTGTTTTAAAGAAACACGGGGTAGAATCAGGAACAGTATATAAGACAGTGTTTTAAAGAAACACGGGGTAGAATCAGGAACAGTATATAAGACAGTGTTTTAAAGAAACACGGGGTAGAATCAGGAACAGTATATAAGACAGTGTTTTAAAGAAACACGGGGTAGAATCAGGAACAGTATATATAAGACAGTGTTTTAAATAAACACGGGGTAGAATCAGGAACAGTATATAAGACAGTGTTTTAAAGAAACACGGGGTAGAATCAGGAACAGTATACAACCCGTCCGATTTAACTATGGACTTTCGATTGTAGCGTAAAGTGAAGTGTGCAAACACAACAATAAAAATTTACGTCGTCATGAACAAAGCCAAACGTTAACAAAATCCACAAATCGTTACATTCGATAACATAAAAATACATTGATTGAATGAATGGGTCGTGCAAACATTAAATCTGATTGGATATTGATGAATAGTCGGCTGACGTTGTTTTTTCTTACTGTGACGTTTTGCGGTTTTTGTTACCAATTGGCTTGTTCATGACGACGTAAATTTTCATTGTTTTGTTTGCACGCTTCAATCGAAAGTCCATAGTTAAATCGGACGGGTTGTATATAAGACAGTGTTTTAAAGAAACACGGGGTAGAATCAGGAACAGTATAGAAGACAGTGTTTTAAAAAATGTAGGTTAGTGTATTTGCAGATGTTTCTATCCAACTTTCTGAAAGGGTTTTCTTTGGGGATATTATTCAGGAAAAAAGGGTCATGGAATTTTTTTGGGGGGTAGACGCAAAGAAATACTAATACAAATAAATACGGGGTAGAATCAGGACCAGTGAACGGGGTAGAATCAGGACCAGTGTACGGGGTAGAATCAGGACCACAACACGGGGTAGAATCAGGAACAGTATATAAGACAGTGGTTTAAAGCAACACGGGGTAGAATCAGGAACAGTATGTAAGACAGACTGAGTGTTTTAAAGAAACACGGGGTAATATCAGGAACAGTATATATAAGACAGTGTTTTAAAGAAACACGGGGTAGAATCAGGAACAGTATATATATAAGACAGTGTTTTAAAGAAACAATTTGCAGACGTTTCTATCCAACTTACTGAAAGGGCTTTTTGGGGATATTATTCAGGAAAAAAGGGGCATAGAATTTTTTTGGGGGGTATACGCAAAGAAATACTAATACAAATAAATACGGGGTACAATCAGGACCAGTGTACGGGGTAGAATCAGGACCAGTGTATGGGGTAGAATCCGAACCAGTGTACGGGGTAGAATCAGGACCACAACACGGGGTAGAATCAGGAACAGTATATAAGACAGTGTTTTAAAGCAACACGGGGTAGAATCAGAAACAGTATATAAGACAGTGTTTTAAAGAAACACGGGGAAGAATAAGGAACAGTATGTAAGACACTGTTTTATATATATTCTCCTTTTTCCGTCGTATATTTATATAAAATTTAAAACAGTAATACATTTGGTCATTCATTTTTATCTCTATACGAATTATATACGACGGAAAAGGGGAATTAATGATTCATTAAGCAAAGTAATACACATTGTATTTTAATGGAAATATTGTTGTTAAAAATCTTTCTTTTATTCATTTGTCAAAAAAGCAAGTAATCTATGGGTTTGGTGACATTCTTCCCCTTTTATCTAGAATACGGGGAAGAATCAGGAACAGTATATATAAGACAGCGTTTTAAAGAAACACGGGGTAGAATCAGGAACAGTATATAAGACAGTGTTTTAAAGAAACACGGGGTAGAATCAGGAACAGTATATAAGACAGTGTTTTAAAGAAACACGGGGTAGAATCAGGAACAGTATTTTAAAGAAACACGGGGTAGAATCAGGAACAGTATTTTAAAGAAACACGGGGTAGAATCAGGAACAGTTACTGTATATAAGACAGTGTTTTAAAGAAACACGGGGTAGAATCAGGAACAGTATATAAGACAGTGTTTTAAAGAAACACGGGGTAGAATCAGGAACAGTATATAAGACAGTGTTTTAAAGAAATACGGGGTACAATCAGGAACAGTATATAAAACAGTGTTTTAAAGAAACACGGGGTAGAATCAGGAACAGTATGTAAGACACTGTTTTATATATATTCTCCTTTTTCCGTCGTATATTTATATAAAATTTGAAACAGTAATACATTTGGTCATTCATTTTTATCTCTATACGAATTATATACGACGGAAAAGGGGAATTTATGATTCATTAAGCAAAGTAATACACATTGTATTTGAATGGAAATATTGTTTTTTTTAAATCTTTCTTTTATTCATTTGTCAAAAAACAAGTAATCTATGGGTTTGGTGACATTCTTCCCCTTTTATCTAGAATACGGGGAAGAATCAGGAACAGTATATATAAGACAGCGTTTTAAAGAAACACGGGGTAGAATCAGGAACAGTATATATAAGACAGTGTTTTAAAGAAACACGGGGTAGAATCAGGAACAGTATATTTAAAGAAACACGTGGTAGAATCAGGAACAGTATATAAGACAGTGTTTTAAAGAAACACGGGGTAGAATCAGGAACAGTATATTAGACAGTGTTTTAAAGAAACACGGGGTAGAATCAGCAACAGTATATAAGACAGTGTTTTAAAGAAACACGGGGTACAATCAGGAACAGTATATAAGACAGTGTTTTAAAGAAACACGGGGTAGAATCAGGAACAGTATATAAGACAGTGTTTTAAAGAAACACGTGGTAGAATCAGGAACAGTATATTAGACAGTGTTTTAAAGAAACACGTGGTAGAATCAGGAACAGTATATTAGACAGTGTTTTAAATAAACACGGGGTAGAATCAGGAACAGTATATAAGACAGTGTTTTAAAGAAACACGTGGTAGAATCAGGAACAGTATATAAGACAGTGTTTTAAAGAAACACGTGGTAGAATCAGGAACAGTATATAAGACAGTGTTTTAAATAAACACGGGGTAGAATCAGGAACAGTATATTAGACAGTGTTTTAAAGAAACACGGGGTAGAATCAGGAACAGTATATTAGACAGTGTTTTAAAGAAACACGTGGTAGAATCAGGAACAGTATATTAGACAGTGTTTTAAAGAAACACGGGGTAGAATCAGGAACAGTATATAAGACAGTGTTTTAAAGAAACACGGGGTAGAATCAGGAACAGTATATAAGACAGTGTTTTAAAGAAACACGGGGTAGAATCAGGAACAGTATATTAGACAGTGTTTTAAAGAAACACGTGGTAGAATCAGGAACAGTATATTAGACAGTGTTTTAAAGAAACACGGGTTAGAATCAGGAACAGTATATTAGACAGTGTTTTAAAGAAACACGGGGTAGAATCAGGAACAGTATATAAGACAGTGTTTTAAAGAAACACGGGGTAGAATCAGGAACAGTATATTAGACAGTGTTTTAAAGAAACACGTGGTAGAATCAGGAACAGTATATAAGACAGTGTTTTAAAGAAACACGGGGTAGAATCAGGAACAGTATATTAGACAATGTTTTAAAGAAACACGTGGTAGAATCAGGAACAGTATATAAGACAGTGTTTTAAAGAAACACGGGGTAGAATCAGGAACAGTATATAAGACAGTGTTTTAAAGAAACACGTGGTAGAATCAGGAACAGTATATAAGACAGTATATTTAAAGAAACACGGGGTAGAATCAGGAACAGTATATTAGACAGTGTTTTAAAGAAACACGGGGTAGAATCAGGAACAGTATATTTAAAGAAACACGTGGTAGAATCAGGAACAGTATATTAGACAGTGTTTTAAAGAAACACGTGGTAGAATCAGGAACAGTATATTAGACAGTGTTTTAAAGAAACACGGGGTAGAATCAGGAACAGTATATAAGACAGTGTTTTAAAGAAACACGGGGTAGAATCAGGAACAGTATATAAGACAGTGTTTTAAAGAAACACGGGGTAGAATCAGGAACAGTATATATAAGACAGTGTTTTAAAGAAACACGGGGTAGAATCAGGAACAGTATATATAAGACAGTGTTTTAAATAAACACGGGGTAGAATCAGGAACAGTATATAAGACAGTGTTTTAAAGAAACACGGGGTAGAATCAGGAACAGTATACAACCCGTCCGATTTAACTATGGACTTTCGATTGTAGCGTAAAGTGAAGTGTGCAAACACAACAATAAAAATTTACGTCGTCATGAACAAAGCCAAACGTTAACAAAATCCACAAATCGTTACATTTGATAACATAAAAATACATTGATTGAATGAATGGGTCGTGCAAACATTAAATCTGCTTGGATATTGATGAATAGTCGTCTGACGTTGTTTTTTCTTACTGTGACGTTTTGCGGTTTTTGTTACCAATTGGCTTGTTCATGACGACGTAAATTTTCATTGTTTTGTTTGCACGCTTCAATCGAAAGTCCATAGTTAAATCGGACGGGTTGTATATAAGACAGTGTTTTAAAGAAACACGGGGTAGAATCAGGAACAGTATAGAAGACAGTGTTTTAAAAAATGTAGGTTAGTGTATTTGCAGATGTTTCTATCCAACTTTCTGAAAGGGTTTTCTTTGGGGATATTATTCAGGAAAAAAGGGTCATGGAATTTTTTTGGGGGGTAGACGCAAAGAAATACTAATACAAATAAATACGGGGTAGAATCAGGACCAGTGAACGGGGTAGAATCAGGACCACAACACGGGGTAGAATCAGGACCACAACACGGGGTAGAATCAGGAACAGTATATAAGACAGTGGTTTAAAGCAACACGGGGTAGAATCAGGAACAGTATGTAAGACAGACTGAGTGTTTTAAAGAAACACGGGGTAATATCAGGAACAGTATATATAAGACAGTGTTTTAAAGAAACACGGGATAGAATCAGGAACAGTATATATATAAGACAGTGTTTTAAAGAAACAATTTGCAGACGTTTCTATCCAACTTTCTGAAAGGGCTTTTTGGGGATATTATTCAGGAAAAAAGGGGCATAGAATTTTTTTGGGGGGTATACGCAAAGAAATACTAATACAAATAAATACGGGGTACAATCAGGACCAGTGTACGGGGTAGAATCAGGACCAGTGAACGGGGTAGAATCAGGACCAGTGTATGGGGTAGAATCCGAACCAGTGTACGGGGTAGAATCAGGACCACAACACGGGGTAGAATCAGGAACAGTATATAAGACAGTGTTTTAAAGCAACACGGGGTAGAATCAGAAACAGTATATAAGACAGTGTTTTAAAGAAACACGGGGAAGAATAAGGAACAGTATGTAAGACACTGTTTTATATATATTCTCCTTTTTCCGTCGTATATTTATATAAAATTTAAAACAGTAATACATTTGGTCATTCATTTTTATCTCTATACGAATTATATACGACGGAAAAGGGGAATTAATGATTCATTAAGCAAAGTAATACACATTGTATTTTAATGGAAATATTGTTGTTAAAAATCTTTCTTTTATTCATTTGTCAAAAAAGCAAGTAATTTATGGGTTTGGTGACATTCTTCCCCTTTTATCTAGAATACGGGGAAGAATCAGGAACAGTATATATAAGACAGCGTTTTAAAGAAACACGGGGTAGAATCAGGAACAGTATATAAGACAGTGTTTTAAAGAAACACGGGGTAGAATCAGGAACAGTTACTGTATATAAGACAGTGTTTTAAAGAAACACGGGGTAGAATCAGGAACAGTATATAAGACAGTGTTTTAAAGAAACACGGGGTAGAATCAGGAACAGTATATAAGACAGTGTTTTAAAGAAACACGGGGTAGAATCAGGAACAGTATATAAGACAGTGTTTTAAAGAAACACGGGGTAGAATCAGGAACAGTATATAAGACAGTGTTTTAAAGAAATACGGGGTACAATCAGGAACAGTATAATATGAAATAGGCAGTGCCTAAATGCGAACACAGCATAATTCTGTTCAATAAAAAAAGAAATGATTTCGAATCAATGCAGTCAAATAAGATCTGAAACCATCGTAGTTATTTTTGTTTAATTTTGGTTAATTTTCTAGAACGTTCAATTTGGGACGAGATCCTAGGGGCGATTGAACGTTAAATAGAAAAGTAAGAAAAAATCGATTAAAATTTGGTTACTACAAAAAATGTAGCAACTCGTCGTCATCAGAATATTTTTCTCTTTTCACATTATCAAATAGATAATTTTTGGAATGCGACTAGCAAAATGGGTAATTATTTTCAAATTCACTCCGTTCCTGTAAAAATTTGAGAGCCTTTCCGGACCATGAAAAATCAATATCAGCATTAGGTAAATTTTTCGCGGGAACAAATACCGTAGAGCTCTCCGCTCGAGCGGGCACTTCGTGCCCGCTTGCGAGCTGTGCTCGCTATAAAACAGTGTTTTAAAGAAACACGGGGTAGAATCAGGAACAGTATGTAAGACACTGTTTTATATATATTCTCCTTTTTCCGTCGTATATTTATATAAAATTTGAAACAGTAATACATTTGGTCATTCATTTTTATCTCTATACGAATTATATACGACGAAAAAGGGGAATTTATGATTCATTAAGCAAAGTAATACACATTGTATTTGAATGGAAATATTGTTTTTTTTTAATCTTTCTTTTATTCATTTGTCAAAAAACAAGTAATCTATGGGTTTGGTGACATTCTTCCCCTTTTATCTAGAATACGGGGAAGAATCAGGAACAGTATATATAAGACAGCGTTTTAAAGAAACACGGGGTAGAATCAGGAACAGTATATACAAGACAGTGTTTTAAAGAAACACGGGGTAGAATCAGGAACAGTATATTTAAAGAAACACGTGGTAGAATCAGGAACAGTATATTAGACAGTGTTTTAAAGAAACACGGGGTAGAATCAGGAACAGTATATTAGACAGTGTTTTAAAGAAAAACGTGGTAGAATCAGGAACGGTGTATTAGACAGTGTTTTAAAGAAACACGGGGTAGAATCAGGAACAGTATATTAGACAGTGTTTTAAAGAAACACGGGTAGAATCAGGAACAGTATATAAGACAGTGTTTTAAAGAAACACGGGGTAGAATCAGGAACAGTATATTAGACAGTGTTTTAAAGAAACACGTGGTAGAATCAGGAACAGTATATAAGACAGTGTTTTAAAGAAACACGGGGTAGAATCAGGAACAGTATATTAGACAGTGTTTTAAAGAAACACGGGGTAGAATCAGGAACAGTATATTAGACAGTGTTTTAAAGAAACACGTGGTAGAATCAGGAACAGTATATAAGACAGTGTTTTAAAGAAACACGGGGTAGAATCAGGAACAGTATATTAGACAGTGTTTTAAAGAAACACGGGGTAGAATCAGGAACAGTATATTAGACAGTGTTTTAAAGAAACACGGGGTAGAATCAGGAACAGTATTTAAGACAGTGTTTTAAAGAAACACGGGGTAGAATCAGGAACAGTATATATAAGACAGTGTTTTAAAGAAACACGGGGTAGAATCAGGAACAGTATATTTAAAGAAACACGTGGTAGAATCAGGAACAGTATATTAGACAGTGTTTTAAAGAAACACGGGGTAGAATCAGGAACAGTATATTAGACAGTGTTTTAAAGAAACACGTGGTAGAATCAGGAACAGTATATTAGACAGTGTTTTAAAGAAACACGTGGTAGAATTAGGAACAGTATATTAGACAGTGTTTTAAAGAAACACGGGGTAGAATCAGGAACAGTATATAAGACAGTGTTTTAAAGAAACACGGGGTAGAATCAGGAACAGTATATTAGACAGTGTTTTAAAGAAACACAGGGTAGAATCAGGAACAGTATATTTAAAGAAACACGTGGTAGAATCAGGAACAGTATATAAGACAGTGTTTTAAAGAAACACGTGGTAGAATCAGGAACAGTATATTAGACAGTGTTTTAAAGAAACACGTGGTAGAATCAGGAACAGTATATAAGACAGTGTTTTAAAGAAACACTGGGTAGAATCAGGAACAGTATATTAGACAGTGTTTTAAAGAAACACGGGGTAGAATCAGGAACAGTATATTAGACAGTGTTTTAAAGAAACACGTGGTAGAATCAGGAACAGTATATTTAAAGAAACACGGGGTAGAATCAGGAACAGTATATTTAAAGAAACACGTGGTAGAATCAGGAACAGTATTTAAGACAGTGTTTTAAAGAAACACGGGGTAGAATCAGGAACAGTATATTAGACAGTGTTTTAAAGAAACACGTGGTAGAATCAGGAACAGTATATTAGACAGTGTTTTAAAGAAACACGTGGTAGAATCAGGAACAGTATATTAGACAGTGTTTTAAAGAAACACGGGGTAGAATCAGGAACAGTATATTAGACAGTGTTTTAAAGAAACACGTGGTAGAATCAGGAACAGTATATAAGACAGTGTTTTAAAGAAACACGTGGTAGAATCAGGAACAGTATATTTAAAGAAACACGTGGTAGAATCAGGAACAGTATATTTAAAGAAACACGTGGTAGAATCAGGAACAGTATATAAGACAGTGTTTTAAAGAAACACGGGGTAGAATCAGGAACAGTATATTTAAAGAAACACGTGGTAGAATCAGGAACAGTATATTAGACAGTGTTTTAAAGAAACACGTGGTAGAATCAGGAACAGTATATTAGACAGTGTTTTAAAGAAACACGGGGTAGAATCAGGAACAGTATATAAGACAGTGTTTTAAAGAAACACGGGGTAGAATCAGGAACAGTATATAAGACAGTGTTTTAAAGAAACACGTGGTAGAATCAGGAACAGTATAATAGACAGTGTTTTAAAGAAACACGTGGTAGAATCAGGAACAGTATATTAGACAGTGTTTTAAAGAAACACGGGGTAGAATCAGGAACAGTATATTAGACAGTGTTTTAAAGAAACACGTGGTAGAATCAGGAACAGTATATTAGACAGTGTTTTAAAGAAACACGGGGTAGAATCAGGAACAGTATATATAAGACAGTGTTTTAAAGAAACACGGGGTAGAATCAGGAACAGTATATTTAAAGAAACACGGGGTAGAATCAGGAACAGTATATTAGACAGTGTTTTAAAGAAACACGTGGTAGAATCAGGAACAGTATATAAGACAGTGTTTTAAAGAAACACGGGGTAGAATCAGGAACAGTATATTAGACAGTGTTTTAAAGAAACACGTGGTAGAATCAGGAACAGTATATTAGACAGTGTTTTAAAGAAACACGGGGTAGAATCAGGAACAGTATATTAGACAGTGTTTTAAAGAAACACGTGGTAGAATCAGGAACAGTATATAAGACAGTGTTTTAAAGAAACACGTGGTAGAATCAGGAACAGTATATTAGACAGTGTTTTAAAGAAACACGTGGTAGAATCAGGAACAGTATATAAGACAGTGTTTTAAAGAAACACGGGGTAGAATCAGGAACAGTATATTAGACAGTGTTTTAAAGAAACACGTGGTAGAATCAGGAACAGTATATAAGACAGTGTTTTAAAGAAACACGGGGTAGAATCAGGAACAGTATATTAGACAGTGTTTTAAAGAAACACGGGGTAGAATCAGGAACAGTATATTAGACAGTGTTTTAAAGAAACACGTAGTAGAATCAGGAACAGTATATTAGACAGTGTTTTAAAGAAACACGTGGTAGAATCAGGAACAGTATTTAAGACAGTGTTTTAAAGACACACGTGGTAGAATCAGGAACAGTATATTAGACAGTGTTTTAAAGAAACACGTGGTAGAATCAGGAACAGTATATAAGACAGTGTTTTAAAGAAACACGTGGTAGAATCAGGAACAGTATATTAGACAGTGTTTTAAAGAAACACGGGGTAGAATCAGGAACAGTATATAAGACAGTGTTTTAAAGAAACACGGGGTAGAATCAGGAACAGTATATTTAAAGAAACACGTGGTAGAATCAGGAACAGTATATTAGACAGTGTTTTAAAGAAACACGTGGTAGAATCAGGAACAGTATATAAGACAGTGTTTTAAAGAAACACGTGGTAGAATCAGGAACAGTATATAAGACAGTGTTTTAAAGAAACACGGGGTAGAATCAGGAACAGTATATTAGACAGTGTTTTTAAAGAAACACGGGGTAGAATCAGGAACAGTATATTAGACAGTGTTTTAAAGAAACACGTGGTAGAATCAGGAACAGTATATTAGACAGTGTTTTAAAGAAACACGGGGTAGAATCAGGAACAGTATATAAGACAGTGTTTTAAAGAAACACGGGGTAGAATCAGGAACAGTATATAAGACAGTGTTTTAAAGAAACACGGGGTAGAATCAGGAACAGTATATAAGACAGTGTTTTAAAGAAACACGTGGTAGAATCAGAAACAGTATATTAGACAGTGTTTTAAAGAAACACGTGGTAGAATCAGGAACAGTATATTAGACAGTGTTTTAAAGAAACACGTGGTAGAATCAGGAACAGTATATTAGACAGTGTTTTAAAGAAACACGTGGTAGAATCAGGAACAGTATATTAGACAGTGTTTTAAAGAAACACGTGGTAGAATCAGGAACAGTATATAAGACAGTGTTTTAAAGAAACACGGGGTAGAATCAGGAACAGTATATAAGACAGTGTTTTAAAGAAACACGGGGTAGAATCAGGAACAGTATATAAGACAGTGTTTTAAAGAAACACGGGGTAGAATCAGGAACAGTATATAAGACAGTGTTTTAAAGAAACACGGGGTAGAATCAGGAACAGTATATTAGACAGTGTTTTAAAGAAACACGGGGTAGAATCAGGAACAGTATATAAGACAGTGTTTTAAAGAAACACGTGGTAGAATCAGGAACAGTATATTAGACAGTGTTTTAAAGAAACACGTGGTAGAATCAGGAACAGTATATAAGACAGTGTTTTAAAGAAACACGTGGTAGAATCAGGAACAGTATATAAGACAGTGTTTTAAAGAAACACGTGGTAGAATCAGGAACAGTATATTAGACAGTGTTTTAAAGAAACACGTGGTAGAATCAGGAACAGTATATAAGACAGTGTTTTAAAGAAACACGGGGTAGAATCAGGAACAGTATATAAGACAGTGTTTTAAAGAAACACGGGGTAGAATCAGGAACAGTATATAAGACAGTGTTTTAAAGAAACACGTGGTAGAATCAGGAACAGTATATTAGACAGTGTTTTAAAGAAACACGGGGTAGAATTAGGAACAGTATTTAAGACAGTGTTTTAAAGAAACACGTGGTAGAATCAGGAACAGTATATTAGACAGAGTTTTAAAGAAACACGTGGTAGAATCAGGAACAGTATTTAAGACAGTGTTTTAAAGAAACACGTGGTAGAATCAGGAACAGTATATTAGACAGTGTTTTAAAGAAACACGTGGTAGAATCAGGAACAGTATTTAAGACAGTGTTTTAAAGAAACACGTGGTAGAATCAGGAACAGTATATTAGACAGTGTTTTAAAGAAACACGTGGTAGAATCAGGAACAGTATATTAGACAGTGTTTTAAAGAAACACGTGGTAGAATCAGGAACAGTCTATAAGACAGTGTTTTAAAGAAACACGTGGTAGAATCAGGAACAGTATATTAGACAGTGTTTTAAAGAAACACGTGGTAGAATCAGGAACAGTATATAAGACAGTGTTTTAAAGAAACACGGGGTAGAATCAGGAACAGTATATTAGACAGTGTTTTAAAGAAACACGGGGTAGAATCAGGAACAGTATATAAGACAGTGTTTTAAAGAAACACGGGGTAGAATCAGGAACAGTATATTAGACAGTGTTTTAAAGAAACACGGGGTAGAATCAGGAACAGTATATTAGACAGTGTTTTAAAGAAACACGTGGTAGAATCAGGAACAGTATATTAGACAGTGTTTTAAAGAAACACGTGGTAGGATCAGGAACAGTATATAAGACAGTGTTTTAAAGAAACACGTGGAAGAATCAGGAACAGTATATTTAAAGAAACACGTGGTAGAATCAGGAACAGTATATTAGACAGTGTTTTAAAGAAACACGGGGTAGAATCAGGAACAGTATATAAGACAGTGTTTTAAAGAAACACGTGGTAGAATCAGGAACAGTATATTAGACAGTGTTTTAAAGAAACACGTGGTAGAATCAGGAACAGTATATAAGACAGTGTTTTAAAGAAACACGTGGTAGAATCAGGAACAGTATATTAGACAGTGTTTTAAAGAAACACGTGGTAGAATCAGGAACAGTATATTAGACAGTGTTTTAAAGAAACACGTGGTAGAATCAGGAACAGTATATAAGACAGTGTTTTAAAGAAACACGTGGTAGAATCAGGAACAGTATATTAGACAGTGTTTTAAAGAAACACGGGGTAGAATCAGGAACAGTATATAAGACAGTGTTTTAAAGAAACACGGGGTAGAATCAGGAACAGTCTATAAGACAGTGTTTTAAAGAAACACGGGGTAGAATCAGGAACAGTATATAATTCAGTGTTTTAAAGAAATACGGGGTACAATCAGGAACAGTATATAAGACAGTGTTTTTAAAGAAACACGGGGTAGAATCAGGAACAGTATGTAAGACACTGTTTTATATATATTCTCCTTTTTCCGTCGTATATTTATATAAAATTTGAAACAGTAATACATTTGGTCATTCATTTTTATCTCTATACGAATTATATACGACGGAAATGGGGAATTTATGATTCATTAAGCAAAGTAATACACATTGTATTTTAATGGAAATATTGTTGTTTGAAATCTTTCTTTTATTCATTTTTCAAAAAACAAGTAATCTATGGGTTTGGTGACATTCTTCCCCTTTTATCTAGAATACGGGGGAAAATCAGGATATAGCCAAAATAAATACTACTTTTAGAATACAATTTTTAATCATATTGATTAAATGTGCCTAAAATAGGTGTAAAGATCCTAAAAACACAAAAATCTCAAAATATTTTTCAAATTTCATTTTATTTTGGGCAAGTCACATGACCACTGTCCTTCTCCACCTTAATCTTTTTTATCCTTTACATGCCATAGCTTATAATAGGTCGTCAAGAACTGAGAAAATCATATCGAACTTCCATTCTTGGGCAAGATTGTCGATCATGCTCCATGTCTTACCTTTCTGTTTTTCATTCTATCTGTATATGTATATATCCTGGAGTTTTTCTGTCGACCTTGTGGAATCATCCTCGTCGATTTTTTCTTTCATAATGTATGCCCAATCCAAGACAATTTTCTTCTTTTTCATCTGTGGGTCTATATAGGAAATTAATTCTGCCCTCTCAAAAGTCCTTTATCTTTCAACTATTCTTGCCACTTGATCTTAAGAATCGTTTTCAAGCATTTGCATTTTTAAAAAAAGGCTAATGTATTGGTGCCTTTATTGTACGCCAGGCCTCAGATGATATTGCAATATTCATTGAACATAAGAATAAAAAAATTTCATCTTTTATGAATTCAAAATTTTGGATGTTCATACTGCCGTATTTTTTGAAAGGCAGTGTCTGTACGTCCACGCCGCGTGGACGAATAGACTACAGGCTGCGCGTCCACGCTTCCTGAAAAATACCTAAAACGGAGTTTTTCCGTACGTTTTTCTGTAATTTCGTGATTGTAAATAAACTTTACTATAAAATGCCCGGGGAAATATAATCTTTTATATATAAGTAAGTAAGTGTCTCAGTATTGTCGAAAACTGTTTAGTTTTTGTAAAGATGGTATATCGACGGTATTATGATAGAATATCATGGAATTGCAGTGTAAAGAGTTTGATACATTTGAAACTTTGGAAAATTTTATTAAGAATAATGAAAACAAAAAAATATATACAACTGTAATAAAGAAACTGCCAGACTGTTGAAAATGCTTTAAAAGGAAATCCAAAACGGAATGTCAAATGAAATCGGATCTTCAATATGTTCGGATTCAGTATTCATGTATACATGGTGGGAAAAAGTTCCGCACTAATTCAAATTTTTACTTCATTGAACGATTAATTTTCATTTAAATTTACATATTAGAAAATAAATCATATTAATAAAAGTTTAAAAATAACACTAACTGCAAATATCATGACCCCCTCCAAGTACAAATCTCACTGTTGAAAATCGAAAATAAATAAATTTGAACATGATTTGAAATATTTGGCACGTAAAATAAGTATACTTTAGCATTCGAATTTTATTTTAATTTCAAACATTTGGATTTATGTAAACAATATTTCTATAATCAAAAATTTGTAAAATTGACAATGGTTGGATTTGTAATATCTAAGTTTTTGTAATACAATCACTAAGAGTCTTTCATTGAATAAACTACTGCATATTTAATTAACTCGTATACGATTACAGTTGTATCCCGGAAAAACTCCAGTTTTTTATGTGTTTTTTCCGGAAGCGTGGACGCGCAGCCTGTAGTCTATTCGTCCACGCGGCGTGGACGTGCAACTGCCTTTTTGAAAAACGGATGTAGCTCATCCAATCCGTATTAGATCATAATATACAGGTCTATGCCCGATCCTTTTATATTCCACCATCGATGGTCACTATGATCCCCAGTGGTTTAAGGTGTCTGCAATATTCAAGACTTCAATAATTTTTTGTAAGGTCTACTGTTTCTCGTACCAGGTGACAGCCAGTAAAAACAGCATGATAATATGTCAATGTTTTCATCCTGTTGCATTTCCACTGATATACAGCTGTCTTTTTGAATTGACTCTGAACACTTGCTGCCTTCCATCCTTGTTTCAACATGCTAATTGCTCTTCTTATGTTTGTTGTTAACTTTAAATTAGTATTAGTCGAGCTTCTATTGTTAAAGTTTTATATTTGACGTCACATAACACATAACGTAAAAAAGTTTAATTAAGGTGGCTCATCCCTTTTACAACGCGCAACGTTATGCGCATTGCGGTTGAAAAAATATTTGGGACGTTTCGGAACGTATTTTTGACGTTACAATCGATATTTACGCTAAATCGTCGACGAAATGAAAGAACGTAAAAAACTACACGACCGCCGCTAACAGGAATGTTTAAGAATATCAAGACCGCATCTTCCGTTAGAAGTTAATGGAAAAGTGATTCGGAGAAAGTTGTCTTTTAGAAAAGCGATGTTTTACATAAAATAAGGAACGACATCTATTTCCATTTTATAAAAAGACATTTCATCGTATGTTCCATTGTCGTTCTACTGCTATTAAACTGTCTCCGAGCATTTCTAAAACAAGTAGATCGTTGACTTTTAAAGTAGTGCCAACTGTGTGTGTTTTCAGTCCCTTTTAATTAGCAATAAAAAACCTCCCCTCTTTTTGAAAAAAATGAAAATAAAAAGCCCGATTCTGTAGATGTTAGATATCTGCATTTTTTATAACCTGTCACACAGTCATTATATCCTCCGTTCGGTTTGGTGTTTGTCCGTTCGTTTCCGCCATATCCGAGATAACGACAAATTAATCCGTTCAAACCCAAATTTTCTTGAAAAGTTTATACATACAGTGGTTTCAGTTTTTTTTATCTATAGCCTTTTACGCCAAAATCGTCGACAGTTTTTAAAAAGTACGCCTAAATAAAACAAACTATAGTAAGTTTTATGAATAGTAAGAGAGTGGGCTATATTAAAATCACCTTGTCCGTCCGGTTCAATTTCTCTACTTCTACTGAATGGTTTGGTTTCAAATTTAGTACACAGCTTCACCATGATGAGTTATACCGTGCCTCCCCTTTCCAGGTCAGTCCGTCATTTACTTCCTGTTTTCAGAGCCGACTTGGACTTTTTTAGGGTAAAAAATTTGAAATGTGAAATTTTTCGTAAAATATTTCTCGGCTTCTACTGGATGGATTGGTTTCAAATTTGGTACACAGCTTCAGCATGATGAGTTATACCATGCCTCACCTTTCCAGGTCAGTCCATCATCAACTTCCTGTTTTCTGAGCCGACTTACTTAAGACTTTTTTTTGGGTAAAAAAAATAGACAATTTTTTGTAACAAATTTCTCGGCTTCTACAGAAGGGATTTATATCAAATTTGGTACACAGCTGCAGCATTATGAGTTGTACTGTGTCTCCCCTTTCCAGGTCAGTCGGTCATCTACTTCCTGTTTTCTGAATGGTCGAGTGGGGGTATGCTTAGCACGACTAAGTGCAATCCTTTGTTTTATTTTTGCAATATTTGTTCTGATGTTTCGGTATCATACATGTATATGACGAAAATAGACCAATAACATGTAGAATAAGAACTTCCCATTGTGCAAATATCTGCACTAAAACTGAAGTAAATTAATCAAGACAAGTCAAAATGAAGGACCGGATCACCATAAATAAAAACAAATTGTGTCTGTGTCTGTGGTCTAGCTGTCTGTTCGCCCCTAACATAAACATTTGTGCATTCATATCCAATTAGAAAGCAGCTTTACAATTACAAACAAAATCGAAATTCAATTGCCATTTTCCGATGCAGCTTATCAAACTACATAACATATATCAAAATAAAAAAATTCTATGAAAACTCATAAAAGGGATGAGCCACCTTAAATGCCAAATTTTATAGTTAACACTAGGTTTTACGTTAAAAATTTAACGTTAAATAGACAACGTGATATAACTGTTATATTGATGTTAAATTAGTGTTAATCGAGTTTGAATTTAATTTATATATATGTTACAGTAAACTCGTGTAATCAGTAAATACGTGAATTTCCTAAAACTGTCAGTAAATTCATGTATTTACTGGGTGATTTAGTAAGTACATGTATTTCCTGAGTTGACCAGTAAATACGTGTTTTTTCTGAATAAGGGGGTACTGCTGCTGACGAAAAGGGGGATGGGGGTTCCTGGCTGGATCCTCCACTGGGTTTAAGGGGACTTTCTCTTGGTGTATAGATTTATGGATCAGTTGGTAAATGGTCGGTTTTAAAGTTTAGCAGCTCCTCAAAATGCTCCTTCCAACGCTTAAGATTTTCATTTTCATAGGTGATATAATTTCCTGTTTTGGTTAAACAGGTTTCTATGTCCCATCTACGAAAGTAGATCGGTCATATAGTGTTGGGGTCCGTTTGTCCGTCCGTTCGTCCTTCCGTCTGTTCGTCCGTCCGTCCGTCTGTCCGTCCGTTTGTCCGTCCCAAATCCCCATATTTCCGAATTCCCACTTACTGACAAATGCCACATCAATCATATTGGTATGGTAGGTGCACCTATTGATGCTTAGCACAATGCATGCTTCGGATGCTGGCTGTGACCTATATTTTCCGCATGAATGACCACTTATAGAAGAATGGTTAAAGTCCATTTCTTCTTACTGACAAGTGCCATAGCAACCATATTGATTTGGTAGTTGCACCTAGTGATGCTTAGCATAATGCATGCTTCGGATGCTGACTGTGACCTACATGTTCCGCATGGATGAACTCTTACAGAAAAATGGTTAAAGTCCATTCCCACTTACTGAAAAGTGCCATAGCAGCCATATTGGAATGGTAGGTGCACCTAGTGATACTTAGCACAATGCATACTTAAGAAGCTGACTGTGACCTACATTTTCTGCATGGATGAACTCTTACAGAATAATGGTTAAAGTCCATTCCCACTTACTGACATGTGCTTCATCAACTATATTGGTATGGTAGGTGCACTTAGTGATGCTAAGCACAATGCATACTTCGGATGCTGACTGTGACCTATATTTTCTGCATGAGTGACCACTTATAGAAGAATGGTTAAAGTCCATTCCTTCTTACTCACAAGTGCCATGATGCCCATGGCAACCAGATTGGTATGGCAGATGCACCTAGTGATGCTTTAGTGATTGCAGAAAAAAATATAGATGTTGCGAGATGGGTATTGTGTCTTTTGGACATATTCTTGTTTGGATATGCCTTTATTGCATGAAAGATTTCTTCATATTTTCTTGCCACCCACTGCTCTTGCATTTTTAATGAAGTTCTTTCGATCTCTCCTAGCTGATGCTTTCATGTGTTTTTGTTGTACATCTCTTTAACGCCGTTGCCTTTGACTCTCTTTTCTTGCAGTGGTTAAAAGCTGCTTTGCAATATTTTCTCCTTTTCATGTTTCAAAGAGTTGCCAAACTACAACATGTATTGCCTGTGTGGATTGATTTGGGAGTCTTTTCATGTTTTGATTTAATTTTTTTAACAAGTGAATGGTGGTCAGATTCTACGTCCCTCTTTTGCTTCGAACATCCTATAGCGATATTCTAAAGGTATCTCTTAAATGAATGCGGTCTATTTGGTTTTTGTTTGTTTGGTGGTCTGGTGATATCCACACCACTTTATGTATAACTATTGCTTTTTGCACAAGTATACTTCCTCCGATTGCTAAAGTGTAATATATAGGTACAGAAATCTGTAATATTCGTTGACCGTTTTCATATGACATCCTTTGGATAACAATGAACTACATCTTGTAATTGTTGATAGTATTCTAACTTTGTATGTGTATCTGAGTCGTTTGTTATAGTGATAAAGGTGGCGGATCGAGGCTATTAAACTGAGCATGTTTTTTTTTGCACATATTGGTATTTGTATAAATTGATACACTAAAACTGAACTTGGCAGACAAAACCTATATATAATAATGTTTTTCAACAAATTAGGAGCAATCGTAATACAAAAAAATGTCATTTTGATAATTTTTAGCAAGTAGTTGATCGAAGGCTTTTTTTTTAATTTCTTATCATGATCTGTTACAGGTTCTCTTGTTTTTGATAGCGCCAATAAATAGCATGGCTGTGTATGGGACCATCTGCCCGGTTCCAAAACCATGTTATTGTACACAATGGTCCAGTTCCCGTGCCTACTATGATGGGCAAAATCTGACATCTATTCCACCACTGGTAAAATCTTGCATTTTTAAATGAAGTTCTTTCGATCTCTCCTAGCTGATGCTTTCATGTGTTTTTGTTGTACATCTCTTTAACGCCGTTACCTTTGACTCTCTTTTCTTGCAGTGGTTAAAAGCTGCTTTGCAATATTTTCTCCTTTTCATGTTTCAAAGAGTTGCCAAACTACAACATGTATTGCCTGTGTGGATTGATTTGGGAGTCTTTTCATGTTTTGATTTTGATTTTTATAACAAGTGAATGGTGGTCAGATTCTATGTCCCTCTTTTGCTTCGAACATCCTATAGCGATATTATAAAGGTATCTCTTAAACGAATGCGATCTGTTTGGTTTTTGTTTGTTTGGTGGTCTGGTGATATTCACACCACTTTATGTATAAATATTGCTTTTTGCAGAAGAATACTTCCTCCGATTGCTAAAGTGTAATATATAGGTACAGAAATCTGTTATATTCGTTGACCGTTTTCATATGACTTCCTTTGGATAACAATGAATTACATCTTGTAATTGTTGATAGTATTTTAACTTTGTATGTTCATCTGAGTCGTTTGTTATCATATATATATTATAATGTATTTCAACAAATTAGGAGCAATCGTTATACATAAAATGTCATTTTGATCATTTTTAGAATTTCTAGTCAGATAATATTCAAAGGGAGATAATTTATATAAAATGAGTAGGAATATTTTCAATTTTCATGAATATCTTGAAGAAATGAACGGTTACACTATATTTTTCAGCCAATTTCGACAAGCATTAGCTAAGTGAATATCCTTCAGATTTTGAGCGGATTCTATAGTAGGTACCTCTACAGCTGTTCATTCTATATATTCTTTATAAAAATATTGAAACTTCGCTGGTTTAAGAAAGCTGATAGCGCCCTAAAATGAACGATGACCCTCTTTTTATTTGATTTTTTAATCTATACAATAAGGTGTATCAATGTGCCAAAAATGAAAAATAATCTCAAGTAGAATTCAAATTGCCCTGAGACACCTTAACACTGTTTAACTAGAACCTTTTTAAAAATTTTTCTATCTCTAATACATTTATGTGTAAACAATCCTAATGCATGTTATATGTACCACACCTGGTAAGCCTCACCTGGAGGAGTTCACGAGAGATGAGCAAAACTTACCAAGATTCAAGTAGATTTGGTTTTGGTAAGGCATTTAAATGGGATATGTTTTGTCCAGTGAAGAAAAAAGTAAACAAGTTGGGATTCTGTTTGTATCGGTTTTCTATTATTGTGATTTAAATTATCGTATCGAAACACAAATATTTACCAAAACTATTTTTACGTGAATTCACCTTACTAGGGGTGGTTACCGATTATACATTATGATATCAATTTTTCTCGGAGACCATGAAATGTGAAACAACAAGATTGAACGCCTTGGTAGCTTAAACTGACGAAAACCTATGTTATTATATATGCCAGATATTTGATATAAAATGGTACACTTTAACGTTCGTGTAAGTAGCATTTTGTCTAAGCAGTGTTTTTCTTAGATAGTTTTTTTTATATTTTTCTCGCATTTTAGATTCACATTTAGTGTTATGCTGAATAATTTGAATTTTTTTTTCATTTTCCCTGTAAGAAAATCAATTCTATAATGTTTATTCACAAACAATTTTACAAATCATTGACATAAATTCTTGAGTTGACACGCCTGCGTTTAGCAAGTAGTTGTTCGAAGGTGTTTATTTTTTATCTCTAATCATGGTCTTTTACAGATTCTCTTCTTATTGATAGCGACAATAAATAGCATGGCTGTGTATGGGACCATCTGCCCAGTTCCAAAACCATGTTATTGTACACAATGGTCAAGTTCCCGTGCCTACTGTGATGGGCAAAACCTGACATCTATTCCACCACTGGTAAAATCTGGAGGTTCTTGGATAATCGATTTCAGTAATAACGAAATTCAGACTATTGAAGCAAATGCTTTTTCTAATGTCCAACTCGAACAAGTTTACTTTTCTAATAATAGCATTACCCAGGTAGACGATGATGCCTTTTCTGGTTCAGAAAATACAATTGATGTCTTAAGACTGGATGGAAATCAACTACGATCTGTTCCAAATGTTGTGAAGAAACTTCGCAATTTGATAGGGTTGAATATACAATATAACCCTATCTCTGATTTAGATCTTGGGAATATTTCCAAATCGTTTTGCTGTTTGTCATTTGGATCAAAGTCTATGACCAGTTGGCCAACTGGTTTACGAAATATGAAGGGGATTTTGATGTTAAGTGTCTATGGATTACCCATAGACTCAATTCCAGAAGATGCTTTTCAAGGATTTGAAAATACTTTACAATATCTAGAAATTTCATTTTCAAAACTCAAAAAGATGCCGCTTTGTTTGAACAAACTGGTTAATTTGCAAACTTTGACATTGAAGCAAAATGAGTTATTGACTGAATTTCCAGAAGCTGCATTTCAAGATCTACACAATCTGACGACGGTGATAATTGAAAACAACGGTTTTCAATCCCTACCAGCAGTGTTTAGAGATTCCGATAAGATGTACCAAGTATCTTTACGGGGATGTCCCATAGAAGACATTATAGAGGTAAATCACCCAGCTAATCAGCAATCACAGTTTTCATATCTAACCATATCCGATACAACATTTCAAACCGTTCCAAAAGCTCTCCACAACATGAACGTATCAGTGATAGATCTTTCAAATGGGAACATAAATTACATAGATGGAAATGATTTTAGAAATATTACCTCTTTGACGAATTTGGTTCTGTCAAAAAACCCTATTCGGACGATAGATGATCTTGCTTTCAGTGATTTTAGTACTTTAAGGTATATGTCACTTGATGAAACAATGCTAACAACAGTACCTAAAGCCCTCATAAATACAAATGTTACGTGGATAAATATGAATGGAACAAAAGTCAAGTGCACATGCGATTCTATGGGTTGGATGAAGACTTGGCCGTCATTGCCAAAGGTTACCATTCAAGGCTCCTGTGTAAACACGGGTGATACTATAAAGTCTTTTATCAAAACAATAATACCAACATGTTAATCACAAATAAAAATATTTGATGTATTTTGCTTTGGTTTGTACCCCATTGATATACTCACTATAGCAGTATTAAGTATTAATTTAGAAAAGGTCACTTATTTTTAGTAACAGTGCAGTCAGTACAAATATCTGGTGAGTTTTGCATATCAAATTCATATTTTATGTGTGTGCAAAACGACTACCTTACAGCAAAAGCTAACATGTTTACCCTCTTGTTTCTGCGTTGAACTTGAAGAATAAACAGAGAACAGTAAGTGACGGTGACACTCTTGCTGACAATGAAAGGCTTTAATTTACCGACACGAAAAATCACATTGATACAAATGTATGAGTTTCCACTAACATCATTTAAAACTGAAATTTACCGTTTGATATTCAGTTTGATATTCAAAAAAATTGAATATCGAATATCGAACGTCGAATATCAGTCTCACTTTACCTAGGTTAAAACTGATGCATTACCTCGGTAGAGCAAGTGTCAAACAACTGGTCTCCGATCGAGGTACAAAACAGCTCAGTGTACATGTGGCAATTATTTAAGTGCATTTACAGGTAGTTTTTAAGAAACAAAGGACACAGATGAGGCATTTGAGTGTCAAAATTCCGAATTGGCAACGAAAAAAAAAACAATAAGCACGAACGAACAGCACCAACAAAACATAAACACATTATATACGTACTTTATACATCCGTTAAAAAATATATATACAGTTCTTTGAAGAAACATTATAAAACGCTGAAATAGGAAATGTAGCAAAGGGATTTACTAATTCGAGAAGAGTTCGAACAATATCCTTAACAAAACAAATTTTTACACAGTTTGCTTTGGAAATGAAAGAGTTTTATTTATCTTTATGTATACATTAAACAATTTCAATGATCAATTATCAATGCTTTTGGTGTCACCAACAAAAAATTAAAGCAATCAGAGTATACCTGCTAATGAATTTTTTGCTGAAAAATCACCAATATTTCTTTTGAAAAAACTTCTAAGTTATTTTATCATCAATGCACAATCTGTATAGACACTCGTGTATTTGTTGGCTTTAGTTGCGTAGATTTGTGGTAACCCTTTAACAAACATTGTGTGGTAAAAAGTGATTAAAATACTTTAGGCGACAAGTAAACCGTTAAAGATAATAAATATTTCTACTATTATTTTAAGAGTTATGGGATTCATGTTAGGAAATAGTTCACATTTTATAGTTTTATTCTAAAAGTCTAAAATTTTACCCGGAGGAGAGGAATTTATATCTGTCAAACATGAAAATCGAGTAAAGGATAGATAAATTTAAAAAAATCCAAGAAAATGTTATTCCTGTCGAATAAAATATATCCCTTTGAGGAAATAAATACATGCTAGTGGGAGTTTCATTTTTTGTGTCACGAACAAACCACGAATCAATTTCATTTATCGCTTAATTTGAAGGATACTTGTATACATGGAAGGTATAACTGGATTATTCACACACACACAAAAAAAGGAGTCTAGACATTGTCAATATTCTTGAAAAGCAAAATTTAAAGACCTTTTTTTTAATTTGTCCTTTGGGATTTCTTTGAAATTAAAGTTTTGTAAAAGACATTAAAATAGAAACAAGTCTGTGGGGAGTGTTTAATGCCACATGTTTAAAAATATCTCCCGAAAGTATGACCAATATGTTAACAACATGTGATGCACAGGAGTATTGATATTTTCAGGAAATTCATAATTTGATCGGAATTTTCAAATATTTAAGATATATTTTGAAGACTAAAACCCACATGTAATTAAAAGAATCAAAAAGGCACCAATGGGGCATTCGAATGTCAAATGTCCTTAGGGAAACGACAAAAATAGTAACAGCACGAAGAGACACAAACTCAAAAAATCAACCGAACAGAAATCAACAACGCGAAATCAAGCTTTAACGAGAGTGAACTCTGGTGCTTCGGAAGAGTAAGCAGTTCCTGTTTGCTATAGCACACCCGTCGCGATCCCAATTTTCAACGAGTGTGTCAAATCCGGTGAAAGGAAGACAAATAAAAACCCTTTTTACTAGCGATTATCTAGACTTATTTGAGATTGAAATCCCATATTTGATAGGGTTTTCATGTTTCTAATCGAATATTAATATAAATACGTATAACTGCTTAAAACATTCCTTGATCACCGAATAGAAAATAATGAGATGTCGAATAAGTGTACACGACACAACCTTCAATATAAACAACAATTTTTTTTTTAAAATCCACATTGGAAAACAGCCAGCAGCCTTCAATGTGACCGATGGTCGTTGCTCGCTGTTTTTCAATTTGCCCTGGACTGAAAATAAACTACATATGATTCAAGTCCAACCCTAAAGTGCAATGAAAGACCCTCTTCTTGACCAAAAAAACCCCAAAAAACAATTTACATAAATTCGACGAAATACAAACATATGCTTTGATAAAGATTCCTGGCTTAGGACAGGCACATGTGACGGGGTTAAACTAGTTTTTTGGCGCCAACCTTTACACACAGTAAAAATTAAATCGATAGAAGAGAAAACCTGAGACAAAAGGACAAAAAGAAATTAACGGAACTTAGAGATACTCTGTTGAGAACACTCGAAGTTACTGACAGCTAACTAAGAAGCATCTATCGACTGATCAAGTAAATCGATTTTAAATCCGACACAACACGTCAAACAATTAATGATTTGGTGATGTATCACACACTTGACCGCTGTAATGATAACAAGGTTGATGAAACTTGGTATGCACATGCCCCAGTAGTAGCTTAGCACAGTTGCATCCCCATCTTTTGACCTTGAATTTGATTTTATGGTTGATTGACTTTAACAATTTTCAAAACTTATAATAGCAATGGAAAAGTTTTGCTAGCACCTCCATATCTCAAGAACTATAAGTCTTAGGTTGAAACTTGGTATGCATATGCCCCAGTAGTAGCTTAGCACAGTTTCATCCCCATCTTTTAACCTTGACCTTGATTTACCGGTTGAGTGACTTCGACAATTTTCAACATGTAATAGCAATGTTAAGGTTTTGCAAACATCTCCATATCTCAAGTAGCATTGGTCCTAGGTTGATGAAACTTGGTATGCATATGCGCTAGTAATAGCTTAGCACAGTTGCATCCCAATCTTTTGACCTTGACCTTGGTTTTCTTGTTGAGTGACTTTGATTATTTTAATTGCATATATTAGCCATGTTTGAGTTGTTTTGATCTCATGAACTGAAAATCCATGTAAATTCAAAATATAGGTCGGCAGACTTGTGTGACACGATTCTACCAATAAATTTTTAATGTTTTCTGTCATTAGAATTTCCGATTATCTTAAGAATCAGGCAAAAATTAAAACTTTGAATCATGATTTTAAAAACACACGGTTTTGACAATAAATTGTCATTCAAAATAGCCTTCTAATGAAGAAACAAACATTAGTTGTTGTCTCAAGTGGCAGAGGATGGAGAAAGTTTTCTGTTAAAATGATAGGAATTTAGTGTGACTTGACAGAGTTATCTCCCTTAGATTAAAATTTTATATGCATTTCAACCAAAATATATCTCAAATTACTGACTTTTAAAAAAAGTGCCAATGCATTTTTTGTTACTTTTTAAGCTTTTTGAACAGTATTTTGAAGTAAAACTCGTGTGTTGTTTTAATCACGATTCACCCATTGCCTGATTCTTACAGAGAATGGCACTTAAATTCAAAAAATTGTTTAAAACACCAGGTTTCTTTCTTTGTAATGCATATGATCGATATCCTTGATGCCAGATTTGGCTTTCCTTTTCGAACTTTTTGGTTTTGAGAATTTTTCATTCAATGTTTTTTGTTTGTGACATTTCAATGTTTTGATTCACATGCTGCTGATGAGAGGTTACTCCTTGAAATGTCGATTTACAGCATAACCAAATTGACCGTTTTATACCCGTTTTTTTTGGTATTGTATTTTTCATACGTGAGCGACTTTGGTTATTTTTTTGTTTAGGTCAATAACTTGTATACTAGATGTTGTGGGTAAATCATATTTTTCTACTATATGTGCATTGTGTAGTGCTGCATCACTCACTAGAAAGTAGACCATTGTGATCTTTATTTTATGCATGAACGACTTTTTAAAGGTCCATAACTAGGGTGCTACATGAAGATATAGTTTAATTTTTTTTCATCATAGCAATGTATGCCTGTGTATAGTCAAGCGCTTGAGCAGCAAGCAGGAACTGCATACTTTTTCGGAAACCCTGTGTCCGTTTTTTTCTTGAATTCACGTTGCTGGTTAGGTATTAGTTGTAATATGTGTTGCTGTATGTTGTTTGAGTTTTTTGTGATGATTTTATGTCAACCGATTTTGTCTTTGCTTTTGGATTTACCCGTTTGTACACCTTTACTTGTATAAATATACTCAATCTGCCTCGTCTTTATGTGTAACAACATAGTTGTCGTGACACGTACAAAAATATTGGACAATCCATTAAAAAACGATATTTATAAAATATGGAACGAGATCATGATCATATATACTCTCAAAATTAACCAATACAACTCCTTACAATAGATATGTATTATACATCTTGAGAAGTACAAGTCAAATGGTAATTGACAACTCGGGTAAGTTTTAAGGTTTTTCGTGACAAATTCACTCGACACAGAAATAAAATTATGCAAATTTACAAATTACGTTCTTGTGCTCTTTTATACGGTAAAAAATTTTGACAAATGATTCACACCCGTCGACATAAATAATTCCTGTTTCAGGATACTATTGCAGAAGTGTTCCTTAAACGCAAAGTGAAACCAATGAAAATAAGGTTAAGCAAAAGAAAAAACATCAGATAATGGTTTAAACTCATCAAGACGCTCGATATTTTTGTTATTTTCCTTTTGTTAACAAATAAATAATGAAACACAGTTTTAAAGGTTGTTCAAAATTATCACTGTGTATGATTTACCTTGAATCAAAACCCCTAATAACACATTGATATTTTACAATTAACATAATTATTGAAGAAACAGATTCTCTAAAAAAATCAAAATTTTGTTGTTTCTATTATTTCGTTGTGTTTGTGTTTTAAAGCTTTGCTGTCTTCGATGGTGTCTGGTAATTTTCTGTGCAGAGTTTCAGGCAATACATAAACTGACAACCCTGCGATAACAGAAACTCCACCAAAGATAACTAATGGTAAAGCTCGACCAAGATCACCAGCAACAACTTTGCTCTGCAAAAGATAACGAAATTTAATGATTCGTAGCGTACAGTTGTTTTTGAATGCAAATTACATTATCAATGCATAGCTTAAGGCACTTGTCCTGAACCAGTGGTCGTCTGTTCTTCTGAGTTCAAGTCTGATTATGTGAATAATAGCAACTACTCTTTAACATTTTTGGTAATGTATGGAATTATTTTATCCTTTTTTCAAATTACATTTTGATATTCAAAACAATCTGACAAAAGCATTCATAGCTTTAGAATATTACCATATCTTCGATTATATTTCGATCATGCTGTTCTCGTTCCAATATACTAGTATCAGAGATATAATGCACTTACAATGTCCACAATATATGGCGAAACCATGCTTCCAACGCGTGCGAAGACAGAAGCTGTTCCCAACCCAGAGTTTCTGACAACAGTAGGGAAAATTTCAGAGGACCAGAGATATATAAGACCAAAGGTACAAGATATACCTGTTCTACCAATCAGAGCAAAAGCGTTGGTTAAGGGCTGGATATCTGAAATCAAGTGATAGTAAGTACAGATGATAATCATCAAATGAACTTTTTGATCTTATGCATAATTTTATTCCCAGTTCAGCATTTTTGGTTTTACTTGTCTTTGTCCTTCATATCCATATAGTGTTTTGCATTTCTAATCTTTGGATATAACTACTCTGATGCGCATTTAGTAGACTAAACACGCGTCAGGCTTAGCAAAAATTATTGTCTGCATGGAACTTTGTTGTATTTTTGATAACTCTGTTTCTTGAAAAAAAAATACATGGACAATTTCACAGCTTTTTCAAATTGAACGAATATTTATTTTTCAATAACAGCATAATTCTATTTCGATCATACATGTCTTTTATAAAACATGTCGAACCTAAATGAAACAAAACGTAATTTCCGATGTAACTTTATATTAAAATGATTAGATCTTAAATAAAGTCATCTCCCAGTCTTGATCTAAAATGAAAAAGGCACATATGGCTATAAAGAGTAAGCAACAAGTTCGACCCCCCCCTTTCTATCTTTTTTGTAGTTTTTAAGTTTATGTGTACCACATTGACAGCCAAATCTTTATAGAGTCTGTATCGAGCACAGTGTTTAAGAAGCCTTTGAACTACTTTTCCTTGTGCTGTCGCTTTTCATGTAGCATCCATATTTCTAGGGTTTCCGCTTCATATTTGAATTTAAATTTCGTAATCGACACCCAGGGAAGACTAAAGTTGCACAAAGCTCTATGACAAAACGTGATAACTTTCCATTAGTCAGCTTTCCCTTTTTAGGTATCAACATGTGCATGTGATTTCTATCTTTCAGATAGGTTTGACATAGAGAAGCAGAGGTACAAATGGGGTATCCGAATGTCAAAAGTCCGAAAGAGCAGAGACAAACCAGTAAGCACCAACAAGAACTGGACAAAAACAGACAACGTGTAAAACATGGAAACACAAAATAACTGAATGTCAATCAACATCGCGAGCTACAGTCGAAACAAGAGTAAACTCAGGTGCTCCGGAAGAGTAAGCAGTTCCTGCTTGCTATAGCACACCCGTCGCGTTGCCAATAGTCTATTGAGCGTGTCAAATCCGGTAAAGGATTTAGGTTAAACAAAACCCTATATGCATACCGCCATCTCCACTCATCTGAGAGATCGAAATCCCATATTTGTCTATAAGTGCATGATGTCTTCAGTAAAATTTCTTAAGTAAAGACAGCAACCGAGGAGCAACATAACCCTGTGTGAGCAATTTTTGCGTCAGACGTGTTGCTCTGCTAAGGAAATCGATGTAAGTCTCGCACGCTCTGGAGTAACGAATCAATTGAGATACGTAAACTCTATAAGCTGGAGCAGATGGAATGTTGCTACACAAGAAGGGAAAGTTGACGATTGGAAAGTTGAAGTTATCACGTTTGTCATAGAGCCTTGTTGAAAGTCTTCCTTGAGAGTCAATTTCGAGATGTAGATCAAAATATGAAGCAGACTTCCTAGAATCCGTTGTGTCCTTTATCTCAAGCTCCTGGGGATATATGAGATGGAGAAAGTCACCAAATCGAGAATTGTTTAGTGAAAGGACATCATCAATATAACGGAACGTGAGGTTAAAAGAGAGAGCTAGTCTACGGTTTAGAATAGATTGTAAGAAGTCTGCTTCATATGGATGAAGAAACAAATCAGCAAGCGAAGGTGCACAATTTGGTCCCATTGGAATCCCTATTGTTTGCTGAAAAACACGTCCAACAAACTGTACAAATATGTTGTCAATAAGAAAGTTGAGCATGTCGATTATTTGGTCTTCTGTAAATTTGTTCTTTTTCTTAGACTCATTGATGACAAAGTAAGTCTTGGTATAATCGACTACAAGATATTATTTCCTCCTTAGACAGTGTTGTAGCCGTGTATGTGGTGCTATTGCTGGTACAACCAACTCCCAATTCAGCTGTTAAACAGTCAATATAGTGTTTTTTGCACACAAAAATGATGTTATTTGGTGCTTCGTCTGCAGGTACAACAACAAATTTGTCATGTAAGGTGGACAATGTTTTGGCAACATCAGCGTTGCTGAAAATGGATGTTGCCTTATTGCTCATTGAACCTTTCAAACAATTGATTCTTTTCAAAACCAATGACCTCACAGCTTTTACCCATTCTGACAAAACGTCACATTCTTTCTCCTGTTCTTTATTGGCCCATTTTCTGGCATAGTCCTCAACTGATTCCATAATTGTTTTGAAATTATAGCTCCAGTTGATTCGTCTTGGCTCTCGATATTTAGGTCCTTTAGCCAAAACATCGCGAAGTAAATCATTTTCGAGGTCACCAGTGATAACATGGCCAGATGAACTATATTTGAATGGGGACTTTTTACAGGTACAGTCTGGAGGTTTTGCTTTGAGGTCATTGATTTGGAAATCCCACAACACTTATTTATAGTTGAAAACCTTAGGTGCAATGGTGGAAGTGTAGGAATAAGAGATAGCGGGAATGCTTTTATCTTTGAAGTAAGGAGGAATATGTTCCGTAACAGATTTGTGGTGTAAAATATTTCCTAAAAATATAAATTAATAGCATCTAACCCCTTGTTTAAAAATGGAAGTGAAAGAAAGGAACGATTGTCTTTACTGTTTTTGTGTGGAACTCCAACAGGTTTGAATAAGCGGTTGTAAGTGATATCAAGAACGATAGCAGTGAGTCTATTAATGTTAGACTTAAGGTCAGTGACCAGATTTTCTAGACATTCCTTGTACAAAGTATTGAGTTTAGAAAGGGGAATAGAGTACAGTTTAGTTCGAATGTGATGAATCCCTAGAGGTTTTTGGACAAACGGAAGCAATCCACTAATTGATACATCGCAAAGCGTTGGTGCGTTGTATTCCGATGTCCGTGACTGCGATTCCGTCTCTCCGTTTTTTCAAAGAGATTCGTCACATTACCATCACTGCATTTAGGGCTGGATATATTTCCTTCACCTCCAATGTTGTCGTTGCAGCCATAAGGTAGTGCGGTTCCCAATCGTCGAATCCAGAATTCTTCTCTCTCTTTACGGAAAGGTGTACTTAAAGTGGGATTATAGAGGTTAACTATCGTCGTCTATTACCAGATTTGACCAATACATGCAATCGATCGTTGGTAACTTGGAAATGCCTACTCTTCCGGAGCACATGACTTCACTCTCATTTAAATTATTCGTTTTAAATTTCAAAATTGTCTTAACCCTAAGGTTCTTCCTACCCCAGACATAGGTTGATCATCTTAGTAATAATTTGGGGTCCCAGTTTGGAATTTTTGGTTTTACGGTTCTATGCTCTTCATAATCATATAGTGTTTGGCATTTTCAATATTTTTGATAGAGCGCCTCTGATGAGTCTTGAATAGACGTAACGCACGTCAGGCGTAGCAAACTTTATTGTCTGGATCTTTGTTGTCATTTGTATTTAGAGCACCCGTGAAGGTTAGCACTGCTGGTGGAGTTTAAATTCCCCGAGGTTAGCCCGCTCAGACACCAACACTTTTGTGTTGGAGATAACATCAAAGCTTTAAATAATTTGTTTTAAATTTCAAAATTGTCTTAACCCTAAGGTTCTTCCTACCCCAGACATAGGTTGATCATCATAGTGATAATTTGGTTTCCCCAGTATGGAATTTTCGGTTTTACGGTTCTATGATCTTTATCATCATATAGTGTTTGGCATTTTCATTATTTTTGGTAGAGCGCCTCTGATGAGTCTTTAATAGACGAAACGTACGTCAGGCGTAGCAAAATTTATTGTCTGGAACTTTGTTGTAATTTGTATTTCGGCTGATACAGAAGTTCATGTTTTTGTTTGTAATGTGGTTTGTTTACCGATCCACCTTTGATTCCTTCAATTATATGTTTGTAAATACACACCTTCGCCTCCATAAAGTGATGTGAATATGGTACATATACACGACAGGCCACCTCCTATTAATGTTATCATGCACAATTTCTTCCTCCCGACCCGGTCAAGCAATATGATGAGCACAGTATAAGCTGGGATATCCAAAAGACCAAGCAAGAAGAAATTGAGGTAAAAATCTCCACTTAGGTTTCCAGTATTTAATGAGAGTCCGTAATATCCCATGCTTACAACCATCCTTTAAGTAGAGAAGGTAGGAGAATGTATATATGGTACTGGTTTTTATAAATTTTGTCTCTGATATTATTTTCTTACTAAATTGCGACAAGATTCGATATTCATTAAAAACACATTGTCAGGCTAGAAACATTTTATACGAATAAAAGAAATCCTTCCTTATCTACAAAGTTATGAGCATTTAAGGACAAATTATCTCTTTCTTTAATTAAATCAAAGCATTTTTTTTCAAAAAAAATAATTACCCTTAAGATGTTCTACTAGTATGTGTATCTATGAATTTCAAAGTTACATATCTAATTTGCACCCGTGAATAAGTAAACAATCAACTGAGGTAAAATTATTAATTTAGTTTGGTAATTCTTTATTTTCAATATACTAGTATACCGTAAATATATATCATTTCTAACCATTTGAAAAATATAACAGCAGAAACCATAAACAGCCACTTGTCATTCATTAAGTGCCAGATTTTCTCATTGGAAGTTTGAACTGTTTGTAGATTTTCAAGTTTTTTCACCTCAACTTGTTTATCATTTCCCTTTGCTATGTGAATGAGAATTTCTTTAGCCTCCTCGTTTTTTCCTTTAGAAACAAGCCATCTTGGTGATTCTGGAATCAACCTATACACACACAACACACAATCTTTATTCTCATCACCAAATACATAGGTACAGAGAAGAAACACATATACAATATTTGCAAAACAAAAACAGAGAAAACATACACAAACTCAAGTCATACAAAAATGCACACTGTATGGTTTAACCAGGAGTTCCTACTCTTTTATTAATTATTTTTATAAATTTGCACAGATGTAATAAATTCGATTTGTTTTTAGTTGTCATAATTTCCTTAAAATTTAATATATTTGGCCTACTCAGTAATCTCGGATTAATAAATAATTTCCTTTCTGCATTTAGTGAGGGACACGTCATTATATAATGATATTCGTCTCCGATATCCGTATTACAGAGGGTACATTTTCTCTCACCGCGATCTATATTTGCCCATCTGCCGGCCTCTATGGGTAGTTTGTGGTTAACTGTTCGGAATTTGCATAAGATACGATAATTCTTTTCATCTAAAATGTTGAAATAATCTTCCAACTCGAGAGTATCTTTGATCAACCTATAATTTATCGTTTTTGACCTTGTTTGTATATTTCTTCATTCCATTTTTGCTTGTTCTGATCGATTAAAGATTGTTTAATATTGGCTTTTAACCATGCATGGTTACGAAAATTTTGTGAAATCCAAATGTATGAATAACCACATTCGTCAAATATGTCTTTTAGCTTTGCCAACCATTTGGAATTTGAATTACGAACATGAAAGTAGTTGTACATAAGTACATAAGTCTATACATGATTGAACATAATTTTGCGTCTTTTCCTTCAATAAGCTTAGCCCAGTAATTAACCATTCGCAGTTTTACATCTATTGATAAGGGATGGCGACCCAATTCTCTGTAGACTATACAATTTGGAGTACTTGTTTTTAGATTTAGCAGTAATTTACAGAATTTTAAGTGTACCTTTTCTATCTCATAGTAGTTACTAGAGCCCCATATTTCTGCTCCATATAATAGAATAGGCTTGACAACTTTATCGAATACATCAAGTTGACAGGCGATTGAAAGGATATGACGTTTCCCCTGTTTTAAGATTTCATACATAGCTCTAATTCCCTTTTCAGCTTGAGATTTAATAGCTGCTTTGAAGTTTCCTGTTCTATTAAGTAGGATGCCAAGGTAGTTGAAGAATTTTACAATTTCAATGTTTTTGTTATCATATTTGAAATTTAAATTTGCAATAGGTCTACCAGCACCGAAACAAACAATCTTAGTTTTGTCTACGTTAACTTTTAGTTTCCAAACTTCGCAATATGCGTTAAAGCTATCAAGCTGTTTCTGCAATCCACTAGGAGTTTCTGACATTAAAGCTGTATCGTCCGCATACAGTAAGGCGAAAATTTTTATATAAATTCCTAGAGTATTTTCAATTTCACATGTCAATGTCTTGAGCCCCAAACAATCTTGATTTTCCAGAAAATTTTCGAGATCATTTAGAAATATCGCAAACAAGAAAGGTGACATATTTTCCCCTTGTCTAACACCATTTTCGCAGTTAAAATACTCCGTTTTACTACCACCAAAAATTATATTTGATTTTATATTTCCGTACATGTTATGAATGATTTTGAACATTTTCCCGTTTACATTGTTTAAAAGTAACTTATACCATAAACCTTCCCTCCAAACGTTGTCAAAAGCTTTCTCAAAATCTATGAATGCACAGTATAATTTCTTTTTCTTTTTTTGCATAATTTCAAAAAATGCATATAATGTAAACAAATTGTCGATAGTGCTATAACCTTTTCTAAATCCGCATTGATTTTCGTGCAAGATCATGAAGTTGTCAGAATATTTTGTTAATCGCTCTGTTAAAATTGCCGAAAGAGTTTTCCTAAACATGATACTATTGTTATAGGTCTATAATTTTTTGATTCAGAACTATCTCCTTTATTCTTATAAATTGGAATTATGTTTCCCATTAGCCAATTTTCAGGCATAATCCCAGTTTCGAAAATAACATTGAAGAGTTTTTCGTTTTTCCAAAATTCCTTGGGGTTTTTTGTTCGCATTTCCTGGAGTTCTTTAGAAAGATTATGGCTATGTTGTTTTTTCGTCTGATCAAGAATAAACTTGTACTCCTTTTCAGCATCTATTAGATTCTGTTTGTTAAGCGCTGTGCGGTTCTTTTTAAATTTACGACGTTTTTTTCGATAATTTTGTCTAGCTATTTTACATTCTTGGTTAAAGAAGGGTTTCTCTAGAACACATTTATCATTCCAATTTCGCCGCTTATCCGTAACGGTAAATGTTCCAAAAGTGGTTTTTGCACTCTCAAGTATAATATTACATAGATTTGTTACGGCGGAGTTAACCATTTCAACTGGGTGTATAGGAGGTTCAGTTAAATCTGACAGTAAACTTTCAATTTTATCGCGGTCTAAATTCGCTCTGAAGGTTAATAACTTATTCTGATCCCATATTTTTATTTTTTCCATTGCTGTGCATTTTTGATCTTCAAGATAGTTAGTGTCTACCTCGCTTGATCTTTTGAAATTCAGATAAATTGACAATGGGCAGTGTACATCGGAATACAGTTTTGAAAAATCTATGACTTTTAAATCTAAAATTCTGTCCATAAAGATATTATGTAAGATAATAGAAGCAGTTCCTGTTACTATAAGTGTTCTATTGTAATAAATTAAAGTAAAACAAAAGAAATTAATTTCATTTCAAATATTTTATTGGTCTAGAAGATTATACGCTAGTAAAAAATATTTCAATCTAAAATGAATTGGTAACTTTTTTTTTATCGTGATCCTTTTACTAAAAAAAAGTAACAATTAGACTGCTTGACACCAAGATCATGGTGCTGGTTGCTCTAAAGTGGACTTGTAAGATTAGCGACCTACATCGGGGAAATGTATAACAAACAAAATGAAATTACTATGCATACCACCAATAACTAAAATAAAGTGCAATAGGAATCGATGTTGCTATTTGTATCCATTTCCAATCTTTGAATGCATAGAACACACCAGCTAAAATCAGAAGACCAAAAGAGAAAAGGTATTGAATCAGCATACCAGCCAATACACGCTTTTTTGGTCCGACAATCTCCATGCCTGTTAACAGAAGATGAATATTACTGTATTATTTGTGTCACAATTCATTATATGCACCCTGTTTTTTTGAAAATACTAGTAATACTTATAGCGAGCATCGCAGATGCGAGCCCTACGGCATTATGCATGTTTTGAGATGTTCCAGAAATATACTGACAAGAAAACCGGAACAGGTTTACTTTTACGGAATGAATAAAATAATAGGCACGGAGCAAGTAAAACAATCAACCCTCTGGGCTTATAAAAAATACATCATAATCTGTTATGCAATAATATGAAAATTGAAATTTAAAAACAGTGATAAAACCCTCATTCATCCACTTGTTTATTTTTACACTCAGATTTTTATCTAAACACCATTCGGTCTTTTCCGCTGAAAAACGATTTCCCGGAAATTACCGAGCTAGCTTTTGGCAACATCGTCCCATTGACTAGTCATACCAAATGCATGATACTGACCAAACTTTGTTAAATTCTAAGTAAGATAAAATAAGATAAAGAAATACATAAATTTACTGAATAAAACCTACTCATAATAATAAGTAAAAGGTTCTTACCTGAAAATGATAAAAGAGTCCCATCCTGTCAGTGGGGTTTCACCGTCACTTTCCTCAATCACCCGCATGATATTTTTACTTTACCGTTTTTTCCGCCAGGTTTCTTAATGTACCCTCTGTTACCAATGCTTCAAATAAAACACTGATACTCAGAAAATCTCACAAAACCTGACAGAATCTGAATGTTGTTTTGGTCTGCTGAAGAAGCGCGAAATACTCTGACAAGGAAGTGACGTCACGTAATCCATAAAATGGATAATTTCGTCCCCGCTTAATGTCGTCCCAGAATGTTACAGGATTTATTATTTGCACAAATAATTGAATCTTTAATAAGTCGTTATTGTTCCCAGATATTCTAACAACAACTTTCTCAAGTGCATATGATTTGGGTTGGGTGGGGTCAGACTTTGCTACTATCTAATTCCTTTTTTTAAAGTTCCCTCTTTACGTTAAACTTAGCCGGTCGAGCACATGGATTTACTTTTAAAAGGTATATAGATTTTCGATGCTCGCTAAAAGGCAGAGCCTTAATCATATTATTCTAATTCATAACAAGAATTCCGATTGGTCAATAGAACTTCGGTAATGCAGTTTCATTTCTCGAAGAATTTCATTAGCACAAGACACCTTGACGACTACTTTCGCAAAACATTTGTTAAAAGATTAACCATTCGTTTCGTGCAAATTTCTGTGCAATCACTTAATAAACTTTATCGGAATGTAATTTTATATATTGAATTCAATGTTTTGTAGTTTAGCCTAGACCTTGGCGCACATTTTGAACATGGGTACCGCTTCATTTAAAATGTTCTTAAGTCCACGCTTTTACACACCAAAAAACAACAAAATATTGCATTCAATGTATAAATAAAGTTAATTAAGAATTAACGAACTAAGAATATGTTCAAAATGTTCAATGTTTAAGATAAATGCCAGAGACACCGAAGATCACAACAGGCCTAAGTACAGCCAATTCAAATAAAACAGTGGGTTAAATGGGGTTTTATGGCACCAAATCTGGATTTTATGGTCCGGTAGTAATAAACAACACAAGATGTAAGAAGTCACAAGAAGGATAATGAAGTGATCACCTCAGAACAGCAGACAGGTACATGTATAAACTAATTAAAAGATAACGTTATCACCTATGATTTTTTTTATCAATAGCTGATATTGAAAGAATATTTACCGTATTGTGCTTGTAAATTATCATCATATTTTAAATTATTAAACATTGGCGAGGGTCCTTAAGCGGCAAGGACGCTATGGGTATGCCTTTTTATATTCCTTTTCATCATTTAGGCGTGTATTTTTGGTTTTGTTTTCTTTAATATCGATCATGAGTAACCATTTGCTCTTTCATATTTTAAAATTGAGAGGCAAATTAATGATATCTAAATTTATAGTTCTTCTCTTTCAGGTTTCAAATTATACACATACCAAGTACAAAGGAAGTTTGTACTAGGCCTATACTAGATCCACCAATAATAAATCTCAGAGCACAGAAGACCCAAAAATTTGGAGCCCAAGGCAAAGCCAGGGAAGCAGCAAATAGGATCCAGAAACATAAGTACATAGTCTTCTTTCTGCCAATACTGGATATAGAAAACATTAATGGAATATATACTAAGTTACGGTAATTGTATCATAATTAAATTAAGATTTTCACATTCAGATTTACAAATTCGTAGCGTATTTTTCCCTAGGATAGTTGTAAAAAAGCATTCCGAATATGTCATAATAATTTCAATTTTTGATACCTTTACTACCAATTCAACAATTAAAACGTTTAAACTTTTTGTTGAAGCGTACCACCCGTAATTGATTCCAAATCCTCCACTTTTGGCCAGTAATCATTATACACATTTTTTTATTTACAGTAATTCAGCTTTTTATCATGTATCAAGACATTTTTCTTGAAATGGTTTAAGTTTGTGCTTTGTATGAAACTGTGAAATATAAATGTAAGTTAAACTCACAGATCAGAGAGTGTGCCCTGTATAAAACTACCAACTAATACTCCTGAGAAGTATATTAGTCTTGCATGGGACGTCATCAATCTATCTCCACATACGAGATTTATCTGCAAAACCATAATTTCACGAACAGTGTTACTGCTGTTACGGTAGATTTTTAAGGTAGGCTTAAACCACAATTAGCTTTTTATAGTAAATTAAATGTTATTATAAAGAAAGAAATGTGATATATTTAAATGTAAATGTTTATAGAAACGTAGTTCCAAAATGACAGTCATTACAGATGTAAACTCAGGTGCTCCGGAAGAACAAGCAGTTCATTCCTACCATTGCACACTCGTTGTGTCGCTAATGGTTCATAAAACAAAACCCCATGACTAACCAACATCTGTACACATCTGGGAGATAGAAATCCTATATTTGTAAATGAGCGCATGGTGAAAGTAAAAACAACAATCGAGGAACAATATAATGTTGTGTTTGTTACACAAGGATCGGTCTACAAAGGAAATCAATGTAATTTCCACAAGCTCTGGAATAACGAATCAGTTGAAATACGTAAACACCATAAGTATAAACGGACGGAATGTAGCTACACAAGAATGGAAAGTCAGCGATTGGAAATAAAAATAACAACAAAGATCAGACAATTAATTTTGCTACGCCTGACGCGCAACTCGTCTATTCAAGACTCATCAGAGGCGCTCTACCAAAAATATTGAAAATGCTAAATACATGTACTTTATGATTATGAAGAGCACATAGAACAATAAAATTGAAAGTTGAAGTCATCACGTTTGTCATACTAGAGATTTATTGAAAGTCTTCCTGGTGTGTCTATTTCGATATGTAGATCTACATATGAAGCAGATATAGAATATGTTGTGTCCATTATCTCAAGTTTCTTGCATGGGGATATATGAGATGGAGAAAGTCATCGAGGTGATAATTGTTCAGGGAAAGGACATTCCCAATGTAACGGTAAGTGAGGTTAAAAGAGAAAGCTACTCTACAAACTTTTCTGTCTGTAAGTGATTGTAACAAAGATGCAAAATAAGTGTCCATTTAACTGTTTATTTTATATTGGACCCAAAATAAAACATTTGGAATTAATAATTTTACACTTGTGTTGGAGTACACATAGAATATCATACCTGACTAACAAATGTTGACTTGAAAACAGATTTATCATACACCCATTGTGTACACGGAATTGTGTCATTGCCTTCATACAAGTTACACTGGTCATACAAAAGATTGTTGTCGGTGGAGGGAGGTATGAGATATTCTATTGAAAGTCTGTGGTGTTCACTCTGTATTTCATATGTATCGTTTGTCCAGTCTGGCAGTGCACACCTACAATTAAGCATATACTCGTAAGCCTACAATAAAAGGTTGCATTTAGACAAGAAAGACACTATACTAGTTAGTTAATTCAATATCAATTAAACTTCACAAGAGATTTGCCAATCACGATAGTAGCAAAAAATAGTTATACCTGTGGGTCGGTGTTGTCAACAGAAAGGCAGATATCAACATATGCATAGCAGCCAGCAGTTGGACCAGTGATATCCAAGCAACGTATTTCTTTTGACATGGACCAAATTCGCCAATAATTTCAAATACATTATCCAGATTGATTCTTTCCTCCATTTTCAAATTACGTTTTTACACGAATTCGGAGCAGGTTGAAATATATTCATTAGTACACATAAATCAGATAAACTTTACGGAAACATGCAAAAGGATTTTTGTTTTTTTCACAGCAACCCAGCTATGTACATTATTTCGTCCAACGTAACTTTTTATCCAAACAATCGATGTTACGTAATATAATTTATGATTTAACTATCAATTAAGATATAAAAGTAAAAGTAGGTTTAGGATTCATTATCGAGCAAAATGGAAATGGGTTAAAGGGATATTGTCTACGAAAAATAACGAAAATACAGTTGTGGTACCCTATTAATCTAAAAATCGAACAACAATCATCACTTTATAAAATTTGTAAAGCTTTACAAATATTCATATTCATGAGCTTTAAAGGCATAATGTCTACCAAAATCATACTTTTTTATCCCCAATTTTTTAATGTCATTTTGACCAAAATGTAGTAAAAGAAAACTTTGCACATCAATTTGTTACCAAATATGCCTTAAACTTGGTTATTTCGTTCAAAATTTTTCGAACATGTTGATTGATTATTTGTTTACATTCGTGACGACAGATATAACTCTAGTGTATTTATACGGCCATCGGGATCTGGAATGTTTTGTTCCTGAAGACTTTAATATGGTGAAAGAATTAAATAAATTTAATGTGAACTATTTAAATCATCTTCATTTATTATATACGAGTCATAAATATCATATCCTTTGTTTTGCGACTTTGACGTTTTCGTCGCCGTAAATATTTCCACGGATTAAAACCTCAAGATACAATGTACTGGCCGCGATTTTGAACAAGCAAAGTTTATAAACAAAATAAAAAACAGTGCGCATGCTTAAGGCGGGATCGAGTAAGCTCATGAATATCAATTATTGTAAACCTTTACAAATATTATTTAGTGATTATTATTTTTCGATATATTGATTAATTAGGTACTTTAGCCGTATTTTTATCGTTTATTTGTTTAAAATTAGACAAAACAAGTTATTTGTTAGCCTTTTTTTAGTTAAAAAGATATTTTTCGTAGACAATATCCCTTTAATCCCGCCTATAGCATAGTAACGCACTGTATTTAGTTATACTAACTTTGCTTATTCGTACACGCGTCCATTTATCTGTATCTCGAAATTTAAGCCTGTGTAGAAATCTACATGGCGATGAAAACACCAAAGCCACCAAACAAAGAAAATTACCATAAAGGGTCGTATTTAATGATGTAGATAGTTCAGATTAAATTTCCTAAATTCGTCATCATATTTAAGTCTTAATTGATGGCTGTATTTAATCCACTAAAATATATCTGTCGTTACAAAGTTAAACAAATAATCAATCAAAATGGTCGAATTATTTTTGAGCGAAATAAACCAAGGTCTTAGACAAATTTAAGAAAAAAAAATAAAATCAAAAGTTTTCTTTTATTACATTTTGATCTAAATGACATTAAAAATGGGGAATAATAAATGTGATTTTGGTAGACAATATGCATTTAAGCATAAGACACGAATGTCTGCCCCTAAAAATAGTAAGAATTTATTTTCATCTAAACGTTTGCTAGTACATGTATTAGCAGTGACTCACACAATTCTGAACCCTCCAAATAGACGTTTTAGGTTCATTGAATGTAAGTTTTTCGATAAACATTTCCCGGTATTCTTCTTTTGTCTGCAGTCATGTTTAACGTATTAAGGTGAATGAGGACAGGCGTTATGTGACCCCCCAAAAATCAGCTAAAAATTCAAAACAAACAAGAGGAAATGTCAATTAAATAAGAGATAAACAATCACAACAATGATCATTAATTGGAAAATTGACATAAGAATTACAAAGGTTTGTATAAGTACTCTATTTAAGTAAGAGCCCCCTATTGTAAAACTTTGAAATTAAATATTTCGAAAACAAGTCAGGAATCGGGTCCAATATTCATCGAAAGAAAGAGTTTCTCTCAAGTACTGGTATATAAAAAGAAGCATAGGGACACCAATGAAGTATTCAAGTGTCAAAAGTCCGAATGGGCAAAAATAAAACCAGCAAACAGGAATGGGACTATTACGAAGCAGCAAAAAACACAAAACCAACCGATCAGAAATCAACAACACAAACTCAGGTCGATTTGCCATTTTGAATTTATCCTCAATTTTAGGGTCAGTTGTCCTCACCAACCTTAAATATATCTTATTCACAACGGAGTTATGAGAAATGGCTTCCCATGTTCCACAATTTTGTATGCCTATGGTTAGACCATCTGAACTTCGATATTAGTTTTGCATTATTAAGGGGGCGGTAAAGGGGGATCCCGACACGAAAACACGTGCATCAAAAACGCTGAAAACGGAGCACGAGTAATAAAAATCGCCAAACACGAAAAAAATGAATTCAGATAATCGAAAACACGAAATCACGTGCCTTACAAAGGCAGAAAACGAAGCATGGGTAATAGAAATCTCAAAACACGAAACACAGGACAAAAATAAAGACAAAAACGGAGCACGTACATCCTCTCCAACACGAAAACACGAGAAATAAAAAATAAAAACCGCGGAAACACGTAAAATAAAAACGTCGAAAACGTAGAACGAAAATAACCCTTTACCACCCTCTATTTAAGTTAAACAAATCAAGGAAAATCGTACCCGCGTCTAGCCAAAACTTGTCAGATAAAGCTGACAACGACCATGCCTTGGCAACCTGTTGTTACCACAAGGTAACTAGGTGACGAAACAAACGTAAAATGTAAGAATTAAACCAAAACAAAACTTCTTTGAAATTTCATCCTGACTGGTTTACAAGTTTCATGTAAGAAAAATTTTGCGTAAAAATTATTTCTATTTGTAGGTAACGAACAAAAACATACCTATGTTTTGGTGTCGCTAAGACAAATGCTGATATCAACATAGGAAATGCAACTACCAGATGAACAAGTGACATTAATGAAATCTGCTTTATCTGGTATGGCCCAAAATCACCAATAATTTCAAAAACTGAATCCAAATTCATTTCGTCTAATCTGTTCTAAGATTTAAAGGATATACTGATCTAAGATATCAATGTTGTTGAGACGTTCTTAACATGAATTATACATATTTTGGTAGTGTTGAACTTTTGTGACGCAAGGCAAATATATTTCTTGTAAATATTTATGATAAAACGTAATCATATTATTAGTGTCTGTAATCTCATAAATTGTCCTTATAGTTGACATTCGGGTAAATTTTCTTCATTCCAAGAAACGAACTTTAAAGACAAACATATTTATAAAGTTTATAATGATTTTTATGACCTTGATCGTTTCAATGAAGCAAAAGCTTATTCAGACAAATTTCAATATGACAAGACTACTTGAACATTTAGATATAGTAAAAGGTGTTTAACACTTTCTACTAGTCTCACCTGAATTTCTTAACATTAATGTTTAATCTGTGCATGTATGTTTGTCATAGAGTCTTTCATTATCGTCTGGATAAAGAGTACACAGAAATGTCCACACGACGGATGTGTTGCATACAACAGATTGTTTTGTCCCATGTGGCAACTAGGTTTCCTCTCGGTAGGAAACCTTTATGGACAGCTGCCATTCAGATATGCCAAATTTATGACAGAAGCAAAGGTGTACCAAAGGGGTAATCAGTATCATAAAACCGTAAAGTCAAAGACAAAACCGGCAGACAAAATATCATCACAATAAAACAAACCACATAACAACATAAAACACACACACACATAACAACAAAACCGCATTCAGTAACGCGAACTCAAGTCGAAACGAGAGTGAATTCAGGTACTCTGGAAGAGTCAAATGCCAAATTTATGAGACTATGTTCATATGTAAACTTTAGCAAGGATGATTCCAAGTTGATGTGATCAAACGAGGGATGGCTACCAAAATGTTCTGGTTATTACCGACTTTTTTTTTATCAGATTTGCACAAGCCATCTCTATCAAAACTTATATTGCTTGAATAACAACTCATGCCCTTTTATGACAACTTTATTCAGGACTACAGCATTACATGATACGCTGACACATGTATGCCTGATTTTAAAGTTGGGTTAACAAGGAGCTTCGCACTTTTATTAGTTGAGAAGTATTAAATAGCACGACGAAAGATGTTATCTCACCATGACTAACATGCTAGATACCGTCCATTCATTCATTCTGGGCTTTAAAATGCTACTTGTATTACTGAGTCAAAAACAGTGGTCAATACATTAGCATTTGTTCTACAGAACCTTATATATGTTAGAATAAACCGGAATCATCCTATGACTCATCCGGAATGCTCTGGAAATAAACCTTCAAGCTGGTTTATTTTTCAACTTTTTCATTTTGCTTGGGCAGTCGATATTATTTGGGTGTTGGTCTAAACACCACATTATCGATGAAAGTACAAAAAATGTCAGATGACATTTTTTGTTGTGTCAGACAAAAGAAAGAGCTGTATATCTAATTTGCATAAAGATTTATGGTTAATTTGGTTTTAAAGAATTATTTTTAGCCAGAATTTGTCAAGCATTGAATGCTTGTAAACGTACTAAAAGTGGAAGACAAATGCAAATAGGAAGTGGAATTTGTATATCATGCACCGCAATTTACTGTTTTTTTTTAATATAATAATGTAAGAGATTCTTTTTACAGTTTGTTTATAAAATCCATTAACCAATCAATTTATGATGAATTCTTGCAAATGTCTCAGGTACTTGAGATAAATCTAGGAAATTGGCTTCATATTTAGATCTACATTTTGAAATACATTCTAAATGAAAGCTTTTGACAAAACGTTTCCGTCCGCTCCAGGTTATAGAGTTCACGTATCACGATTGATTAGTTATTCCAGAGCTTTTAGGATTTTTGGCAGAGGGTCATGTTTAACAAAACAAATATTTACACATGGTTATGATGCTCCTTGGTTGCTGTCTTCACTCCAAAATTTGATGGAACACATAAATCGCTCATAGACAAATACGGGATTTGGGATACGCCATTGGTACCTCTGCTTCTTTCAACCTTTCAGATGAGCACAGATGTTGGTTTGTCATAGGGTTTGTCTTCATTAACCAGATTCGACACACTAAATTGACGGTTGGTAGCTAGACGGATGTGCAATAGATGAAGTCAAACAAACAATATAAATAACAACAGAAAAATGTAACAATCTGACAAAATATAGTGTCAACAACGGAGTTATAAAGACATAATTGATGATAATTGCGATTATTTTCTTCTTTAACATTTACCAGCTGTAAAAGCGTAGGTCTACAGATTTAAAGGTTATACACACTAACTCTTTCCATTGGTCTTGGTTTGTATGGAAAACCTCTTACTAGTATTCTATAAACATGCAATATTGAATGACATGTTTCTGTTTTAGACTTTAGTTTTTGTAATGTAATCATGGTAATGGAAAATTTTCACAGCGAACATTTTGTATTGTATCGTATGACTTTAATAAATATTACAATATACAATGGTATTATAAATCATTAATTAGTATGGGGGTTGATACTATACACGCTGATATCCTAATGACTTTCAAATCAAATACGAAAAGAAAATATAGAATTCAACTGTGTTCTGTGTTTGCCAGTTTGGTTGTATCGAAACATTCAAATCAAATCATCTCAAAATCTAAACTATAAAACCAAGAAGTGATTCTTTCCGGAAGCAGACATTTTTATGTTTTTGGCTTAATTAATTATAGCTTCAAGTAGACTAATATAGTGTTTCAATGACGTTTTGGACGTTGTCATATTACTAAAGACTAACGAATTTAAGACTAATATAGGTTGTCAATAACGTTTTGGATGTTGTTATACCATTTTAAGCCTTACTACTACAATTTATTCATAAAACTGAACGTTAGAAATACGGCATTACCAGGGACGACTTTAGAGAACGCTACATGTCACCGTAGCAAGAGCTTGAAGTTTATTCAATCGATGAAAAGTTTAAAGTTGAAGCATATTGCATTTTTAATGGTGTCATTAATTTACATTTTTTCTCACTTACCGGGTAATAATAAGCTATTTGTAGATTTTGGCACTTAAAATAAATATTAAAATGGTAACTATTTCAGTGTCGCTAAGACCAATTTTGACATCAATTTATTAAAAGCTTCTAATCGACACACAAGAAACATTACTGAAATCTGCTCCAACACCACAGATAGAAACAAAACTGAACCCAATCTGTTCTTACACAGAAGCAAACGATATATTTCACTTAATCATTGTGATCATTTAACCATACTTAACATAATACGGACTTTTTATCGTTTAGTTCTTGAATGACGCAAAGCCGATATATTTTACTTTGTATCTTATGCATTAATATGCATGACATGACGTAACTGTCAACCACCCATTTCACTATGTTTTTAAAAGATGGGGTTGTATGTATCTAGTTTTTGTGTATGTACAAGTATTGCTAATGAAAATAATATTTTACTGGGTTTTTATCTCTGTGAAAAATGAAGAAACCAAAACATTTTTTATAATTATAATAAGACCATCGCAAAACAACCAAAATCATTTAGTTCTTCACTTTGATCAAAAATTAAAGTTTGCTAAAATGAAAACGAAACGAACAAAAAATTACAAAAACAATGTATTTGTAATTATTCAAATAAAGGTCAAACTCCATATAACCAGATAGCCCACAAAGCAAAATATCTTATTTATCTGTTTTATCACAATATTGTTAATAAACAATATTTATACCACATAGTATGCGATACATGATGCGCGATTTTTCTTTGCTACTGTGCATTGTCAGATTTTTTCAGGATTGATAGAACTCATTGAACTTTAAAACCATATAGTTGTTAACCAAATGCTTATAACGAGGGGAGAAAACATAGTTAGAAAGTTCAGTTGCCTAGCTTAACAACTGGGAAAACATCATTATAAGTAGGATTTATATACCAGGGGTGGTGTTCTCGAAGCGTTCCTATCTTTAGGGCCCTTCCCAAGTCTGTCTTTAGATGCTTCCTAAACTTAAGTCATGTTCTCGAAGGTCTCTCAATTTGGGATACTCCGTAATTTTTCTCCTAACTTTAGGACACCTAGGTAGGTGACTTAAGACGTTCCAAACGTATTCCAATGCTATATATAGTTTGAATAATTAATTTCTGATAACGAATTTAACTGAAATTATGTTATACATTTGCAAGAAACACCAATATGTTGACAGGAATAGATTTTGAAGGATTTATAATATTGAAAAAAAAATATATGAGAAATGTTAGAAGTATACGGCGTAAATTATGATAATATATCATCTTACATAAGTATTATTTCTTCACGCATTAACTTGTTATTTTTTCTTCATATGTTCAGTTTTAATTGCTAAACAAAAACAAACACAAGAAATCATCGATTATTAATTGAACTTTATTCATGTGGTCATGTTTTCATCTGCCGTTTAAATAGAATAAAAATATAGTTAGGAGTGCCTAAGTTAAGAAGTTACTGAGAATGCTTCGAGAACACCCCTAAGTACTTCTTTAGTCATTCCTAATTATTTGCCTAAGTACCCTTCTTATGGCCTTTCTTAGGACAGCTTCGAGAACACCACCCCTGATTAATTAAGAAAGGTTTCAGATTAACAACATTGATAACAATACCAACAGGTAAAAGTATATAATTACTATTTAGTGTGAGGCGTTCGCATGATTTTGACGCTTACAGTCATTGTTCACGGTGGCTTGTGAAAAGGTAAAAAAAAAGAATTGTTTAGAAATAAAACCCACTTTAAAAGGTAAAATCCAAATATAAGAAAATAACAATAAAAGGTAAAAATTGATAAAAAAAAAAAAAAGATGCCAAAGTTTTCGGACTACAAGTCCTTCCCCATGGGCTATAAAAAGATGTATACACGTCAACTGACGGGAACGAATGGCGAGTACAGACCGTAGTTATACAACCTGTGGAGACGAGTTCGTTAGCAAAGACTAACTATAACAAAACAAAATGCGTTATCAAAGTGTGAAATAAAATTGAAGACCAACAGGAAAGGACGATAGGTGGGTAGGGACGGAAAAACTAGCCCACGCAGTGCACTATATTAAGTAAACATGAATGGAAGTCTCATGTATTTCTGTATGTCTTTCTTGTTTTGTCTTTTCTCTTAGACATGAAATTGATCCTCTAAAAAGGTTGTTTTTTATTACCTTTAGGTGTAAGTCGCTGTTTTTTGTTTGTAATTAGCCACATGTTTTTCGTGTACATATGAGTAAAATGAAGCAGGACTATGACGTCATCGTAATATTTTCTCTGTAGATGGGTTCATATTTGAACAAAGGGTCCTGTTTAGGTGGAAAAAGTCTAAGAATAACAAAACAGTAGAGCAATAAAATAATCAGACACACATTAAGCATACAAGGGGACTTTATGTATACAAGATACATTTCATAAAGCAAAGAACTTGAATGCTTGTCTCATGGCAGATGAAATCTAAAACCATTATTGGTAGCGATTACATTTCCCTTGTCTCTTTCTTGAAGGAAGAATTACTTTTTTTACCTATTTCAACAATTTTTGTCAGGCATGCTTGTATTCAACTTTATAAAAAAAGGAATTTTCAAGAAGCGAAATACAAATGACAACAAAGTTCCAGACAATAAATTTTGCTACGCCTGACGCGCGTTCCGTCTATTCAAGACTCATCAGAGGCGCTCTACCACAAATATTGAAAATGCCAAACACTGTATGATTATGAAGAGCATAGAACAGTATAACCAAAAATACCAAACTGGGGAACCAAATTATTACTCAGATATTCAACCTATGTCTGGGGTAGGAAGAACCTTAGGGTTTAGACAATTTTGAAATTTAGACGGATAATTTAAAGCTTTGATGTATTCTCCAACTCAAAAGTGTTGGTGCCGGAGCGGGCTAATCTCGGGGAATTGAAACTCCACCAGCAGTGGTAACCTTCACGTGTGTTCGAAATACAACTGACAACAAAGTTCCAGACAATAAATTTTGATACGCCTGACGCGCGTTTCGTCTATTCAAGACTCATCAGAGGCGCTCTACCAAAAATATTGAAAATGCCAAACACTGTATGAATATGAAGAGCATAGAACAGTATAACCAAAAATACCAAACTGGGGAACCAAATTATTACTCAGATATTCAACCTATGTCTGGGGTAGGAAGAACCTTAGGGTTTAGACAATTTTGAAATTTAGACGGATAAATTAAAGCTCAAAAGTGTTGGTGCCGGAGCGGGCTAACCTCGGGGAATTGAAACTCCACCAGCAGTGCTAATGACAGTTAATTACAATTTTAATAAAGGTTCACTTTTGTTACGACTTGAAATCGCGTTGCTGATTTCTGTTCGGTTGATTTTTGTGGTTTGTAATTATTTCTACTGTTTTGTTCGTGTTTACCGGTTCCATCGTTGCCATTTTGGACTTTTGACACTCAAATTCACCATTGGTGCCTCTTTGCGACTTCCAGATGATCAGAGAAGACTAATCTCAAAAGTAAGGTCAAATGTATTGAACATGTAATACAATTTTGTCTCTGAGAAAGGATGTTTGTAACTTTGCCTCCTGGTGTAATTGTTATGATACCAGCATTGAAAATACTAGTATGACTTTGGATCTTGCTAAAGACAAGAATGAGCAATTTCATTTTTCACAGGTCTTGAACAACACGGGGAAAAGAATGAAGGAAAATTTCATTGCCATGAGTAACATACTTGATATCGTCCACACCTTTATTTCAAGAGACGATGCCGAAACATTTTGAATGTTTTAGTCATGACAGAAATATGTGTTTTTCTTTGGTATTCACGGAGAGATTAAGCATTCAGTATACAAGATTTGTAAAGAATCTGCTTAAATGTTGACCAGAGCGTGTACCGTTGCAGCAAAGTAAGTCATGAAGGCCTATGTGACACTTACGGCAAAGTACCATAGGCATACTAGAGAAAAAAGTCTTGCTTCCCCTATCTCATGCTGGACTTTAAAACGTTATTTGTAAATCTGACTAAAGCAATTCTTCGTCAGACCCTCAAATATGATTGAATTAACCAGGATCATATGATGACTTATCTGGAATACTTTGGTAATAAACCGTCGAGCTGGTTATTTTTTTCAACATATTCATAATGCTTTGGTAGCCGAGATTACCGAACACTAATCATTTACATCTTCAAGTGTTTGCGTCGTCCCGGTTAAAAATTTTTAAAACAAAACTGTTTGCACACTTAAAATTTATATGTTCGTGGGTTGTCTGCTAAGGGTTGTAAATTTCTCACCGTAACCCATGCATTGTGCCTCCCTTTTTCGTCTTATATGGCCCACGTGTAACGAAAAGATCGTTGCTGAAAGTAACAGTTGGAAAAAGGAAAATAAAAGTAAAAACTCTATAAGCGGATACATTTTTTGTGACGTACAAATAAAGAAGTACTAAAAGTTATAATTTTGGATTTGAAAGATTTATCCTTTAACAAAATTGGTCATAAATTTCCGTGAGAGTGCAAGGTTACTACAAATAGAGTTTGGAGAATGTATATCGTGCGCCGCATTTTATTCTTTCGTTTTAAAACGTCACAAAACATTATTCTATTTAAATAAATAAGATATGCAGGTGACCGTTCTCCTTGAAACATGCACCGGCGACAAACAAAGACAGTTTCTTGAGCAAAGAATAATCAACTTTTTAGGCACTTTTCAACCCTTTGGTATGAATGTAAAAAGACAGACCTTTTCTTAATATTTATAAATTAGTCATCAAGTTCAGGATTAAAATACCACGTGATGTTCTTCGAGTCAATTTTATGTCATTCTGTCCTCGTCAATCGATGTGTGAACATCTTTTTACTTTTTAGCCCCTGAAGAAGGACTTTATGTCCGAAAATTTGGGAATTCTTGTTTTATTTGTTTTAAAGGTTTTATTTCTTTATATTTCTTATTTGGTTTTTACCGTTTGAATGTGGCTTCACCATCCATTTATCTATCTATTATTCTATTTAGTTTGAAAATAGTAGGAATCTATAAAACTTATTTCAAAGTCCATCAATCAATCATTATATGATGAAATATTGCAAGATTTATTCTGATACAACAAGAAAATTATCACTTAACTCATATAAATTAATTTTCGAATGCAGGCATAAATGAAATCTTACAAACATTATCAATAACAACAAAAATATATTACAACTTGACATAAAATAATTGTCAACCGGGGAAAAATAAAGACCCTCTCCACATCATTGGCGACAACTGTGATCGGATCCAAGAATCATCCGATTATTTCCTTCTTTATCATTTACAAGCTGTTAAAGCGTAGGTCTACAGATCTAAAGGTTACACATCTTAACACTTCCTATTAGTTTTAGCTTGTATGGAAAACCTCTTACTAGTATTCTAAAAACATGCAATATTAAATGATAGGTGTCTATTTTAGACTACAGTTATTGTAATATAATGGAAAATTATCACAGTGAACATTGTGTTTTGTATGGTACGACTTGAAAATATTACAATATTCAACCACCACCAAAGGGATTACGTTTGACAAAAAATATCAATATCAACATAAAAGTGTAACAGCTTTAACAAAAATATTATTAACAGCGGAGAAATAAAGACTCCCCCACGTAATTGGTGATAATTGTGACTGAATCTAAGTATCATCCAATTATTTTCTTCTTTAACATTTACCAGCTGTAAAAGTGTAGGTCTACAGATCTAAAGGTTATACACCTTAACACTTCCCATTGGTATAGGTTTGTATGGAAAACCTCTTACTAGCATTCTAAAACCATGCTTTATTATATGACATGTTCTATTTATTGCAATATAATAGAATATCATTTTAGTAAACTTTTAATATCATAACGTATGACTTGTTAACAGTATAATTAATTATTCATAAATAACCACAAGAGTTGATGCTGACACCCTAATCGAAAGGTATACCGGTAGATGTGAACTCAAATGTGTTATAAATGTCAGCTTGCCGATTTGGTTGTATCGAGCCATGAAAATCAAATTAACTCAAAATCTAACCTAGAACGTAGAAGTAATTTCCAAAAGCAGATAATTGTGTGTTGGTCGTTGAACATACTTATATAGTCTTTCAATGACAGGTATCATGAATTACTTAAATACAAAAGTTATCAAACTGATAAATAAATAAGTAACAAAATTACCAAACTTGGAGGATAAATCACCAATCTAAGAGAAAAAACAAAACATGGAAGACTTACCGGAATTATATATGGCAATTGTCCTGGCTTGGTACAGGCATTTCAACTTAACGTTAAAGTATGGCATTACCAGGGGAGCTGTAGAAATGAACAAAAAGGCACCAATGGGGCATTCGAGTGTCAAAGTCCGAAAGAGCAAAGGCAAAACCAGCAAACACGAATGAGAACGGCACGAAAAAAACCCATAAAATATTAAAAAAAATCAACTAGACAGAAATCATCAACGCGAACTCAATAGACGATAAAGAGATGTGGAATAAGTGTACGCGACACAACCAACATTAAAGAAACGGCAATTTAAAAAATCACAATGAAAAACAGCCAGCAGTCTTCAACATGACCAAAGGTCACTGCTCGCCGTCTTGCATTGGCCCAAGACTAAAAATACAATACATAAGATTCAAACAAATCCCTAGAATATCAAAGAAAGACCCATTTCTTGACATAAAAAAAAAAAACAGATAGTAGACAAGGACATACAAAAGCTTTGACAAGGATTCCTGGCTTAGGACAGGCACTTATAAAATGTGGCGGGGTTAAATTAGTTTTTTGGGCCAAACCTTCCTCCTATTGTTTATCTTGTACAAAGCACAAACAATAACACACTTTAAAAATCAAATCGATAAAAGTTCAATTCACCAAGAGAGAACCTGAGACAAGAGTACTATACGAGAACAACGAAACGTAAAGGAACTCCCTTGAGATCACTTGCAGTTACTGACAGCTAGCTAAGAAGCATTTATCGACTGATGTAAAAAAATCAAACATATCGATTCTAAATCCAACATAACACTTCAAACAACTAATGATTTAGTATTATATCATCATACAAAACCGACATATTTGATTGCTGTAATGCTTCCAAACAATAATGCTTCAAAAAGTAAAAGATTAATGTTTTGAACTTCTATCAAATCATCAATATTTCTACAAAAAAAAACACAACACCAAATCTAAAGATTTTACTATAACTTCCAACTTGTATTCTTTCTTGAATAAGTTTTTTAAGCCAAATTACCATGTCAAGAGGATTGTTTTTGAATTTACGTGCCTTATAAACTACATTTCCATAGAATTCGGGATGTGATATTCCTTTTGCAATCAAAAAAACGACGTGTACAGTTAAATTTTTCAATAAGATACCCATATTTATACACGAATTTAGTAAAAGATTTGACTAATTTGTGGTATCGATAACATTGTTTTAGCAATTTTTCTGTAATGAAACGGTTTTTGTCATTAAAATCAGAAACACCACTGCAAATTCGAGCATATCTGACTAACTGTGAAATGTACACTCCGTAAGATGGAGTCAGAGGTACATCACCTTGAAGAAAAGGAAAGTTTACAATTGGGAAAGAAAAGTCATCACGTTTATCATATACTTTTAGTGTGCAATTTTCCATTGAAAATGCTTAAATCTAAATCCAAAAATGGTCATCTTAGATTTATTAAAGTCGTTACGAGAGTGAACTCAGGTACTCTGTATATGAGGTCTTGGTTTTTTCCAATAAATAAACAGTTTAAAGTAGAAGCATATTGCTTTATCAACAATGGTCCCATGACACTTTAGTTATCTATCGTACACGGTAATCTACAACCATCTGTAGATTTGGAACTTTAAAGATTTAAAAATAATTAAATAATCATTTCGTAGTCGCTAAGATAAATGTTGACATCATCAAAAGAAATGTCACTAAAATATAAGCATTTTCAATAATGATCCCATGACACTTCAAATGTTCTATCGCACACGGCAATCTGCGACCATCAGAAGATATGGAACTTATGTACTTAAAACACATAATCGTTCTGATGTCGCTAAAACAAATGTTAACATCATCATAAGAAATTTCACTAAAATATAAGCATATAACATTTATGGCTAGGCCTAATATTAACAATAAATGCACTGGAACAAGAGAACTATATCATTTTTAATAGTTATATTATCATTCAAACATACTTTTAGCTACACAGACTTATTCATGAAGACCTTTAATGACGCAAAGCCTATATCTTTCTTATGCATAAACATGGATGATATGACATAACTATATAAGAAATTACTCCAAATACCAATTCCGCTATGTTTCTTGTGGTTGGGGTCATTTGTATCTAGTATCTTTGTTACTTGTATTTGACATTTTCAATATTTTTGGTAGAGCGCCTCTGATGTGTCTTGAATAGATGAAACGCGCCTCGGGGTAGTAAAATGTTTTTGTCTGGAACTTTCTTGTCATTTATATTTATTACTTCTATACAAAATGAAATGTTGATCAAAAATCGTTTTGATTATGTCTTTTCACTGCGAAAATGATAAAACCATTGACAAACAAAAAGAAAATGCAATTCTAATATCATGAATATATACAATTTACACACCAAAACTAAAAAATAGTGATGATTTTTTGGGGAATTGTTAAAGTTATTATAAAAACCTGCAAATACTTATTTAAAATATGGAATATTAACACGATTTTGTAGTGGAGACTTACAATTTCGCAAAATCAATAGTAATACAAGGTATGTGTTGTACAATTATGTATAATAATGGTACTAATATTTTTGTACGCATAAGATCTTACTATATAAATATGAAACTTCAATGATGTGTTACACAAACATACATGAAGATACAAAAAAAATTGAGCTTAACGACATAGTAATCCATTGAACAAGGCACATTGTAGTTATAAACTCGTTACAGCAACGTGGTAATTTTTTTTTCAAACTCGATGGCAATTAGATGTCCTTTCACTTTAATAAAAAAATAAATTCTGCTAAAAGACAAAACGAACAAAAACTGTAAACAATATCTGATCTATAATTACTCATATTATTTAGTACGCCAGTAAATGAGAATGGTCCATCCAGATGGTGTATGAGAGCCAAATATTTTATACCTGGCTCTTTCATTAATTTTGTTGTTGAGAAATTAATGTAAATACCACATGGTACACGATATATGATACTTAGCGAGAAGAAACTACTGTTCTTTGACAGATTTCACAGGGTTGATAGGACTCATTCAACTTTAAAACCTAAAGGTTGTTGTTCAAATGCAATCTCCCTAAAAAGAGAAGAAAACATCATTGGTTGAAAATTTACCTTCCTCGCTAGCTTAACATCTCGAAAAACATCATAATAAGACGGATTTATTTACAATTTTGAACCTGCAGAGAAGTTAACTGACTGATTATAACTGTTTTAGGTCACTGACAGAACAATGTTATCATCCGTTGATTCAAATGTGTCTTTACTGATGTTAAATGTCTAATCTTAGATGTTAGAATTTTTCAGTTGAACGAAATAACTGCTTTTATATATTATGCCGTTGCTTGGCTCCTTTCGGTATTTCGTTGCTATTGACTGTCCAAGATCAATTTCCTTCCCTTCATCATATCAAGGTTGGATTATGTACTATCATTAAATCTTATCTTGTTTTTGCCGAAATCCTGCAAATGAACTTAAAGCAATCAATGCTGAACCAACTTAAACGATCAGAGACATTTAATCCACAACAGCTGATCATCATTTGAATTTCGGGTGAAAGATTGCTGTATTTCTGTTTCAAGTTAGTCTAGCCCATGTCCTAATTATGATATAAATGTACCGAAGACAAAATAATAAACAGTTTTTTTCTGTATCTGATATAATAATTTACTAGTACATTAAGTTATTTTAGAATAAAGGACAGCCGCATCCAGTATCATAAAGTGAAACCTAATACATCATCGAAAAAGGTTATTTATATTAAAGTTATTCTCACAATAGGGCTCATGTGTCATAGCAAATTGATTCTATAATTGATAACATGGAGAATATCAAATGCTATAATTTTTAATATTTGATGAACCTTATTAATTTTTATTGTGCTAAATAGCGATTCAAATAAATTGGGATACATTTGCATGACGTTTATAATGGCTGAAATAATTCATTTAGGCGAACGTATTTTAGTCTTGCTTGGTTTTCATTTATAATTTAACGTATTGATTTGAAATAATAAATCTAAAGTTATAGCATTATAAGTACTATGTTGTATCAAAGGCAAATAGAGGATTGAAGATATTTACGTTTATAAGAGAAATGCTTTTACACATTTATTCTATAAGGTCAAAAAATACAGAACTTTGGTAAAACATACATGTGTTTTTTTATTTTTTATTTCATGAACCTTAAGGATGGTCACTGTTCATGTTTCAGGATTTCAGTCTGATTTCGGAACTCCTCTAGACTTTGCCTTTAAATATTGAAGATTTTTTTTTTGCACACTGACCACAATTTTTATGATATTTTCTGATTATATAGACCTTAACAACCAACTGTATAAAATATTTTGAAATTCTTGATACAACTTCATGGTTTTTAAGGCCAAAAACGTCACAATGTTAAAGTTATGTCTGATTTCCCTCCAAATTTTTGACATCATTTATCTCAAAAACGAGCACACGGACCTATCATTTTCTTTTTGCTATTTGATTAAGTAACAATTATCTATCATTTCCATCACGTATCATAAAATCTTTGATATAAAAAAGTTCAGGAGTGACCATCCTTAAACCATAATTGAAGGAAGCCGTTTTAAGACTGTGGTCTAATTCTGACGAAATAAAAAGGGTTTCAGATTATTAATTAACAATACAAACAGTTAAAAGTGAATAACATTAATAAGCACAAGGCATAACCGTTTTAGATGTCGATGCTTCCAGTAATTGTTTAGATATATAAACCAGAATAAAGTAGAAATTAAAAAAAATCTTAAAAAGTAAGTCGAATGTTCTTCGGTATGTCTTCCTGTTTTTTTTCTTTTCATTTGGACATCAAAGATTGATTCTCCAAGTTCGGTAGTTTTGTCCTCATCTTTAGTAATATCTAGTTCTGTTCGTTTGTTTGTTTATAACCACACATCTTTCTTGTACATATGAGTGAAATGTTGTAACAAGACAATAACGTCTTCTTTATATTTCCCTGTAGATGAGTATACACAGATTAAAACCAAGAACGCTTTTTAGGTGGGTTAACTGAATGTCAAAGTCTGAAAATAACTAAACAGTCGGGCAATAGGATAATCTGCTTACTCTTCCGGAGCACCTAAGTTCACTCTCGTTTCGACTTGTTAACGTTACTGAATGCGTTTTTTTTTGTTATGTGAGTGTGTGTGTGTGTTTTATTTTGTTATGTGGCTTGTTTTGTTATGATGATTTTTTTCTACCGGTTTTGTCTTCGTCTTTACGGTTTTATGATACTGATTACCCCTTTGGTACACCTTTGCTTCTTGCACATGTTATGTATTACAAGTTGACCTAGTTTCTCCGGTGACACCACACATTTTCTTAACCAAGGACTAGAGGCAATAATGACTGTATACCCTTGGTACTAACCTACCATCAACTAACCTACTATCAACACAACATTGCTATACGGAACAATCTGCTGTGTAACATCAAACCCATTGTCCTGTGAGATTAACAAATTTCAACTGTATTTACAACGCAACCTCAGACTTCATTCCGCACAGGTAAGAGTTTGAGGCAACATCTAGTTTCTAGCTCGAACAATAATGCCACTAGACGTCCTCGTTTCAACGACTTGAGTTCACTTTGTTGATTTCTGTTCGGTTTATTTTGCGTTTTTTATGTTTTGTATTTCTTCATGCTGTTTTTGTTTGTGTTTGCCGGTTTTGTCGTTGCCCTTTCGGACTGTTGAAACTAGAATGCCCATTGGTGCCTCATTACTCCTTTTGATCCTAATTAGGTAAGCGAAGCAATACCCTACGAAGTTTATAGAATATTGATTGTTTTCGAGTTTTGATTTAAAAAAAATATAGGAATGTTGAAATGGTCATCATAGATTTGATTGTGTGGACATAACATCCTTAAATCGCTAAATTTTTTTTCACATTTGAAATTTATGCTTACTTATGAATAAAAAAAGGCTTTCGTAATAGAAGATATACCTTTATTTAGAAAAAAAAATACCCATTCAAATACATCAAATTTACAAAAGTCACTTATCAAACACATAAAAAACAAGAGGCTCCCAAGAGCCTGAATCGCTCACCTGAACTACACAGATACATATATTTGTAGATATTATTGTGCTTAACCATATGTGATTTAAATTTATGAAATATCTTGGTTAGTTTTCAAGATATTGGGCTTAATAAGTGCAAATTTGGCAAACATTAGGAAAAAGAACAATAACTCCCACATCAGCAGACACATCTTTTCAGAAATTTCAGGACAGGTAGATCTTAATATGCTGATCACTTTTGATTCCTGCACAATTTTGATATCTGAAACCAGTTTTGAGTTATTAGCAAAAAAATGAAATTTGCCCCTATGTTCTATTTTTAGCCATCTTGGCCATGTTTTTTTACGAATCAAAAATCTGAACGATAGAGTTGTAGCATATAAGCTATCAAACAGTGTGCCATGTTAAGATGCAGTTGGTCTTACCGTTTCAGACAAGTCAGGGGAAAAGTAATGAACAATGGTAAATATTGACGCTTTAAGGGCCATAACTCCTAAAAGAAATGGTTCTACAGCTTTGACCTAATTACATGAATTGTAGATCTTGATGTGCTTAATCATATGCAATTTGAATTTTTGAAATATCTTGTATAGTTTTCAAGATATATGGCTAAATAAGTGAAAAATTTTGAAAAAATCCAGAAAAAGGGCAATAACTCCAATGTCGTTTGTTGGATCTTCTTGAAAATTTCAGAGCAGGTAGATCTTGAGATGCTGATCACTTTTGTCTCCATCAGAAATTTGATATCTATTACCGTTTTTGAGTTATTTGCAAAAAAATTTAATTTGACCCCTATGTTCTATTTTAAGCAATGGAGGCCATATTTTTTGACGAATCAAAAATCCGAACAATAGAATTGTAGCATTAATGCTATTAAACAACTGTGCCAAGTTTGGTTGAAGTTGGATGTATGGTGTCAGACAAGTTAATCTTTAGAATTCAGGGTAAAAGTAATGAAAAATGGTAAATTTTGACGCTTTAAGGGCCATATCCTCGGTGCTGGATTTGGCTTCCTTGTTCGAACGTTTTGGTTTTGAGTACTTTTCGTTTTCAACAGTTTGGATTTGACCTTCCAATGTTTTGATTTAAATGCTACTGATGAGAGGTTACTCCTTGAAATATCGATATATAGCATATCCAAATTAACCGTTTATACCCGCGTTTTTGGTATTTGTAATCCTAAAAGAAATGGTTTTACAGCTTTGACCTAATTACATGAAATGTAGATCTTGATGTGCTTAATCATATGCAATTTGAATTTTTAAAATATCTTGTATAGTTTTCAAGATATAGGGCTAAATAAGTGCAAAATTTTGAAAAAATCGAGAAAAAGGGCAATAACTCCTACATCGGTTGTTGGATCTTTTTGAAAATTTCTGGGCAGGTAGATCTTGAGGTGCTGATCACTTTTACCCTATGCCAGAATTTTGATATATGTTACCGTTTTTGAGTTATTTGCAAAAAACTGTAATTTGACCCCTATGTTCTACTTTTAGCCATGGCGGCCATGTTTTTTTACGAATCAAAAATCCGAACGATAGTTTTGTACACATAATGCCACTAAACAACTATACCAAGTTTGGTTGCAATTGGACTAATGGTGTTGGACAAGTTAACGTTTGAAAAATTGTTTACAGACGACGACAGACGACGACAGACGACAGACGACGACGACGACGACGACGGACGCCAAGTGATGGTAAAAGCTCACATGGACCTTCGGTCCAGGTGAGCTAATAAAAAATAAAATATTTTAGATTGCTGTCTCATATAAAGTGCAAACATTATCATGGAATATTTTGTTATTATAAAAACGTTTTTATTGTCAGATTTTCGTTTCAGCAAGTTTTATTACCACCGTTAATTGTACAAGCGGCAGATTGTCACCAGATTTTGTTTGATTTCATTCATACTGTACAAATCTCCGTAAGTGCTGCGTAGTAATTTTGTGAAAACTGGTGTCTTACCCCATTCTAAAATATAAAAGGTTATCACATTTATTGTAACTTATTAAATTTTCCCAAAACAAAATATGAAACAATAAAACTCAAGGATACACCTCCGACCCTCTTGAGTTAAACATCATGCGCTCATATACAAATATTAACTCAAATGAGTGCAGATGGTGGTTTTTCGTAGGGTTTTGAGATGTCATCCTCAACAGTATTTGACACACTAAATTGATCGTTGGCAGCGCAAAAAGTGTGCTATAGCAAGTAAGATCTGCTTACTCTTCCGGAGCACCTGAGTAACAATCGTTACGAATTCAATTTGCGTTGTAAATCGCTTTTCAGTTGTGTTTTTGTATTCATTGTGTTCTTTGTACTAGTATACATTTTGTAGTTCGTGTCCACTGGTTTGTCTTTGTCATTTGACTTTTGATATTCAAACGCCCCATTTGTTCCTCTTTACTTTTTTCTTACTAGTAATGTTGACTTCCAGCATTATGCATAAATACCACCCATTCAATACTTTTTCAAGCGGAAGTACTTCGACTATGTTCAATGTGGTGTTAGACAAGCATCGTTTGTAATAATGGACCAATCCTTAAAAGAAGCATTAATTGTCTGCTTGGTTGATTTTCTTTGTTTCTCACCTTACAACCACTGATCTACCAAGGATGAGGTGAAAAACTGGTCTAGACGGTGTTTTGCATGTTTGCAGGTGTAAATTAATATAACTGTCTAAGCATACCTCTCTAATGGTAATAAGTTTGTTTCTAATGGATTCAAATTTTGGTCTGTCCTCTGGGCAAAGATTCCAACACCCAAACATGAGATCATAACTATTTTTTAAAGAGGACAATCAATTTATAAGAAGCATACATGTAGATTTAAGCAGGTACATGATTTATACCAAACAAATGAAATAGCAATGTTCCTGGATGATACACGTATTCTTTTTTTAAATTGTGTAGTGAACTTCAACTAAATGAAATGAGAATTGATTTATCAATGTTTGAGTAGGCAAATAGCTAGATTTGATTACTCCTTCGCTTATAGCCTTTCGTCTATGTTTTCTTTTAAGAATCGATCTTAAATCCTCCATTGCATTCTGATGGTATGAGCTATTCGTGATGTCTTTATATAGTTTGAGTAATTGCCCAAATAAGTATTTCTGACAATTTTTTCAGCTTTTGTTAATTTTGTATGATTTGATCTTTTAATGATTTCAAATCACATACCGCAATTAGCAACACCACGGGTGTGCTATAGCAGGCAGGAACCGCTTACTCTTCCGGAGCGGCTGAGTTCACTCTTGTCACGACTTGAGTTCGCGTTGTTGATTTCCGTTCGGTTGAATTTGGGTTTTTTTGTGTTTCGTCGTGCTGTTTTTATTCGTGTTCGTTGCCCTTTCGGACTTTTGACACTTGAATGGCCCATTGCTTCCTCTTTGCTTCTGTCATTACATCATACAAAAATATGGTGTATTCATTTTTTTAATAGCGAATGCATTTACAAAATACAAGAACATTCTTTAAGAATCTTTCTAGCTAAATATTACTTACACTTCATCTGTACAAAACTCTGGTTTTGGTAATGTGCCTCCATTTTTAACATATTTTATGACTTCGTCGTGCGATTTTCCAGGATACGGTTGGCATCCTAGAGTAAAAACTTCCCATAATAAAACACCATAACTCCTAAGAAAATAAAAATAAATTTTGTTACTAATGATGGAATAGCAATTTCATTAATTGCGAAAAATTTGAAAAAAAATAATAAAAATATTCAAAACAATCTTTTTTATTCTTACTTTATATAATTTTAAAGTGACCTCACAGTAAAACCTTTCCAAGTTTCAAGGAAAATTGGATTGACATTTCTTTGATTTCTTTAAAAGATTAATCACACTGCTTTCAGTATTCATTTAAGAGTTGGCCTTGCACAAAACAAATCTGGTTTTAATTAATATTCAGCTAATACTTGCAATGTTTTGATATAAATGCTACTGATGAGAGGTTACTCCTTGAAATATCGATATATAGCATATCCAAATAAAGCGTTTATACCCGCATTTTGGTATTTGTAATTTTAAAACCACTGGGCGATAACCGCTGCTGGTGGACCAGAGGTCCCCGAGGGTAATCACAAGCCTGGTCGTCAGACTTGTCTGTCACGATTTACCATAAAATTTCTAATATTTTTGTTGCTGAAATTTCCGATTTTTAAATTCTAAATTGTTTAAAACACAAGGTTTCTTTCCTTATAATGCACATGGTCGATATCCTCGGTGCTGGATTTGGCTTCCATGTTCGAACGTTTTGGTTTTGAGTACTTTTCGTTTTCAACAGTTTGGATTTGACCTTCAAATGCTTTGATATAGATGCTACTGATGAGAGGTTACTCCTTGAAATATCGATATAAAGCATATCCAAATTAACCGTTTATACCCGCATTTTGGTATTTGTAATTTTGCAACACCATGTTCACTGTCATACTGTGGCAAAGTACGAAAAGTTTATAGCCGAATAATATTTATCAGGGACTCTTAAGCCTGAAGGTGTAATTCAAAAGAGAATTTTAAAGCATTGAGCATCAGTCTAGTCCACCACACCCTACACACCCCATTCGATGAAGATTCGTGCTACCTATTTTCCATATTGGCATATGATAGTCATTTTAATTGGAAACATTGTGAGTATAATATTTTTCCTCTTCATATTCTCGTACATTTAACCTTTAAACTGTTTGTTTCAACAAACTTTTATCAGACGCTGCATGAAATTGTTGAACTCTAGATTTTTGTAAAAGTTGTTCCTTTTTGTCGGATATCGTCAAATAATACATGTAACATATCAGTACAACAAAAGCTACTGTCTGATATGAATTAAATGAAAAAAAAGATCTATATATATTCTAGGGGAAATACTACCAAACGTCGGTTTTTGATGTAAAAATTCCTTCAAGGAATGCTTCTGGTGACATCCACTTCACTGGCAGTGGAGCGGAACCTATTTTTCTGTAATAATTTGCACTGTAATAAAATACAAAATTATGAGATTATGGGAATTTGTCTTTTATACCAAGGTGATTCCACATGCTTAAAGATCTACGCAGGGCGGCCGAAGGTTTACTCGGAAGGCGAACATGACATTGTGTGGGAATCCGTCGAGAAGGTTACACAAAAAAGATACAAAAAACATCTTTTCTACAAAATTTGAGGACTGTTCCTTTGCTTGGCTTATTTGTTTTGTTGGTAACTAAGTTCTTTATCTGTATTTTTATTGAAAAAGGAATAAACACGTTTTGCAAGCTCTAATTTCAATACAAAGGATAGTCAATACTACAAAAAAATTAATATGCAGTTGATATCCGATCTGCAAAGTCCACACGTAGTTGTCTTTTTTCTGTTTTCTGTTCCATCCTTTATTATTTTTCTTTTTTATAAAATTCATGTAACTTTGTTCTTGTCCTGACTATGGTTTATATAGATACATTCTTAAGAAAGCTATGATTTTCCACATCGATACAAGTGGTTCCATTTTAAAAACTTCTTAGCATTATGAACATTTTTATATTACTTAGTTGCGTATGATATTTCATGCTATAGAAAACGATTGTTTAGAAAAAACTCTAAACTTTTGTAAAAAAGTAATACCCACCTCCCAGTAAACCGACTCATTCCAAAATCACACACCTTCACTCTTATATCATTTGAAGTTTGGTGTAACAAACAGTTTCTAGCAGCTAAATCTCTTAAAATAAATGTTAACAAGTAAAAAAATCTCTGTTGACAGAAATCAACATCATGAACATTTTCGTGCTTAATGTATGAAGACAACTCAAACATTTCGTAAAGGGACAACATCTTGTCTTATAAAGCCTGTTCGAACTTCCGACATTTTGACATCCAATTGGTACAATCTGTCTTCTTTCTTTTACAATCATGATCGTTAAGGAACAAATGCAAATAGAATTTCCAGTATTTTTTAACGATTGTTTTAAATTCTTTTAGTGATAAATCAATTTTCTTAATTGTAGAAACCATCACAAGATTTGCATGTATGGACACACATATAGGTACCAATGGGACGATATAATGTCAAAATTTCGACAGGCCGAAACAAAATCAGCAAACACAAAGATGAATAGCTTGAAGAAACACACCAAAAAATGTGAAAAAAATTTATTTAGCTTCAGAGCTAAGAAGTAAGAAAATGATTTAATACATACATGACATATATACGATATGTTTGAAAGTTCAAGACTGAAATTTCGACTTTAAAACGCTGCAAAAGTTTACTTTACATAAAATATTTGAATTGTAGCTTTAAAAACGTATAGCATTTGAATATGCTGTTGGTAATGTTTTTCGTGTTTCATTTTTGTCCTCATAACAAATTTTAGTCTTTAAAGTCTTGTAAATAAATACTATTTTAATGTTTTAACAAAAGATTACTAGTATCAATAAGCTTTTTATTTACCTGTGTATACAATAATTTTCTTCTAAATACTGACAGCCACATGCGATATCTATGCATATGTTAACTAAATATTTTAATGTGGAGTCCTGAAATATAAACAAGAGTAATCCTTGTTGTTTGTTTTCAAAATATAAATACCAAAACGGGAATAAAAATAACCATCAGAAGCAAATTTGATAAAAAGGTGTGTAATTAATATAAGTCTAGTTTGCTTTGATATATATTTTTCTGCCTGTTGCAGATATTAAGATCCAAATACATACTGGATGCGGATATATATTTTTAATAAACAATTCTATTGACATCCACCTCAATTGGAACTTAGTAGCTTAAAAAAACTTACATCTAGATCTCCACGAAGCAGTCGTAGATGTGAACGCAAATCACCACCATTCATAAATTCTGTTACTAAAAATATTGAAGAACCCTCTACTGATATTCCAAGAAGGTGAACTATATTTTCGTGCTTCAGCTTACTAAAAAATAAAATTTTATCATTATTTTGTTATTTTAAAAAGAAGCAAAGAGGCACCAATGGGACATACGAGTGTCAAAAGTCCGAAAATTATTCTGTCTTAAAATAACCATGCTTTATTTTTTAGTTGGAATAAAAAAACAAGTTGATAACCAAAAGAAGCAAAGAGGCACGAATGAGGCTTTCAAGTGTCAAAAGTCTGAAAGGGCAACGACAAAACCGGTATACACGAACAAGAACAGCACGAAGAAACACAAAACACAAAATCAACTGAACAGAAATCAACAACGCGAGCTCAAGTCGTAACAAGAATGAACTCAGGAGCTTCAGAAAAGTTAGCGGTATCTTCCGGTCATATTGCTCATTTCCAATTCAGTGTGTCAAATCTGGTAGAAGAAAACGAAACAAAACTCTACGACAAACCAACATCTGCACTCATCTAAAAGATAGAAATCCCATATTTGTCTACGAGCGTACGGTTTGACTTTTTGAAAGCCAGACGATAAGAAAAGACATAAAAAACTGTTGGGTGCTGCCTGGAAAAGGTATCCTTGTCCAGCTTTATTCGCATGGTTATGATGGCACAGAAAACTAAGAAAAATAAACGAAGCATAGGGTATGAACAACGATATTAACGGGAAAAAGTTGTTAAAATTCTGCTGGTTGATGGCAAAATATTCTTTGCGCTATGCTTTTGTTCTTGCTCTTTTATATAGTAAGTAACGCTTGTATTACTGGATGTATCTATTGTTCAAATAAACACATTGTTTTACACTATACCTTAAAGTGATTCCCTCTATGAAAAAGTCTGATTTGGTTTGGTCAGAACACAAATGTGGTAATGTCTAAAATAAAACAAAAAACCCCATGGTAAGCATGTTAAATGATATTCGAGAACTCACTTAAGTGACTGGCAACGGAAATACAAAAAAAAAATGAAAGGCGTCCAGTGATTCTTGTTTAATGATACCATAACACGTATTGCATGCATTTTTTAATTTGTACCAATTCATTAACTGTTTCCGTAATGTTCATTATCAGTTCATGTAATAAAGACATTTTGCTTTTAAGTTTTTTGATTAATTGATTGATTGATTGGTGAATGTTAAAGTACAAAGAAGTATTCTAGTAAGATAAAAAACGAAAGCAAAATTGATGTCAAAAAGAAGTGTACCTTAATAAAGTTACAATTTTTTTCAAGTCACCTAACGATGCTATCTTATTTCAGTAGAAATTAGGGTTTGCTCTAAATGCTATAAATCTAATTTTGCGTTCGAACTTGAAGGAAGTCATTGAAGCTGTTGTCGTAATTAGCTGAAGATTATAAATTGTTTATTTGAATCCTTTACAATATGAAGCTTTCTTTCAACTAATGAACAGTTTCACATTGATCAGATATTGCTTGTAAAGCAGAATTAGCCTGGAAATGGTCGAGGTTCTGATTATAACAGTAGTCATGGCAGTAATGAAAAGCCTTGACAGCACAAGTTAATTTCATTTCCTATATGTTATTTTCACTAGAAAATAGTTCTCTTTAATGTTTAGTTATATACTTTAATTGCGACTGGTGTTTTCTCTGTTCTTTCTAGTAACAGACCATAGTACACTTCTCCAAAGTTTCCTTTGCCAAGCAATCTGTAATTAATAAAAACGAAAACATTACGTAGCCATGAAAATAAAGTATAAGTTTATTAGCTGATACATTTACCACAATAGTTTAACGGTAATGAATAAAATCTAAATAATGACTGTGTGTTCTTATAACAAAACTATTCGTTCATACCCTACCATATCATGTGTACTGCAAACTATACACATCAATTGGCAGTCAAAAACTTTTAAATAAAAAGAAGAAATTTCAATTTGAAAAGGGAAAAAAACATTCGTTGTTTACTTTTGTACTGAAAATACACAAGATGTAAATTAGGGAATGAAATACAGTCTAGTAGAAAATCCTAAGTTTAAATCTCTAAAACTAATATGAATATTTTGTAAAATTTCTACTGCATTCATACTAATGTAAGCGTACTTTTTAATAGCTATCTTTTGTCTAGGTATGGTATGTATGTATTCCTCGTGATTGTCTTCATAAGCCAACGCGTAAACGGGTGATGTAGCGCTGTGATCACCATAAAGAATACTGGTTTTGCTATATTTATACAATGATGTGCTCGATTTGAATTTCCACGACTTAAATTTTGACATTAGGTCTGGGAAAGTTTCCCCATTTCTTCTATATTTTTTGTATTGTAAAACTGAAAATAGAAAAATATAGAGTATAAGAAATTCAATCAGATAAACGTTTTATTTTCCTGGTTGTGACAAATGTAATTCTCTTTTCTAAATCAGAAATTATTCCATGAAATCACAAAAACTCACAAAATAAAAGAAGCGTAACGTTATTATCGATTTGTTAAATTATTTACAGATGAAAACGTTATGAAACCAATCTAATACAATGTCCATTTGCGTGAAGCTAATAAGGATGTTACATAATACTCATTGATTTTATTATATTACAGATTGTGAGAAGATAAAAACTTTTGTTCTTAAATTTATTACAAAATGTCAAACCAAACCAGTTAATAAATATGGAAACAGATTTCCACAAGACATATATTCCTTTTTGCAATACATTCGATTAAATTTCATTTTGAATGAAGAACTTGATTGTGTCATATCATACCTAAAAATATCATGAAAGCAGCGATGAAGATGGATGGGATAATGACAGCTACAATGTTAATCAAGGCCGATTCTTCATGTTCGTGTAAAATGTCATCTGAAACACAATATCATTAACTTAATGCAGAAACAAAACTATCCATGGTGTCTTATGGTCAATAAAATAATCTTGCAATAAGTTTAGTCCCTTTCGATGGGTTTATGAATTAGAGATGTTTTCAAGTAAAACATATGCAATGCTTATCGGTTAGATATTGTCAGATATTGTCAAGACCAAGTTACAAATGTCATTAAGATTGATAAAAAATGTTTCAATTCTCAATCTATTATTAAATGACGCAATTCCTTCTTTTCAAATTAACTACTGCATGTCTTTAATAGCTGAAACTCATTCACTCCATACATATTGAGTTTTAACTAACCATTGTCTGCAAAACATGCGTCGTCAAATGATATACCGTCAAGTGCTACAAATTGAGATTTATCTTCATTCCATAGCGTTGCTATAAATTCAATTCTCATTCTGAAAAAGAATGAGTACATGTCAAATCCAAAGAAAAGGTATAAAAAAGAGTTACAAATATGACGAAGCGGTTACCGTGATGGGTATATTTCTAACAGAAATTCTTATAATAACAATAGGTAACTGCAAGTCCTTTATGGCAACTATTTCTTTTGATTGTGTAAGGAATGATTGTTTCTGGTGTCTTGTTGCAATGATGTTATGTCAATCGATTTTGTCTTTGTTTCGGATTTACGACATTTTATTGCTTCATTGCTTGCTTCATCGATAGAATGAGCACACACAAAACATAAGGGACATATCTCAGAGTTCATGACAAAACAACACAAATGAAGGAAGCCGCGATGTACCAATGGAACAAATGAATTTCGTGAATCCAAAACGGTTAAGACATTAAACCATCACAAAACAAACTACACAACAACAATCAGGAATTCGAACTTAGGTCTAAACCAGAGTGATCTCATCTTCTTCGGGATGGTAGGCAGCTACTAATTCCTCTAGAACACTCATACCGTTGCCATCCATGTGAGTTTCAAAACCAAAAACGACGAAGGAAACAAGAATTTGCAAATGGTTATAAATCAAGAAAAAACCCATAATTTTTAATGTTTAAATCTCAAAACTTTCTAAACTAACATTTTTTGTAAGTCTTAATTTTTTCCTCAATTCCTCTAAACCATAACAAAATATACTACCCTTCGTAATAACTATGTTTGAGTGTTGATCCATGTGTTATTCGTGTATGAAAAACTCGATAGCAATGATATGTTTATTTTTTAGCTAAGAAAATCAGTTTAAAAAAGAATACATTTGAGTTGAAACCAGCTTTTTAAGAATTAATTTACGATGGCTTTAGATGATATGCAATGGAACAATTAAAATGCGACTCTTATGAATCATTATAGCACTTCATACAATATTTAGTAGCAATTTTTATGGTTGATACATAATGATAATAGTGCCATGTTAAGTAAAAGCTGTAACAAATATCCATATCACACATTTTAACAAACCTCTTGGGTTTATATAGATGTTATCTTAAATATGATGCTTCATACACATGTACTTTCCGAAAGTATATTAAGATTTTTTTCAAAAATATATATGGATCAATAAATCATAATAAAGTAAAGATATAAAAGTTCCATAACAATTATATTTCCAATTGTTCAAGTTTAATTTAATGTCAAATGTAATGTATTTAATCTGATTTGACATTGCATCCAAACAATGTTTTCCCATTAGGTTTTGTTTCCAGACATGGTGTTATATTTATACATCATGAGTATATAAACGAAGAAAAAATAGATTTTATGATAATTGCTAAATACATGAAATAGAGTAAGATATTCAAATACTGATTTACAACGGTTTCAAGCAATTTCAAAATGCGTTTCCTATATAATCAAGTCACTACACAAGCTCTAATCGAATGATTTTTGACGGAAGCAATTCAAACTAACTCTGAACAAACCCATGGAAGCATATAAAACTGCTTCAAATTCTAAATTTTGGTTTAGGTTATTCTTGCAAGTATATTAATAATAATCTTTTAACAATTTAAAACTTGTAACAGAAAGTTGAAAACCCAAATCTACTTTCCATCAATCTTCTAAACAGATTTGTTGGTGCTTGGAGTGATTTAATACGACAAGACGAGATACTTTACCAAGAGAGCAACATCTTAAAGCAAACCACAATGGAGCTCCGAGTGGATATGCTTACCTTGCTTTGCAATTGGATTTTATCTACAAAACCTGGTAAACTTCACCTGGAGGAGTTCACGAGAAATGAGCAAAATTTTCCAAGATTCACGTAGATTTGGTTTTTGTAAGGCATTTAAATGGGATATGTTTTGTCAAGTGAAGAAAAAAGTTAACAATTTTCTGTTTTGTATCGGTTTTCTATTTTTGTGATTTAAATTATCGAATCGAAACACAATATTTACGTGAACTCGCCTTAATAGGGGAGTTTACACAGGTGTCGGTTTTATAAATCATACACGTTTGTTTACTAAATGAATCTCAATATGTTAGCTTTAATAAAAAATAAAGGTAATAACAAAATTACCGAACTTGGAGAATCAATCCCAAATGTCCATAAGAATAGACAAAACAAGGAAGACATACCGGAAAAATTTAAGACCGCAATTGTCCTGACTTGGTACAGGCATTTTAAAAGAAACTGTGGGTTAAACCAGGTTTTAAGGCGCGCCAAACCTCCCTCTTCCATTGCGGTCTTTGGGTCCGGTAGCTACACAAAACACAACAGGTTTGTGATGACATATCAGAGATGCTAGGGTGATCATCTCAGTACATCAACCAGCAAAACACTAATCAAAGCAAGAACTAACCATTTCGTCTAACATGATATTGATTTTTTCTACCAGTGGCTAATAACGAAGAAAGATTTTTTTAGAGATCGTATGATACGTATTTTCTTATAACCTTGGTCTAATAGTCGGTTACGGAGAAAGTGGTGTAGGATAAAAAAACCTGAAAAATGTGTACAAACCCTGGCATATCGAATAAGTTGTAAAATATAGACACCGTATGCAGGTGACGTAGGTATGTTACTTTGCAGGTTAGGAAAATTAGTAATTTTAAAATTAAAATCGTCTCTTTTATCGTAATTTTTTGTACTGAGATGACCACCCGGGTCAAATTCGAGATGCAAGAATGATGTAAAGAAGTTGATTCTGTGGTTTCTTTAATCTCTAGTCTAATCTGGAGGATATATTGAAGGAATCCATCTGCCAAACGACGACTTGTTGACAGAGAGGACGTCATCGATATATCTGAAAGTGAGATGAAATTACTCTAGTTCTGCTTATATTATTTACCTGTTGGTGGAAAAGGGGACTTCAACAGTTTGTTTTAACCATGTTTTCTCCTTAAAGGGATATAAAATGTCTTTTGAACAGTCTTCTTCTCCCAAGGAGGATTCCAAGCATTGTACAACTTTCAGATAAATGTTGTATCTTATATATGAGAAACGCATCTGAAAAGACCATGAACAATAAGAAGTGTATTAGAAAAAACTTTTTAAAAAAAGACATGTCTGAGCTTATTTCAAATCAAAATCACAATTGTTGTATGATACAATAACGCAAATGTGCTTTCAACATATTCGACATTGTTTACACAAAATTAAGCTTTTTAAAATGATCAAAAAAGGATATATCAAAACTCTTTATTTTCATTTAGACTTTCCTTGAAAACCTGTATTACGATTTTCCTAAATATAAAGAGAAATTTCAAAATGTTTTGAGAAAAAAAAACTAATTAAAATCATTTTTAGCCTTCTTCTTGGAACCCTATAGGTTTTTTTCTCATTACTGAACTACATTGTAATAAATAAACATCTTTGATATATTATCAAATACGTCTTGAATAACAATGTGCTCTCAATGACACTTTGGGATCATTGCAAATAAAATTTAATTAACACTTAAAGCAAAATTTTGTTTAAACTTATTAAAATTTATAATTCAAAAGATTCATGATTTTTCCGTGTACAATTTCATTTGTTTAATGTCACTTACTTGACAAGTTCTATTCTGATCATGTTTTTGTTTGAAGAATGGACTTTTTAAAACAACGTCACATTTTCCGCCACATTTCGACCCATTTATAAAGAGAATATGACCTATTTCAAGACAAAATATAAAAAAATAGATTAACATTAAAATATGTACTAATATCTTAACGTTGAAACCGGTGTGAACATTTCAAACAAAATTCATACATGGCACCAGAAATATTACCACCGTCACAACAAATCACAACAGTAGATTGTAATCCTCATTTTTATATTATGAAATTGTCAGTGAGTACGAATTGTTGAAATGAATAGAATTTAAGTGCGATCAGCAATGGTCTTTAAAATAATTATAGATGAAATTCCACTTGCAAAATTCTCACAAGATGTATTTCAAATATGTTGCTCCTCACATTTTTGTACGGATTAACATGATGTTATTGTTTTTTATGACTGTGAAGTTCTTTTTTTTTCTTATACAACTCGGTTTTAATTTTTTAATATTTTGGCAAATAAATTAAATACTGAAGTCCTAATCGTTCAAAAATAAATTGTTTTTTTCATCCTTTGATCGAAGGGTCTCTGATAAGTCTTTCATCAGTCTAATGCACGTCAGACGTATCTAAAATGTGTTTTCAACATGCCTCTTTGTAACTTCCTTTGGATATATATATATAAGTGTTATTATTTGAGATCCTAAATATGTTAGATTTTAAATATTTTTGGCTTGAATGTCTATTTAGATAAACATATTCCATTCTATGTGGTGTTTAAGAAACTTTAAATTGTATTAAAGTTTGCCTTCAATGATCATGATAATTATATTAATGTCCTACATATATTACCTTTAGACTTGTACTCGAACATGTCAAACTGGAAACGCACTCTGCTTGAATCAGCAATATGCCATGAACAATTTTCCTGATGATTTTCATTGGCCCATTCACAGATTCCGTTTTCAAAATCACAGTGTTTAAAAGTGTTTCGATCTTCTAATAACAAACAAAACACACTATTTAAATTTATGATAAATAGAAAAAAGAGTAAAAAAGTTTGAAATGTTAGGTATTTGATCTTATTTGGTAAGTATTGCATCATCAATTATAACCTTAGTGCAGGTAATAACATGTATGCATTTTAATAAAAGTCCGAAAGGGCAGAGACAAAACCAGTAAACACCACCAAGAACGGAACAAAAAAGACAACATGTAAAACATGGAAACACAAATAACTGAATATCAATCAACAACGCGAACTTCAGTCGAAACAAGAGTGAACTCAGGTGCTCCGGAAGAGTTAGCAGTTCCTGCCTGCTATAGCACAGCCGTCGCGTTGCCAATAGTCTATTCAGTGTGTCAAATCCGGTAAAGGAAGACAAAACAACACCCTATGACAAACCAACATCTGCACTCATCTGAGAGATCGAAATCCCATATTTGTCTATAAGTGCATGATGTCTTCCGTAAAATTTCTTGAGTGAAGACAGCAACCGAGGAGCAACATAACCCTGTGTGAGCAATTTTTGCGTCAGACGTGTCGCTCTGCTAAGGAAATCGATGTAAGTCCCGAACGCTCTGGAGTAACGAATCAATTGAGATACGTAAGCTCCATAAGCTGGAGCGGACGGAATGTTGCTACACAAGAAGGTAAAGTTGACGATTGGAAAGTTGAAGTCATCCCGTTTGTCATAGAGCCTTGTTGAAAGTCTTCCTTGAGAGTCAATTTCGAGATGTAGATCTAAATATGAAGCAGACTTCCTAGAATCCGTTGTGTCCTTTATCTCAAGCTCCTGGGGATATATGAGATGGAGAAAGTCACCAAATTGAGAATTGTTTAGTGAAAGGACATCATCAATATAACGGAACGTGAGGTTGAAAGAGAGAGCTAGTCTACGGTCTTACTTGTCTAGAAGAGATTGTAAGAAGTCTGCCCCATATGAATGAAGAAACAAATCAGCAAGCAAAGGTGCACAATTAGTGCCCATTGGAATCCCTTTTGTTTGCTGAAAGACACGTCCACCAAACTGAACAAATATGTTGTCAAAAAGAAAGTTGAGCATGTCGATTATTTGGTCTTCTGTAAATTTGTTCTTTTTCTTAGACTCATTGATGACAAAGTAAGTCTTGGTATAATCGACTACAAGAAATTTGTACCTGCGTTTTCCATACTTTTTGAAAAAGCTGCGTTTAATCAGCTGTGCCAATCGCGATTTCAGTTGTTCATGTGGAATAGAAGTGTAAAGTGTGGAGAAATCGAATGTTTTGATGCTGCTACAAGATGAAACTGATTTAGAGATAAGAATCTGCAATGCTATTTTCCTAAATTATAAATAATTGGCAATTTTTTTTTTTGAAAAAGGTTTTAAGTTTTAACAAGACCTACACATGTTTAGAATGCATCGATCCTCAAATACTACAGTCTTTTGCTTTTAAGGTAATATATTGATTAGTAATTGAAAGTTGATGAGTATTTCATTACATAGATAAAACGAAAGATGTAGTTCATTTGTTTGTTAAATAAGTTTTTTCATTATTCGTGAAATTTGTAGGCAACATCTGAATTTACTCTTTCTTCATAAATAATGCATGCAATAACCTTGCCTTTTTGTAGTACAAATGCACTAACCAAATCAAGCAACATGATTAAATTTACATGAATGTAAGTATCAGATACAATATTGTCTATTATTCCGATTTGTTCGAAAAAGGCAACAAAATATCGAAAAAAAAAGAATAATATAATTATCATGCTTTTTGGTAAACAAGTCTGTTTTGACTTCAGGCTGTACTATTATTTGTAATGTATGCGCACAAAGATTCACCGGTCGACTTGATCATTGTTGTACCTTAACTATCATACAGAACGTAAAGCCTGTGGCTAAGTGGCGGTCACATCCTCGTCGAATAACATAGCATTAGTCAGAAAGTATCTATTAGCTAAGATTGGAACATAAAAACCGATATCTGATACAAATATTCATAGCACGTAGTTATAAACAACTTGAAAATAGATTTCGTGTTATGCCTCTAAATTGTTTTAACGACAGTAATAGATGGTTATATGATTCCAGATTATTCTGAAAAATTGTTTGTCATATTGTTTTGGATTAAATTATGCACTTCCTAGTCCTCAACTTATTACAACAAAAGAATTCGTGAATAAGTTCTTATTAGCAGTAGTGGACTGCTTACTTTTCCAGAGATCGTGACGATATTTTGTCAAGGGTTCAAGTTTTCTATCATTCATATATTGTACGGTTATGACATATTACGTTCGCTAAAATGTTGTTGAATAACGGTTGGTAGGAATATCTCATCCTTTCACATGGTTTGTATTCAGCTGCTCTCGTGTTTATATTGGTTAATTAAATTCGTTTCTAATATGAGATGAGGTTTTTTTATGTTTTGTTTCTTGACTAACAAGTTTTAAAGCTATTTAAAAAGCATAAATTGGATTTATCTAAGCGGTTGTAGAAACACTTTTCAGCCAGATTCAATGAAATTTTTCAAGCTGAATGCTCATTTGCGCTCGATCCATAATGCCAGATGCAAGCCATTGTTTTTTATATACATTATACAGCGCTCTTACCATTACAACCCTTTTCATCCTCCCCATACAAGCAATCATACTCCATGTCACACAATTTCTGCTTGTCAATACAAAGGCCAGTAAGGCAGGAAAACTCAGTGGCATTGCAAGCATGCTGGATATCTTAAACGAGATTGCAAAATATTTACCTTTACCACATTACTGAGTACTAGTATTATATTTTAAGCTTCTTTTTAGAGAATGTCATCTTAAGGAATACTGATATTTTCTTCTTTACTGAAAAAATATGAGGTGTTTTAAAAGTTAAATCTTATCTTCAAAGTAAGGTAAGCACAACATTTTTGAGCAACATATATTTTTATCAAAATAACTGAAAAAAATAGTTTACTGCTATCCAAAAGGACGCTACCCCGACATCCCTTATGCAATTATAAACCTGGATTTATTGATACACTGGATATCATAATAAGGTTTTATCGTTACCTTTTCATTTCAAAATGACCGCTATGACATGTATGAAGAGCCAGTAGTTATCGTAAAATTTAACATATATTCCATAAAAATATGCTTACAAGATAGAATTGGCTTGAGATATAATATAGAAACATGCATGATGTGGGTGTTATTAGCCCGATACGAGGCTCAATTAAATAGCAACGTTACACACATGTAATGATATTGAAGGTCATAAAAAGCCAAGTGTTTTGCTAAAATACCATGTCTTAACTCGTTTTCATCTCCCTTTAACAAAAAAGTTTAAGAATTGGTATTAACAGACAATGTTCACATAAAGTTCTAGACAGAACTATAGTTCGTTATTCTAAATTTTTAAACGTCATTATATCAATTTCACTAATAGTTAATATTTAATAACAATAATATTACTGTGCATTTTACCTTCATTCTTTATATACAGACTTGCATTGTCGAATGAGATTGGTGGATAAGAATGGTCTTTTATAAGCAGTGTAAATGGTTCATCTATCCGTCCCAAATGAATTGCTTCGTTTGTCCATGGTCTGCAAGGTAAATAATGCATAATTTATAATAAAACTGTATTATTAAGGTAGTACAGTGGTATAACACTGAGCATTTTTTCTGAGCATGTTACCAAATTTAAGCAAAGGCAAACACATTGCTATTTAACTGTATGAAGATTGTATGTATGATAAACTATTAGAGAAAAAATAAGTTTGAAACAAAACCTAACCTAACAATAACACTTCATTTGGAAGATGGATTCCTTCAATATATCCTCCAGAATTGGAGATTAAAGAGACCATCGAATCAAATTGCTTCACGTCTTTCTTGGGTTTGCACCTCGAATTTAACCCAGGTGGGCATCTCAGTACAAAAATTTACGATAAACGAGACGATTTTAATTTTCAAATTATTAATTTTCCTAATCTACAGAGCAATATACCTACTTCCCCTGGATACGGTGTTTATATTTCACAACTTATTCGATATGCCAGAGCTTGCACACATTTCACAGATTTTTTTATCAGACACCGATTTCTTTGTGTCCGACTTTTGGAGCAGGGCTATAAGAAAATACGTCTCATACGATCCCTAAAAAAATATTTCTTCAGCCACTAGTAGAAAAGTTCAAAATTGACTTAAAAGATATGATAGTTAATTGTTTTAATTAGTGTTTGACTGGTCTGCTGTACTGAGATGATCACCTCAATATCCCTTTTGTGTTTCACAACTATGTTGTGTTCTATGGTCATTACCGGATCCTAAGATCGCAATGGAAGAGGGAGGTTTGGCGCCATAAAACCTGGTTTAACCCACCATTTCGTTTGAAATGCCTGTACCAAGTCAGGACCATTGCGATCCACCAATTCTCCGGTATGACTGATTCGTTCTTGTCATTTTCTCTGGACTATGAGATTGATCATTCAAGTTCGGTAGTTTTTTATTACGTTTATTTATATTCATTTTATAACAGTTCCCGTACTTTTTTCAAGGGAGATAATTTGTATGAAATGTGTAGGGAAAATTCAGTTTTTCCAAATCATTTTCAGAAAATTAACGGCGACCCCATGATTTTATATCTTATTTTCAAAGAACTTACAAAAATTGATGTTTTGACAAAATTTTACAAAAATCTATCCCGTGAAATTTGATAAAAAAATGATTTAAACAATTTTCCCTGTACAATCTAAATAAAAATAGCCAAATTTGAACTGTTTTTGATCAATTTTCTACAAAAATTAAGCACGGTGACCTATTCTTTTTATTTTATTTTTCAAACATATATACTTAGATACTTCTTATGACCAAATTTTAAAAAAATTCTATCCTACCGATTTTTTTACCATTGTACTACCTTAATACCATATTTACAATTTTATTAAAATTCAGTACATGCGTACTTATGAAATCAGACGTTATACTTATTGATCACTTTCTAGGAATTATGAAATATCCAAGGAGTGATATTCAAGAAAAAAACATGTTTAAACCACAATTCTGCTCGAAATACAACGTTTTTACTTGTCGTCTTCGTGTCAGTTGCTCTGTGTCAAGAACCAATGCATTTTTTTAATTTAAGGTAGATATCAAAGTCGATAATTTTATAATACATTATCTGCGTAATTTTAAAACAATAAAAAAAGTTCCAAGTAATAATCTTTGTTTCGCCTTTAAATAAAGGTTATAACAATATAACCGAACTTGGTAAATTAATCTCAAATGTCCATGAGAAAAGTCAAAACAAGTGAAACACACAAGTAAAGAATGAAAATCGCAAAGGTCCTGACTTCGTACAGGCATTTAAAAATTGTGGTTTAAACCAGGTTTTATTACCCACCAATACTACCCCAACCATTGCGACACGGTTGTGATCATCTCAGCACAACAACCAGCCAAACACTAATCAAAACAATCATTAACCATTTTGTCTTACATAATTTTGAATTTTTTCACCAATGGCTCATAACGAAGGAATATTTTTTTAGAGATCGTATAAGACGTATTTTCTAATAACCTTGGTCTAATAGTCGCACACGGAGATAGCGGTGACGGATGAAATAATCTGAAAAATGTGTACAATCCCTGGCATATCGAATAAGTTGTGAAATATAGGCACCTTATTCAGGTGAAGTTGGTAAGTTACTATCCAGGTTAGGAAATATTGAAGTTTTGTAGGAAAGTAGAGGTATATCAAATACATGTAGGTTAAGTATCAACATGCCTGTATTATGATGAATTGTATAAAAGCAGTTCTTATTCATTTGCTAACTAACTACTCCCTGATCGGTACATTAAACCATTTTGCTATTTTCTATGTATGGTTTGATTATATTTGGCTAATCATTGCCTGTTTTATACTGATATTGATTATAGTATATGGTATAAAGTTCTACATCTTCAATAGCTGTACAACAACTGACCTCAAAACCTTTATAATGCGAGTTTCCAAAGTATTCGTTGAAATTGCAACAATAACGTCAAAGTCTTCCTCTAGATTCATGCCCATGTCTAAAAAGGTTCCAAACTGTGATCCAGTTATTATAGCGGTGCTAAATTCTCTCTTTCTCTTTGCATCTTTCGTAAATTTGATACTTCTGTAATCTAATATAAAAAAAAATTATTAGAATATACCATTTATACTGTATAGATTGATTTCAAAGAAATTCTGAGAGAGGGTGCAGAAAGATATCAAGCAATTGTCTTGAGAAAGAAAGAACAAAAAATAAGAAAATGGTTATGGCTCAATAGAATTTTAAGTTATGTGTATAAGACGCACTTATTATAGCGAAAATCCAGATATTTACAAAAGAAGCAGAGGTATGATGGGGTATCCGAATGTCCAAAGTCCGAAAGGACAGAGACAAAACCAGTAAACACCAACAAGAACAGGACAAAAACAGACAACATATAAAACATGGAAACACAAAATAACTGAATATCAATCAACAACGCGAACTCAAGTCGAAACACGAGTGAACTCAGGTGCTCCGGAGATACATGAATATAATCTTCCAGTTTCTCTGTTGACAAGAAATACTAAAATGTACAAATCTTGCTGTCTCCTTCATGTACCATTATTCTACAAAAGTTTCAAAACATCTGAATGCGTGATTTCTATATATATGAACATGTTAGTTGCCAATCTTGGTCGATTTCACATATTAAAGCTTTTATTGGTTTTAACCCTATCAGGAAGTAAAACAAGACGCATGCAAATGTCAGTACTCTACAGGAAAATTTATACCCTTGTATTTTTCAGTAACATTCAATTTTTGTTTCTCAATAAAACAATCTGATGCATAGTTATCTACATCATAAACATCACTTTATTCAATAAAATCATAAAGAAGATATCATAAATTAAGGAAGTTTATATGGAGCATCTATTGTACCAACATGACATCAGCTATCAGTTTTATATTTGGTACCATTAATATTCATCTCAGTTGTTAATCATATCACGACATTTTCTTTAGATCACTTCATTGCACAATAATTCGAAACTTGTTGCAGATAACATAAGCTACATGTAGAGATTTCCCGTGAGAAGTGTTGAAAACTGTAAGACTAAGATTCCAATTAAGATTTTACGTATAGCTTATTTAAATTTTGGTTTTTAGAAGAAATTATCCTGCATTCTTTTGAACAATTTGAACACTTTATATTTTCCATTAAAATTGTTAAACCATCTTCAATGGTTACATAGTAATTAAAACATTATAAAAATTATAGAAAGAGTTTTTTTAAGATTATTTTCATAGATTAATGAAAAACATGGTGTGTACGTAAGTGATACAGAAGATTAATCGAAACTCATCCCATTAAACAAAGACCTTAAATTTTCTTTATTTAACATTTTAACGAATGAAAGATGGTTTTGGACGTTAAAGCTAATGGCTGCACTTTTTGTTCAGGTTGGTCATAGATTGTGTGTGGCTAATAGTCACACTGTCTGGTGATGGTTTGGTTGATTCTATGTTTCTGTTCTAGGATCAATCACAATCAAAACAAGAACAAGGTGATAATTCGTCATCCAAACACATTAAGACATAAAAAGAAAAAGAATGACTTAGTCCCACACTATAAAATGCATACAGGGAAGGGCTGCATGTGATTGGATATATTTTATTATCTGAAGTCTAGGCTACCTAGTTTATTACATAAAATATCTTTTTCGGAAAAGGATTTTATTCTATCTGCAAGAATCTTTAAAAAGTACACTACATTTTTGCGATCCTATTTTTAATGCTATCTGCAACAACCTTTTTACTGTTTGCCACAACAGAAGTACAGCGTAAGCAAAATACTACACTATTTAACTTTTCGTTTGTTTTTCGTATGCTTCCTTGACGATCAGGTTAAGAATAATGTTCAATGCCTTGCTATAGACATGAAAAACAACATAACATGTAGGATTTATTTACCATATTTTACAACAGAGGTTGATTGACTGGCGAAAACTTATTATTAAGTGACAAACAGAAAATTATTGTATTCTATTGATCAATTATACTGCTATATAGAAATGTTTGTATTCAAAAGGGCAAACGTTGAAGTTGGTAGATTCTCTACAGACAAGATATGATACAAAGTAAGGGTAGTAGAAGGAGAAAGGGGCAAAACACATCCTAGAAATTAAAGATTGCAATGTTCCTGACTTGGTACATGTATTTCGAAAGAAAGAAATATTCGCAAAAAATTGTTTTATGGCATCAAACCTCCCTTTCCAGTGCAATCTGAGCTTTAGTGGTGTATCGAAAGATTTTGGAAATACATTTAAAAGAATGAACGAGATTAAGAATTTTAAAAAATTGAAATGTCAATACCAATGTGATCAATTCCATTACGGGAACAAATAGTTGCAATCTATACAAACGATTGATCAATTGCCTGCAACTGTGTTGCAATCTTAATGCTGAATCAGTATGTGCCTTTTAAAAGTGATATAATCTAGACAGTGTGTAAAATATCAGGTCTCGATCTGTGTTATAAAAGATGAATGAATTGTATCTTTGGGTTACATGTCTTTTTTGCGAAACCTTTCTACTCTTCGTCCTTTCAAAGTCCAATCATTTTATCTTATTAAGGCGGCTCACTTTTATCCTGGTCAATGCTTTCTAAACACAAGGTAAAACCAACCAATGAAAACACATTTCATCAACTACAGTAAACAAAAATTTATATTTATTTATTACAGTTCTGTTTAGTTTGTATTTTATGCATAATATCTGATTTTAACTATTCTAAATAGGCCAGCTAGCTGGTGTCCTAATTATGACCTAAATACAATAAAACAAGCAAAACGTAGTAATCATTGCATATATTGGATGGAATAATGTAGTAGTATATAAAGCTACTAAAAATATATATACAAAACGCATCTGCTATCATAAAGTGATACTTAGTCAATTATGAAATATGAAATATGCCCCAAGTGCCCCGTCAAGATCATATTATTAAGCCAAGTATGAATAATTAAATACAAATGAAACAAAACTACTTAGTAATGGGAATTTTTCTTGGACTCGTAGGCGAAGTAAAAAAATACTGTTATATAACTTTTAGACAAAAGATGTTTATAGACTTTTGGTGTCTTGATTGGAACAATCAACTATTAATTAAACCATTATTTTACACGAAAAGAATGTACAGCTTAATGTGATCTCCATTAATACTAGACATAAAACAATACTTTCCGTGAGACTTGATCAAGTAACAATGAAAAGGCACTAAAAGTGTTATAGTAATTACAGGCAATGTGATATATTGATTCTCGAGTTACATCATTTTCAGAACAATTTTAAAAATGTGTTACAAACTATATCTATATACATATTCAATCGAGCATCACTTTTTTCACTCGGTTTGATGTACAATTTTGTTAAACATCGGATTTACCGTCATATACTAGTATATACATGTATTTTAACATTACATTTCGATAACTGATTTCTTGAGTTGGGAAGTCGTAAATGATTATACTGATTCGTGATTTTGGGCTGTTTATCGTATTGCGACGATAATCTCTTTATTCCTATTTTGTCGCACTATCGTGACCGTACCATAAGATCGCAATGGGAAGGCAGGTTTGGCGCCTTTAAAGTTGATTTAATCCATCGTATCTTTTGTACCAGGTCAGGACTATTGCAATCTTCAATTTCTTTGGTATGTCTAAGCAATGTATTGGATAAATAAGATGTGTAATTGATAATTGCTTAATGGCCAATCTATAATAGATGATATCACTTGCAAGATCTTATTTGTTACCAAAAATGATCTTTTAAAATGTTGAGTTTCAATAGATTTGATGCATGGCTGTTTTTTTTCAACTGTATATAAAGATTCTACTAATGTTTTACTACTAGTAGCAGTAAGAGCACAGCTAACGCATTTTTGGAATCCCATTCTTTTCAATGTTTCTCATATTTACTGACCGGATCGGGTAAAATGTACAGGAAAAGAAAATGTACAGGAAAAGAACATTCATTTTTAACTACTATATTATAATTTTAGAAAAATAAAATTAATGCTTCTCTCCTTTTGGTGTATATTATTTGACCTTCCAATGCTTTGATTCAAATAATGCTGATGAGAGGTTACTCCTCGAAATATACATATACAGCATAACCGAATTTACTGTGTTATGCCGGTTTTAGTATTTGTACATTGATGGGTTTGGTTTTTGTTCCGTTAGAAAAGCTTCGTCTTCGAAACGCTGTAAGTTGTAGCGAAAAGTGATTGTGTTATACCAATCATTGAAAGAGGTCACTTTGTATTAGTTACTTCATACTTCAAGAAGGACTGTCAAATCTTTAAGGGTTGTAAGGTAAGCTCTGAACAATTGTCCTTCGTTTAAGAGAAGCACCCGTTGTAATGTATAGATTGTTCTACTTTTATAATGATATTCTGTCGTGTAAGGTTAATCAAGCTTCACAATTCGATATGCGAGGGCTTGTACACATTTTTCAGATTTTTTAATCCGACACCGCTTTCTCTGTAACCGACTGTTAGACCAAGGTTATAGGAAAATACGTCTTAAACGATCTCTAAAAAAATTATTTCTTTGTTATCAGCCACTGGTAGAAAAATTCAATATTATGTTAGACGTAATTGTTAGTTCTTGTTTTGATTAGTGTTTGGCTGGTTGATGTACTGAGATGATCACCCTAGCATCCCTGATTTGTCATCACAAACCTGATGTGTTTTGTGTAACTACCGGACCCAAAGACTGCAATGGAAGAGGGAGGTTTGGCGCGCCTTAAAACCTGGTTTAACACACCATTTCTTTTGAAATGCCTGTACCAAGTAAAGACCATTGCGGTCTTCAATTTTTCCGGTATGTCTTCCTTGTTTTAAGTCTTATGGACATTTGAGATTGATTCTCCAAGTTCGGTAATTTTGTTATTACCTTTATATATGCATATAAAGATTATTGAAAATTTATGAGTTTTAAGTAGATATCAAGCATAATTGCAGACAAGGTGAAAATTCAGGTTCCTGGGAACCTCAAGTTATCCCTATATACATCTGATCACAATTTGAAAAATGTCATTACGTTTAACATGTTAAATAATTCTTTCATGTATAATGTTACTAATGTGTTTTGGCAATTGATACTTTCAAAAGCTAACTTTTTAATATTTAATAAACTTGAGTTATTTTTATTGTTCTCAATGGTGATTTTTTACGAGTTAAGATGCATTTGCATGAAAGTTATAATGGTTGAAAAAATTCATTTTGGCGTATGTATGCTAACTTTGCTCAATTATTATCTATAATTCAACGTTTTGGCATTAAGCTAAAGCAAGTCGTAAGCCTGGTATTGTTAGCCATATGGCCTATCAAAAGCAAGCACGGGACACAAGCAATTTACGTTCATACAAGATTAGCTGCTAATATGCATATATTGAACAAGGTCACGTAATGCAGAATTATGGAATTTTTAAGGGACATTTTCTGTTTCATTATTCATCTGAATCGCCATTAAGATATTTCGAAAGAAGCAGAGGTAACAATGGGGCATTCGAACAATGACAGTACAACATAATGTTCAACTTCAAATATATACACCTCGCCAAGAGTTAAGCAACACAAACTTTTTTAAACAATAACAAGTGTGGACTCTAATGCATATTGCCTAGCAAGCCGCTATGGACACAAAAAGCAAAGGTCTGCTTTAGTAACATAAAAAAGACTTTATTATTTCTAGGTCCTGCTAAGGTTTATTGTTGAATTCTATAGGTAGCCTTTGCTGTACACATACTATAAAATCGATCTAAAATTAAGCCATTTTAAGATAAACAAGTTGATGAATCTTAGTCATGTAAGTGTTTATCCTAAACATTATTAGTCCCCTACCGGCGAAAGCCGAAGGGGACTATAGGTTTGCGCTCTGTCCGTCTGTCTGTCCGTCTGTCTGTCTGTCCGTCTGTCACGCCTCAGTTTTCCGCACTTTTTTTCTAAACGCTAATAGATAATGAAGTGATTTTTGGTATGTGACTTTACCTTGATGAGTTACAGATCAAGTTTGAGTTTCGTGTCGGTCCACAAATTTTTATGGGAGTTATGGCCCTTTGAACTTTGAAAATTCACTAAAATTTCAGTTTTCCGCACTTTTTTTCTTAACGCTTATAGATAATGAACTGATTTTTGGTATGTGAGTTTACCTTGATGAGTTACAGATCAAGTTTGAGTTTCGTGCTGGTCCGCAAATTTTTATGGGAGTTATGGCCCTTTGAACTTTGAAAATTCACTAAAATTTCAGTTTTCCACACTTTTTTTCTAAACGCTTATAGATAATGAACTGATTTTTGGTATGTGAGTTTACCTTGATGAGTTACAGATCAAGTTTGAGTTTCGTGCTGGTCCACAAATTTTAATGGGAGTTATGGCCCTTTGAACTTTGAAAATTCACTAAAATTTCAGTTTTCCACACTTTTTTTCTAAATGCTTATAGATAATGAACTGATTTTTAGTATGTGAGTTTTCCTTGATGAGTTACAGATCAAGTTTGAGTTTCATGCCGGTCCACAATTTTTTATGGGAGTTATGGCCCTTTGAACTTTGAAAATTCTATAAAATATCTGTTTTCCGCACTTTTTTTCTAAACGCTTATAGATAATGAACTGATTTTTGGTATGTGAGTTTACCATGATGAGTTAGAGATTAATTTTGAGTTTCCTGCCGGTCCACAAATCGTTATGGGAGTTATGGCACTTTGAAGTTAAATCCATTGCAATTTTTTTTTCTACACTTTTTTATTGTTCCTTGTAGATAATAAACTGATCAAGTTTAGGTATTCATTTGTATGACAAATTGTTACCAGTTACTGAAATATGAGGCCGGTAGGGGACTATGTATTGTTTTGCAATACTCTCAGAATGCTTGTTTGTTTTTAGATCCCGTATAAGCATGCATTGTACTATCTCCTATTTAGTTTAAAATAACTGCATCAAAGTTTGGTTATGTTAGTGGAGGAAATAGGAAACTATTGCAGATAGAGAAAAGCTGTTGCTTGCTTAAATCTTCAGCTCATCGAGCTCTACAAAAGTCTACATTTGATCAAAGATGTCACAGTCTGTTGTTCATATATACTTTTAAATCAGCTTAATGTTACAGTTTAAAAAGGTTTCAATCTTCAAATTATTCTGAAAACAAAAGTTACCAACGGGATTCTGGGAATCCCGAAGAAGAAAATCAAACATATATTTTGCGCCTAGAAATTTTTACAAATTTTGTTTTATAATATTATTATTTTCAACATTTAGTTGCATTCTAAGCATGCGGAGATGTAAAAAAAAATCGTACATTGTTATTTTGACTTTTTTCTAAGTGTGACCAAAATTGAAACTGGACTCATCCTCTTTTATATTTTTAGTCTTGGGCCAATGCAAGACGGCAAGCAGCGACTTATGGTCATGCTGAAGACTGTTGGCTGTTTTCCATTGTGATTTTTAAAATTCCCGTTTCTTTATGTTGGTTGTGTGGCGTACAATTATTCCACATCTATTTATCGTCTACTTTAATGGTTATCATTTGTCAGATCAGCCTATGATTTTGAAGTATATAATATTATATGAAATAAGTTTAAACCCAATTGTAGATCTCTTTATGAAAATTTGCAATGTACATGTATGCCTTTAAAATTTTTACGTCTAATAGCAATAAATTATATTATAACTCAAACAGGGCCAGACCCAGAAATTTTTGAAAGGGGTTGTTCCACATAAATTCCGTTAACGTTGTGGACCAAGGACGAAAAGGGGGTGGTTCCAAACAAATTTTGCAGAAAACCTACACGTTACTTGCGAAATTTTTGTCGGAAAGGAGGAAAATTCCAACCTCGGAACCCCCCCCCCCGGATCCGCCATTGCTCAAATATTTTATATTGTCACCTATTCAAAGATTGTCCCTCCCTTTATGATAGAGACTAAAGCAAACTTATGCACGAACGTTGCAATACATGTTCCGCACACAGGGGCTTGGATTCTGGTCATTTATATTGACTTTAAAAAAACGCCCCCTACTCTATATTCCAAGCCCCTGTGGTTCCGCACAGTTAAAATTATTTTCTGATGTGGCGACATTGGTCTCTGTGTGGTGAATCGACAAAATTATCAAGCAATGATAACATTTTCGAACAACCAATAACTTGTGACAAATAAGTTTATTTTTCCGGATCCCGCAATAGCTTATATTAAAATGACCTAGATCAAGACAGACGAATGACCCAATTTGGCTATTTTGTCATTTTCCAAAAATCAATAAAATGCTTGAATTGTGTGTGTCTGATTGACCTAGTTTGCATAAGCATTATTTCTGTCTGTGATAATAAACTTTATTCAAAGAATTAACATTTTGCAGTCAAAAACTTATAAGAAAGTACACTCAAACATGTGCACAACCTGATAAAGTGACTACGCCATGTACGCTACATGATCTAGTTGCTTTAAAACACCGCCACATAAAAGCATGAAAAACGAAGATGCTGTGTACAACTTTTTTGCAAGATTTAACTTTTTTTTGGTGTCCGAATAGTATTTTTGTCCTTTAAAAGTAAATTTTCGCAATCCAAAATCAAATATCCATTACGCTAAATCTACGTAAGATATGCTACACTGACTAAAATAAAATCCGAAGCGGAACACATTATCTACTGGTCGCGGCCATATTGTCTTGATGTAAATCCGAAGATTGAGAATCCGAATATAGCCCCCGAGTGAAAAGTGAAAGTATGTACATTGCAAAGAGCTTTTGTAAATATAGAAACGACGGAAACAAACGACCTAATTGAAGTATCGCTACATATTTATTTATAATAGGTAGTAATAATCTTATGCTTTGAAATATTCGCACAATACAAAATGATGAAAATCGAAAAGTAATCACTTCAATGTATTGACTCTAATTGTGTAATGGACTAAAGATGTTTTATCAGAAATGTTTGCGAATCATGAAAATCCAACTTTTTGAGAATAAAAACTTTAAAAAGTTCAACTTTCAATATCAATTGTAGACTCTTACAATTTATCAATGCATATAATGTTTGCAAACACGACAAATTATCACTATACAAACAAAAAATACTGTTTTCAAGCTCAAGTTGCATCCACTATGGTCAACAAAGGGACTTAATCAGTTTTTATCATAAAAAGTATGAAAAATGCTACAAAGGCACATATTTTTTTGCAAACGTGTAAGGTGTTCTGTCTAAAACAAATTCAATGTTTTCCTAAAACACATGTTTAAACCTAAAAGATGTCCCTAAAGCATTTCAATTGTTTGAATTCCTACTAGAACATATAATAGGGGGGATACTTAAAATCTGTTATTGGAAGGAAAATATGCAATTCCCAAGGTTCTCGTGTGAGGCAAAACTTTTCCATTGGTGTAAAATACCACATACATATTGATAAAATGTCAAACTTAACTTCTACTTCTGGCAATAGAAGCAAACCTTCAAAAGGTCACAAAAATGTTTTTAAACGAAACTATCGAAAGGATGAAAAATATCCATTAAAAATTACCCACTATGAGATTTCCGGAACGGTTTTATGAGTATCATTTGTTATGAGTACCAAAATGTCACCTTTAAAGTCAATAAATGTCAAAAATCTGAAGTCAGCATTTTGTACCATGCAAAAGCCATGCAAGAATAAGCTTTCATTTCTTTAAAATGTTAAGGTGTCAAACTGGAAAAAAAACAATCCAAAAATGCTGGATGTTATATGCAAACATCCTAATTGTTACAATAAAGCAAAAACATATGGTTTTAATCATCAAAACTCTCAATTTACGCAACCTTAAACATGTTAAAGTTGTTACTTAAACAACACTTTTTGGGTTGCTTGATTTGTTTGCCAATGTTGAATATTCTACAAAAGCCGAAAATTGTACGATGATTGATTAGAATCAGAAAATGTTTTAAATGTTTGGAAGAAGATATAGGCCAAGTTTCAGGATATTGTTAATAGAAATGTGGACGCTGTACTAACGTGAGTACAGGCGTTGCTTACCTTATGGCAAGGTGTATGTTTCTTAAAACATAACAAAAAGACGAAAATTAGTCATGTTAGTATTAGTCTTGTTTTCCTGTCCCAGTTGTTCAAGTTACACAACTTTTACTTTGAGAGTATTATTACCATGATATCGTGACCTTGGTGTTGTCGTTAGTTTACAAACTGTCTTGTTTTCCTGTCCCAGTTGTTCAAGGTACACAACTTTTACTTTGAGAGTATTATTACCATGATATCGTGACCTTGGTGTTGTCGTTAGTTAACACATTGTCTTGTTTTCCTGTCCAAGTTGTTTAATGTCCATAACTTTTACTATTAGTGTATGTGTATTATTACCATGATATCATGACCTTGATGTTGTCGTTAGTTAACACTGTCTTGTTTTCCTGTCCAAGTTGTTTAATGTCCATAACTTTTACTATTAGTGTATGTGTATTATTACCATGATATCATGACCTTGATGTTGTCGTTAGTTAACACTGTCTTGTTTTCCTGTCCAAGTTGTTCAAGGTACTTTAGTATATTTTTGTCATGATATCATGACCTTGGTGCTGTTGTATGAAACACGTTTTCATGTACTAATGACGTCATCGGTTATAACTTTCAGTCTTTGAAGATTTACACAATAAGAAGAAAAAACACAGAAATTCTGTCTAAGTAGGTTTATTATTATAATAAGTAGTGTAACTGCACTGCGTACACAGTTAATATCTTAATAATTAGTTCAAGATTTTTTATGACCTTGAGACACATTGGTATCCCTTTGCTTCTTTCAGACACGTGTTATGAGTTACCAGATGACATTATATGTACAAGATGACAAAACAGACGTTAATATACAAAGCAAACATCTACAAGCAAAGCTTTATTTCGCAGTAGGTTTTTGTTATAGATTGGATTGACTCGAATGTTGAACTTAAATGAGAAACTACTACTGGCCAAGTCTCTATTATAAATACGATTGTATGTATATTAATTACTTATTGGAATTTTTGCATTGTTATCTTTTTCTGCTTTAGTTGGATCGTACAAAGAAAATTTTATAACAAATTAGCCTTGTCTGCAGCACATCTGGTAATGTCAATACACTGCAACAGATTGACAATAATTAGAGAGTTCAATATATAGTAATTATCTTTCGTTGTTTTTGTTTTATTTTGGACCTTGTAATTTTATACTGGTGCCTAAATCTGGATATTGTGAAATAAGATTTGTTTGTTTTGTAAGTCATTTAAAGTCGTTGCATAGAAATATCTCTTCACGTGATTGAGAAAAATGTATGCAATTAAAGTCATTGCATTTTGTAAAAATTAAGAACCAAGGACAGTAGTGTAAGATCATTGCATTGCTAGTGCCTTTTTTCACTTTAAAGAATACAAATACCACAACGGGTATAAAAACGGTTATGCTATATATCGATATTCCAAGGAGTAACCTATCATCAGCAACATTTGATTCAAAACAAAACAAAGGTCAAAATCCAAAAGTATTGAATGAAAAGTACTCAAAACCAAAAAGTTCGAACAGGGAACCCAAATCCAGCAGCTATGATATCGACAATATGCTGTACAAGGAAAGAAACATGATGATTTAAACAATTTTGAATTAAAAATTAAGGTAATTACAGAGAAAAAATTGTCCCAGTTCATATTTCCTTATAAAACGAGTTGCCTTTCTGTCAGTTTTGGAGAATAATCTCTTGTCAAGAAAATAAAAGGCATTTTTTATTTTTTTTACAAAAGAATTGCCCTTTAATTAAAAGGTGTATTCTTCTGAGGTTTCAGTCTCGTTGAAATCTCGTTTGTGAATATGTTTTAAACCTTGCCTTATAATTGAAAACTTTTGGTGGATATATATCAAATGATGATCCATCTGAATTATGTCAAAAAATTATGAAGATACGATTAGTATTTTTTGAGATATGCAACATTTTAATTTTTGACCAAATTTGACCATTGATCCCAATCGGAATTTAGCCAATTTTTGGGTAGGGGTAGAAAAATTCATTTACTCAACAAAATATGCATGCAATCCATATAATTTCTTTTCTGAATTCAAAAAGATATATTTGTCCAATTATTTCAAATGAAAATGGAGAGTTTTGAGGTTTTGGTATGATAGAAAATTTGAAAAATGTTGATTTTAACCGGTTTTAAGGTGTCTTGAAAATGACCAAAAAAAGGCAGATTTTCGGGACTCAACTTTTTTATATCATCACGGACATATACTTTTTATAAGTTAAATTGGTTCAGAATCATGGTATCCATCAATATGGAAACTTTGAGAGAAAACTTGATTTTGAAACCTGATATTTTAATGAAAATTACCTAAAAAAGGCCAAAAATGATGATATTTTGGGAAAATTGTAGAAATAGGCCCTTTTTAAATGGCTGTAGCGAACTAAAATGCACACGGACATATTGTTTTCTTAGTAAATTTGATTTTCTCGGGATCTTAGCATTTCAAAAATGTAGGTTTGGGAAAAAACTTGATTTAGGAAAATTTTGACCCCTCAGAAGAATACATCCTTTTAAGGGAATAAAAATAACAATAATACAGTTTTTGAAATTATAGAGGTAGTTATGTCCTGTCTAGACTACAGATTACAATTATTTTAGGCAGTTGTAGATAAAATGTCTCTATCCGTTACGTAAAAGGGTTAGTCATTTTAATCAGATTGTACTCTCTTATATATAACTTCCCTGCTAAGAATGGGAAAATCTAAAACAATTGAAGGCTACTGAAGTTGAATTTAATTTCCTTGATCCCATTTTTACTTTTTGTTTTTAGATTCAGTCAATATTATAATGGCATCCATTGTCATATATTTATACACCTGGAAAAAAGTTGAGCATTTTGAGTGATTTTGTTTAAATCATACATTTTCAAACCATTATCTAACTAACTGATAGTCTTTGTAAATTTTTATTGCAAACTAAAATATGCACTGTTATGCACAATTTAACATGTTTGTAACAAACAAAAAGACATTTTTTTTATTTACATTACATGACATGGCAAAAAGATGGCTTTTGCACGTAAACACGGTCTTCGAAAAGTATGGTAGCCTGAAGCTCCAAACCTTTAATAAATTGTCAAATCGCACTTGAAAATGAAAATCATAATCAAAAGATTGATACTGTATCGTCAAAGAAGTCTATCTTTAGCGTTAATGACTGCTGTAAGCCTTTGTTTCAAACTGTCGTTGTGGCGTCTACTGTAAACAAACTTATTTTCGCGGGCGATTTATATTCGCAGATTTCGCGAGGATCAGGAATTCGCGAATATAGATTGTCGCGAACTACATCATTTTCACAGTATTATTAATTGCTTTTCACGAAGAATCGCGAAAATAGATAACTGCGAAATTGCCCTCTGACACAGAAACGCGAAATATTCTAATCGCGAAAAAAATTGGTTTACAGTAATTTCCTGAAGAGTTATCTCCCGCTTTTTCAAGGCGTAAATATGCTTTTAACCGAAAGCAAGACACCCTTTTAGTAATCTATTGAAGTTTAAAACTGGCCAAAATCATGAAAATTGAAAATGATTTCAAATGATCGAATAACAAAAAAAGTCTAAAGGTGCTTAACTTTTTTCCAGGTGTATAATTATGAATGTTATCAATTTAATCATGCTGTTATTCATCAATCGTCTGCTTATGGTGTTTATATTTCACAACTTATTCGATATGTCAGGGCTTGTAAAAAAGTCTGATTTCTTATACACCGCTGACTATCAGACCAAGGTTACAAGAAAATACGTCGCATGCTGTCCCTAAAAAAGTCTTCCGCCGTTATCAGCTACTGTTGGAAAAATTCAAAATTATGATAAACGCAATGACTAGTGATTGTTTTGATATGTGTTTGGCTGATAAATGACTGTTGTACAGAGATGACCACCTTATTACATCATTGTGTCTTCCCAAATGAGTTGTGTAAGGTGTATTAGCGGACCTGCCGATCGCAATGGAAGAGGGAGATTTGACGTGCGATAAAACCAGGTTTAACCCACTATTTCATTTGAAATGCCTGTAACAAGTCAGAAGCATTGGGATCTTTAATTTTCCTTTTATGTCTTCCTTGTTTTGTCTTTTCTTTTTGACATTTAGATGGATCCTCCAGGTGCTGGTGTTTTGTTATTGGTTCTTTATCAAATGAACAAATGGCTGAATTAGGGTAAATGAATTCTTTTACCTTAATATGGCTTAATTTTAGATCGATTTTCACCATGTGTACAGCAAAGTCTGCATATTAAATTCAAAAATAAACCGTAGCAGGACTAAGACATTATAAATCCTTGTTAATATTTAATTAAATCTGTATTTTTTTTATAGTTCTGCTTTTTTCCATTTTTGAGCATAGTAGATTTTAGGTAAATACTACTTACATCTTTTCAGATGGCCTCAATTCTCATGAGACATTTTATTATAATTTAACTAAAAGTGCTCACCAACATGTCAGCTGAGGGGAACTAATAGGATATATGTCCCTATTCTAATTCCATTTTTAACGGAAAAATTGTACCGAAAAAAAACTACGCTATCTTCAAGTGAAAGTGTGTCAATCTATTAAAGTGTGTCCATATCAATGTCATACTATACTTTATTTGTCCTGATAATTTGTCGTATGTGCTGTACATATACTAAGATTTTCTTTTAAAAAGTTCAAACTGTCCTGATGAACCATAAGAGTTAAGCTGACCACCGTATTTTTTTACATCATAAAAGCGTAGCAAAAATATTCGAAAGCTTGCATGGGAAACATAATAAATACATGTTTTTAATGTTTTAGTTCAAATTCGCTATTTGTAAGCGCTAATATTTAGGTGACTATCATAACGTGTACTCTTTTTTGTGTAATAGTCAATTATAGATATTAGATGGTTTATTAATTAATGTGCATCAAGCTAATGAAAACGACATATCTACACAAAAAAACATGCACATAAACAAATGCATGAAACGAGCTGATCAGTATTTCTAAGTCAAGAGTGTTTGATAGCATCGATAATCAATTGATTGAGAAAAACCCTGAGATTAGAGTAACAAAATGCTACAAAGAAATAAAGACATTATTGCCCACATGGATATTGATATTTACCCCCACATCTCGGCATTATCACAAGTTGTACACGTTAAAAAATAAACTTTTATATTTCAACAGTTCAGTATTTCTCTGTTTTTCTTTGTATTTTCGTTAAACGTCCTGCATGGGGAGAGCGTTAAACATACTTCCATTAATATAATGAAGTTGTATATCCAAATTAAAACATAACCTAATGAACCAACATAAAAAAATTGTAAAACAGGTGTAGTTATCATCGTCCCTCAAAATGTCCACAAAGAGTAAGTAGCAATAGGATGTTACAAACAGGAAAAATAAACTCAAATTGCAACGGTTTACATTGGGAAAAGTCATTTAAAAACATATTTGGTTTGTTAAAGTGATACCTTGTATATCAAATGTGTGTACATACCTGAATATGTAATGACCAGCTCGACGTCTACATTATTCCGTAAAATCTCTATCGCTTTATCATTTCTAAGTTCTAGTAAGATTTCCAAATCAAAAACATCATTTATCATTGTCCCTCTAACAATGCAAAAGGATTCTACTTTAAACTTCTCATTGATTGTATAGAGAATTATTCCTGTTGTCAGAGATAGTTTTTCTAACACTTTAGTTTTGTTACAGTCCTTGGTAACGCTTAAGTCCTCTTTGGTTAAAGACACATTTGAAAAGTTCAGTGTAATTACTAAATTTTGAATAACATGACCATGTCCAAGATGTCCTTGAAACACTGCATTTATCCCTGTCTGTTCGTAGCTTTAATTTAGAAGAGAACCTTTGATTGTCCTTTTCTGTATATGATCAGAGCTACTGCGATTGTATTTTGTGTTAACTTGATTTGCAATGTCCGATACCACCAAACCAGTCAACGTAACGACAATCAGATAACACACAGAAGAATTCATATCTATCCTTTTTGGATTTGCAAATTGTTAGGATATCAGCTTATATAGTTTCAACCCTCGAAGTAATTAATGATTTATAGTATATTGTAATATTTACAAGTCATACGATACAAAACAAAATGTTCACTGTGATAATTTTCCATTATATTACAAAAACTATAGTCTAAAATAGAAACATGTCATTTAATATTGCATGTTTTAGAATACTAGTAAGAGGTTTTCCATACAAACCAAAACTAATGGGAAGTGTTAGGGTGTATAACCTTTAAATCGGTAGACCTACGCTTTTACAGCTGGTAAATGTTAAAGAAGGAAATAATCGGATGATACTTGGACCCAATCACAATAATCACCAATTATGTGGGGGAGTCTTTATTTCTCCGCTGTTAATAATATTTTTGTCAAGGTTGTTATACTTTTTTGTTGGTATTGATAATTTTTGTCAAACGTCATTTCTTTAATGATGTATGATACAGAATTATTATGAGTGTTTTTTGTTATTAAATAAAAAAAAAACATTTACAATAATACGATTTAAGTCGTTAGAACTTAAATCGAGTTATCGTATATGGTTTCCTTCAATTCTATTTTTACACTTTTACGTCATTTGCTATTTAAAACACACATGCGCAGTCGATTGAGCTTTCTCTTTTCCGGAAAATTTCAACAGCAAGGTAGACAAAAAATTCACACAAAAAATTCAATCAATATCTTGAGCATCCGAAGTAATTTTGGATAAAAAATACATTATTTTGATGCAAACGCATTTGTGTTGTAAGAATTATGATAGGATGCCATAAAAAATTGGTTAATTTTTATATTTTAAGCCTTCGGCATTCAAATTTCCCAGCATGGTTGATGATCAATTCCGACATATTGAAAGAGCTGTTTATACGACTAATTTTGTGTCATATTTCTTTAATACATTGGATCATTTACCAATTTCAATTTTTTATCTCGATTAATTTCTATTTTTATCTCTAGAACCCTTTTTTATTTGTCATGCTATGTTGAATCATGTTGAAACTTATTTTTAAGTTTTAGCGTTTATAATTTGTTGAACCGAGGATTGATAGCAACTTTTACATTAGTATACAGGTAGTATTTACACACTTATGTAATGTTTGTTTACATTGGTAATAATTGTCTTAATATTCAGCGGTCATAGCCCACATTTCTGTACATTTATGTACGTGCTTACACATGCGACAAGGTCGACAACATTTTTACTCTACATCAAATTAAAGTTAAAAATTTTTTGGGTCAGAATTTCATGATGTTATCCACTTTAACACATGAACAAGGAGCCTGGGTAAAATATACAAAACACTTTCACATGACAACTTAATTACATGTAAATCGGTCAATTGGATTTTTCAACTGTAATAAGTTAAACACGCATACCATATTGTTGCATTGTATTGGTAGGGTGAGGGAGACATGCAAAAATAGTTTATTGAAATAATATGCGTTTAACCATCTACATGTACAGCTCTAGCATTTGACTTTGAAAAACAGTATACTTGTAAATAATGCATTTGTTCCTTTTTTTGCTTAAGAAAAACAAATATGTCTTTGCTTGAGTTTCAGAATGTTGCGCAGATCTAGTCGCAAGAGAAAGTCAACATATCATGTGCCTCAAGCACGTAGCTATGTGGATCAACCCAGGACACAGGATCAACCCACGACACAGGATCAACCCACAAGAATAAGAGATCAATCATCAAGATCTAAGCAACAATCATCAGCAACTACTTCATCTACACCAGAATCAACTATATCCATGCCGATATTTCGCACAACATCTAATACTATGCCATCCTATACTCCAGCCACTTTGCATGACACGAGTTTTCCTTCAACATCATCATATACTCCAGCCGCTTCTCCTGAAGCATGTTTTCCTTCATCAGGTAATGTTGGCATTTCTTTGCCAGAGTCTAATGATATTATGCCACCGCAAATACCATCTATATCTGGGGAAATCTCTGTTGGGGTGGCTCAAAACATAAAGGAAAAAATTATTAAAGGAGAGTATGTAGATTTAGGCACTCTTTTGACCAACAGTATTCATTCAGATTCGATCCAAAAATTATCCATTCAGAATAATGAATTAGTTATTCAAAGACCTCAAAATGTAAAAATTTACAATATTGAGCAATGGACAAATGCATTTACTATATTTATTAGCATTTATTGCAAGGTTCATTTGCACCGTGTGCAAGAACTATTGAAGTATATGCACACCATTCGTCTAGGTGCTTCAAGATTAGGTAATTTAGGGTGGAAAAATTATGATGAACAGTACAGACTAAGGAAAGCTCAAGAGCCTAGTAGTTCATGGGCAATGGTTGATACTGAGCTTTGGCTTCTATACATGTCAAACACACCCTCGCATTACCAATTTGCAAACAAACAATCGACTGCATATTCACAGCAAAAAACTCCAAATCAAAAATGTTACACATTTAATTATAAGGTTTTTTGTTCAAATGCAAGTTGTATTTACATGCATAACTGTTTGTATTGCAATTTTGACCACCCAATTGTAAAATGTCAAAAAAGGAACTCCAAAGATCAAATGCCACGATTTAATGCTACATTTAGATCAGCTAACAATTTAAATGAGAGGTTTAGACAACCATTAAATAATCCTCCTGCTTTTGTTAACAGATTCCAGCGACCACGTGCTCCTTGAACAATTATGGGACAAAGGTTATTCTCCTGTTAATGTAAATAATATGAAAAAATTGTTGTCAATATATCCTGATAGAGTTGTTGCTAAAGAATTGTATGATGGCTTTTCACAAGGTTTTAAAATTATGTATAATGGACCTAGGATGCATGTAATGTCGCCTAATATGTTGTCAGTACGCGACTTGAAGGGTGAAACTTTTTGTAAATTAATGAAGGAGGTTAGTCTTGGTAGAATGTTAGGCCCTTTTTCAAAGTTACCCATTTCTACATTACAAATCTCACCCATTGGTCTGGTACCGAAGTCGGACGGTAGTTGGAGGTTGATTACAAATCTGTCTTACCCTCTTGGTAATGGCATTAATTCTTATATAAGCGATGAATTTAGTACAGTTAATTATACGTCTTTTGATAGTATTCTGGATAAAATATATGATCTAGGTAAGGGTGCTTTGCTTGCAAAAGTCGATATTAAATCGGCATTCCGTCTTCTGCCTATTAACCCTGCAGATTTCGATTTACTTGGTATATTTTTTGATGGCAAATAATACTATATTAATGATGATCTTAATACCTCCAGAAAAATTGTTGAAATTGCAAAGCCTATTAAAGCCTTTACTTCTAGTTAAAAAAGTAACCGTCAGAGAATTGGAATCTGTCATTGGTTTGTTGTCATTTTGTTCTAGGGCCATTCCGTCTTCCAGGGCTTTCATTAGAAGGTTTTATGATCTATTATCTGGAGTAGATAATACCAAGCCACATTTCCTAATAAGGCTAACTGTTGAGGCGAAGGAAGATATTGCTATTTGGCTAATTTTTAGATGGCTTTAACGGTCACTGTTATTTCCCAGAAAAATATTGGTTCGACAATGAGATGCTTCAACTTTTTTCAGATGCAGCTGGAAATCCAGACCTGGGTTGTGGTGCTTATTTCCAAGGTCATTACGTTCAATATAAATGGCCAGAGTCTTGGCGCAATCAAGCCATACTTCGTAATGTGTCTCTTTTGGAATTAGTTCCTGTTGTGTTAGCATTGTTTGTTTGGATTGAGCTGTTGAAGAACAAAAAAATTGTGTTTCGTATTGATAATTTGGCTTTGGTCAATATAATCAACAAGAGAAGTTCCAAGGACAAACAGATAATGAAACTTATTAGGCCATTAGTTCTCCTTACTATGCAATTTAATGTTCAATTCAAAGCTTTACATGTAGAAGGGGTATTTAATGAAATTTCTGACGCAATATCTCGATTTCAGATGGAGAGATTTCGCAGGTTGGCACCAGATGCAGACCACTTTCCTATGGAAATACCAATCAAATTCATGGAAATAATTTCGACTTTGTAATTAATCATTTGATTCAGAATTCTGTAGCCCCAAGTACCTTTCAAACATATTCCAGAGGTATGTGTATGTTTGAACAATTAAGAACTGACTTTCGTTTAACACCAGTTTGGCCATGCCCCCCAAACCATATCTTACAGTTTATTGCCTACCTCTTTCAAGAAAATCTTTCTCACAAAACTATTTCATGTTATTTGTCTGGAATAGGTTTTTATTGTAAAGTTAATGGTTTCAATGACTGCACTCAACAATTTGTTGTTCGTAAAACATTAGAAGGTGTAAAGAGAATAGTTGGTTCAAAACGAGATAATCGATTACCAATCACAAAAGATATTTTAACATCTATTTTGCCAATTTTGTCAGTGGTGTGCAAATCACATTACGAGTCAACACTCTTCAGGGCTGCATTTTCCCTTGCATTTCATGGAATGTTTAGAATCGGTGAGCTAGCAGTAAGTAATGGCTCAAATAGGCATGCTCTTTTGATCTCTGATTTAACATTGAATAAGGATTCTTTGATAATTAATTTGTCAACTTCCAAAACTGACCAATTTGGTAAAGGGACACAAATAGTGATTCATAAGCAAGCCCATTGTCAAGTTTGCCCATTAAAATTAATTCAGGAATACTTGGCTATTCGACAATTATCATGTTGTCAATTGTTTTGTCATTTTGATGGTAGCCCCTTGACTAGACTACAATTTGTTTCCGTTCTGAAAAAATCTATTTTAATGGTGGGGTATGATGCCAGGCGATATTCATCCCATTCATTCCGTATAGGTGCTGCATCAAATTTGGCTATGGATGGTGTTCCAAATGAACAAATTAAATATCTAGGCCGCTGGAAGTCTGATGCTTACAAGGGATATTTAAGACTTTAATTACTTGCATTCTTGGTCTATATTAAATTTTTATTGTTATTATTATTTTTCTTTAACCTATATTAATCATAGCTGTAAAGTAATAGCTAAGAGATTTGTAGGTCCCTCTACTAAAGTTTGGATAGTTGGTTCATCCCTGGTCAGGAATGCCTTTGGTGAAACTCATAATAGACTAGGGGGTCGAAATTTAGGTCTTCAGAGACTAAATGTGGACATATGGTGGCAAGGAAAAGGTGGTATGGTTAGCCTGGACATCAAAAGAAGGATAATGACTTTGTTAAATTTTGAAGACCCACCCAATTTTCTCATTCTGCATGTAGCAGCTAATGATATTGGTAATACAAAAATTGGTTATTTACGTAATCAGTTGAACGTAATAATTAGGTGGATCCATTACAAATTTCCATCTACTGTAATTATTTGGTCTCAGATCTTGCCGCGTTCCAATTGGCGTTTTTCTGAAGATTTGGTAGCTATGGAAAAGGCACGTTACAGATTGAATAATTCCATTGCATCATTTGTTCTACATTCAGGAGGCCTTTATATTAGATACCCTGATATTAAACCCAATAGCTGGTTTCTTATGCCAGATGGAGTGCACCTTACTAAACTTGGTAACAATGTTTTTTTGAACACAATACAGGGTGGACTTGAATATTTTCTTTCATATCCACAAGGATCTAGTGTTTTTCCACCAGGATTTTGAACTGATTTTGTTGCTCTAAAGGCTTTTGTTTGTTGCTGACTTGATATATTTTCATGATAATATTATGAATCCTTTTGTATATATGTGTTTATCATTTATCATTTTGAATTTTAATTGGCAAAAGCCAATCTTTGTTATTTTTCCATTTATTATGAGATCAGTTTAGTATTTGTTATAAGATATAATTTGTGGTACTTGGCCCATATAAGATTCAGCTCATTCCCCCATTTGTTATGGCGGTTGACTGTAAACTTGTCCGAATTTGTTTACAGTCAATATGGCAGTATTCGCTGCATCTTGTATACAGATTTATGACTTTAAATTTAAATAGGGAACCTTTCGGTGTCGTTTTCTGTGTATCCCACGGCAACTCCTAAAAATTTCTATAAGAGCTGTGTATCCCACGCTCGAATACATTTCTCATTTAACCATTTAATTGGGTTGCCATATTTTGCGGTAACCATCATTTTCCTCATTGTCATTTATATCATTTATTGCATTGTATTATTTTATGAATATATAAAAAGGCTATGGCCAAGTACCGCCATTTCAGTATTTTTATTACAAAAAAGCCATTTGTTGGGATAATACGATTTAAGTCGTTAGAACTTAAATCGAGTTATCGTATATGGTTTCCTTCAATTCTATTTTTACACTTTTACGTCATTTGCTATTTAAAACACACATGCGCAGTCGATTGAGCTTTCTCTTTTCCGGAAAATTTCAACAGCAAGGTAGACAAAAAATTCACACAAAAAACCCTCCCGCCACCCTTTATAAATTTACATGAATGGTTTCTGCTGGTTTTTTATTGTATTTTTACAGGTTGGTTGTTAGCAGCTTGCATTTCCCAATCGACAAGGAGTTAAACTGTTGGTATGAAAAGGACGTGCATCTATCTCTGCCAATTGCTGCTGAACCGACCTTCATATCTTCAATTGAACTCACTGGTTCGACAATGAGATGCTTCAACTTTTTTCAGATGCAGCTGGAAATCCAGACCTGGGTTGTGGTGCTTATTTCCAAGGTCATTACGTTCAATATAAATGGCCAGAGTCTTGGCGCAATCAAGCCATACTTCGTAATGTGTCTCTTTTGGAATTAGTTCCTGTTGTGTTAGCATTGTTTGTTTGGATTGAGCTGTTGAAGAACAAAAAAATTGTGTTTCGTATTGATAATTTGGCTTTGGTCAATATAATCAACAAGAGAAGTTCCAAGGACAAACAGATAATGAAACTTATTAGGCCATTAGTTCTCCTTACTATGCAATTTAATGTTCAATTCAAAGCTTTACATGTAGAAGGGGTATTTAATGAAATTTCTGACGCAATATCTCGATTTCAGATGGAGAGATTTCGCAGGTTGGCACCAGATGCAGACCACTTTCCTATGGAAATACCAATCAAATTCATGGAAATAATTTCGACTTTGTAATTAATCATTTGATTCAGAATTCTGTAGCCCCAAGTACCTGTCAAACATATTCCAGAGGTATGTGTATGTTTGAACAATTAAGAACTGACTTTCGTTTAACACCAGTTTGGCCATGCCCCCCAAACCATATCTTACAGTTTATTGCCTACCTCTTTCAAGAAAATCTTTCTCACAAAACTATTTCATGTTATTTGTCTGGAATAGGTTTTTATTGTAAAGTTAATGGTTTCAATGACTGCACTCAACAATTTGTTGTTCGTAAAACATTAGAAGGTGTAAAGAGAATAGTTGGTTCAAAACGAGATAATCGATTACCAATCACAAAAGATATTTTAACATCTATTTTGCCAATTTTGTCAGTGGTGTGCAAATCACATTACGAGTCAACACTCTTCAGGGCTGCATTTTCCCTTGCATTTCATGGAATGTTTAGAATCGGTGAGCTAGCAGTAAGTAATGGCTCAAATAGGCATGCTCTTTTGATCTCTGATTTAACATTGAATAAGGATTCTTTGATAATTAATTTGTCAACTTCCAAAACTGACCAATTTGGTAAAGGGACACAAATAGTGATTCATAAGCAAGCCCATTGTCAAGTTTGCCCATCAAAATTAATTCAGGAATACTTGGCTATTCGACAATTATCATGTTGTCAATTGTTTTGTCATTTTGATGGTAGCCCCTTGACTAGACTACAATTTGTTTCCGTTCTGAAAAAATCTATTTTAATGGTGGGGTATGATGCCAGGCGATATTCATCCCATTCATTCCGTATAGGTGCTGCATCAAATTTGGCTATGGATGGTGTTCCAAATGAACAAATTAAATATCTAGGCCGCTGGAAGTCTGATGCTTACAAGGGATATTTAAGACTTTAATTACTTGCATCCTGGGTCTATATTAAATTTTTATTGTTATTATTATTTTTCTTTAACCTATATTAATCATAGCTGTAAAGTAATAGCTAAGAGATTTGTAGGTCCCTCTACTAAAGTTTGGATAGTTGGTTCATCCCTGGTCAGGAATGCCTTTGGTGAAACTCATAATAGACTAGGGGGTCGAAATTTAGGTCTTCAGAGACTAAATGTGGACATATGGTGGCAAGGAAAAGGTGGTATGGTTAGCCTGGACATCAAAAGAAGGATAATGACTTTGTTAAATTTTGAAGACCCACCCAATTTTCTCATTCTGCATGTAGCAGCTAATGCTATTGGTAATACAAAAATTGGTTATTTACGTAATCAGTTGAAAGTAATAATTAGGTGGATCCATTACAAATTTCCATCTACTGTAATTATTTGGTCTCAGATCTTGCCGCGTTCCAATTGGCGTTTTTCTGAAGATTTGGTAGCTATGGAAAAGGCACGTTACAGATTGAATAATTCCATTGCATCATTTGTTCTACATTCAGGAGGCCTTTATATTAGATACCCTGATATTAAACCCAATAGCTGGTTTCTTATGCCAGATGGAGTGCACCTTACTAAACTTGGTAACAATGTTTTTTTGAACACAATACAGGGTGGACTTGAATATTTTCTTTCATATCCACAAGGATCTAGTGTTTTTCCAACAGGATTTTGAACTGATTTTGTTGCTCTAAAGGCTTTTGTTTGTTGCTGACTTGATATATTTTCATGATAACATTATGAATCCTTTTGTATATATGTGTTTATCATTTATCATTTTGAATTTTAATTGGCAAAAGCCAATCTTTGTTATTTTTCCATTTATTATGAGATCAGTTTAGTATTTGTTATAAGATATAATTTGTGGTACTTGGCCCATATAAGATTCAGCTCATTCCCCCATTTGTTATGGCGGTTGACTGTAAACTTGTCCGAATTTGTTTACAGTCAATATGGCAGTATTCGCTGCATCTTGTATACAGATTTATGACTTTAAATTTAAATAGGGAACCTTTCGGTGTCGTTTTCTGTGTATCCCACGGCAACTCCTAAAAATTTCTATAAGAGCTGTGTATCCCACGCTCGAATACATTTCTCATTTAACCATTTAATTGGGTTGCCATATTTTGCGGTAACCATCATTTTCCTCATTGTCATTTATATCATTTATTGCATTGTATTATTTTATGAATATATAAAAAGGCTATGGCCAAGTACCGCCATTTCAGTATTTTTATTACAAAAAAAGCCATTTGTTGGGATAATACGATTTAAGTCGTTAGAACTTAAATCGAGTTATCGTATATGGTTTCCTTCAATTCTATTTTTACACTTTTACGTCATTTGCTATTTAAAACACACATGCGCAGTCGATTGAGCTTTCTCTTTTCCGGAAAATTTCAACAGCAAGGTAGACAAAAAATTCACACAAAAAACCCTCCCGCCACCCTTTATAAATTTACATGAATGGTTTCTGCTGGTTTTTTATTGTATTTTTACAGGTTGGTTGTTAGCAGCTTGCATTTCCCAATCGACAAGGAGTTAAACTGTTGGTATGAAAAGGACGTGCATCTATCTCTGCCAATTGCTGCTGAACCGACCTTCATATCTTCAATTGAACTCTAGGAACTATCTTTGAACATTGATCGCGCATCTACTCCCACTGGTTGCTGCTGAAACAACTTCAATTATTAGACTATCATATCTTCAATTGAACGCTACTATCAAATTTGAATATTGGACGCGCATCTAACTAGCTGGTTGCCGTCGAACCGATTTTAATTTTGAGACATTCGTTCGAGATGTTCGTATCTTTAATTGAACTCTTTGAAATATCATGTTCAAGTAATGGAATCTGATTTTTCCGCGTACCATCCAGTTTGATGTGGATCCTGCAGTATTTCATCATAGACTGATATAGAAAATGCACATCATTAGCGAAAACCAGTAAGAATATAAAATATTAAAACAAAGACGTGCATAGAAAACATGGGGTTTTAAAATTATCATATAAAGCTAACGTTTTTTTTTTTTCGTGTACAAGAGTCTGAAAAAGTGTTGGTCTAATACTCAGGAAGTTTAACCTGTATTACGTGAACTAAAGTCGTACTAAATGTGAACTCAAGTGTTCCAAAAGAGAAAGCAGTTCAATCTTGTTGCAACACACCTATTGCATTGCCAACCGCCAGTGTAGTGTGTCAAGGAATTACAAAACATTTTTTTATAAACCATGTTCTGTGCACATCTGAGAGAGGAAAATCAAATTTGTCTATGAGTACATGCTATCCTTTTAAATACAATCTAGGACTTATATAACCTTGTGCTAGCAAGTTTTGTGTCAGATGTGACGCTTTATAAGGTAAATTGATTTAAGAGACAGACTATTTAACTTGTAGGGGGCTTTGTTTTTTTTTAAATGTTCTGAATCTAAATTGTGAAAAAAAAATATTCTTGCATCAAAGTTTAAGAAAAAAAATATCAATAGAATGAAAAATAATCATTTTTCCTCATCTCAAGATTCAAGAAGTTCTTTTAATATTTTCCTTTAATGATGGAAGAACAGTGAAGATAATATATCGTATTTTGTCCTCATTATAAAAAATGCACATTTTATCAACAAAATAATGAGTCGTAATATAATTGTTACTTTATTGTATATGATTGGAGTCTCGTTTTGTACCTGACATGCAAACGTAATGCTGTGCTGTTTCAATATATTTTTTTATATTGTTTATATTATTTTTTTATTTAATTTTCCTAACCTGCAAAGGAAAGCAACATACATACTTCACCTGCATACGGTGTTTATGATTTAGAACTTATTCGATATGCCAAGTCAAATCATTTTGTCAGATATTATGATCCGACACCAATGTCTCCGTGACCAACAATTGGACCAAGGTTTTGAATAATAGGCATATAACGATCTCTAAAAGAGTTCTTCCTTCGAAATCAGCCACTGATGGAAAAATTAATAGTGATTTTATAGATTATTGTTTGTTCTTTGTTGTACTAAAATACCAAATGCAATAGCCCCATTATATATAACAACCGTGTTTTGTTCTGTGTTACTACCTGACCCTAAGATCGCAATGGAAGAAAGGGTTTTGGTGCCATTAAATCTGGTTTACTCTACCATTTCTTTTCAAATGCCTTAACCAGGTCAGGAACATTGCGATCTTCAATATCTCCGGTATGCCTTCATTGTTTTGTCTTTCTATACATTTGAGATAGATCCTCAACAGTTTGATTATTTTCTTCATTTTTTATAGATTTTGTGGATGAGAGAGGCAAAGAGGCACCAATGAGGCATTCGAGCGCCTAAAGTCCGCAAGGACAACAACGAAACCGGTAAACACGAACAAGAACAGCACAAAGAAACACAAAACACAAAATCAACCGAACGGAAACCAACAACGCGAACTCAAGTCGTAACATGAGTGAACTCAGGTGCTCCAAAAGAGTAAGCGGTTCCTGCTTGCTTTAGCACACCCATCGTGCTGCTAATTTCTAATTCAGAGTGTCAGATCCGGTAAATGAAGACACTTGCACTTATTTGAGAGATAGAAATCCCATATTTGTTTACAAATGCAGGGTGTCTACCGTAAAATTTCTTGAGTAAAGACAGCAACCGTGGAGCAACATAACCCTGTGTCAGCAATTTCTTTGTCAAACGTGACGCTCTGCCAAGGAAATCGACGTAATTCCCGCAAGCTCTTGAGTAGCGAATCAACTGTGATACGAAGACTCCTTAAGCCGGAGCGGACGGGATGTTGCTACACAAAAAGGGAAAGTAAACAATTGGAAAGTTGAAGTCATCATGTTTGTCATAGAGCTTTGTTGAGAGTTCCTTGAGAGTCAATTTCGAGATGTAGATCTAAATATGAAGCAGACTTCAAAGAATCCGTTGTGTCCTTTATCTCAAGTTCCTGGGGATATATGAGAAAATCGACAATCGTTTAGTGAAAGGACATAATCAATATAACGGAACGTGAGGTTAACAGAGAGAGCTAGTATACGATCCTTTTAGTTCAGAAGAGATTGTAAGAAGCCTGCTTCATATGAATGTAGAAACAAATCAGTAAGCAAAGGTGCACAATAAGTGCCCATTGGAATCCCTATTGTTTGCTGAAAAACACGTCCATCAAACTGAACAAATATGTTGTCGTTAAGAAAATTAAGCATGTCGACTATTAGGTATTCTATATATATGTTCTTTTTCTTAGAATCATAGTACCAAATATTTGTACCTGCGTTTTCCATTCTTTTTGAAAAGCTGCGTTTAATCAGCTGTGCCAATCATGATTTGAGTTTTTAATGTGGAATAGAAGTGTAAAGAGTGGAGAAATCGAAAGTTTTGATGCTGTTGCAAGATGAAACTTATAATGACTTCATGTTACATGTTTATGTCTGAGAATATTGAATTAATTTTATAATATGAAATCAATTATGTAATTAAAGGCCGAAGAGATGATCTTACTAACACACCAAGAACTATTTTACATCACAGCTTTCATAATAAGTCATGTATAATTCAACAACAAATATAAAATATTTATTTTTTGCATTACGAATCAAAAAGAAAACGTTCTAATACTATAAAACATTAAGTATCCTTATTGATTCCTTCAGTATTCTTTATCTTCAAGTTTATAGCATTGATTTTTTATCGAATTCGTGGTGTATTGGATACGAAGGAAGACTTGTAAACTTCATACCTAAAAAAGAACGATCACTTTATTTTTCAATGCTTAGAACACGTTAATGTTGATTTATAATTATCATATCTTCAACTTGGTGACCATTTCTCAGAAATGTGCTTTAAAAACAAAAGAATAGATAACTAGAGTATATAAGTAGAACATGATATTTAAAGGGATGATTCGGCCCAGATCATCTCTGTTAAAACAAAAGAGCTGTGATGTAAATTAAGGTAATAACAAAATTACCGAGCTCGGAGGATCAATCTCAATGTCCAAACATGGAAGACACATCGGAAAAGTTATAAATCGCAATGATTCTGACTTGGAACAGCCATTTCGAATGAAATCGCGTGGGTTAAACCAGGTTAAACGGTGCGCCATTGCGATCTTAGGGTCCGATGGTAACACAAAACGCATCACACTAAGGATGATAATTGTAATATAAGTAACGATGCATCAGAAGGTGAGACGTGAATTCGAATTTATGGTATATAGCTAATTGAGAGAAAACGACTTTTGTAACCCATGGTTACAAAACTGACATGTTTGAATACACGATACATAATGAGGTTTTTACTGTTGTGAGACAAAAAGATCAATAGGTCATAATGTACTGTAGTTAATGTACACGAAGAAAGGAGAAAGACATATTTCTACGTATAGGTATATTTCTTGCCAACAGTGATAATGTAGATTATCGAGACGTTTTTTTCGTTATTATCTGGGATTTAGCTTTTATATCTTAATATTATGACCACGACATAGATGTAAAAGGAGACTCAATTTAGCCGTAACATTTTTTTTCACATTTTCCTTTCATTCTTATCTCATTCTTCAAAGAGGCAATCGAAAGTACCCATTGGAAAACACTAGTCTTATTGTTCGTTTCATTTTTAACTTTATGTACTTGTGTCATAGAATGTCTTTTAAATAAAAATATACAGTGCATATGAAATAGTTTGATTGTGACATATGTTTTATGTTTAGGCTAACGGGAGTATTCATGTCACAAAAATGTACATGTACAAGGGCGATTAAGCCGTTAAGCGGCCCGATAACCAATTGGTCACAATGGGACTTTGAGTTTGTTGATGCAATATCGATACATATTTTGGAAATTGCATTATATAAGTTTTGAAGGCATGCTACTGTACAACAAATAGAATTTATTACCACAAAGAATACACCCAAAATAATCACAGTATCGAATAGACGGTATGCTCAACCTAAAGAAAAATTGTAACGTATCGATGAAAAAGCAAATAAAAAGCTTCGCCGAGCGCAGCATGATACAACCGCAACTGTTTGAGCCATGTAAGTTTTGGTCCCAATATGGATAGTCGATTTCTTTAGACACATGCAGCCTATGGTGTACTGACAAAGTTTTTTTTACATATGCAGCCTTTAGTGGACTTTCCGCCTAGATTTCACAAGGAATCCATTTTTTTTCCAAAGCAGACCAAAATTAATTATAACAGTTACAAATACATAACACCTTTTGGCCCCTTATCAAAGGTAACAGCTACATTTCATTTTTGCCCCTTTTGGCCCCTTACAGCAATTAGGAGAAAGGGGAGTGTAATATAATGAATCCTCAATTTTGTAAGTTCACTACTTGATAAGAATTTAATAGGAAAAAACAATTTTGAAATCGGACAACAAATAAAAAGATTCGATATTTGCCCCTTTAAGACCCTACCTTTTAGCCCCTAACGGCATTGAGGGGGCAGTGTATAATCAATCCTAAATTTTGTAAATTCACTACTTGAGAATAAATTAGCACAAAAAAGGAAATTGGACAATAAATAAAAAAGATTTTATTTTGGCCCCTTTTAGCCCCTAATTACATGACGGAAAAGGTGAGGGGGTGATAATTAATCCTCCAATTTGTATCCACTACTTGACAAGAATTAAATTGCACAACAAAATTTCAAAAGCAGATAAAAAAAACATTTCCGGTCCATTTTGGGGCCCCTTATTTCTTAAATAAAAAAGAGAGGACACTAAAATCAATCCCGTATATGTTTTTATTGTCAAATTTCTAGCAATATAATTCTATTCATAGCAATTGACCAACCAGAACCAATGTTATTGTGGGAACAAATAAAACAATGGAGTTTTTTTGCCCTTCTTGGACCCCTTATCTCTAAACAAATAAAGGAAGGACACCCAAAATCTATCCCAATAATTCTTTTATGGTATAAAACATTATTATAAAATTTTAAAGCATTTGGTGAACCAGAAGAAAAGTTATTGTCGGAACAAACAAAAGTAACATTTTGGCCCATTTACTAAAGTAACATTTTTGGCCCTTTTACTAAAGTCATTGAACCACCACCAAAAGTTAACAGACACCGACGACGTCGTCGACTACGACAACGACGAAAGCATCATACCATTATACGTCCGCTAATCTTTTGCGGTCGTATGAAAAGAGTTCAATCTACTGTTTATATAAAGTAATGAATAATCTATGTAATTATATCATCAGCATTGTAAAATGACACACATTCCATGAAGCAGCAATAATATCAAAATCCGCAAAGAAGACATGACTAGCAATGCTGCTTTCCCCAAAGTAAAAATACAATAAATATAATTTTCAAATAATTAGTTAAATAAACCGTTGGTTCTGGACAAGTAACATCTAGAACGGATAAATGGACCATTCTCAATGCTTATAAAAACAATTCAAGTATACCAATATTTTAAACAATGAAAGCAATAAACCCAATTATATTAATGTTATCAAATATTAATAGATAGTGCTATTAATATTTATATACACAATTTGTTAACAAACTTTTCTTGTCTGGAAACTTTGTAAGAAAATTGTAGGTCAACAGCTTGGTTTAAACTTGACAAGTAACAGATGATGTACAGCGCGATTAAAACTCTTTATTATATAGATATAGATGAAAGATCGTGATTTCCGAGTTAAATAAATTTCTAGATTTTCACGGAGTTAATTACAGGATTTATCTAACTCGCGTGCGAATTTATCTAACCCTCGTGAGGTTTCCCGCGAAAAATACGTAGGTTAGATTAGTGCGCAATACACAATTCATTAATCAATAATTTCTTTCGTTTTCATTATTTGATGATCTATTTACGTTTTTAGTTACGTTTTTCCAAATTATCTATATAATAAATAGTATAACTAATTCGGGGTGACGAATATCAATTTTAATGTCACTCGTGTCGAATAACGCTAGGGGATTCAACTCGTGCGCGGAACAAGTTCCGCGCACTTGTTGAATCCTTGCGTTATTCGAGACTCGTGACATTAAAATTGATATTCGCCACCACTCATTAGTTATACTATAATTCATTGCGCTCTAATAGTTGAGCAGAAAAGGTTTTGTAATTTCACCCAATTGCACTATGTGTTAATAGTTATGTTGGTAAGGTTTTTTATCCCATGCTTCGCCTTGTACTTATAAAATAAACATCGTACATTTTATCAGATGTATAATACAAATATTTAAAGAGCATCTCAAAAGCATCAATATTTCAATTGTTTATTCACCATTGGTTCTTCCTTTAGTAGTAGTATTTGACTGAATGTCAAACGTGCGAAGGGGCAGAGACAAAACCAGTAAACACCGACGAGAACAGGACGGAAAAGCAACCAACAGAAAACTAAGAAATACACACACACACACACACACAATAGCAATCAACAAAGTGAACTCTCAAGTTGTAACGAGAGTAAACTCGTGTGCTCCGAAAGGGTAAGCAATTACTGCTTGCTATAGAACACCCGTTGCGCTGCCGACCGTCAGTTCAGTGTGTCGAATCCTATGACCATCTGCACTCATCTGAGAGATTGAAATCCCATATTTGTCTATGATCGCATGATATCTTCCCTAAAATAGCTTCAGTGAAGACAGCAACCGATAAGCAACACATCCATGTGTAAGGAATTTTGTATCAGAATGTAACCAATGTAAGTCCTGCAAGCTCTGGGGTAACAAATCAATTGTGATACTTAAACTCCATTAGCTGGAGAAGACGGAATGTTGCTACACAAGAAGGGAAGTTGACGATTGAAAAGTTCAAGTCATCACGTTTGTTATAGAGCTTTGTTAAAAAATTACAAATACCAAACGGTTAATTTGGACATGCTAAATATCGATATTTCAAGGAGCAACCTCTCATCAGTAGCACCGAGGATATCGACAATGTGCACCACAATGTTTTAAACAATTTTGATTTTAGATATAGGAAATTTCAGCGACTAAAATATTAGAAATTTTATGGTAAATCGTGTCAGACAAGTCTAACAACCAGGCGTGTGATTACCTTCGGGAACCTCTGGTCCACCAGCAGCGGTTATCGCCCAGTGGTTTTAAAATTACAAATACCAAAACTCGGATAAAACAGTTAATATGGATATACTATATATCGATATTTCAAGGAATAACCTCTCATCAGTAGCATTAAAATCAAAACATTAGAAGGTCAAATTTCAAAACTGTTGAAATACAAATGACAACAAAGTTCCAGACAATAAATTTTGCTACGCCTGACGCGCGTTTTGTCTATTTTAAGACTCATCAGAGGCGCTCTACCAAAAATATTGAAAATGCCTAACACTATATGAATATGCAGAGCATAGAGCAATAAAACCCAAAATACCTAACTGGGGAACCAAATTCTTACTAAGATAATCAACCTATGTCTGGGGTAGGAAGAACCTTAGGGTTTAGACAATTTTGAAATTAAAACGGATAATTAAAAGCTTTGATGTTTTCTCCAACTCAAAAGTGTTGGTGCCGGAGCGGGCTAACCTTGGGGAATTAAAACTCCACCAGCAGTGCTAACCTTCACGTGTGTTCGAAATACAAATGACAACAAAGTTCCAGACAATAAATTTTGCTACGCCTGACGCGCGTTTCGTCTATTCAAGACTCATCAGAAAACGAAAAGTACTCAAAACCAAAACGTTCGAACAAGGAAGCCAAATCCAGCACCGAGGATATCGACCATGTGCATTACAAGAAAAGAAACATGGTGTTTTAAACAATTTTGAATTTAAAAATCGGAAATTTCAGCCACAAAATATTAGAAATTTTATGGTGAATCGTGTCAGACAAGTCTGACGACCAGGCTTGTGATTAGCCTCGGTAACCTCTGGTCCACCAGCAGCGGTTATCGCCCAGTGAATACCAAAGCGCAGATAAAAACGGTTAATTTGGATATGCTTTATATCTATCTTTCAAGGAGTAACCTCTCATCAGTAACATGAAAGTTTTCCTTGTGAGTCTATTTCGAGATGTAGATCTTAATATGGAGCAGACTTCATAGAATCTGCTGTGTCCTTAATCTCAAGTTCCTGAAAATATATAAGATGGAGAAAGTCACCAAAACTTATATTGTTCACACAGGCGTTTGGGTCCAGGATTTTATTTTATTATAAATAACGTGTATATAAGTTTTTTTATCTCGTCTCTATACTATTTCCACAAGGCAAGAATGTTTGAAAGTTCTTAAAATAGAACAAAATTTACTCGCGGAAAACCCCCATATAAACGTTTTACATGAAATATTGGTGATTCTCTAAATCCTTAGGATTAGGAATACATTAATCATGAAACAATTCGCAATGACTTTGAATTTAATCTTTTTTCCCTGAAGCTAGCCAAACAAACCACCACGGACGGAAGTAGTTTCAATTTTTAAAGGGAGACAATATTCTTATCCTTTTTCAATTTTATCATTGAATATGAAATAACCGCATATTTTATCCTTGAACGTCTTTTTGATAATTTTTTTTTTCAACATAAATAAGTTTATTGCACGATTGCTGTTAACAATAACTCTATCTACTACAGCATTGGTAGATAGAGCACCCTGAAGAGTTAGTGCCCAAATAAACAGGGTATTATATATAAGGGCAATATACCCATTATTAATTCATGTTAGTTCAATTACACTCAGTTTTACGCTATTCAAACAATTTCACACAAATAAAAGATGCAAATTAAACCCCGGAAAGTTTTCCGTATATGATTTTTAAATTACCACCTAAAAGTACATTTGCACGTGTATTTTGTTTATACTTTTCACAATTGGATTAGACTGTATAATTTGGATTACTGTGTATAATTTATAGGTGTCGGATATATTTCTAAGTGAAATGTAAAGTATATTCAATTAATCTTTTCAATGATTTTGTGCAATGACGTGAATGACAAAACATATCACCTCCCCCTATTTGTAAGTTGCATCTTTCAATAATTATGGTATACATTTAATAGACAACATATATAAATAAAGTTTGACAAAAACAGCAATATGTGGACATCAATATATTATTTTTATTCTATTGTTTTTAAGTATTTGAAAACTGTAGCGATAAACCGGCTTGGATTATTATTATACCTTGTCATGAAATCGTACTGGTTAAAGAATTCATTTTTAAAAATATTAAAAGTGTTTATTTGTTTTTCCTTGCCGTTCGACAAATAATATGCTTTATGTATACTATATAGTACGATTGATAAAAAGATGTTAATGTCTATGCAACTTTCGTCTGTTATTTTATATCCCAAAACTAAAGACGAAAACGAAATGACATTATGACTCAAATTAAGCCTTTTCAGAATTTCTTTTATCTTTCCCCAAAAAGTTTTAAAGTATTCGCACTTGATAAAAATATGTTCATAATCTTCTTTTACATTACAAATTTTACATGAATTATCTGAAGTTATTTTCCAAATTTGTAACAATTCTTTACACGGCAGAATCCAGTTTAAAAGTTTCCATTTCATCATTCGTAATCTATTATCTTTTAGCTGTGTCGAAATAAACTGAAAAGCGGCATCTATTTTTTCATCTGACAAGTTTTCAAGTTGAAATTGTCTTTTCCATTTGATTTTTCCGAGATTTTGGTTTGGTAATTTATCGATATCTTTTAAATGATTATAAATTTCTTTAGATGACATTTTAATGAAATCTTCTGTTTTTTGTGATTTTTTAAGTCTCAAGCTACGACTTGTTTTGACTTTAGTTTTCACGGAATCCTCCCTTTTTAAAATATTGATCCATTGAACAGGGATACTTTTTATAAATTTTGTATACTCTGAAAACCAGTTGCTTTTGTTTATAAGCTTTGATAAAATGTAATTCTGAGATATTATACCATTCTTATCAATTATATCATTTATAAAAATTAAATTGCTGTCGATCCAGTTCTGGAATATCAAACAGTGTCCATTATATTTAATAAATTCATTACCCTATATAATTTCTTGTCTTATTTGTCTAAAATTTAGTTTGCATAAAGTTTTATTTTTATCTTTTGACCTTTCAATATTTTTGACTTTTATCCAACATTAAATAATATTTCTATAAAATTCTGGAAGTATGTTATTAGAATTTTCTAAATCTTTAAGCTCTTTTAAGTTATAATCAAATAAGAGAAGACGCGGTCCAAATTTGTTAATATGGAAGAGTGGTATCACAGCCCAACTCGGAATATCTTGGTCTTCTACGTTTACTTGTATTAATCTTTTTACCCAATTGATGTAAGTTGTTTGTATGAATTCATCTATATCAATCATTTTAAGTCCTCCCTTATCAAACTCTTCGCAAAGTATTGACCTTTTTATTTTTTCTCCCTTTCCATCCCATATAAAATTGAATATGAGTTTTTTGAAATGATCTAACTTTGTCTTTTCAATTGACATTACAGAAGCCAAATAAGTAATGTTTGGTAGAATTAGAGATTTAACTACAGTAATTTTCCCGACCATTGTGAGTTTTCTTTTTTTCCAATCTGTTATGATTTTTTCAGACTTTTTTTTAATCTTTTCAAAATTAAGATCTTTGCATTTTTGTTTATCATGACCAAAGTATATGCCTAGGCATTTAATAGGCTCATTTGACCAATTTATATTTTCAAAATTTTCTTTGCAACGTTTCAATTTACCTAACCACATTCCTTCTGTTTTATTTTTATTTAATTGTAAACCAGACCATGTTCCAAAAATTTCAATAATATTTAATGCCTTAGATATTTCTTTTTTAGAATTCAAAAATAATGTTGTGTCATCAGCGAGTTGTGTTTTTTTTTTTTTTTTGATAATTTATGGAACACACATCGGGTCCTAGTTTGTAGGTACGTTTTATTATGTCACCATCTCGTCAGTAAAAATATTTCAAATAAAATTGAGACCACATTTTCCGCAAAATGATTTTGTTCGAACTCGCCGAGATTTTACCTTACTGTAGTGTCACTCTGAAATCCTTTTATTTGGCGGAATATCGTTTCCCTTGAAAATCTTTGGCCACTTCCGTCCGTGGTGATTTTTTGTTTCGCTTCGTGGAAAAAAAAAGACCCGATGTAAAATTAATACATACTGACATGCTTTATTTGTGCTTCCAAAAGAGAGTAAAAGCTGAAAGGAGTTATAGAATTTTCTAGTTGTTTATAGTGAAAGATATCTCTACAAGAAAAAAGGGAGTTTCCATCAGTTCTATTTTTAGAACTTTCAAACATTTTTGCCTTGTGGAAATAGTATAGAGACGAAATGAATTTTTTTATATACACGTTATTTATGATAAAATAAAATCCTGGTCAAAACGCCTGTGATTGTTCAGTGAAAGGACATAATCAGTATAACGTAAAGCAAGGTTAAAAGAGGGAAGAAGCAAAGGTGTACCAAAGGGGTAATCAGTATCATAAAGCCGAGAAGACAAAGACAAAACCAGCAGACAAAAAATCATCACAACAAAACAAACCACATAACAACATAAAACACACACACACATAACAACAAAACCGCATTCAGCAACGCGAACTCAAGTCGAAACGAGAGTGAACTCAGGTGCTCCGGAAGAGTAAGCAGTTCCTGCTTGCTATAGCACACCCGTCACATTGCCAAAGATCGATTAAGTGTTGGTCAAATCCGGAAAGGATGACATTACAAAACTCTATGTCAAACCAACATCTGTGCTCATCTTAGAGATAGAAATTCCGTATTTGCATTCAAGCACATGATGTCGTCCGTAAAATTTCTTGAGTGATGACAACAACCTGGGGGCAACGTATCCCTGTGTTAACAATTTGCTTGTCAACCGTGTAGCTCTATCAAGGGAGCTAGTCTACGATCTTCTTTGTCAGGATATAATTGTAAGATTTAACTATTGCGATGATCACCTATTCAATTCAGATGATCTAATTATATCACCGTTTATCGGTGCCATTCAAAACAGTACAAGAGGCAAAAAGAAAAAAAATCCATCTAGTTAATTATTACGTGCTGCGAATTTTTACAAATATCAGTTTACAGCATTTCAGTAGAGTTAACATATTAACCGACTAACTAAATGTTATTAAAAACAACAATTGCTTTCAATGGATGTGACCGTTTCTTCACTCGGCCAAAGGCTTAGCATTTTGTATAACACTAATCGAGTCTTATTAACAAGTCCACAGATGCTTTGTGACGCATGTTGCTTAGAAATGATTATACAGCCTGAAGTCAAATTAGATTGTTTACCTAAAGAGCATGAACTTATTAATGATGATTATGAAAACAAAATGATCTGTTTGTTATGATGTCTCAGAAATCAATATAAAAACTAAAGTATTCTATATTTTCGTTCATATTATTTTTTCACGAAGTTTCTTATGGTCAACAATATATATTCAACCAATTATAAGCTGATAAGGTTTAAATCGATTTATATCAAAGTGCAGTATGCGTATTCTAAGATTATACATTCAAATAATATGGAGAAGGCATTGCCTAAATGCGAGCATAGCTAAAAGGGACTACGTTTTTTTGTTCTAAATGTCGACATTCAGGGAAATCGCTATCATTTAATTTCCAATATTTCCATTTGCTTATTTTGGGGCGAGATGGTATGGGGCGATTAAGCTTCGAGACACGTTAGTTTCGTACGTGCATATAACCAAGACGAAACGAGCAGCTTATGTGTATTTATTATTTTAAGAATATTTTTTTCTTGTAAAAAACGCAATTTATTATTTTTTTAAGCATTATTTCTTTTCTTATAAATTATTGTAACATTCACTCCGGACCTGTAAAAATAATAACCCTTTCCGGACCATAAAAAATCTAAATCAGCATTAGCAAATTTCTCGCGGAAACAAATACCGTAGAGCTCTCCGCTCGAGCGGGCACGAAGTGCCCGCTTGCGAGCTATGCTCGCTATTAAGTGTCTATTAAATTCTTATAAAAAAGGCCTTATCAAAAACTGTATTTGCCTGTAATTGTCAACTAAAATGTATATACATTGGAAAGCATAAAACAATACTATTAAACAGTGCACTAAATCCAATACTTTGGCTCATGTAGCAAAATTAATTGTCTATAACACTTGTATTTTTTATTTAACATTTATGTCTTGGAGTATTGTTTTACTTTAAATATTTTGAGAATTGTGATTAAAATTCAAAGCCATTAACATGATACACTAGAAAAGAGTACGCCACACATCCCACAATCAAGCGGCAATTAAGAAAAACCACAATGGACAACCGTCAGCAGCCTTCAACGAGGCCAGTAGACGCTGCTCGCGGTTCTGCAATTGGCCAATGGTCTAAATAAAAGGCATATATAATTCAAATCCAGCCCTGAAATAGTCATAGATAGACCCCCTTCTTAAACAAGGAACAGAAACATCAAAAAGACAAGTAAAATCAAATTAAAGCTTTGTAAAAGATTCCTGGCTTATGACAGGCACATATTAAATGTGGCGGGTTAAACTAGTTTTCTGGGCCAAACCTGCCCCTATCAATATTCCTAGAGAAAGCACACACAAACTAAACACACAATAAAAATAAAATTGATCAAAGTTTAATTCCACTAGAAAGAACCTTAGACAAAAGACAACACTAACAAAAGAAAAGACGATAAAGGAACTCTCTATAGAACGCTCGCTGTTACTGACAGCTAGCTGAGAATCATCAATCGACTGATGTAAAAAATCAAACATATCGAAACATATTTGGTAACAAATAAAGAACTTTTATGACATCTAGACTGTTAAATGAAAAATACTTCCTGTTCGAATGTTTTTTAGGCTTGATTACTTTTCTTTCAAAGCTTTATGTTGTCCATTCATTATAACGTGTCGGTTGTGACGACAGTTGGTTTTCATGGTTGTTGTCCTTTCATCATTTAGTCATAACCGTTTGATATTTGGTATGAAGTATCAGCGTGGACTTCTATTTCAAGGTTGTCGCTACTTATGGTTTAACAAAATAAGGTCATTTTTACTTTGTCAGCTTTTCCCAATTTGACATCTACAGTCAGAAAGGTGCACGTGGTCAGAACGAGACAAAAGAATATGCGCTCTTCAGTAAATAAGGTAGAATTTGATTCGGCATGTTTACGTAGTAACTATGGGCATTAAAAAGTTTATTAGAGCAACTTATAAAATAAATTGTGATATAAAATATGTAAAATGAAAGTAAACAACACCGCATTTGCCTTGGTTTATTAAATTTGCAGCGTGAAAAGAGCACATTTCTCATGTTAAGTGATATTATGGGGTCTGATTTCCTTTGTGACAAATAAAACATCATGCTCCTAAAAATCTGAAAAAAATATATACAACAGATAAGACTCCATTCTTTCTGATAAAAAATTCCTGAACCCGTCGCTATAGCGGTATTAATAAAAATGATTGTCAAAGTTGTGCTAATTTCATACGTTATTTGTGAATCCCCCTTTCTAAATATAGAAATTTCATTCATAAAATAAATAAACATTGAGGGTATCTCATACCCAGCTAAAAATAGCAATGGTCTACTCGACTTCCTTAAACATGTTTTCTTTAATTCTGCAATATATAAGGCCTTAACTGGTGAAACTGTTTAAATTTTACTTTTTATTAATATAATGCATGTTTTTTTATAATAAAATGATAATAAGCAAATGTAAAATGACGTTTTAGAAGGGGGAGGTCAATTAAGTGAGGTTTGTTCGATTTGTAAAACTGTAATCGTCTCCCTTAGACTTGCTTGTGACAAAAAAAAAATTTTTCTCCGATTTCCTTAAAATTTTGTAAACAAAAAAAGCATAAGATTGGTCATCATTTGTCAAAGTGTGTAACCCGTCGCACTTACCATTACTTTTTAAATTCAACATGTTTATCACCTTTATAGAGTTCCGGTTATTCCTTAGAGATAATAAATTCCTTTTTTGTCACAAATTATTATTCTATGCGTAAAACATCCTAACTGAGAAAAAAGAACAATAGTTTGTCCATTCACTTGTACCCGAACTTGAAAATAACCATGACCTACTTTTTATTAACCAAAAGATTAAGTTGGTGATTTCAGCTCACCGCGTCATTCAAAATGATATGTTTTTCGGATCAGTTAGACATACAAAATATTTACAAGGGAGATAATATTTTGTCACAACCTGTCTGACTGTCTATTTACGTCTTAAGATAGCAAAAAGGAAATCCCATACTTAAGTAACAAACAACTAGAAATATTGGCAACAACAACTGTCATTCTTGTTAGTAAGGACATTCATCACAAAGTTTAAAACTAAATTTCAGTTGCAAAAAAAATATTGTGCATTTCAATCAAATTTCAAATGCATTCAAATCTCGTTTTGTTTGTAAGTAATGTACTCTGTGCAGATTAAGTCTTAAAGTAACAGAAAAGAAGTAACAGGAAATAATATATCTTGGCAATATCAACTGTCAATCTTGTTAGAAATGACATTCATCTCAAAGGTTTAAACTAAATTTCAATTGAAAAAAAATAATGTGCCAGACAATCGAATTTCAAATGCATTTATAGCTCGTTTTGTTTGTAAATAATGTATTTTATACAGATTAAGAAAAATAATGCAAAACATGTGTAAATATGCAAGCACAAATGCATTAAAAAAGAGATAGAAGCAAGGATGCATCAATGCGGTATTTTAGTGTTAAAAGTCCGAAAGGGCAATGACAAAACCAGCAAGCACGGAACAGCACGAAAAGCACAAATTTTAAAAACACAAAAACAACTAAACAGAGAAATCAACAACGCAAACTCAAGTCCTAACGAGGATGAATTAAGGTGCTCCGGAAGAGTTAGCAAACCCGTCGCTCCGCCAATTGTCAATTCCATGTGTTAAATCTGGTAAAGGAAAACAGAAAGAAAATATATGACAAACAGACATCTTGACTCATCTGAGAGATAGAAATCTCATCAGATATCCTAGATTCCGTTGTGTCCTTTATCTCAAGTTCCTGGTGATATATATATTAGACGGAGAGAGTCACCAAAGCAAGATATTGATAAATAAAAAAATATCATCAATATAACGAAACGTGAGAATTAAAGAGAGAGCTAGTCTATGATCTTTTTGTCTAGAAAAGGTGGTTGTATAAAGTCTACTGCATATGACTAAAGAAACAAATCAGCAATAATGGTACGCAATTTGTGACCATTAAAATCCCTAGTGTTTACTGAAAAACACGTCCATCTTACTGAAAAATATGTTGAACATGTCGATTATTTGGTCTTCTGCGAATTTGTTCTTTATCTTAGACTTATAACTGACAAAGTGGTCTTAGTATAATCGAATTCCAGATGGAATTCTACATATAGGAAAACCAATTAACCAGGCTTGAAGAAATTAAGTTTTTTTCCTTAAAAATGTTCTGTCCTTCGGTAAGAAGACCAAATATCTGTGCTATCTTTAGGTTAGTAGGGATTAATGAGTTTCAACATTTTCCCTTTATGTACAATTTAGGACTTGATTTTTTACAGCAATGTGACCGACTAAACGTCCAGTCTAAGTGAATCTCAAGTGATAGTAAATGTTCTATACAAGCTTAATATGGACTTTGAGTTATTTATAGTTATTCGCAGTTATTGTCAACATGATAAGATGTAGATTTTGTAGTGGATATTCGATGATATCTTAAAAAGAAAAATTGCACTTATAATAAAAACTGTCAATTTTTCTTGTTCCGATACAATATAACTTAAAAATTGTACAAAGCTTAGTATCTTCTCTGGGGGGAGATGACTGTTTATGAACTTTTATATCCCTGGGAGTAGGGAACATGGTCAGAACAAACTGTAGAAGTCACCTTCTCAAACAGGATCTTTATATATATGAAAGTATAGTAATGTTAAAAACAGAACTTTCTGAATTGTTTTTAAAATTGATAAGTCATATGTCAGTTTCTTCTACTCAAAAGCATTTCCGAGTTTTCCCTTGAATATGGGTTTGGCAAGCTGTCAACTTCGACTAGCTTTGATTTTATAATTGTTATTTTTGATTATGGTGGCTTTGCGACCTAAAGATTTCCTGATAAGTCTTTAATGGAAGAAACATAAGACAAAATAAGACGCAATTCAACATATTTGACTAAAAATACTAATTGGGAATCATCGCCAGTATGCTATGATGACATACATTAAAGACGACTCTATTTCTGAAATTAGAATCCAATGGGAAAGTATTGTTTATGGGTTTTTTTTAAACATATATCATATTTAATCATAAATGCTTTGCTTGTTAAGGTGGTTGAATGAGTTGTCTATGCATTTTTATTCTTAACATAATTTAGAAAAAAATGAATGTACAAATTAAAGAACTATACTTAAAATGGCGTTCTTTATACCAATCCAAAGGGTTGGTAAAACGTGCCGATTTGGATATGCTTGATACAGTGCTACCATGTTGCTTTTAAATTATACTAAATTATAAACCTTCATTCAAATATAGTTTATAAACTCTATTCCCAAAAGATGCATTTTTTTAGTTCTACAGTCGGCAGATTCGCTAAAACTATCCAGAAACTCTAGCGTAGTTTTTTTTTAAAGTTTAGTGGGTGTTCTATTGAATATTTATGACAAAAATGTATCCTATTCTTTGAAAACAAATGTCAGCATACTTTTTGTTTTCTATTTTTTAAACGACTTGTGCTAAAAAAATATACAAAAACTTCGTTGATGCTATTCAATATCGATGTCTTCACTAACGAAAAAACGGCGAATTCCGATTGATGGCGGTCGAACATTAAGCATCAAAATAAATGTGTATATGGCTGTGGAAAATGAAAAACAAATTTACTTCCTCCGACAATTTGTGCAATTTCTTAAATCAAGGTGCCTCTATTATTCCTCCTTCCTCGCTTATAGAATATAGAATATGAAGAGCATACGATCCATTAGAGATCCAAAAGACGGTTAAATCAGAACTATAACTAAGAATTATCTATGATATGGAGAAGAATAATTTAAGTATTTTCAAGAAGTTAGAATTTTCAGCTTGCAATTGAGGCTTTAATGTTTTTCTCACACAAACATTGGCACAGATTGGGTTAGTTTGATTTGGTTAAAGATATATCAAAATTAACTATATTGTCATTGTAATGAAAGTTTGTTCATCAATTTCCCTTCAGAGTACGCTATATTTAAAGCACAGTACTATGAGTTATCCTAATAAACTTCGAACGCGAAGCGTGACAAGTTTATTTGGATAACGAGGTAGGCGGTGCTATGAATTATTTGTAACAGGAATTAACTCCGCCCACTGATAGATATTAATTGAAAGACGGAGCACATAATTGTAGCGTGATTATATTTAAACCTTCAAAGTTATAAGACATTATTATATCTAGGTCCTGCTATGGTTCATTTTTGAATTTGATATGCAGTCTTTGCTGTACACATACTGAAAAAATGGTCTAAATTTAAGCCATTTTGAGGTAAACGTATACATGAACCTTTTCATTGTTTGAAGGAGGAGTCATGTTTTGGAGGCGGAGCTTTCGGTATGCAATATTTGGGTCTTTGTGTGTTGATTATTGCATGGAAATTTACCATTGGGTTTATATAACACAGGTGACATTTCATGCAATATCATTCAGTTAAGGTGATTTGGAATACAAAGGCCTATTGGTACTTATTCTTTTTGAAGATAAAAGGAAAATTCTCAATACATGTTACAAAAATTAAACATGGTACAGATATATGAACATCTTATAATTATCTATTCTATCCTTTATGATCACCTCTTTATTCCTATTATGTCTCACAACCGTGTTGTGTTTTGTGTTACCGGACCCTAAGATCGCTATAGAAGAGGGATTTTTGGTGCAATAAAACCTAGTTCAACCCACTATTTCTTTTGAAATGCCTGAACCAAGACAGGACCATTGCGATCTTCAATTTTTCTGGTAATTATTTGCCTTGCTTTGTCTTTTATTCTTGGATATATGAGATTGATCATCCCAGTTGGGTAGTTGTGTTGTTACAACTACCATAATAAAAATATTGTTTTCTGGTTCACACTTACTTTAAAGTTAGATGTGGTGTTCGATCTCCGCTTGTAACTTACAAAAACGGAACTCCTTACCGACATGCAATTAGGCTTAGGTCAATCACATGACCAATGACGGTGGTTTTTTCAGGGTCCTTCATCATTAAACTGACCGCCCTGTATGTCTCAGGTGCACCGAAATGGGCGTTAAACCCACACAGACACACGAACGCATGCACGCACAATCAGGGACCTCATGCTTATCACACAAAAATCACAGGTTAAAAAAGTATAAATCTATTCACACCATGCTGATATGTTGTAATGGAGTAGTTTTGAATGAACTAAAATTTGTTGTTTTCTATTTTTCTTACACTAGGACACATACATTTCTCATACTAAACAACCCAGTTAAATTTGAAATCATTCTAATGTACAACTCCTGCTTTTGAGTTCGCGTTGCTGAATGCGGTTTTGTTGTTATGTGTGTGTGTTTTATGTTGTTATGTGGTTTGTTTTGTTGTGATGATTTTTTGTCTGCCGGTTTTGTCTTTGTCTTCACGGTTTTATGATACTGATTACCGCTTTGGTACACCTTTACTCTTACAGTTCTAAACAAGCTTGACGAATCGCACGAACGGACATACGTACGTACATGAGTAAATCTTAATGTCTCCCATTATGTTGTGGCAGGGGCATAAAATATTGAAAAGAAATATTTTTTTTTCAAAAAATGACAAATGGAAGAATGTCTATTGTGGTTTATTGGTACCCAGGTGCATCATATTTTCATGAAATACAAACTTGTTAACATGGCATCTATTTCTGAATAGCATAAATTGGTATAAATTTATTTCATATGTGATCAACTTTATTTATTTTAATTTTCTGCCAACTGACAAATAGGAACTTTGTCTTTGGCTTACATATATAGTAAAAAATTCTTTTTATTGCTTTAATTAATCAACTACAGTGGAAGATTTTGTTTTCAGTAAATGTGTGTAAAATTCCCTAAAATTTTCAGTAATTTCATGTAATTACTGATGAAAATCAGTAATTTCATGTAATTACTGATGAAAATCAGTAATTTCACGTAATTACTAAGTCCTTTAGGAATTACATGAAATTCCTGAATTTTCAGTAATTTCATGAAATTCCTAATTACACACATTTACTGTAACATATATATTTTGCTTCTTGTTTTTTAATGAACACAAGGATACAGTGCTAATGGTTCTTACATATAAAATAAGGCACAGTTGCTACAAAACTACCATAGCATACATTCTCATAGCTAAAGGGAACAGTAAGTAATATCAAGATTACTTTTTCGTGTATCATAACAAAGTCAGTTACAATTTTTCGATATATTATATCGTTATTTCCATATATTATATCGTTATTTCCATATATTTTATCGTTATTTCAATATAACTATATCGTTATTTCTATATATAATATCGTTATTTCAATACAATTATATCGAAATAATGATAAAATATATGGAAATATCGATATTATATATGGAAATAACGATATAATATATGGAAATAACGATATATTTATATTGAAATAACAATATAATTATATATTGTTATAACGATATATTATATTGTAATAACGATATATTATATTGAAATAACGATATAATATATGGAAATAACGATATAATATATCGAAATAACGATATAATTAAATTGAAATAACGATATAACTAAATTGAAATAGCGATATAATATATTTTATCGAAATAACGATATAATTTTTTTTTTCCGATGTCCCTTGCCGGGCTCCGTATAAATCCAACAGAAAGAATCGACTGTAGCAAAAAAAAATTACAACATATATAGTTTCAGGCAATGAATATTTCTACGCTTGACGCGCGTTTCGTATATTAAAAACTCATCAGAGGCGCATTACCAAAAGTTCAAAATGCAAAACACTATATGAATATGAAGATCATAGAACAATAATACCAAACAATGCCGATCTTGAACCAAATTATGACTAAGACCAACACATGTCACATAATGACTTCTCATTCTCGATATTATATGTTCTTTTCCTTTCAGGCGAGGTACCACAAACTCCGTCTTACTGGGTTTACATTTTACAGTTTATCAGATTTGCAAAAAAAAAATCTTTAGAGACGGTAAACTGGTAATTGGTAAACAACCAGGACAAAATTTTTGTTTAATCTTTAAATTGTGCTCGAACATTGTGTATTATTTTGTTGAATACTAGTTATTGTTTAAAATAAGATTCTAGTTATTAACTGTTTGAAGTGTTGTGTCGGATTTAGAATCGATATGTTTGATATTTTTCCAACAGTCAAGAGATCCTTCTTAGTTTGCTGTCAGTCACGGCGAAAGTTCTAAAGAGGGTTGTCACGTTTTATGACTTAGGTTCTCTCTGGTTGAATTGAACTTTTATCGATTTGATTTTTACCTTTTGCTATTTTTGTGCTTTGTTCATGATTATCAATAGTGGAAGTTTAGATAACCCTTCCACATGTCCAAAGGTAGGAATCCTTGCCGAACTTTTGTTTGTCCCTGTCTTACTTACGTTAAATATCCGGTAATGGGTCTTTCTCTGATAATTTTAAAACTGAATCTTATGTATTTTATTTCTAATCTGGGACAAATGCAAGACGGCGAGTAGCGACCGCTGGTTACGTTGAAGTCAGCTAGCTGTCTTCCAAATGGATTTTCATTTACCCGTTTTCATGTACGTTCTTTTGCGTACAGCCATTCCATATCACATTATGTCTTCCAAATAGATTTTTAATTTACCCTTTTTTTATGTACGTTCTTTTGTGTACAATCATTCTATATCACATTATAGTCAATTCTAATTTTTTGCGGAATGATTTACATGTAGCACCATTTCCTTGGAGCCTTTAGGTGCCTTGAGCCTCAAAATCCTTCTGAAAATGTTTTCGCCTTGCTACGCTCGGCAACCATTTCTTTCCTCATATTAATTACACCATTGTTAACTAAGATCAACAAATTGAAGTCAAATCTGATTATCAATAGCATGGGTAGAGACTATAATGTTAGCGTTAAGACCACTCATCCACTCAAGGCAACACTGGGAAGTATGATAAGAATGACAGATGTACACTAAAGATGGGAAAGAATTAAGGCAAGAAACACTAAGTAATTCTGAGTCACAAAGTCAACATTACAGCCTAATATAACAGTACACAATATATTGCAAGGCCAATAGACAATGTTAAAAGAGCTTTTAAATAGCAGATACAGGGTGAGACTTAATGAAAGGATAGTACAATCAATATAAATGGACATGCCTATTAACAAATAAGAAAAAAGTTGTTGCTAAAAAATGTTTAAAAAAATATTCTACTTGTGTTGGGAAAAAATTTTGATTTTGCTTTTGTCATAATTTTTTTTTATCAGGTTGGAAAATCCCAGACCCCCACCATATAAAAATAATTCGTGCCTTATCTTATTAGCTTCAGCCATTATGTTGCATGGTTGTGCATTGTGATATGTGGTTTTATTGTCAATTTGTTAACTACTTTTTTTCAAAATGTGTAATATCAGCCTTTTATGGTGTAGATACATTCTTTTCGTCTGCAATATTTTGTGCATCCCAACTTTTATTAGGTACCAAACTGTTTATTCTAGGCATTTTTTCTTCTTTTCCGTAAGTAACATCAATTGCTGTTACAGTATGACTTCATTTCAAAAACCAAATTTAGTGATAAATGTTAGGTTTGTTTAAATCGTTTCGTGTTTGCTACGTATAACATGTATATTAAGGGAAAACATACTTGAAAATTGGCCTTTGTTGCCTAGGTTAGCTCTTTCTTTGAACTACCAAATTTTCATATTCTCGGTGCTGCATTTGGCTTCTCATATCATTTTTTTTTTTGTATTGAGTACTTTTCTTTCAATATTTTTGATTTTCAATATTTTGAAACAAATGCTCCTGGTGAGAGCTTATTCCTTAAAATATAAATATACAGAATAAAGAAATGTTATTGTTTGATATCCGTTTTTGTATTTGCATTTGACTTTGTGACTCAAGGGAGGACAGGTGATCCATTTTCATGCTTCTTTAAAACAATCTAATCTCAATTTCAATGTTAAACTTTACATTACTTTGAACGAAAGGTTAATACTGTTAATGATATATATAAACAATCGGTAATCCCTAGCTTATAAGACTCAGCTTCAATTACTTTCCTCCAGTTCGAATGCAAAATTAGATATAGCACCAAGAGCGAACTATGATTACTACTAATAGAAGATAACATTTATTGACTTATAACTATATAGTTCGGATTTCGTTAAAGTGCATTGATGATTGCATTCATTTATATTCCTTCTTGATTTTATTACATTACACTCCTGTTGATTCATATTTAACAAGCAAAAATCAATCATAAAGTCAAAAAAAAAAATTAATCAGGCATTTAACAACCATGTAATGGAAAAGATAACTTGGAAAAGGAAAAGACAGTACTAGTATACCTTAAATAAACCTTTTTTGCTTTATGTGTAATTATGATAAACTTATTGTTAAAGACTATATAACTGTCACCTTAATTCACAAAACATATTAGCGAGCATATTGTGATGATCTCAGAAAATTGAAAAAATTGACCTTGTTAAATGAGAGGGTAAAATATATAAGTCTGAAAAGGTCAATGCAAAATCTATAGACATACAAGGTAAAACGGAAAATAAAGGGATTAACGCATAACAGAGTAATAATATCATACAACTAAACTGGAATTATCAACATGAATTGTCGAAACGACAGTTAAGTCAACTGCTTCGGTAGATTTGACACTTCCTGTTATGAAATTACGATCAAGTTGAATTGCCAACGATAAATCTGACAGAGAAAGACAATACAAACTCTTTAACAAACCAATCTGTGTACTCAACCAACATGTGTTGGTTTGTCGGAAAGAGCAGGGGGCGCGGGTGTAGGTGTCTGGTGGTCGGTTGTAGAGGGACTTGTTTTGTCGTCCAGGAGTATGGTATGAAAGGCAAATTTGCAGATGATCTGGTGGTGAAAATACTCGACTTTCTTGTAGACAGCGTATTTGTACAGTTTGATGGACGTGTTTTTCAGCAGACAAAAGGTATCCCAATGGGCACAAATTGTGCAACATTGCTTGCCGATTTGTTTCTTCATTCAAATGAAGCGAACTTCTTACAATCACTTCTAGACAAAAAAGACCAGATAGTGCGCATACTAAAGGCTGGATAAGAGCTATTGTAAAGCTTTACAAATATTATTTAATGATGTTTGTTTTTTATTTTTACATTAATAGGGTACCTCAACTTTATTTTTGTCTTTCATATGTTTAAAAATAGACAAGATAAATTGTCTCTTTGCTTTTTTTTTAAGTACATTTTTTTTTATTTTTCGTAGACAATATCCCTTTAAAAATAAATATGCAGAATCAAGAAATTTATTGTTTAATATCCATTTTTGTATTTGCATTTGAATTTTTAACCAAAGATTAAAGAAGTTGTAACCAGAAGGTGAAACATTTTCATGTTTCTTTAAAACAATCTAATCTCATTTTAAATGCTGAACTTTGCAGTACGTTAATTTGAACGAAAGGGGAATACTGTTAAGGATGTATATAAACAATTGGTAATCCCTAGCTTATAAGACTCAGCTTCAATTACTTTCTTTCAATTTGATTAGCACCTAGGGCAAACACTGATTACTACTAATATAAGATAACATTTACTAGTATTGACTTATAAATATATAGTTCGGATTTCATTAAAGTGCATTGTTTATTGCATTCATTTAAATTGTTTCTTGATTTAATAACATTAATACTACTTTTACTTCATATCAAACAAGCAAAAATCAATCATAAGCTCAAACAATTTTTTCAGGCTTTTCAAAAGCCATGTAATGGAAAAAGAAAAAGACAGTATATACTTTCAATAACATTTTTGGCTTTATGTGTCATTTTCAGAAACTGATAAACTTATTGTTAAAGAATATACACCTGTCACCAGAATTCTCATAACATACTAGCAAGTCTATTGTGATGATCTCAGAAAATTGAAAAATATTGATCTGCTTAAATTAGGGGAAGTCAAATATCTTAGGTCTGAAAAGGTCAGTACCAAATCTATAGACGCACAAGGTAAAACGGACAATAAAGGGGATTAACGCGTAACAGAGTTATTATCTCATACAACTTAAATGCAATGTCGAAACGACATTTAAGTCAACTGCTTCAATAGATTTGACACTTCCTGTTATGAAATTCCCGTCAAGTCGCCAACGTTAGATTTAGTGTAGGTCAAATCCGATAGAGAACGACCATACAATCTCTTTAACAAACCAAAATTTGTCCTCAACAGATATAAAAACCCAGTTTCTGTCTATGAGCACATGATAATGTCTTCCGTAAAATTATCTGAGTGACAACCAAGGAGTAACATTACCTAATGTAAGCAATTTGTGTTTTAACTGCAATTCTATCATGAAACCATGATACGTCATTCCTTATAAACCTACAAATAAATCCATAAGCTGGAGCGACTAGAATGTTTCTACATGAAAAGTGACAGTTTACGATGGAAATGTTGAAATTATATCGTTTGGGCTAGAATTTCGTGGTTAAAATATGGCTAGGACACCGGCTGTTTCTTCAGGGCAAAGTCTAAATGTGTGATAAAAAGTATAATTATCTGTCTGTGTTACCAACTATTTTGATATGCAAAAGGTGATACACGTACATGACGTACGAATGCAATATTTACTCCTTCTATAACAAGATATATCAAAAACTCATATGGATCCATCACAACTATATTTTCAATTGTTATTTTAAAATGACACATTACACGCTGAAACGGACAGATTGAAAACAAGAATTTTTACCTATCTGCAGAGTCTCTTTGGGGTTCTCAAGACAAGTTCGTTAGGCAATGACAACTATTAATTTGAAAGTTTCCACTATTTTTTTTTCTTTTTTAGGGTTCAGGCAGATCACTGCAACCCAGGCATTCCGCAAAAGTAGGCGGGTCACCATGGGGGCGACCTGTACCCTTGCAGAAATACGTCCTAGATAGTACTAGGGAACCTGTAGCCACCCAGGCTCATTATTTTCCTTACTCATTAGTTTAAGGCATGGTGTAAGTGGGCTAAGATGCTTAACTGTGTTTTTTAAACAAGATTTAATATCAAGGTGCACAATGACTTAATTATTTGCAAAATATAAAAATGCATAAATTGCTTTTTTATGAAGATATTGATTAATGGTGAATGATTTAATTTTATATAAATTTTGCTTGTTATTTCAAATTTGTAAAACGTTAAAGAAAAGGCTTATTCCATTTTAACAGTTAAATACCTTATTTTTGTTTCCCGACGTATATCGTACGTTTATTGTAAAAAATCGATATCAATTGCAAGTTGTCTTCCGGTTTAAAATACAAGTCAGTAGCGCTCGGACCTCCCAATTTTACAAATTCAGTTACGTTTGATCAACAATGAGAAATAGTTACCGGACAAAGATAATAAAGATCTAAAAACCAAAACTGCTCTTTGCAAATAAATGCTCGTAGTAAACAATTTGCCGGCACTGCCATGCTGAACTTGAATTTGGGTTAAGAGGCGACCATTTGATCTTTGGACATTATTTCTGTCTTTTATTTTCGGAAAAATCTGAATCTGATGTTTTAGGGGTGCTATAAATTTTTAAGCCCCTAAAAAAACATCCTGCATTTTTTTTTAATTCAAAGCACTATTCTGCCCTTTTATTTCCTGATTTTTGGCTTCCTGCCTTTTAATATCAAATTTCACCATAACCCTCCCATTCCTAAGAATTATATGGTTGCGCCCTTATTTTTCAATATACACCTGTTACGGATTTTTCATATTCAATATTTTCAAACGTGCGTCAGCTGATTGCTATGAAAATTTATTTTGTGATTTTGCACACCTAGCAGTGCCATAAAAATGATATTGCATGCAATGAGCTGCCATAATTGTATACTATTGAAATCGATACGCGTATTGCTTGAAGTGAAACTCCTTTTTTTAGTTTTGAAGTTTCTAGACTCCAAAACAAGTCTTCGTCAATTTACGACACAACCTGCATGATGAGTATTAATAGATTTGCATGCATGTGTTGCACTTCTTGGCGGTCCACAAAGAGATCTTTTACTTGCACCCTGTTCACTACAGTTATCGGTTATCGGTTAAGCTTTCCACTTCATAGACATGAGGAAACCCCCGCAGAAGAGGGCCATCCTATCTAGCCACCTAGGATATACACCTTTGTCGCTCTGTTGAGATATCAGAACCCTCAATCTGCGGGGGTCCTATTCGCCAACCAGCCCCGTGTTGAATTCTCTCATGTGTCATGGAGTGAAGTATTATGGAGACGACTAGAACGACAGAACATCTTTATACTTGCTTTAATAATTACTTTGATGATTTTTCCCCCGTTGTCCTAAGGTTAGGATCCGAGTGGTATCGTCTTTTAAAGCATTCAAAAAAAGATGCAGCAACGGTATAAAGGGGAAGCAATTTCCATGTGTTCACAAAAACTATTGGATATGCGTTCTAGAGTATTGATTGGATAGTTTGTACATGAAGTTGTGACTTCTTGTGTTCAATCGCGCAGTTCGAAAAATGACCGATATATATGGTGAACATGTTTGAATGTTTCGCACATATCTTATATCCAACTTCCATATTGTTAAGTTTTTATGTTGAACGAATTGTAAGCTTCCTTCTTAGTACCTTAAATGACTAATGATTCAATATCTATGAGTAAATATGTCCCATCAAATGACGAACATATAAACTGTAATATTTGGTACTATATGTATGCTATATACCTTTGGCATTCTCTTCTGATTTATGCAATCGGCGAGAAAATAAATATGAATACACCTTTAAAGTAACATCCTACTCGCGTTTCGTACTATTGCACAGCCAGTGGCGGGTCAAGATAGGGACAGGGACCCAACCCACTCTTTTATGGAAACAAATTTGGTTGGATAAATAGGAAATCATTGAAGCATGACCAAACTCCCCCCCCCCCCTTTTTCGAAATTTCTGGATTCGCCACTGATAGGGACATTCCAGTCAAAACACTATAGAACAGTTTATAACATTATAATCTAACTTGACGCAATAGGGACCAGTGTTACAATAATAAGTTAAAGTATTACCTAAATATATAAACTTTAAATACCGTATAGACCACCATTGGGTACAAAAAAGCCTTTGATATAAATCAATACAGTATATCTTATTCAATTGAATCATTCACTGCCAAAATAAATATAATGTGAACTATTCAAAAGTTAAATTGGTGCATTAAACTATATTTTACATTCAATGGATCGTAAGAATTTGATAGTTTTGACTTATTTTTCAATATACACCTGTTACGGATTTTTCATATTCAATATTTTCAAACGTGCGTCAGCTGATTGCTATGAAAATTTATTTTGTGATTTTGCACACCTAGCAGTGCCATAAAAATGATATTGCATGCAATGAGCTGCCATAATTGTATACTATTGAAATCGATACGCGTATTGCTTGAAGTGAAACTCCTTTTTTTAGTTTTGAAGTTTCTAGACTCCAAAACAAGTCTTCGTCAATTTACGACACAACCTGCATGATGAGTATTAATAGATTTGCATGCATGTGTTGCACTTCTTGGCGGTCCACAAAGAGATCTTTTACTTGCACCCTGTTCACTACAGTTATCGGTTATCGGTTAAGCTTTCCACTTCATAGACATGAGGAAACCCCCGCAGAAGAGGGCCATCCTATCTAGCCACCTAGGATATACACCTTTGTCGCTCTGTTGAGATATCAGAACCCTCAATCTGCGGGGGTCCTATTCGCCAACCAGCCCCGTGTTGAATTCTCTCATGTGTCATGGAGTGAAGTATTATGGAGACGACTAGAACGACAGAACATCTTTATACTTGCTTTAATAATTACTTTGATGATTTTTCCCCCGTTGTCCTAAGGTTAGGATCCGAGTGGTATCGTCTTTTAAAGCATTCAAAAAAAGATGCAGCAACGGTATAAAGGGGAAGCAATTTCCATGTGTTCACAAAAACTATTGGATATGCGTTCTAGAGTATTGATTGGATAGTTTGTACATGAAGTTGTGACTTCTTGTGTTCAATCGCGCAGTTCGAAAAATGACCGATATATATGGTGAACATGTTTGAATGTTTCGCACATATCTTATATCCAACTTCCATATTGTTAAGTTTTTATGTTGAACGAATTGTAAGCTTCCTTCTTAGTACCTTAAATGACTAATGATTCAATATCTATGAGTAAATATGTCCCATCAAATGACGAACATATAAACTGTAATATTTGGTACTATATGTATGCTATATACCTTTGGCATTCTCTTCTGATTTATGCAATCGGCGAGAAAATAAATATGAATACACCTTTAAAGTAACATCCTACTCGCGTTTCGTACTATTGCACAGCCAGTGGCGGGTCAAGATAGGGACAGGGACCCAACCCACTCTTTTATGGAAACAAATTTGGTTGGATAAATAGGAAATCATTGAAGCATGACCAAACTCCCCCCCCCCTTTTTCGAAATTTCTGGATTCGCCACTGATAGGGACATTCCAGTCAAAACACTATAGAACAGTTTATAACATTATAATCTAACTTGACGCAATAGGGACCAGTGTTACAATAATAAGTTAAAGTATTACCTAAATATATAAACTTTAAATACCGTATAGACCACCATTGGGTACAAAAAAGCCTTTGATATAAATCAATACAGTATATCTTATTCAATTGAATCATTCACTGCCAAAATAAATATAATGTGAACTATTCAAAAGTTAAATTGGTGCATTAAACTATATTTTACATTCAATGGATCGTAAGAATTTGATAGTTTTGACTTGGTTGTTGACAAATAAACATCGGTAGACTAGTTGCCAAATTAGGTAGGGGTATAAAGATTAGCTTGACAGTGATCGATGCATTCAATTGTGATGGGGTGATTAACCGTTAACGGTTAATGGCTTATATTTGTGGCAGAAATTATAGAAGGATGACCCGAGTGGACAAGCTCACGGTAAGGTAAGATCATGAAGATGTTTTGTCATAATTGTTTGTTTTTATTTTATCCTACAAACAGAAAACATAGGTGGCCTGTGTCCCAATAGACCTATCCTGCATGTGTGTCTTCGAAATTGTGAGAATAGTTATAGCTCATATTTATATATATGCCAGGATATGGGTTATCATGTTTCAAGAAAAGCCTTACTCGAATACTTTGTCTTGGATATTTATCTGGACACTTTAAATTTATATCAACTAGTACTTCATGTGTTTAGCCACTAAATAGTGAACATGAGCGCTACACTTTATTTAAAAAAAAAACAGTTGTAATATGTCAAATGTAAAAGATGGAGTTTTTTTTTACAAGCCAGTAAATTAAATTGCTCAAATGTTAGCTGTATGCTTTATGTATTCGTACAGCTTCCAAATGGGGCATTCACCTCAAATTTACGAAATCGAGGTTTGGAAGACGCAGATAGATAAATTGAAGAGATAAGCTTTGCCTATATACATCGTTAACGCTTCATGACACTGAACTTTTCATTTGAGTTTTTGAAGAATTTGGTAATGTTCACCCTGTGACATGTGTATTCAGTTTAAATTATAAACAAGTAGTATATCTTTTTATTTTGTGCACTTGTTGTTGATTGATTTATTCATTTTCTTCTAAGATTTTTAGTTACGTGAGAAAAGCTTAATCTTGTTTATGCAGTCCTTTTAATTCCAATTCAAGTACATCACCACTCTAATCCAAAACCGTATATAAATCTAATCCAATTTAAAAGAAAAAACATTTTAACCTAATACGGATTGAAGTGCATTGCCCGTACACAGCCAAGGGTAGTTACCAATTAAGTTATGTAGACAAATACGGGTATATACATATAACTTTAAGTACTTATAGGGTGTAGGATTCTGCATCTTGATATCTTGAAATCCGTCTGTGGTGGAACTCAAATGAAAATACAAAAAAAAATATGTTGACACCTAGTTAAGCATAGAATTAAAATATATAAAATTTAGGTTTGTTAATTACTCTCAAGCAGTGCGAATTCGAATATATCATGGTAGATGAACATATAATGAGCTATAAAATTAACATTAAATAAAAAACGAGACTGACTGCCTCTGGAAAACGAACAAATGGGTAAGGTCAGGCAATTTAGCTATTGTAAGTGATTCTACGATGTCCTTTCACTGAACATTTCTCGATTTAGTTATTTCACCAACACGAAGAGATCGCAGCTGAAATGAGGTTACACATTTTTTGCTTTAGTACCAGATTTCACAGTATTGCTTTACTTATTGCACAGCTAGACTAGAGCGAGTGAACTACTACGAAGGATAAGAGAAGATACACAGTGTTCATCAGTCCTACAAAGTGCATGCAAATTCTCGCAAGCTTCATATTTCATATTTCTACTATAGAGCAATCTGAAGCTTTGATATGCACGAGTCAACACCGAATACTGAATGCTTTTTTTTTCTTTTTCTTTTCTTTTTTTTTGGGGGGGGGGTGTTTTTGTTTGTTTGTTGTTTTTTTTTTTCGCTCAAAGGTCGATGATTTTTCCTTTTTAAAGAATTTAGACGATTTATTGCCGATTCATTGCTTAAACTCTCAGAAGTCTGACTTATTAAGTCTTTAAAGATTATTCAATTAATCGTTCTCTAAATTAAGATTTATTAGTGACAAAACAACGGGTGGGCTTTATATTAAGCATAAACACTGTAAACAACCGATCCTTTTATGTAAAGAATCCATGCATATATAACATTGAAATATTTTCCTATTCACCAAGTGAATGTCAAATAGGAAAAAGTTATACTTTAAAGAACTGGATATTGCAGTACTGTTTAATTAATATCGTACGTGAGTTAAATTTGGATAAAACACCAGATTCTTGTAAGTTTCAGAAGTCATCATTGAAAACATTTAGATTTTTTTTATATTTATTTCCAATTCACATTTCTAGTACATTTTTAAGATATACATTTTCTCATATATATTTTTTTTTCGCTAAAAGTTCTGTGCAGTTAGATTCAATTTTTATAAAGAATATAATGATTGCAAGGTTGCCATACTTGAATATCACTATAATATCCTACCAACGACATTTTAATTGTTATATAAAATGACTTCGGTCGCATTTTTGAAATGGTAGAGAGAGATTTGGAGTCATGAAGCCTCGTTTTGTCACAGAAACTTATGAAATTGCCACCAAAGAATTTCTACGACCATAATTTAATTCGCCCAGCTATATAAGTACATGTAGCAAGCGGTTTTTCTTTTCTTTTCGATATTTGTTTGTTTGTTTGTCAATGTGTGTTTTAACGCTTTTTTTTTGCTACTCAGAAAATGTATGCAGTAAAAAATTCTGACAGTTTATTTGGCTCATGAGAAATCAAAATTTCGATGTGGTTCTATAGAAGTTGCGTAAATCACTCGTTTAAATAAGCCCAACAACAATATTAGTGAATATTTGATTTTCCTTATGAAAACTCTAATTAGGATTCAGTTTTTCACAAGTGAAGCTCTTCACTAAGCTCGGTTTATGGGTTTTTATCAATTCATATTATAACATTGAAATCATTAAAAATTTACACATCATTAGGATGTGAAAGTATATGTTTATCAAGTTATTTAAATGTCCCTTTGTAGGGAATTATTAACAAGATAAATATTCGAATAAATATGATATGGACGTTTTAAAACTTTCTATGCATGTGAATTAAGTGTCCAAATTATAACAGTTGATCTATTCAACGGCTTTATCTCCAATTAAAAAGAATTTCTAAAGAGTAGAATCCATTAAATATTTGTTTTTCAAACATTTTAAGAATTCGTGTCAGAAATAGGTGCCCTGGTTTTGAAGTTTGAAGTGGGTGACTACTGACTATTTACATGTATATTGAAGTTTAGTGAATACCTCTTTAATGCACTCCAGGTTTCTTAAGTATGAATGGAGAAGATAGGGATTTGATATAAGGCTATAAAATCGAAGTTTACAAACTTTTATTGAATTATGTTGCACATTGAGATCATTATGCAAATAGTACCACAACTATTTCTTTTAAGTATCACGTATTGACTTGCAAGATACGGAAAAATACGAAAATCATAATCTTAAAGTGAAGTTTTATGTTGAAACTATTTATTATTGGACTATTAGCAGACTTTTGAATTTTATATTATACAGATGATAAGCTGGTCGTAAGTATGTCATGCGAGCTGTTCGATTCTGTCTTTGACGATAGCTTCATTCCCCTGGACACCAGAAAAAGAGTTGGTAACTATTCTATAGGACGTACACTTGGGAAGGGATCGTTTTCTACAGTTCGTGAGGGCAAACACTTACTGAAAGGAGAATCGGTAAGTTCTGATTGTTTGATATAAAAGTAAGGAATATGATTCTATCATAATGTCAATTTATTTAAAATATTTCGTTTTTTTTCTCTAAAAGAAGCAGAGGTAACAATGGGGTATCCGAATGTCAAAAGTCCGAAAGGGCAGAGACAAAACCAGTAAACACAAACAAGAACGGGACAAAAACAGACAACATGTAAAACATGGAAACACAAAATACTGAATATCAATCAACAACGCGAACTCCAGTCGAAACAAGAGTGAACTCAGGTGCTCCGAAAGAGTAAGCAGTTCCTGCTTGCTATAGCACACCCGTCGCGATGCCAATAGTCCATTCAGCTTGTCAAATCCGGTAAAGGAAGACAAAACAAAACCCTATGACAAACCAACATCTGCAGTCATCTGAGAGATCGAAATCCCATTTTGTCTACAAGTGCATGATATCTTCCGTAAAATTTCTTGAGTGAAGACAGCAACCGAGGAGCAACATAACCCTGTGTGAGCAGACGTGTCGCTAAAATTTCATTTTTTTTCTGTTAATGAATATTCCCTCCTTTTGTTACCTTCCTTCTTTTTTGTTCACTCCCGATTTAAATATCATCTAATGATTATTTGTTTTTTAAGCTTATTATGACTATTACAGCTTTCATTTTTGTAGTCAATTACTACTTTCGGTGTGTCTTTCTTGTACATTGTAGGTTGATCATTCCTGTTCGCTTAGTTTGTTGTTTACTTTATCTTATGAACTTTCGATTGTTCTGCATGCTTTTCTGGTATTTTTTAAAATTTTTATATAAGATACAAATTTTAGGTTGCTGTTAAAATCATATCAAAGAGTTCAATACTGAAGCAAGACAAAGTTCGGAAGCGGTTCTGTAAGGAGATTCAGGTTCACAAAGACCTGGAACATCCCAATATCGTCAGGTGTGTCGAATGGATGGAAACAGAGAGGAATCTATATCTAGTACTAGAGTTAGTGGAGGGAGAGAACATGAAAGTGTATCTTAAAAGGAAGTAAGTCTCGTGTTTGTACAAGTTCCCATGCACTTACTTCATGTACTTGCCAAGTATAACTACCCCAGCTTTCCCACATGTATTTGAAACTCTGGCATGCATTTTCTACCATTTACTACTCCATCCCCATAAGAACAATAAAACTACACTTTTCTCAGAAGCAAACGTTGCATCAAAATGATTTTAATAGACTTTCTTTTGGACATTTCAGATTGATCCTTCAAGTTGGGTGATTTTGTTTTAACCTTTATCTACCAGGTGCACATGCATACTGTTTTATTTGACCAAACATCTCGGTAAAACTAGATACCATTCCATTTCCACTTTTCCCGGTACGTGTACAGTTTTTGTATTTGACTGTAATACAGGCATGACAGATATTTGTCTAGATGGCACAAAATAACCAAGCAAATTAACCCAATGAAACGGAAAAACATTAATAGAAATTAATACTAATTGTACAAACATAATGACAGATAAATAAAACTTTTATAAATGTAGGCAGAAAATAGAAGAAGATGAAACGAGAGCCATTCTGAAGCAGATTTGTTCAGCTGTCCATTATATGCATAGTAAAGGAATTCTCCACAGGTACTTTAACATTATGTTAGATAAACTTAAGAAAACATTTGCAGAGTAAGAAAATAATCTTAACCCTTAAACATTAGAACTAAAACATTAAATAGAAAAAAAACACAATGTCTGTGTTCTGATGTGAATGAAATTCGGCTGTTATTTGGAATAGTGTTCTCAATAAATTGTTTAGGTTTTCCACCAATTGACCAAAAACTTAAAACTTTACTCTTTTCATGTCAATGCAGATTATTATAATAATAAATACTTTATTTTTAATGATGAACAATCACATTGTACAGAGAAAGAATTGAAAAGAGGAAATATTATCCTTGAACATAAAAATGCAAAATGTTTGATTTGTATAAAAAGTGCTGAGTGATGACAAACGTTATTGCTAATAGTAATAGATTTAAAAGGGAGAAATCTTTCACTTTTATATTAATATGTAAATCGCATCTGTAAATTATTTATACTTTAAGTGTGGTTATATTGTGTTTGTAAATTATAGGGACCTGAAGCTAGATAATATGGTTATGAAGAATGACGGAGTTTTGAAAATAGCAGGTATAAACGTTCATTTATTCAATGCATATAATTAAAGGATGAATTATATTGCAGTTTTATTTGTAAATTACGAGTTGACAATATACTGAATAATACATGGCAAAATCTGTATTGCATGCTGTATTTACCCGAGACACCTACACCAAACCGGCGAGGACCAACGGCCCGACGAGAGTTATACAGCTTTGCCATGTAATGTAATAGGGTGCGATATATGGTGTGCAATGTAGCAATATCGCACCCTAAGGTCATGCGATTTAGGGTATACGATATTGTCTTATAATACATATTCAAAAGTATGTATAATTACTTAAATATATGATATATTGCAGTAATAAACCATAACAAAATAACAGCAACATCACTTTATATTCCTGAATTTCCGACCAGAACTTTCCCATTGTAAGAACTATGTATATGTACGATGTACGAATGTAGCAATATCCGATGAAAGGCCAGAACTTCTATTATATTCAACACCCACAATGTGTCTTAATATAGCCGGGGCAGATGAGTTAATATGTAGTCTCAACTGTTAAAACTTGTGTATTTCTTTATTTGAATTCGAGACATATACGGGGCAGAAAATAAGATTTCTGTCATAAAAATGCCTACTGAATATTTTCTACTTTAGATTTTGGACTAAGTACGAGCCTAGATGGCGAAGAGAACAGGCTACAATTTTGCGGTTCTCCATCATTTATTGCACCGGAAGTTCTCAGTAAACGGAAGTACACTACCGCTTCTGATATTTGGAGCTTGTAAGTTTTTTTTTTATAATAAAATCAAATAAGTCTTTTATTTTCAAAATTGTAAGTGTAAAATCAACGAGAACACATTTTTCAAAAGAGTATTGAGATGTCCCATCTTATTCTGACAACAAAAATATTATTCAAAGTATTGGATAAAAATTTGATATGGAAAAAATCTAAATAAATGATTTGATCTTTTAGTTAAGACGTGAACAATTTAACCAGAGTTATCTTAAAACCCTCGCACTTTCTATTTTCAGAGGCGTCAGTGTGTACTATTTGTTGACTGGACACCTGCCCTATGTTATGGATTCTAAACACAATTTTACGTCACTTTATTTCAATATTCTACAGGGTTGTGATATACCAAAATCACTGTCTACAGGTAAACATTTTAGTCTATTACAATACAAAATTTAGGGTAAATCTAACAGTACAATTATCATCTTTGGGTGATGTTCAAACGAGTCATTGACTGTTGTAATTTTCGTTTTGTCAATAGAGATAGCATTTCAGACATAATAAGAAGGAAAAAACAAAATTGTGATGTGGTAAGAGAGAAAAACGAAAAGACGAAAAGTTCGACAGTCTGAAAATGAGCGGAGAGTTAATTAAAGTGTCTGAGTAACAACTCCAAAGACCTCCCAATTCTTATGGTTCTCAATAAGAAAAGACAAACAATTGTTTACCATTTTTCTTTATATGAATATACTTCCTTGATATTTTCTTGATGATGATTAATTTTCTTTCACAACTTTTATACTCGTTAGTCAGCTTTTATTCAGATTTTACGTTCATCTAATTGAATATGACTTTCAATATATTTTCAGGTATAAGAGAATTATTGGAAGGCATGTTAACAATAGATGAATCCGACAGAATAACCATGGAACAAATACTCCAGCACCCCTGGTTGCAATCAAACAGCTAATGGTTGTACAAACTAGTAATAATCCCGTCAGTCCAGCAATATGTTATTATATCATTTTACCAATGTGTTCAAATATTTCTATGACTAAAGTTTTCGAGGTATAATTGTTCTGTGCAATTAAAGCGATACACTAGAAAGAAACAGTTACTAGTATCACAATGCCTACTGTTGGAATGTCAGGAGCTAGTTTTGAAATGCTACCTCACTGGTTACTGTAGGCCACTTGGGGTTCCTGACGTGAAGCTGGTTTTGACATGGAAGTACATTATACGTGTAAACGGAATCTGTTTGGTGCATGGATCCGAGTAAGAAAAATGGAAACAAGCGAGTTTCCGATCAGAATACAGAAATGATAATACCCATGGCATCTAGTTTTGATATACTAACTCACTGGTTATGTCCCGTGGTTATAATTTAGAAGTTCACGTCAAGTTTGTTATGACATTGCAGTAGGATCTACGGTTCTGATAAATCATATAAATGTGAAAAACGAAATCTGTTTGGCCCGGTCGAGAATAAATGAAATCAGGTTTAGATAATGTTAATGCACTGTTTTCTTAAGATCGTTGTATCGAACCACAATAATTTATTTATTTACATGATCTCTTCTGACATGAGTTGGCTACCTGTGACATTCATTACTAGGATCTCTTTGTACGTCTCGATTAATACATATACCTAATAGACTGCAAGTTGTCGTCTACGCATTTGTAAGCCGATAGAAATATATCTGATATACAATAAATATGAAAATAAATCAAACTGTTTTAATATTATACCTTCTCCAAGCTTTTAGAATAGTTTTTAATCATGTTCCGCCACCTAAAACTCTCACCCCAATTGCTCTTTGAGCAACCTGGCGACAGACACGACGACCATGCAGAGTATTTTGCTTTCTAACCCGATCTTTTCACTAACAAACTTAGCACTGCTGTGACCCTATTCTTCTGCCACACACGACACCCGTACAGACAGCAGACATATATAGTAGGAGTATATATTATAAAACAAGACTCTATCTCTGTTTAATCATGTCACAAAACAAGCCTCTAGCTCGGTTCTATCATGTCACAAAACAAGACTGGAGCTCTAATTTGTCAAGTCACAAATACCATATGTTCTCAATGTGACTCCAAAGGAAGGGCATCTGTAATTATACAAATAAAAAGCAAGAGTTAACACTAAAGTATGTCTCGCCTGTCGGCACCATCTGAAATAATAATTCTTTCTTACTTCCACTATATTTTCATGAATTAATAAGGAATAAAACTTCAACATTGCTAATATATGCAAAAAGTTATCAATGCCACTCAACAAGAAAATAAAGGCTAAAGCAAAACTACCGAAATTAGAAGATCAATCTCAGGAATAAAGACAAACAAGGAAGACATTACCAGAGTAAATACAACAATAAACACGCAAGATCATCAAAATCCAAGATCGGACATCGGCAAATTGCAATCCAAAGAGCATCTATCAAATAAATGCTTTAGTCCCTGAACAAAAAAGAAAAATAAGAGAATTGTTTGATTTATAAAAAAAAAAAGAGTTATTCGCGGTTTTTGCTATTATAACAAAAACCAATAAACCTGAACATACATGTAGCACATCTAGCATATAAAACAAAAAATGTCTTTAATTTCACATGGTGATAAGGATGCAAAAGAGAACTTTGTTTGAAAACTGAATATTCTAAAGAATGTACTCTTCATGTAGTCTGAAGAAAAAATTTTGACAGAACGACGGAATGGCCAGAAAAACTCAGAAAAACAATATATATACCTCGAAGTTCGTTCTCAGACGATATTATTTTTCTTGAGTAAAAAAAGCATCTGTCGACCTAGCTCACCAAAAGGTTAAAATTGTATAGTATTGAAATACTCGACTGTTGCTCGTATATTTCAAATCATTTTTAAGGGTTCCGCAGGATTCATTTACATCCCCTTTTCTGCGCCTTTTTAAAACTCATGTGGTCTGTTTTGAGTCATATTTTTGACAAAAAATGTATAAGCGCTATGGTCTTTCTACTGGTGCCCTTGCTCGAATCCATCAACACAGGCTTACATGATCTTACATTTCCTTTAAGTTATACATATTTTCTATATTTTATTTCGAATGATTTAAAAAGATATGTTTCCTTTATCATTTATTTAAAGGAAACCAATCTGTGATTTTACATTTTGACATAAATGACATATTATGATAATTATTTTTAGCCGGGGTAATCGCTAGCGATTAGCCACGGCTATAGCTACGATAGCATTTCGGTAAGCATGCAGATGGTTTTTCCGGCAGTTTACCAAAAATCTATTAATAGAAATATCAATACACGCTTGCAATATAGTTCTTTTTCCAGATCTGTTTTTTTTTTCGTCGCCTTACTCGCAATTATGTTATAAATTTATTTATATAGTTTTCAAATTTTGTACAAGTATGTAAGACGCCTATCTGATGCGATAGTAATTATTGATTAATAATAATAATAATAATTAAATATTTTATTATAGTGTCACATATTTGATCTGACAACATAGACATATAATTATACAAAATTTACATGATCAAATACCCAGCCTTAGAATAGGCTTATGAGACACATTAAAACTATATACAGTACATATCTTCAATTATAAAAAATATATATACAACATTAAACACAGATATTTCATTGAAGAAAAATTGAAACTTTGGCACTTAAGATAAATTATAATCATAATAAATATTTTATAGGTTGTGAGATCAACAATTTATCACAGGAAGAATATTTCTAGATATGATTTCAAATATAAATAAATAAACTAAATAAAATAATGTGAGTGTTTAAAATTAAGTTTAAGCTAAAAAAAGATTAAATAGCAATAAATAAATTTATAAATAAATATTCAAAAAAAAAAAACATTTATCTTTATGTTTTCTTAAAATATTAATATTCAGAATGAAATAATTTACAACACCACAATTAACATGACCAGATACACAGCACGAGACACATTAAAAATACATGTGATGCACATCTTCAATTATAAAAAATATATAAACAACATTAAAGCAGATATTTAATTGAAGAAAAATTGAAACTTTGGCACATAAGATACATGTAATTTACAATCAGAGAAAATATTTATACATAGGTTGTGAGATCAATAATTTATCACAGGGAGAGATATTTCTAGATGTAATTTCAACAATCAATAAATAAAATAAATAAAATAATTAGAGTGTTTAAATATAAAATTAAGTTTTAGCTTAAAAAGATAAAATAGAAATAAATATTCTAAAAAAAAATAAACATTTATCTTTAAAAGTTTCTCAAAAATATTAATATTCAGAATACCGTAAAATAATTATCAACACAAGTTAACCACTAAAACGTTTTCTTCTCTGATAAAAATTAAAAAGCGTATATGACAGAGAGGATTGGATATCGCTACAATAAAGAATACAAAAGCGGATTGATATTTTATTTATAAGGAGTGTTCGCCGATCTCATTAGTGATGTCATATTCACTAATTTGCATCTCATTATAAGTGTCAAGCTGGATGGCTGCATAAAACATCGATGGGCAGGATAATTAACTAAAAGTTCAAATCCTGATATTTTTTTTATTTGATCAGATACAATGATTCTGTAAACGGTTCTTTAAAGAAGAATTTATTCATATTTAAAATAATTGATCCTTAAAAATTAATTTTCTGTTAAATTGTTTCTCGACCAAGTAATTTTCATTGAAAATTTTTAATCAACCAAATTTTCGCTCTTTAGAACCACTGAATATATTTATTTTCAAGATGTACTACAAAAACGATCTTTTTATGAAAATTGTAGAAGCAAAAGAAATTTTTAATTATCTTGAAGAAACAAACAACGTATGGCAATGCAAAGACTTTTTAAACACAGTTTTATTGTCTTTTTGCCCTGACGTCTTTCCTATTGTGATTGCGCGTCTGCAAACGAAGCTGGCAGAGGAAAAAAAATAGGAATGTTTGCCATCGGTAAGTTTGAGGTCATAGCAATACTCTGTAAGTGTGACTTCTCTGGTACTGCTTAACAGAGTCGATGAAATTTTGGATCGTTTGTCATTTCAAATTGATAAATTCTACAGGAGTTACAGAAAAGATTTTACTTAGTTGTATTCATCTCAGATGCGGTACTTCGAAGTACCGAAATGCCCCTTATTACCGAAATTCCTTTGAAATTACCGAAATGCCCAATAAAATTACCAAAATGCCCATTTTAGGGGGTGGTATAGAGGTATATTTAATATTTACAATTAATATTGATATCGATTTTGGCAATTTTAAAGCTTCTGATGAAGAAAGGATGTTTTTGATTAAAGTGATGACCATTTATAAATGTAACGAGTTTCATAATCTACCTCCTGCTTGCGGTTTATTTTATCATTTTTTGTACATTTGTTTTCGTTGTTTAATACATTTTTATAGATAAGATTTTGCATGGTTAATTTTTACAACAATTCTTTAATGTTTGACCTTTATCAAAATTTAGAAAGTTTTCACTTTAAATTGTCATTTAAGTTTCACTTCTCTACTAAATAAATTTATTACGCTTACATTCCTTCAACTTTTGCCTAGAAGAGGCAGTTTATTCTGACAAATTCCTTAGAAGGTAAAAGGTAGTTCGGAAAATATACCACCTCTCATTCATTCATTCATATAACTAGTAGTGATCACAAAATTTATAGATCGGTAATATATAGGTCTTATATGATAATCGAAGTTTTAGTCACATGAACATGTATTTAATATTTATCTATTTCGTATAAGGATAAGTCTGCTGCGAAGGAGTTTGGAAGTCTTCGTTATATTCTGTCAACTTTATATGTCAATGTTTTATTCATATATATTGCACCGTAACATTGCTACAGGGGACCAAAGACAGGCCACGCCCATAAAATCAACTTTAAAAAATTTTTAGTTCGATTTTCAAAATCTTTTCTTTTTTCATTGGAATCCTTGTGAATATCCCTTTTAAATAAAAAGTAGCTTTTTTTTTATTTTTTGCTGCACATAAACAATTTAAAATTTGTAGATTACCCCGGCTACCAGTACTTTCAGTACTTTGATTTTTAAAAGCAGAGGCACCAATGGGGCATTCGAGTGTCAAAAGTCCGAAAGGGCAACGACAGAACCGATAAACATAAACAAGAACAGCACAAGGAAACACAAAACACAAAATCAACCGAACAGAAATCAACAACGCGAACTCAAGTCGTAACAAGAGTGAACTCGGTTGCTCCGGAAGAGTAAGCGGTTCCTGCCTGCTATAGCACACCTGTCGTGTTGCCAATTTTACAATTCAGTGTGTCAAATCCGGTAAAGGAAGACAAAACAAAACCCTATGACAAACCAACATCTGCACTCATCTGAGAGAATCATTTAAGGAATCATTTTAAAAGTGTGCATGTGTTTAATACGAAACAAAATACATTATGAACATTTGATACAACTGGTAATCACTATACGGTAAATGTCGGGAAATGACATATACTTCGTGATTAAGGGTCAAATATTTTTGAAAAAATTGTTAACAGACGATGACAGACGACAGACGACAAACGACGACGACGACGACGGACATCAAGTGATGGCAATAGCTCACCTGGAGCTAAAAAACTAAATAAATTTCACAAAAGCAAACAAGTAGTAATCGACAGCGTTGAATTGAAGTCGTAACGAGAAGAAATGTATAGATGGCTGGTAAGGAGTTGACAGTTTCTTTTTAGCATGCTAATTCAATTGAAATTTGTGTTTATTTGTCATCGATTTGCCACCCTGTAAATGCTGAGAAAATATTAGTACTTAAAATTGTTGACGTTTTAAATGTTTTAATATAAGCAAGGCGAAAACCTTTCCTCGACTCGCGTTCTCTGTAGAATGACAATGTTAAGTAGAGTGCACCGGTCAAGGTAAGCATTGTTTAGTTTTATAGAATAAGTTTAAAACATTTTATTTTTTCAAATAGAAGTTGTTTGCAAAATTATCACTTTCAAATTTTCAATAAAATAGTATGTTTCGTTTGATTGATATATATCATCTTTAATTAAGTTTTATATATACATGTCAATCTATTCAAACGCTTAAACTCTTCATTATCTAAAACATTCGATATTGACTAATAAATTGTTCGCGATCATAGTTCACGATCCAAAACCAGCGGTGCCAAATTGTTCGCGATCCCAAAAATAACAAAAAAAACTACATAAAATGTCCAGTTTCTCTCTTGCATTTGAAAGAAGATATAATTTTTAGTTCTTGGTAAATGAAATAATGATATTTGAATCTAAAACACCATATTTCATGCATTTTAATATCAATATGAAGCAGAACACACATGTTTTGTTTACAAAATGTGTTAAATTCTGACCTTTTTATATCAACATACTATCTGCCTTTTCAAAATTTGAGAAAGCTATTCAATTTTAAGTAAAACGGCTTTCATGTTTCAATTTATTAAGTTAAACCTTTTTGCCAGACATAATTTGTTTTTTTAATTTTGCTTTTTATAACGTGCTATAAAAGAAAAAAGACTGACCTTCTACGAAAAAAATCCAATATGCGTTGTTCACGATCCGGTACAAAATTGTTCGCGATCACGCACAATACTTGACCGCCATAGGAAAATTGTTCACGCTCATTTTTACCGATATACCGATTCTCCCCTGTGAAATACAACATTGCCAGTCGACAAATATGACAACATTTGTCGTGTTTGTAACTTTAATTGTTTAATTAGTTGTTATTTATAAATATATTTTTTGTTGATAAACCATACTATAAAATATAAAAGAAGGTTATGAATAGAAAGAAAATCTGACAATAACAACGACTTATATTACATAAATATAACAATAACTTTTCCAAGTTGGCAGAGACTTGACTTTGTTATACAATCCCGAGTCAGTCTTAAGTTATGACTGAAATTGCGCTTCGTACATCGATCAAAAGTTGAATTTGTTGCTCAATGCACAAAAATATTCATAAACACATTACATCTCCAGATAGCAGTGGAGAATTAGTGAAAGGGGGTTACACTTACTATCATTATGGATGTGATAAAATAAATGATCAAGTAAGTGATTCTTTTCTTACATTGTAATTTAACTGCGATATATACCCTTACCAAAAAAAGAGGTCTTCCGCAACCTGTTGCTGCAGACCTGCAGCAAAGTTGCTGTAAATTAGCGGTAAACTGTCTGCTGCAGACTTACGGCGACTTTTTACCATGCAAATTAGGTTTGCCGCAAGTCTGCAGCAGATAAATTCTTTGACCTTATATGGACATGTTCCTGCAAACTCCAGCGAACATCGCAGCTAACTGCGAACATCGCAGCTAACTGCGAACCTCCTGCAAGTTTCCTGCGAACTTTGCCGTAAGTCTGCCGCGACTCTTTGCCGTAAGTCTGCCGCGACTTTTTACCATGCAAATTAAGTTTGCAGCAGGTCTGCTGCAAACACTCAATAACCTTATATGGACATTTTCAGAAAACATTGCAGTAAAATTGCTGCAAAGTCCTCATCTTATGCTAGAATTTGTTGTGATGTGAATTTGTTCCAGATTACATGCATATTATTGATTTGAAAGCATCAGTTCTTGGTAAGTAATTTGATTTTTTTATACTCCTTTTGAAACATTTATAAAATTGTACATACACCATTTTAGGAAAATATGTTCCTTTTAATTGGTCCATATATTTATAGCTATGCACCATTGATTCTTAAAGCCACAAGAATTAAATACCTCTATTTACAAATGAAAATAATATTTTCAAGATTAAAAACATGTTTTATTTTTGTAGTCAACCATGTTAACACCAACAATTCATTTTATATATTAATTTATATATATATATTTCATTTTATATGTTAATTAATATTATTTTTAGCAAGATTTTGACAGTCCAACACTTCTTTCATGTGTCGATTTTGACACTCTCACACTATCTTCACATAGTTTTTTCTGAAGCGACTTGTAAGTTCTATTTAAAGTTCCAATTTTCGAGTTAATGCCTTTTATCACACTAGTTGCATCCATGTTGAGTTTTTTTATGGCATAAGCTGAAAATTAAATAAATAAATTTCAGAAAATTGAAAAAAAATCATTTCAATACACATGATACACATTAATCCAGCACAAAATTGATTTTTACCAGGAAAAGGCCTTAATTTTGTCATTTTACAACAATTATTTTTTCATGGGTTATCATGTTCAATTTTTGTAGATGGAATTGTCTACTCAAAATTAGTATCAAAATTAAGTTTTCCACCTTAAAGATATTTAGCATTGCTTTGTACAATGTTGTATGCAATATACCCCCGGTACCTCAGAACCATGAATTTAAGAAGCCACAAACTAATTCACGAAAATAAATATATGAATTCCCAGGACCTATTTGTCTATTTATTGAGGGATTAACTCGTTTCCTCGCTGTTCATTGGAGACTTGATGGCTTTTGGTTGTTTTTTACTTGCACTTTGTTTAGTGTCATTGTTTTTTTTTACATTTCCATTCTTTTTTAAGGTACTTCAGATTGTTGATAAATACATGTTTACTTTTAATAAAATACTGTCAAATGTCATGGTCGATCATAAAATAAATACCTTTCAATGCTTTTCCAAGCTCTGTCTGGCAAACATTTAATGCTGTCTTGTTTATTACGTCACCCGGTTCAAAGAAACCATTCATGAGTAATTTTAAACAATGTGCCTTTGTTTTGTTTTTGAAATAGCCCTGTATTTCAGCCAACCATTTGGTAGGTACATAAATGTTACATTCCTCAACAAGAGGTACATGTCCTTGCTCAGGTTGGGTAAGCTGAAATATATATATATATATATATATTTTATAATTCAAATAGAAAAAATATTAATAAACCTAAAATCTCTCTCACAATTAACAAGAGGCTCACATGAGCATTGAACTCCTGATTTGCAATAGTTTTAATACTATAGGGCAAAGACATGAAAACAAACCCTGCTATTTTTTACTTTTACTTTTCTACTCCATAAAAAGTCTTTTTAAACAAGAGCTGGCACCTTTAGTTTTGAAAAATTCAACTTGACAGAGGAATTCTTCCAGAAAGTTAAACAATCACATTGAACAATGTTGAATGTGCTTATTATTCCATAACTGGAAATTCTTTAATAATACTTACAAAGCAACATTTTGGAACCTGGATTCCACGTTTTGGTGTATAGTGTCCTTCTGTCTGATTGTGGAGATCTCGACTGGTATCATCATCCTGTCTTGTAAGAACTTCATCTATAATTGAATAATTAATAAAGTAAATCTTTATATACAGTAAAGCATATCAAAGTAACTTACATGTAGGGTACATTTATTTCAGACATTTCATTGATGCCAGGATATAATTTCTCAAATTATTTTTTGTCAGGGCTATCTCAGAATTAATTGTATGGGGCACTTTAATTAAAATTGTATGGAAGGTGGTATTATTAGATATTTCTCAAATGCAACATAAAGTGAAACAAATTAAAATTTTAAGCATGGTGGGTATAAAAAAAATGCCTTCCCCCCCCTTCCATACATTTATTTCTAGAATAGCCCTCAGATTTTGAACACATTTTATTTTCTTATTTGTGGTGGGTTTTTTTCATGCATTTTGTGATACTTTTAATACATCTTTAACAGAAAAACCAATGCTTGTAGGGGAAACAAAGATATCTTTAATGTTTGCCATACCTAATTGCCTTTGAGTGCGGATGGCTTCCGCCCTCCATCCGTCTCTATCTCTCTCAAGTTGAGACACATAGTCCCTCATATGGTCTATTTTATTTTCTTTAATTACACAATCCGCACACGAATTTAATAAATCACAAAAAGTACCCTCTGCATAGCAATCTAAAAAGAAAACAACACATAATTGCAGTCATCCATGGAGGAAATATGTCGCCTGCTGTTAAAGATAATTAACCTAGCATTTGCATTAACAAACTGAGTCATAACTTTTGTTACTGTATGTCCACTTTATGTAATTAGCTTGAGTTCTCGGGCATGAACATAGCTACATGCCAAATGTCAAGAGTCTGGCCTGTGAAGACTTTTGTACAGCTAAATCAGCTGAACATTTACGCAAGCAACAGCTTTTCTCTATCTACCATAGTTTTCATTCTATCGGCCAAAAACACAATTTTCACCTTACAGAGGATGTAACCCCTATAAAAGGTCATCTGACAACATGGACCTTACGGAAACTTTTGTTAAGCTAAATGAGCTGAACATTTAAGCAATCAACAGCTTTTCTCTATCTGCAATAGTTTTCATTCTATAGGCCAAAAACACTATTTAATAGCTTTAAGGAGCTGTAACCCCTATAAGGGGTCTTCAGACAACTTCGACCCTATGGAAATTTTGTAGAGCAAAATGAGCTGTACATTTAAGCAAGCAACAGCTTTTCTCTTTCTGCAATAGTTTTCATACTTTATGGCAAAAACATGAAAAAATGCTATGCTAAGAAGGGAACTTTTTTCTGACTATTTACCTTTCGAGAGACTTCTACATGTTCTATTTTGAACCAAATTATCTGGACTCCATGTAACAGCAGTGGTTTGGCCGGCCTGTTCACTTAAACCTTGGACCTGTTCGCTTAAACCTTGGACCTGACCTGCCCCTACAATTAAAATTAATTAATTAACAAACAACAATTATTAAAAACTTAACAGTATAAAAATATTATTCTATTTTTAACCTTCTTGGACTGAACATATATTTTTTTGTTGTTTTTTAAAAATCTTATTAGGAGACTGAATCAATTTTTACATGACATATGTTTGTTGGACACCTTAAATCTGACTGAAACTTTTTTCAGACTTATATTTATACCTTGGATGAGATTTCTATATTGAACCACATTATCTGGGCCTATTGATATACTAGTGGATGACTGTTCAGTAGTGATCTGGCTGACCTGTTGACTTGGTCCTTGGATCTGACCTGCTCCTACAATTAAAATAAATAATTTATTTTATATAGAATATAGGACTTTTTTATTTTGAGATCGATTTTATTACTTGTTTTGGTGAACCCGAAGTCATATATTCTTTTTATCGGTAATTAATTGTGATGTAACGTACTGACCCGATAATTTTGGTGATACACACCTGTTTGTGAGACAGACTTTATCAGCCACTACACATCAAAGGAAAATTGTACTAATTACAGATAAACCATTTTATATTAAAAAGTCAACAGTATAGATTAAAAAAAATAGTTTCAGCATGAAAACTCTTTCTGACTCAAAATGTAATGAATAAGCTGTCTGAAAAAAAAAGAATTTTCATCAACCAAATGTACAGGGATTTTAGTGATGATATGAAAAGAGGGGTAACTTTTTTCAGACTAATAGTTACCTTGGAAGAGACTTCTACATGTTCTATTTTGAACCAAATTATCTGGACTCCATGTAACAGCAGTGGGTTGGACCTGACCTGAACCTACAATTAAAATTAATTAATTAACAAATAACAATTATTAATAACTAAACAGTATAAAAAATATTATTTAAAAAAAAAACTATTTTCAGCATCATAGCTGCATGAAAACTCTTTCAAACTAAAGTGTAATGACAGTGAAAATGGTTTTTTTTTTTAACCTTCTGGGACTGAACATACATTTGTTTTTAAAAAAAAAATCTTTTTAGGAGAATGAACCAATTTTTTCATGACATATATGTGTTTGATCGACACCTTAAATCTGACTGTGAACTGAAACTTTTTCAGACTTATATTTACCTTGGATGAGATTTCTTTGAACCACATTATCTGGACCTATTGATACACTAGTGGATGACTGTTCAGTAGTGGTCTGGCTGACCTGTTGACTTGGTCCTTGGATCTGAGCTGTACCTACAATTAAAATATTAAACTAGATGGAGCTTTCCCTGGAAGGCATATGTCGCCTGCATATCTATATTTGTTCGTGAAACAGGAAGTAGTTAATCTTCATGCATTAAATCGCCTTACACCTTATAGTACTATGCCATGAAGCTACATACCAAATATCAAGAGGCTGTGGCATGTAGTTGCCTGGAAAACTGAGACGAAAATTTGGCATCTATGTCCATTGTATATAAAACGTTAAGGTTTTGTCAAACACGAAGTTGTTATTTTTCGGGCATAAAATCGCTTCACACCTATAGCACTATGCATTGAAGTAAATGAAGCTACATACCAAATATCACGAGGCTGTGGCATGTAGTTGCCTGGAAAACTGCGACGGAAATTTTTGTGACACCGCAAAACGACGGATAGTGCCAAAGTAACCCCTATATGTCGCTTCTGCAACATGTTGCAGGCGACATAATTAATTTTACCATTTAATATTAAAAAGTCAACAGTATAAAGGACAAGGTATGATAAGAGCCCAATTTTGCCCCAAAATTTTGAAGTTATTCAAATGAGCTGGAAATATGAAATATTTACTTTAAATTAACTAAAATTTACTATATTAGCATGATTTTGTTAAAAGTCCTCCATTGTAAAAATAATTGTCAAAATAATTACCTAAAATTGCTTAAAAGTTGTAATTTTGTGAAAAACTGTCAAAAACCTGCAATTTTTTGTGTGTTTTTTGTTTTGTTTATTTAACTATGAGTCACACAGAGTACCACTACAATAACAAGGGGATGTACTAAGTCGTGATAAGCATACCCCCACTCGACCATTCAGAAACAGGACGAAGATGACCGACTGACCTGGAAAAAGGAGGCACAGTTCAACTTATCATGCGAAAGCTGTATACCAAAATAGAAATTTTTAGGAGAATAAATCAATTTTTAAATGACATATATGTGTTTGTTGGACACCTTAAATATGACTGTGAAATGAAACTTTTTTCAGACTAATATTTACCTTGGATGAGATTTCTATTTTGAACCACATTATCTGGACCTATTGATTTACTAGTGGATGACTGTTCAGTAGTGGTCTGGCTGACCTGTTGACTTGATCCTTGGATCTGACCTGCACCTACAATTAAAATTTATAAATAATTTTACCATTTATATAAAATGTCAACAGTATAAATTAATAAAAAAAACTATTTTCAGCATGAAAACTCTTTCTGACTCAAAGTGTAATAAATAAGCTGTGTGAAAAAAAACCCTGAATTTTCTTCAAAAGTTAAGTTCATCAACCAAATGTAACTTTGGATTTAAGTGATGGTATGAAGAGGGGGAACTTTTTTCTCACTAACCTTGGAAGAGACTTCTACATGTTCTATTTTGAACCAAATTATCTGGACTCCATGTTACAGCAGTGGTTTGGCCAACCTGTTGACTTGAACCTTGGACCTGTTCGCTTAAACCTTGGACCTGACCTGCACCTACAATTAAAACAAGATTGCTACACGTGGCCATGTGTCCCCCGCCACGGCATGAAAGTTGTGTGGTATGTAAATTCGAGCGATATATTTTCGGAGAAACAATAGAAATTGGTTGTTTTGGAGACGAAATCATTCAGTCAAAAATGTTACAAAATTTCAGAACCCTGTGCACTTAGGTAACCGAGATATTGAATGTCCTATATTTTGACCTTTCTTTCTGGTTTCCATGTAAATGGCAACCATTTTGAAAATTTCAAATATGGGATGATCACCCACTAATAGTACCCTATCGGTGTATAAAGTTTCAGCAACATCTGTTCAGTAGTGTCCGAGGAGTTGCACCCACAAAAAACGTGACGGACGGACAGACGGAGACCATTACAAAGTCCCTCAAACGCGTTGGGGCGGGTAACAATTAATTAATTTTCACTTTTACTAGCATAAATTTTTCAAAAACTTGCCAGACTAAGGTCCTGCACAATATTTTCAGTTGCAGGACCTTCTGAAATTCTGCTCCTAAAAATGGCAGGTCCGGCACTTATCTGCATCACTGAGCGTGAAAACTCTTTCCAACTAAAGTGTAATGTCTGAAAATGTTTTTTTTAACCTTCCGGGACTGAAGATACATTATTTTTGTTATTTTTCAAAAAATCTTTATTAGGAGACTAAACCAATTTTTACATGACACATAATTATGTGTTTGTTCGACACCTTAAATCTGACTGTGAACTGAAACATTTCAGACTTATATTTACCTTGGATGAGATTTCTATTTTGAACCACATTATTTGGACCTATTGATTTACTAGTGGATGACTGTTCAGTAGTGATCTGGCTGACCTGTTGACTTGGTCCTTGGATCTGACCTGCACCTACAATTAAAATAAATAATTAATTTTATCATTTAATATTAAAAAGTCAACAGTATAAAGGACAAGGTATGATAAGAGCCCAATTTTGCCCCAAAATTTTGAAGTTATTCAAATGAGCTTAAAATATGAAATATTTACTTTAAATTAACTAAAGTTTACTGATAATAACATGATTTTGTTAAAAGTTCTCAATTGTAATGTCCAAATAATTACCTAAAATTGCTTAAAAGTTGTAATTTTGTGAAAAACTGTAAAAAACCTGCAATTTTTAGTGTTTTTGTTTTGTTTATTTAACTATGAGCCACACAGAGTACCACTACAATAACAAGGGGTTGCCCTAAGTCGATCGTGCTACGCATACCCCCACTCGACCATTCAGAAACAGGACGAAGATGACCGACTGACCTGGAAAAAGGAGGCACAGTTCAACTCATCATGCAAAAGCTGTATACCAATTAAAAATAGAAATTTTTAGGAGAATAAACCAATTTTCAAATGACATATATGTGTTTGTTGGACACCTTAAATATGACTGTGAAATTTAACTTTTTTCAGACTAATATTTACCTTGGATGAGATTTCTATTTTGAACCACATTATTTGGACCTATTGATATACTAGTGGATGACTGTTCAGTAGTGATCTGGCTGACCTGTTGACTTGGTCCTTGGATCTGACCTGCACCTACAGTTAAAATAAATAATTAATTTTACCATTTTATATTAAAAAGTCAACAGTATAAAGGACAAGGTATGATAAGAGCCCAATTTTGCCCCTAAATTTTGAAGTTTTTCAAATGAGCTGAAAATATGAAATATTTACTTTAAATTAACTAAAGTTTACTGATAATAACATGATTTTGTTAAAAGTTCTCAATTGTAATGTCCAAATAATTACCTAAAATTGCTTAAAAGTTGTAATTTTGTGAAAAACTGTAAAAAACCTGCAATTTTTAGTGTTTTTGTTTTGTTTATTTAACTATGAGCCACACAGAGTACCACTACAATAACAAGGGGTTGCACTAAGTCGTGCTACGCATACCCCCACTCGACCATTCAGAAACAGGACGAAGATGACCGACTGACCTGGAAAAAGGAGGCACAGTTCAACTCATCATGCAAAAGCTGTATACCAATTAAAAATAGAAATTTTTAGGAGAATAAACCAATTTTCAAATGACATATATGTGTTTGTTGGACACCTTAAATATGACTGTGAAATGAAACTTTTTTCTGACTTATATTTACCTTGGATGAGATTTCTATTTTGAACCACATTATCTGGGTCTATTGATACACTAGTGGATGGCTGTTCAGTAGTGGTCTGGCTGACCTGTTGACTTGGTCCTTGGATATGACCTGCACCTACAATTTAATAATAAATAATCAATTTTACAATTAAAAACTCAACAATATAAAAAAAATAAACTACATGTAGTTTCAGCATAAAAACTCTTTTTGACTCAATCTTTTGAAATAGTGGATTTCCATTGAATGTCTGGGTTATGGTGCTTCTGGTCATGCTGGTGGGGAATAAGTTTCCGAAATGGTCATACAGCTCAGGCCAAAAAAAAATATATGTCTGCATGTTTCCTGCTTCCCTACCTACCCTATTTTGGGGGCCCAACCCTAAAGTTTTTATTGGCATTTTGGAACAAGCACCGTTAAAGTTGGGATTGCTTTCCCGTTGACTCAATGTAAAATAATTTTGTAATAAAAATAAATTTCCTACCTACCTACCCTAATTTTCAAGAGAAGAAAGCAGGAAACAAACATATATTTTGTTTTGGCCTCATTAAAATTTATTGCAGTAGAAGTTAACATATAAGTTGTGGTCTCCTGTTCATTTACTCCATATCCTTTCATAAATTAACAAAGTGTAATGTGTAAGCTTGTCTTAAAAAAAATGAATTCTCTTCAAAAGTTAAGAGGTCAATCATCAACTGTCCAATGTACATTGAGCAGGTATTTCAGTGTCTTTCTCAAAAGAGAGAAAAACTCAAAATTTTTAAATTCTAAAGTACAAAATGTATTTGTGTATAAAGAGACCAGTAGATTAATTACCTTTGAGTCCAATGTGCAGCCTAAACATTTCATTTGCCTCCTCTATGTTAGTTTTTTGAATAAAAGAAGCTTTTAATTTTTTCTCAGCATTGGTTTCTGGAATTAAATTTAAAACAACCTTCTTAGATTTAGCAATAAACAAGCATTCTGAGAGTAATGCAAAACAAAACAGTCTCCTACCAGCCTCATAATTTCAGTCACGGGTAAAAATTTGTGAAACGAAACATAAACTTGATCAGTTTTTTATTTACAAAAGTGTTAATAAATAAGTATAAAAAACAAATTTCAGTCATTATTTCAAAGTTTAAAAGGGACATAACTCCGGAAAAAATGTGAGGACCAGAATCAAACGTGAACTTGATCAATCTGTAACTGACATGATGGTCATCATGAGACTCACATGAAATTACCTTATAAGGCCTTACATGTAATTACCTTTTTTCTTTTTTGCAATATCAGGATCATAATCTTTATCTTTTGTCTTACTAGTGCCAGAAGACTTTTCACCAGTTGTCTCAGACTTGCCCTTTTTCTTGTCACCTGTATTTTTCTTTCCATTTGATGTCTTTTTTGTTGTCAGTCTAATGTACTCTCTCCTGCATTCTTCTTTATTATCTGCATAAATAATATATTATACAACCATTGACAAAGAAGCAAAATATCATGGATGCTTATGTATTAAAGGTATATTCATGCAAAGTTTGGTGCTATTTTGGTCAACTGATGACAGCTGTCTTAGAAATTACAAATATTAGTGTCATAAATCTAAATTTTTCCAATATAGGCCAATTCAGTCTGCGCCAAAATGTTTTTCAACAACTAGTCCGACAACAATTAAGTTTTAAAGGTTTTTCCTTAAAAGTCTATATAAAATCTTGGCTATTTTTCACTACTGACTAGTTCCAAATGTCTATTGAACCTGGACTGAAGCATATATTACTGGATGTCAGTCTGACTACAATCATGTACCTTGGAATCACTGTAATTTATGCAGAGTAAAAATATATATGAAGTTGCATGACTATTATAGATTGTATGCGGGCTGGCAAAATATTATGGACACTAAGATGCATACCACTTTCATAAATCACTTTTCCCTCATACAATTGGCCTCCACACCAAGGAGCATTCACTAAATTCCCAACATTAAATTTTTTGTCATCACCACTTTCTCCTGTCATAACATCTTCCAAATCGTGACCCTGGACTGGTTCAGATACCTCATTGTCATCTGTAAATCTAACAAGGAACCACTCTGAAAAGGTCATTTTAATGTCAGTAGTTGCCTTAATTAACTAGAAATATATAATTATATATTCGCCCCATCATTTTTATGGTCTATTATAAACATTTACACAAAAAAATTTATATGTCGACACTCAGGCCGCCCTTAAAAAATATTTGTTTGCTGTTTACCTATACTCACATTAGGTAGGTGAATTATAATTTTTTTTCTGAAAAAAGCAAAAAAGTGCCTTATTTTTAAAAAAAGTATGCTAAAAATAGAATAAAAAAAAATTATTCCCAGAGAGTGTGATAAAAAAAATGAGCTGGTAGGTTTCACAGTGAGTCGGTCGAAAAACAGCAAACCAACAATTTTTTAAGGACGGCCTCAAAAAGTCAAACCTTTTAGCCTGTACTTTCATGACTTTGTTTGCAACTTAATTGAGTTAAACTCAAATAACGGTTAACCAAACTCAGGTAGCTCAAATATCATGTAGAAATGGAGACTTCACAGTTACAAAGGACAAGATAGGATAAGAGCATGAACTTGTCCCCAAAATTAGACAAATTTTCAAAAATTGGAATATTGAATAATATATAACAGTAGCAATTTAAATCTTAATTCAATTTTTGGGGAAGCCATTGGTTTTTTTCTTTTGATCAGAATTAATCATAGACCTGTATATTTATATACAGATCTATGAATTAATATACAGGTCTATGACTATGTCTATGATAAAAGGGGCAGGGCTCAAGTGACTCGTAGTCGTACAGTATATAAAGTGTTTAAATTATGAAAGGTAAAAAAAAATGGCTATTTTAAGGATTTTTCTTTACCATCCTCGGCGTAACGCCCTGGGAGCTTCAATTTTCTTTTTCGTGGTGCAGACGTCATCCTCAGCTTCAATCGGGAAAGTTTTTAGAAAATTGCGCGCAAACAACTCAATTCGATTGGCTTGATGTTGGTAGATATAAAATACAGATTATGCCGGTAAACGGATAACATTTAAAAATGATTTAATAGAAAGATATAAAGCATTCATAATGTACAATTTATTATAGAAAGGACAAATATTATAAGATAATTATGAGACTTAATATTTATTCCAATTATAGAGAAAAATAATCAAGGTTCATAGTTTCGTTTTGTTTAATTTAAAAATAAGGAATTTCCGCCAAGATGGATGAACTAAATAAACAACAAATATTGAAAAAAAAATGGGTATGCAAATAGACAAATATTAACAGGAGGAGTAAAAACAACCAAAACTGCAAAGCCTGAGCAATAATTCATAACATTTCACATAGTGGGAGTCACCCTGTAGTAATCAGTCTGTCGGTTCGTAACAAAATCAGTTTTCCTGACTATTTTTCGTCAAAATTTAGTTTTCCACACTTTTTTTTACATCCTTGCATATATTCAAAAGATTTTTTTTTGCATGTGAGTCTACCATGTTCTGTTCTGTTATAGGAAATCCCTCCTTTAAAGGAGCACATCCACCGATGATTGATGTTATTTTTTTAAAAAATTGTCAAGTTTAAAACGGTACCTCAAATTATCGAATACCTAGGTATTTACCGAAAACCAGATAAATATGTCCGAAAACCTATCTGAAATGTTATTAGAATGTTATTTCTGTATTTATAACTGATTTTATTTACAAAATCTACCTGGTTTTGTTCCGTTTTTTTCAGAGACTTTATATATAATAAAGTCTCTGGTTTTTTTTTTTAGAAAACAAAATATTGGCTGATTAAGTTGCTCCTCTATGTTGTTGACGAAAGGTGTAAATAAATCAATTTGATAATATGGGCTAATTATATTTTGTACGATTCATGAGTAGTGCAGTAAAAAGAAATCTATTTTATATTAATCTAAAAAGACACTGATAAACAAAATAGGTTCCAACAGACTAATAACTCATTTTTTAATCATTATTGCACACTTGGACCATGTTTTTATTGTGGTTTTCGGATAATTAATACTGGTTTTCGGTAAATCGTTCTGGTTTTCGATAATTCACCTGGTTTTCGGTAATTCGTGCTACCCAGTTTAAAATCTAAAAACATCAACTCTGAAATATAGTGTGACTTGTGGGTCGGGTCCATGCCAAGCTAAAGAAAACAGATAGCAGTTCAATGGTTAAATGTCAGCTTATTGGCTTTTTGTTTACCACTTGGTAAGGAGTTTATGAGTTTTTGATGAGTTACACGTACAGGTCAAGTTTGAGTTTTGTTTTGGTCCACTGACCTAAATTACGGCCCTTGAACTTAGCAAATTTTGTAAAAATGTTTTATTTTATTTGCCAGTTGGGCATCAGTGTCATCTTGACACATTTCCTTGTTTTTCATATGCTTTTAGATATTGGGCTGATATTTTGTATATGAGATGGCTGCATGTCATCTCCCTGATATCTAGTTGCTTTTGTGAACTACTGTACATGTTGATAATCAGTCAAGCATTCCTTATTTAAGGCCATGCATAAATTTTTAATAAAAAAATGGATAGTTTATTGTCATTTACCAAGAAAGTTGAAGAGGAGACTTCATTAAAAACCCTACCTTGTAAGTTTTTATTGTGTATTTTAAAGACCAAAAATAAAAAAATATATATGTCTGTTTCCTGCTTTCTGCCCGACCCTAAGAAAGGTTAGAGTTATATACAGCTATACTCATGGAAAAAAGAAACTGTGCATGCCTACTGGAAATCAATTGTACCAATATTTCTCTTAATCAGAAAATCGTAAAAAAATACAGTTAAAGAGTTGAAATTTTCACTGAATGTCGAGTGGACCATGCAGATTTTTTTGGGGTAAAAATCCGATTTTTTTAAAATTCTAATTTCTGAGATTCCAAAAAACACTTTTTTAGCCCAAAAATGAAAAATCAAGATTGTCACTCAAAATTAAACCTACTAACTTTCAACCACTAAAAGGAGAAACGTTTTTGGCAAAAATCAGCTGAGAAAACTTTATTTCAAAAATGTGCATTGTTTCCAAAGTGTGATTTTGTGAATTTCAAATTGACACTACCTGATTTCAAACTGCAAACAAAACATCTTTTCATGCTTTTAGGGGTATAAAATGATTTGTTTTTGTCCAGATCTTTGGAAAACATGGAAAAATGATTTTGCAATACTTTTGTGATAAAGTGTTTCAAATACGTAATAAAATTTTGAATTTGTGATATTTCAAAGTGATGCACAGTTTCTTTTTTCCATTAGTATATACATGATATACATGTACATGTATGTACTATAATGTATTCTCATGATTCTTGATGGTAATTAATGTTGTGTCTGCTTAGTTTGAAAAATTGTTTATTTTTAAAATGAATAAAAAAAGGAAAATTGCGTACTGACTCACCTTATTTATTTTTTGACCATCAGGTAATGGCAAACCAATAATATTTTATTAAATGTTGTCTTAGAAATTCAGTTTTTTTTTATTACAGATATTTAACATATATCAACAAGTATGAGTGACCAGTGGATCTCAAATCTCTTAGAAGCAGGGATAAAGATACCAGAATCTAACAACATCTGATTGATGTCTAGATGTTGCATATGGTATGAAATAATTGTTTTGATACAAAATTCACTAATGGTTGACGGCCTTCAAGTGTAAGTTCATGATTTTTAGGATATAAGTTTATTCGATTTATTATCACCAGAGTAGGCATCATGCAGAGTTTTGGCATTGAAATATATATTAAGAAAGATATTGATTATTCGTTTTTTTTATACAAATTTTGAAAAAAAATCGTGAACTTACACTTTAATACAGAAGAATGGTTAAAAGTCATTAATTAATATCCATTTTTGACTTGATGACCTGGTTATGGACATTTCATCGAGTTTATTATGAAAGACAATTTCATAATTTGGCCAATGCAAGACAGCCAGCAGCGACCCTGGTCATGCTGGCAGTCTTTCATTGTGGATTTTTTAAATTGAAATTTGTTTATGTATGTTGTGTCGCGTACATTTATTCAACATAATATGATCATCTATTCATTGGCCAATTAACAAATAAAATTTGCCAAATTTTAATAACATGCATGGTAAACATGGTAAATGTAATTAAATATTTCAAAATTGTTTTGCAAATTATAATAGCAAGAAACTAGAAATAGATCTGCTGTTTTGTATTGCCGGTTCACCTGTTAACAGTGAAAAATAAAGTTCTAATCAATAGCAAAGTCAGGAGACAATACACTATCTTAAAACTGTTGTTTTATATGAAATATATAGTGAAAAAAATATTATTCTGAATAGACCTAAGTTTTGACATCCGGTTTCCAAAGTAATAATTTTTTATTTTAATTATAGAAATGGCAGAAAATAAAGAGAAAAGAGTAGACAAGATTGGAAGAGTTCGACCTCGTACATACAGTGAGAAAAGTAAACCACCAAAGAAGGCAAGACAATATTTAACTGAACCTTTGGTTGCAGATCTTCCCTATGCACCTAGAGATTTACAATCAGACACTGAAGGGAGTGACATTGAAATTATAAATGTACAGACCTCAGATGGCCCTGTTATGATTGACATGAACACAACTTTACCAAATGACCATGATAATGCTGATAGTGAAGAGATAGAAATATTAGAGTCATTAATAGGCAACACTGAATGTTTATATAGTGAAACAGATTTAGATACCGAGGACCAAGAATTAATATCCGACAATAAATGGTTTGAACTGTTAGATACTAATAATGAAAACATTTCTAATGATTTATTTGATGCTGATAATGAATCTGAAGACCTTACTTTTCCAAATGATTCAAATGACAAAATGCCTATATATCAGGGACACCATATGACCATGTGCACTAGTATGATCTTGATTTTATTGTTTTCCATGTCACATAATATCAGTAGTGCAATGTTGAGTGATCTGTTGACAATTATAAGTCTACACAGCCTATATCCTCACCCAGGTTTGAAGAGTATTTATGCTTTTAAGCAATATTTTGCTAACTTGCAGTCTCCTATGACAAAACACTACTTTTGTACATTTTGTATGACAAATGTAACACAAACAGAAGACACATGCAGCAACTGCCTTAGAGCCATGTCTAAAAAAGGTAGAAGCTATTTTATTACAATTCCTCTCGAAGATCAAATTAAAAAGATTTTAGAAAAAGAGCATAAAGCTCTTTCACAAAGGTTTTCAAGAAGGAAAAAAAACAAAGATGGCATTGAAGATATATACGATGGTAGAATTTATAACTTATTATCGCAACCAGGGGGAGTGTTATCAGCAAACTTTCCCTACAACATATCCTTCACATGGAATACAGATGGCATCCCAATTTTCAAGTCTTCAAAGATGTCAATATGGCCTTTGTATTTATCCATAAATGAGCTACCAGTGAATAAAAGAATGAAGACAGAAAATTTGCTGCTTTATGGGCTCTGGTTTGGGGAATCCAAACCTTTCATTCCAGGTTTTACTAAACCCTTAGTAAAAGTTTTAAAAAAGTTGGAAACTGAGGGTGTTGATTTTAACTTAGGAGATGAGGTCAAAAATAGTAAAGCATTTTTACTATGCGGAACAGCTGATCTTCCAGCGAAGAGCCTTGCAATGAACTGTAATCAATTTAATGGTGAATATAGTTGTTTAAGATGTTTACACCCTGGTGAAACCTTCAAAACGGCCAAAGGAGGATGTGTTAGAATTTTTCCATTTGACCAATCGTTACCAAAACACCCAGCTAGAAAGAAATCAGATTGTGTAAAGGATTGTATGCAAGCCATCAATGAGAAGAAAACTGTAAATGGTTTGAAAGGACCTTCTTTCTTGATGCTGTTTTCTTCATATGATTTCATTCGTAGTACAAGCATTGACTATATGCATGGGGTTTTGTTAGGAATTACGAAGTTAATGTTAAACCTTTGGACAAGTGGAACTCATAGCCGAGAACATTTCTCCATTTCATCAAATGTTCAAATTATTGATGACCGCCTAAGTCAGATTAAACCAGCTTCATACATAACGAGAACTCCTAGAAGCATTGCAAATCATTTAAAGTACTGGAAGGCTTCAGAGTTCAGGACATGGCTATTTTACTATTCACTTCCAGTGCTTCAAGGTATTCTTCCACAAAATTACCTGTTTCACTTTGCATGCTTTGTTGAAGGGATCTATCTACTGTGTACAGATAGTGTGAAAGTTAGTGATATAAACCGTAGCAATATCCTTTTAGCCTATTTTGTACACATGTTCAAAAGCATGTATGGCCTAAGATACATGACTTTAAATATGCACTCATTATTGCATTTACCAGAATGTGTACAGGATCTCGGACCTCTATGGGTTTACTCATGTTTTTCATTTGAGAATGCCAATGGAATTTTGACAAGACTTTTTCATGGTACTCAAAATATTGAATTACAAATTGTCAGTTCTTTGAATGTTGTTAGAAATTTACCACAATTAGTAAATAATATTGAAGATGAAAGTTGCAGGAATTTTGCTCAAAAGATGAATAGTGTAAGTCAAAATCATGTGATGTTTTATGGTACAGCGTCTGGTGCTAGTCCAGTTGGGAAACATTCAAATGCCACTCTCACAGATGATGTGTACAGCAAAATTATGTCGGAGGTTGGCTTTGCGCCAAGGACCTATTTTGTGTATAAAAGAATCTCTTTAAGAGGATTTGTGTTGCACTCAGTACAATATACAAGAGTTCAAATTCGTAACACTTATACTATTAAGTTTTATGATTCCAGCAAAGAAGAATTCTCATATGGTTTAATTCAGTATTTTGCGCTGGTAAAAAAATGCTTTTGTGTTAGTGAATGCAAATGTGAGTCTCCAATTGTTGCTGTGATCTGTCTTCTAAAAGTGGTGAAGCCATCAATAATTGAGGAAAACTTCTTGAATGTAAAGGTCAATCATATTGTAGTTGCAAAGAAAACTAGTGAAATTCTAGCAGTTGATTCATCTAAGATAGTATCTGTTCCAGTTAATATTGATTACAAAAACAGCAGTGATTACATTTTCCTATGTGATGTTCCTAACTTAAAGGAATGTGATTAATAATACATAAGTGTAGAGGGTTAATTTTGCATTCTGCAAATTTAAACAATGTCACATGCTGATAAGTTTTTTAGCTCACCTTGCCGAAGGCAATGTGAGCTTTTGCCATCACTTGGCGTCCGTCGTCCGTCGTCTGTCGTCCGTCGTCCGTCGTCTGTCGTCCGTCGTTCAACTTTTCAAAAATCTTCTTCTCTGAAACCGCTTGGCTAAATGTAATGAAACTTAGTAGGGTTGTTCTGTAGTATGTCCTCTACAAAATTATCGTTGGAAATTTTGATTCGACAAAAAACATGGCCGCCATGGCTAAAAATAGAACATAGGGGTAAATTGCAGTTTTTTGCAAATTACTCAAAAACCGTAACAGATATCAAAATTCTGGCTTAGGGTAAAAGTGATCAGCACCTCAAGATCTACCTGCCCAGACATTTTCAAGAAGATCCAACAACCGATGTAGGAGTTATTGCCCTTTTTCTGGATTTTTTCAAAAAATTTACTTATATAGCCCTATATCTTGAAAACTATACAAGATATTTCAAAAATTTAAATTGCATATGACTAAGCACATCAAGATCTACAAAAGTCGTAACAGAGTCAAAGTTGTAGGATCGTTCCATTAGGAGTTATACCCCTTGGATTGTAAAAATTGACCATTTTCACAGTTTTTTGTTCTACTTTTCAAAAATCTTCTTCTCTGAAACTGCTTAGTCAAATGAAATGAAACTTGGTATGGTTGTTCAGTAGTATGTGGTCTACAGAATTATCGTTCGAAATTTCGATTCGACAAAAAACATGGCCGCCATGGCTAAAAATAGAACATAAGGGTAAATTGCAGTTTTTTTGCAAATTACTTAAAAATGGTAACATATATTAAAATTCTATTTGGGTAATAATGATTAGCACATAAAGATCTACCTTCCCTGAAGTTTTGAAGAAGATCTAACAATGGTTGTAGGAGTTATTGCCCTTTTTCTTGTTTTTTTTTCAAATTTTGCATGCTCTTTTAAGACTTATATCTTGAAAACAATACAAGATATTTGAAAAATTTAAATTGCATATGGTTAAGCACATAAAGATCTAAAAATTATGTAATGGGGTCAAAGATGTAAGACCTTTTTTGATAGGAGTTATTTCCCTTAGAACATTAAAATTGATAATTCCACAGAGTAGCAGCCCTTTGTTAAAATATCCAGCATATAAGTATCATCGAATACAAGGTGAGCGATTCAGGCTCCTGGGAGCCTCTAGTTGTTGTATATATCTACATATATGTTCATCCTGTTCATTGTGTTAAATGAAAATTAATTTTTAGCCTACAGGTTTTTTAATTTTGTTGAGTGCTGGCTGTTTTCCATTGTGTATTTTTTTAAATGATCATTTGTAGGTTATGCTGTGTTCACTTATATTCCACACGTCTTCTAATCTTCTATGTATGCAGCCTCAGGTCAGGTGGGGACCCAGTTAAGTTGGTTCTATTTATTGGTCTGCCTTACTTCAACTTTCTGTTCAACAAAATTTCAGTTATTAATTTTTATCCAAATTATACATGTATCATGGATGTAAAATGTAAGAATGGTGAATGATGTCCTGGGCAGGTGGGGAAAACACTAGCAACAGTTTTCTCAGCAACCTTTAGGTATTAAGTGTGCATATATAGCTTCAGATGATGGACTCATACAGTGGGATACATTTATGGCTTTCATGTCAGATACATTTATATTTGGCTGTCTGCTTCCTATTGACCATTAAATTCTCTTATTTTTTTCTGTCTTTTGCCAATTTCTGGAAATATAAATATTGCCAAATCACAGCATTAAACAAGGTTTATAAAAATGTTATATGTAGTCACATTATGGTATATTTCAGAAATTGATAATAATAGTTAAATTATTTTGTATAAATAAACCATTTATTATTAGACATTTTGGTATCACAAATTATTTTCCTGTTACATTTTGATTGTATTTCTGTTTTATTATAATATATTTGGCATTTACATTTTGTGTCTTAATAATAACGGGGATGTCAATAAAATGTTGCAGAAGTTATATACAGGGATCCATTTTGGACTATACACCGTATATACATGTACATTGTATGACTGTTCCTTAATCTGTTTTCACAAAAAAATCAGTTACACTTTTCTCAGCAGCTACATGTAGTTACCTTAAGTTACAACTGGCTAGATCTATAGACCAAAAGGCTTAATTTTAAAAAGAATATATAAATTAAAAGTAAGAAGTCTTTGTACCATAGTACTGTAAGATGTAAAGTTTTTTGTGTTTACAGAAAGCCAATACAAGATGGTGAGCAGCGACCTCAGGTCATGTTGAAGATTGCTGGCTATTTTCCATTGTGATGTTCTAAATTGCCGCTTCTTAATGTTGATTGTGTCACATACACTTATTCCACCTCTCTATTTTGTTTATTATAATATTATTGATAAACCATGCAAACACCTATACATGTATGCAAACTTTATCAGTTCAATGTTACTGTGAATGACTTCCTATGGGACCTACATTGGTACATGTATCTCTGCTTCTTAAGATCTAAGTCATAATCTGGTTCCCCGAGTTTGGCAGTTTTGGTTTAATTGTTCCATGCTTTTCATATTCATATAGTGTTTGGCATTTTCAATCTTTTGGTGGAGCGCCTGTAATGATCGAGTCTTGAATAGACCAAATGCCCGTCAGGCATAGCAAAATTTGTTGCCTGGAACTTTGTTGTATTTTTGATTTCTATTAGTGGAACTTTTCAGATTTCCCATAACAAATTTTCTTTGACTGGAGTTACATTTGATACATAATGGTAGATGTTTAAAACATGTGGATTCACCTTTAAAAATCGATTAAAATGGCTACTCAATTTTACATCTTTTTTCAGTCGACACATATGTATGTGCAGTCCAAGCTATACCTTATTTTTTATTTTACGTAATGAAAACTGCACATAGACTTTAAAAATGGGTCAGATTTCAACCATTTTATTCCAAGTGTAACTATGAACCTTTAGTTACTTTAATGCAACTGCCTCTGGCAAACTTTCCGCGCACTTCATGAATAAACATTAGGTTTTCCTGCGCATTCCTGTAAACTTTGTATTATTTGCTGCAGACTTACGGCAAACTCGCAGAAGGTTTGCAGGTAGCCGCAAACATCTGCGAACTATTATTTTTTCTTTCTGCGAACTAAAAAGTTTGCGGCAAGCTTACAGCAAGTCTGCGGCAGGTTTACGGCAGACAGAAGTGTTTTGTAAGGGTACAAAATATGTCAACAAAACAAAAACTACGGTGCGTTATATCAGTAACAGTTTTCATACTTTACAACCTTTCCACTCAGGAAATTAAACTAGGCAAAATCAGTTTATCACTGAAATAAATAATAGAATAACTTCATGTATATTGTTATGAATCACAAAACGTACGAAGCGCATTTGACACATTTGTACAAATTAATCTTGACGCTATAAAAGGTTGAACTGGTTCGTTTTAAAATTCTTGAAATTTTTGTTAATGTTTTTTTTTCTGTCATACCTTCACCACTTTTAAAACTTTATCTTGTCACTTAACGCAGCAAATAAAGTGTCTCTCGCGGTGTAATTATCTCGGTACTTTCAGGGTTGGGGCTGTGGATATCGGTCGTTCCAGTCTATTTGTTCATGGATAAAGAACGAGACAGGATCAGGAACTGAAATCCCATCCATAAAAAGTGTACAAGACGCTTTAGTTCAGATGGGAGATAAGCCAGGATCATTCAGTGGCTCACGGGAATGGATTGGAAGTTTTGAAGTGGCCATATGTATTGATCATTTTTATGATGTAAGATTTTTACACGACCTCTAAAAATGCAAATGTCGTCGTCGTTGTCGCTGTTAATTTAGTATTATGCAAAATTATTTTCATTCTTGTTTTCTGATTCATATAAAATTTTAAATTGATGACCCATACCAAATCGGATGAATATGATTGATTGAGCTCCATTTTTTTTTGTAATAAGGTTTAAAGTTTAAATTCAACGGTTAAACTTGCAGTCTTACAACGCTTTTCAGATTCCCTGTAAAATTGTACATGTAAGATCTGGGGAGTTGTCAAGCCATTTGTCTGAAATAGAGGATCATTTCAAACAATTTGGATCACCAGTGATGATGGGTAAGTTTGCAACAAAATTAAAACCATATCTTGAAAGTGGGGAAATATATAAAGTGATAGAGGTGTCCGTCTTCTGTCCGTCCTACGTTAAACCTTAGAGTACCAATCTCTTGTCTGCGACTTATCCTAAACTATCTTTGTGAATTTTTACCATAGAAAATCATTGGCTTGACCATTAGACGACAAGGAGATTTCCAACTCTTATCACCTCTACTCCTACTAAACCACTCTAAGGATTTTAATGAAATTGTTACACAGTCTTTGTAACATATATTTTATATTTTGAACTGATAGAATTTTGATGCTTTCCCATAGCAAAAAATTTATTTGGTCATGCATTTACGACAAGGGGGTACCACTCAATGGAGTTTCTTTATACTTTAACACCAACTTCAATCTGAAAAGTTCGTCGTCTGATTAAGATTTGAGGGCAGAGTGTATTTATTTGTAAGCAGTGAGTCTGACTAATATTTTTTTTCTATGTTTTATAAGTAAAAGTAATATGCATACCTCCGTTTAGTATATCTTTCGAATTGTTTTTTTTTTTATGCAAGAATGTTTTAGATTATGATAAAAGTGTCGTGACATGATGGACATACATGTATATGGCACAAGTTTTTCACCGAGGAATATCCAAGCACAGCTCCAATTCCAATCAACGGCATTTTAAAAGTTGTCACCTTTTCCGTCTGCCTGACCGTTCTTTACAACTTCCGTGAAACATGCTAAAGGGATTTATTTCAGATTTGGTACACAGCTTTAGCATGATGAGTTGTACATTGCATTCTCTCTCCAGCAGGTCAGTCGAGCATCTTTTTCCGGTGATCCAAGCCGATTTAGTAAAAAATCGACAATTTTTCATAACAGATTTCTTGGCTTCTCCTTCTTTACACATCTTTAGTATAATGAGTTGTAATGTGCATCTCCTTTCCGGGTCAGTACGTCGGACATCTACTTCCTGTTTTTCTGAATTTTTGAATGGGGGTATCTTTGGACGACTTAATGTAACATCCTGTTTAATGTGTATAGCTTTCATTTGGTTCAGTCATTTTTGTTATTCTTCAAATTGTAGGTGGTGATTCTGACAATGCTTCCAAGTGCATTCTGGGAGTTAGTGTACCCTCAGAGTCTCTTCTGATTATGGTAAGATTCATTTTAAAGATTAATAACGAGAGATTTTTTTTTGTGAATACTCTAACTTACCAGTATTGGGAAACACGCTTGATGCTTATGTGAATCCCAATTCAGTTAGCAAGTTGTGTGTTATTTTTAACGACCCCGTTGAGTCTATTCTTATCGAACTTTCATGTGCATGCGGTATTGCTCTCCCCATACATGGAACAACTTATTCTCTTACCTTTCTAAGGACTACCATCGTCCCTTAAGACTGTTATTGCAGATGATAATCGTGATTATGTTATAATAATGTCTGTCCACAAATCTTGTAAGCACAACTTAACTACGCGAATCTACAACAATTGGAAGACTCTCTGTTAGTCATTAGTAACCTAGTTATTCATTTCGTATAGACAACCAAAATGAAGAAAAGTTTAGAATGTAAATAGTAGATAAGATTTTAGACACGCGCACATGACGAAACACAGTAAATGAAACAGTAATTTAAGATTATGATTTTGGAAAGCAGTCAGTAGCCTTGTAGTAGCTTAATCTTTTATGATTACATTAAGTGCTTCTTTTTTACAGGACCCACATTGCTATGAAAATGAACCAAATATACAACATATAATTGAAAAAGGACTGCTAAAATGGAGACCTCTAAGTTCTTTTATGGAAAGTTCTTTTTACAACCTATGTTTACCTCAATTAAAAGGAAAGAGTTGAAGTATAATATGTAATTCTGTGATTTTTTTCCTTATGGATATTTACTAAAGACCTTATATGGCAGAACGTGCATGTTCACTAAATAAAGAACCACAAATATATTTTAAAGACTGCACAATCATTGCATCATTTACAGCCTGAAAAGAAACCATAAGTTAATTTATTAGGGCCCGTATCGAAGATGCGGACGCCCTATAGTTTTCACTTTGTCCGTCTGTCTGTCCGTCTGTCTTTTCGTCCGTCCGTCTGTTCGTCCGTCAACAATTCTTGTGAACACTTAACCTCAAAAACTATCAACACCACAGTTCTGATATTTTGTACAGCTACTGAATAGCATGTCATGATTTTTCAAATTAAAATTTCATGCAAAAATGTGAAATATTTATGGAAAAAAACTTCATTTTTAATCGAAAATCACAGATTTATGCTTTGTGCAAGCTTATCAATAGGGGGAAGGTTGGATCCTAAAAACTAGTTTAACCCCGCCACATTTTATATGTGCCTGTCCTAAGCCAGGAAACTTTGCCAAAGCCTTTGTTTGTCCTTGTCATTCTGTGTTAACTGTTTTATGTCAAGAATTGGGTCTTTCGTTGATGATTTAGGGATTGGTTTTGATACTTTTGTATCAGTCCGAAAACCGGTGGTATTTAAACAATAGAATGTGAGCTCTTCATCGGAAAAGATAGGAGAGTCAATTCGAATGTTTATCCTGGTTGTCAAGTGAATCAAAAGTTCCAATTTTAGGTTATGCTGATGAAATAAACTTTTTTGAATTAAAAAGAGTTTTTAAAAGTAACAGATTGCATTTTTACGCGTGTTATTATGTGGATATTTATGAAATGCATACGGTGCAAACTGAAATGGATCGCACAACTTTAACTTTTATATAAAAAATTGAAAAAAAATCACACTATTTGTTTAAATGTATATCTTCCCATCTGCAAATTTTCAGACATGTACTGCAAGAGGTTAAGCCAAAATTAAATTAAGAAAAAGACCTTTTTTCTAGTCCGTCTTGACAACCTTCTCTTTAAAAGTACACGATTTACCTGTTGAATTTGATTACGTCATAGAACATGTTTACCTTTTTGACCGGTGTCCGTAAATTGGGATCAACAACATGTGAGTTTGCATTGTATTGGATTACATGCTTCAGTCATCCGTTTTAAAAATAGGAATGCCCCCCTTTTATCATGTTTATTATTAATGAAAGATAGAACTTGGTTGTGTCCCTTGAAAGTATTTCATAGTTACACATTGAATTCAAATGGATCGTTAAGTGATAACAGTAAAATATAATTTCCAAACTAATATCTGTCGTAAGAAAAGGTAATAACCTAACATTCCCACAAATTTCGAGAATGTACTGCAGGTATTACGCCTTGTGTGATTTTTTTAAGGTTAAGTTGACATTTTAATTTTTTCCAACGTCCAGCAAGTTTCACTCGATTTGTTAAAATATGCACTTTTGTTGACCTTATAAACAACTGTTTGCGCAACAGAAAAGATTCTTTAATAACATGTCCAACGTATATGATAGTAGTAAGGTCCATGCCCAATAAATGAAAGTTGAAGATTGTTTACATGCCGTCGCCATCGTCGTTGTCATAGTTAAAAATTTAAAAACACATTAGCTTTTTTCCGCAGGGGAGATAATTGAATACCACTAGATATTAGACTGTGTATTGTATTATAAGTCTTGGGCCAATGCAAGACGGTAAGCAGTGACCTATGGTCATGTTGAAGACTGCTTGCTTTTTTCCGTTGTGATTTTTTGAATTGCTGTTTGTTTATTGTTGTTGTGTCGCGTACACTTATTCCACATCTCAATATCGTCTATTTAGAGAATTGGACTTTGGGAACACTAAAACTCAAAAACTGTTAACAATACAGTTCTGAAACTGTGTACAGCTGTTACGTAGCATGTCATGATTTGTATATTAAAATTTCATGCAAATCTGTTTTAATTTTTTGGAAAAAAAACTTCATTTTATATCGAAAATCACAGATTTTGAGAATTGGACTTTGTGAACACTAAAACTAAAAAAATGTTTACAATACAGTTCTGAAACTGTGCACAGCTGCTAAGTAGCATGTCCTGATTTGCATATTTAAATTTCGTGCAAATCTGTTTAATATGTTGGAAAAAACTTAATTTTTTATCGAAAATCACAGATTTTGAGAATTGGAGAATTGGACTTGAGAAATGTGAACTCTAAAACTCTAAGGCTATTAACAATACAGCTCTGAAGTTTCATACACATTCCATGGACAATGCCTTAGTGGTTATAATCGAAGTTAGTATGATTTTGAAAACAAACACTTAGAGTATTTGCCGCGGGGCCCTTTCTGACTTTGGCAGTATTCTAGTTGTGGATTACAAAATTCTAAAGTGGTATAAAAAGGTTAATTTGGTTATGTTGTATATTTCAAGAGTAACCTTTCACCAGCAGAATTTGAATAAAAACATCGAAAGGTCGAACCCAAAGGTATTGTAAGAAAAGTACTCAAACCTAAAACGTTCAAACATGAAAGCCAAATCCATTGCCGGGGATTTAACCATAACCATTAGTTCTCTCTGCTCCTTAACTTTAAAATGATGAAAGCAAAAAACACCAATGACACATTTGAATGTCAGCAGGCCGAAAAAAAGACGTAATTAGCTGACACAAAAGACAACAAAATATCAAATAAAACACACAATGCAACAAAATACACACTTAAGATATCAGCAACACGAATCACGTCAAACGAGCCTGGGGTGCCTCAGAAGTTAAACATTCTTGCTTATTTCAGCACACCCGTTGCGTTCAAGTTTGCAAAAATCGGCTACATTGCACTGACCGAATTCACTTAAGATCAGGGCTATTTGATTGCGTGCCTCTAAAGACGACGCCGGTCACGAGACATTCCCGTAAAATGCTCCTTAATTGATACGATTGTGCATGTAAAATTATGATCAAACACAAAAAAAATCATTCTTTTTTAATGACTGAATCCTTTACAGAATCCTATACTTAAGCACCGAAAGAAAAAATGATCTAGAAATTTTTTTTTAAGTAAAACTTCAAAAATATTATAGTTTCAAAGTTAAAATATGATTTGAACATGTATAGACAGGAGTGATTTCGGATATGACAGTACTGTTAACAAAGTGGATTTCGTCCGGTTATAATCCTCGACAGGAAAAAAGACCTTAGAAAAACAACTACATGTACATTACTGTGTTCTGACGTGAGAATTTTAGATGTGAATTTTCTAAATGAAACCAATGTAAAAGGTTGCTTTGAACGTGGAGATAGGCTTACTTACATAAAAGATCCATAGGTAATGTCTAGAAATGTAATTAAACACACTAATGTGTTATAAATTGAATAATATATATAAATAATTGTGGCAATATTTCGAAATCACAAGATTTCTTCATCAGGCCATAGATTGGAATTTTTTTAGTCAGAATACGTCTTTTAAAACAAACTTTGAGCACGTGTGTGTTTTAGTGCTACATTCCAATAGGAGCATAAAATATTTAAGAGTTAGAAAAATGATTAAGTAAAAAAACACTGTAAAAATGAACTAAACAAACATTGAACATGGTGAAATATTCAAAATACTATTTTTTGACTTGTTTTTTAAAAATCTTTTGGTCTTTTTCATTCAGACCATCAGGTTCTAGTGTTCGGAGCTGATACATCCAAAACTTTTCTCGCTTGCGTCTTGAAATTGTATCCCATTTCGGATTTACTTCTATGATTTGGAATTTCACAGCATCAAAAGAGTGTCCACTAGAAACAAGATGCCTTGTTAGTGGGCAGTCTTTTCTTGTTGTGAATGATGATCGGTGGTTGTTAAGTCTTAAATTGTAGGGATCCCCTGTTTCCCCTACGTATTGAATGGAACAAGTGGTACAGGTAATGACATAGATACAATTTTCTGTTTTGCAGTTTGAGTCATTAAAGATGTTGTATCTCCGTTTGGTGACAGTGCTGGTAAAGGTATTGTCAGTAATTGCAGCTTTGCAGCATTTGCAATTACTTCTGCCACATGGTTTGAAACAGCCTAATTCTTTCGTTGTTTTAGGTCTTAATGTTGAAGACACTAGGATGTCACGGATGTTTTTTGGTCTTCTAAAAGCCATGACAGGGGGGAGAGGGAAAATTTTCTTCAACTTGGTGTCGTTTTCGATCAATGTCCAATGTTGTTTCACTGTTGTTGAGATGGTCTTTAAATCTGGGTGGTATGTGACAACTAGGGGGATATTGTTTGATCTTTCCTTTCTTTTGTATGTTAAGAGGCTGTTTCGTTCAACTGATTTTGCTTTTTCGAAAGCTGATGTTACTTGCCTGTTTGCATAGCCTCGACTTGTAAGTTTCTTTCGGAGTTGTTCTAAACGCAAGGTTTCTTTGTTTGTGGTGGAACAAATTCGTCGTATTCGCAAAGCCTGGCTATATGGAATACTGCGAGAGCAATGTTTCGGATGACAGCTTTTTGGAGAAAGAAATTGATGTTTGTCAGTTTTTTTCACGAAGAGGTCCGTTGCCATGTTACCGTCTTTGTCTAATTTTGTGTAATATGTAGAATGTATATCTTTTCTAGACACAACCACAAAATTAGACAAAGACGGTAACATGGCAACGGACCTCTTCGTGAAAAAAACTGACAAACATCAATTTCTTTCTCCAAAAAGCTGTCATCCGAAACATTGCTCTCGCAGTATTCCATATAGCCAGGCTTTGCGAATACGACGAATTTGTTCCACCACAAACAAAGAAACCTTGCGTTTAGAACAACTCCGAAAGAAACTTACAAGTCGAGGCTATGCAAACAGGCAAGTAACATCAGCTTTCGAAAAAGCAAAATCAGTTGAACGAAACAGCCTCTTAACATACAAAAGAAAGGAAAGATCAAACAATATCCCCCTAGTTGTCACATACCACCCAGATTTAAAGACCATCTCAACAACAGTGAAACAACATTGGACATTGATCGAAAACGACACCAAGTTGAAGAAAATTTTCCCTCTCCCCCCTGTCATGGCTTTTAGAAGACCAAAAAACATCCGTGACATCCTAGTGTCTTCAACATTAAGACCTAAAACAACGAAAGAATTAGGCTGTTTCAAACCATGTGGCAGAAGTAATTGCAAATGCTGCAAAGCTGCAATTACTGACAATACCTTTACCAGCACTGTCACCAAACGGAGATACAACATCTTTAATGACTCAAACTGCAAAACAGAAAATTGTATCTATGTCATTACCTGTACCACTTGTTCCATTCAATACGTAGGGGAAACAGGGGATCCCTACAATTTAAGACTTAACAACCACCGATCATCATTCACAACAAGAAAAGACTGCCCACTAACAAGGCATCTTGTTTCTAGTGGACACTCTTTTGATGCTGTGAAATTCCAAATCATAGAAGTAAATCCGAAATGGGATACAATTTCAAGACGCAAGCGAGAAAAGTTTTGGATGTATCAGCTCCGAACACTAGAACCTGATGGTCTGAATGAAAAAGACCAAAAGATTTTTAAAAAACAAGTCAAAAAATAGTATTTTGAATATTTCACCATGTTCAATGTTTGTTTAGTTCATTTTTACAGTGTTTTTTTACTTAATCATTTTTCTAACTCTTAAATATTTTATGCTCCTATTGGAATGTAGCACTAAAACACACACGTGCTCAAAGTTTGTTTTAAAAGACGTATTCTGACTAAAAAAATTCCAATCTATGGCCTGATGAAGAAATCTTGTGATTTCGAAATATTGCCACAATTATTTATATATATTATTCAATTTATAACACATTAGTGTGTTTAATTACATTTCTAGACATTGATTATTATTCACTTTGTAATTGTATCTGTTTTTTGTAAACAGATCCACACTTAATTAGTTTGAATGTTTTGTGCTATTTTTAGACACATTTATAAAGATCCATAGGTATGTATATTTGATGTCATTTTCTTTTTTTAATTCTTTTCTTACTATTCATTTTTAAAAATTGGTTCTTTTTGTATTGTGTTAAAGTATGATATGAAATAACAAAAAATAATAATGTTTAAAAATGAGATAAAAAGCTGTAGTTCATTTCATGTCAAGATGATGATAGCCACATTTATAACCATTAAAAGTACAAAAAGTCAGTTAAAGTATACCGTAACATTTTCAAATGTGTCAATTTGTTGCAGGAAATTTTGTAGTACAATCTCCAACTAGGAAAAAGGAAACATGGACAACAAGAACATCAATGATAGAAAATCTACTCACTCCTATGGCGGACAGAGTGAGAAAAGAATGTCGAAGCATAGTTCAATGACGTCAGAGGTCGACATTGTTATTGCGGAAACAAGTATATCTGAAGCGAAGATAGAAAATGTATCACAGGAACCGTTTGTCGTTCTAGAACCAGGAAACACTGTAAAGCTGACAAAGAATCCTGAAAAATACAAGTGTCAAAAAGGCGAAGAATTTTGTCCGAAATGTCCAGACAGTAGTGAAAGCAAACCGATTGAAAATGCTACCAAGCTAGACGAAAACGCAAATAAAGAGTCTTTGTTGGAAAAGGACACCAAGCACACTGATGAAAAACAGTTAAGTTTGGTAGATCCCAAGTTGAAAAACAATGAAAGCTTAAATAATGCCGCAGTGGATATAGGGCAAGCGAAGTCTGATAATGATAGTAAGAAAGTTACAAATCTCCAAATAGTCAAAAATGAAGGAAACAGAGAACAAATAATAAAGAAAGAAGGAAGTACTGCAGATATGCAAAATTCTAAGGAAATTTCCGACTCTGACCAAATCAGGGAAAGCGATGACGCAGCCAATGGCAATTCAAATGACGGAAATGAAAACAAAGGAGAGAACGAAAACAATACGGGTGACCAAAATGTAACCATTAATTTAGCAGAACCGGAGCAAATCGAACTTCATTCACCTGAAACTATTGCTCTTGTAGCTAAGCAACTAACCACAGCACTTGCCAAACAAATGGTAGATGCAACAACCAAGCTAGGTAGAGAAATGATTGGAGCTGCAAATGATACACTCGCTGTTTTCAATGGATCAACTCTAGAATTAGCTGATGTTGACTATTTCGTCATCTACAAAGCTGACAATTCGTCAATTATCGATGGAATTCGTTTCGTTGCTCGTTTAGAGCTTGGAACCACCGCAATACTAAAAATAATTCCAATAACACCAACCAGAGCGTGGGTTGCTTACTTCGGAGGAGGCATAAAATTGATTGACACTGTACAAGAAACAACTTTAAACAAAATTGAAGTACCAGGCCTTAATGCAATAGCAACCACTGATGAAAACTACTTATTCTCAAGTAGCTGTCTGATGTATGCCTGCATAGATAAAATGCATATTGTTGGACAAGGAGCAGTTGGAACGAACCCGTTTGTAAAACAAAAGAAAAGTCTAATCGCATGCATGTCCATGACGAAATCAGGGAAACATATTCTGGTTTGTCTGCAGAAAGAAAATTCATTCTTATGTTTTCCTGGAAAGAGTGAGTTTGTTGTCCAGGTGTATAGCATGAGAGGCAAGCGATCGAAAGAATTGAGGCCAAAGAAGGGGAGGGCTAAAGCACCGATTTTAGGACGACCGGTAGGATTGTGCGAGAATATAAATGGTGATATTTGCATATCCACGTTCAATAATGCCGACCATACCTGCTCTGTGGAAATTTATGACAAAGATTTGGATCAGAAATTCTCATACAAAGGTGACAAGAACCTCTCCCCTCGGTTTATGTGCGAAGATCTTTGTACCGATCACAAAGGCAACATATTAATGCTAGATAGTTCGCTGAAAAGTGTCCACATTATCGATAAGGATGGCGCTTTTATCAAGCTCATTTCAACAGCAAAGTATCAGATCGAAAATCCTAAATGTATTAACGTTGACCAGGCTGGACAGTTATGGATAGGACAAGGTCCACCTGCTCAGATTGTTATATTACATTACGATGCTTCAGAAATTCCACCTTCGTAGCTTTGCCGAACAATGATTATTTTAATTATTCGTCTATAGGATTCAAATATAAAAATACAAAATTAGAAACACAGAACCTTGGAATTTCACTTTTGGAACAAATATAAAATACGAGTACACATATATTCAACAAAATATAACCTTCATAGATTTCAAACATTAGTGTTGTTCATTTTATTGGCAGCCTTTTTTTGCCAACGAAATTGTTTGCATAGTGGGCAACAAAATCCAGATCAAGATGGTATTCTGGTGTTATGTGAGTTTTTGTAGTCGAGCAAAACCATTGTGATTTTATTGATTTTATTTTTTCGGAAAGACGGTATTGTTTTTTCGGTACATAGATCAGTATACACGACCCATATAAGACTTGTAAATTGTTAAAGAAGGTTTAAACAGCTTCATATATTCAAAACTTTACCTACATGAAACAATTGGTTACGGGATGGATGATATAGATATAAAAATAAACTGTAATACATTGTATATTATTTAAACAGCCGATGGCAATGGGAAGCTGCAAACATTGAATTACAAATAATGTCGGGAGTAAACCTAAATAACAGCAAAATTATGTCAGAACATTTTCACAAGAACCTCCTCGTGGTTGGAGCAAGGCATTGAGCCACCTAGTAGGAGTCAGGCACCTTTTTAGCGACCGTTTGTATTGGCTGGACCTCGAGCACATTTATTCCGTGGGCGGGTCGACAAGATATGTTACACAGCAAGGTTTTTTTTTAGTGTTCATAGGCGGATCCAGGGGGGACGGGCCTCCCCTTTCGGTGGAAGAATTTGGTTGAACATATAGGAAATCTTTGAAGCGTGACCAAAGCGGGTCCCCTCTTAGGCCATTCAGTGGGCCCCCTCTTTTCAGAATTTCTAGATCCGCCTCTCGACTGTTGCATACCTTACTTTAAAATGTTAATTGCCTTTTTATACTTATGTCATTTTTGAGCATTACAGCGGTCAAGTGTGTCGGTTTTGTGTGATGATGCATCATCAAATCAAGTGTTTGACGTGTTGTGTCGGATTTAAAATTGACATACTTGATTTTTTTACATCAGTCGATGGATGCTTCTTAGCTAGCTGTCAGTAACTTCGAGTGTTCTCAAGAGAGTATCTTTACGTCCCGTTAATTACTTGTTGTCCTTTTGTCTCAGATACTCTCTTGTTGAATTGAACTTCTATCGATTTGATTTTTACTGTGTGTTAGTTTGTGCTTTGTTATTGATAATGATTATCATTAGGGGGGAGGTTGGCGCCAAAAAACTAGTTTAACCCCGCCACATTTTAATGTGCCTGTCCTAAGCCAGGAATCTTTATCAAAGCTTATCGTGAGCCAAGACGAATCAACTGGAGCTATAATTTCAAAACAATTATGGATTCAGTTGAGGACTATGCCAGAAAATGGGCCAAAAAAGAACAGGAGAAAGAATGTGACGTTTTGTCAGAATGGGTAAAAGCTGTGAGGTCATTGGTTTTGAAAAGAATCAATTCTTTGAAAGGCTCAATGAGCACTAAGGCAACATCCACTTTCAGCAACGCTGATGTTGCCAAAACACTGTCCACCTTACATGACAAATATGTTGTTGTACCTGCAGACAAAGCACCAAATAACATCATTTTTGTGTGCAAGAAACACTATATTGACTGTTTGACAGCTGAATAGGGGGTTGGTTGTACCAGCAATAGTACCACATACACGGCTACAACACTGTCTAAGGAGGAAATCATTGACAATCACAAATCTGTCATTTCCTCCTTCGGCCTTTCTGTTGGTGGCAGTAATGATGACATTCCATCCCTGTATTGGATTCCTAAATTACATAAAAATCCATACAAACAGCGCTTCATTGCAGGGTCATCCAAATGTACAACTAAGCCTCTTTCAGTTCTGTTAACTTCAATACTTACGGCAATAAAATCCGGCCTCCAGAAATATTACGATTGTTGTTATTCTAGAAATGGTGTCAATCAAATGTGGATCCTGAAGAATTCGAAAGAACTGATGGAGATTCTTAACTCTAAATCAGTTTCATCTTGTAACAGCATCAAAACATTCGATTTCTCCACACTTTACACTTCTATTCCACATGAACAACTGAAATCGCGATTGGCACAGCTGATTAAACGCAGCTTTTTCAAAAAGAATGGAAAACGCAGGTACAAATTTCTTGTAGTCGATTATACCAAGACTTACTTTGTCATCAATGAGTCTAAGAAAAAGAACAAATTTACAGAAGACCAAATAATCGACATGCTCAACTTTCTTATTGACAACATATTTGTTCAGTTTGGTGGACGTGTTTTTCAGCAAACAATAGGGATTCCAATGGGCACTAATTGTGCACCTTTGCTTGCTAATTTGTTTCTTCATTCATATGAAGCAGACTTCTTACAATCTCTTCTAGACAAAAAAGACCGTAGACTAGCTCTCTCTTTCAACCTCACGTTCCGTTATATTGATGATGTCCTTTCACTAAACAATTCTCGATTTGGTGACTTTCTCCATCTCATATATCCCCAGGAGCTTGAGATAAAGGACACAACGGATTCTAGGAAGTCTGCTTCATATTTAGATCTACATCTAGAAATTGACTCACAAGGAAGACTTTCAACAAGGCTCTATGACAAACGTGATGACTTCAACTTTCCAATCGTCAACTTTCCCTTCTTGTGTAGCAACATTCCGTCCGCTCCAGCTTATGGAGTTTGTAAACGTATCTCAATTGATTCGTTACTCCAGAGCGTGCGGGACTTACATCGATTTCCTTAGCAGAGCGACACGTCTGACGCAAAAATTGCTCACACAGGGTTATGTTGCTCCTCGGTTGCTGTCTTCACTCAAGAAATTTTACGGAAGACATCATGCACTTATAGACAAATATGGGATTTCGATCTCTCAGATGAGTGCAGATGTTGGTTTGTCATAGGGTGTTGTTTTGTCTTCCTTTACCGGATTTGACACGCTGAATGGACTATTTGCAACGCGACGGGTGTGCTATAGCAAGCAGGAACTGCTTACTCTTCCGGAGCACCTGAGTTCACTCTTGTTTCGACTGGAGTTCGCGTTGTTGATTGATATTCAGTTATTTTGTGTTTCCATGTTTTACATGTTGTCTGTTTTTGTCCCGTTCTTGTTGGTGTTTACTGGTTTTGTCTCTGCCCTTTCGGACTTTTGATATTCGGATACCCCATTGGTACCTCTGCTTCTTTGTATTTAGTCGAATTTATGTTAATTGTTTTTTTGTCAAGAAGAGGGTCTTTCAATGCACTTTGGGATTGGGCTTGAATCATATGTATTTTATTTTTAATCCAGGGGCCAATTGTAAAACAGCGAGCAGCGACCGCTGGTCACATTGAAGGCTGCTGGCTGTTTTCCATAGTGGATATTTAAAATATACGTTTATAATGTAGGTTGTGTCGCGTACACTTATTCCACATCTCATTTTCTTCTACTTAATAAATATAGTGGAGGTGAAAACCTCTCATGTCGTTAAAAATATTTTCTTGCAGGCGAAGACTAGCTTTTGGATTACACCTTTTTGTCTCATAGATAAGTCAATGCTTGGATTTTAAAACCCATTGTAAATAAACATTTTTTTTGTCAATGCACGATGAATTGACCGTCAGCAGCGCGGGAACGTTGCAACAAGCACCCGAATTCGCTCACGTCACGACATGGGTTGGTGTTGATTTCTATTCAAGTGTTGTTGTATGTGTTTGTTGTCTGTTTCTCCGTGTTAATTGATATCGTCTTTGTACCATTGATCTTTTGACATTCAAATGATCTTTCAGTACATCTCTACTTGTTACATTGATAATACACATTTAAAAACACTATGGACCCAACCATACAAGTTAAACATAAAACTTTGACATGTTTAATGTCTTTGGACGGCTACAACAGAACAGTCTGTTTAGACCTATTAAATATACATTATACAAATGAATGATACATGATTATAAGAATATATGCCATGAATATATAAACTATTTTTTTTATTCCTATTGTTTTCGATTTGATTAATATTCAAACTGTTTTTTTTTTCAAAGAGTAAGTCTACTAATTCGTTCTTGAAACTCTTTAACAGTGCTTTTGCCCCTTATGAAATCAGCGGCTCTCTCTCCAATCATAATACTGGGAGCATTAGTATTACCGGAAGTGACGTGTCTCATTACTGAAGCATCAGCAACGCGTAGTCCTGTTATCCCCTTTACCCTAAAATTCAAAGTGAAACACGTTTTATTCATGTCAGTTACTAGTAGAATGTTGATGTGACCTAAAGTATAGCAACATGTAAATCAAGTGGTTTTAACACTGGATATAAGATAACAATCTAAAACGATTTAGCTGTTCGTGATTTAAGGCAAATGAAAATAGGAGAAAATGGTAGAACAAAAAACTATCTTGCATGTTATCTGTTGTTGTCTCCTAGTGCTCTTTTCTGTACCATTATTTTTTTGTATTCTTAACATTTCTAACGATATACGATAGCCGGATTAACTGGACTACTAGAATATTACTTGGTTACTAATTTGTATTAGTCAGTCCATCTAAACTGCAATTTAGTTATTGCTTCTTTCTTTGATAATGCGAATTTGCTAAATCAGGGTTGATAAAATAATGAAATGATGATGAGGTGAGATAGGGGGAAGTGATACATGGCCGGCGTTTCGACCGACACTGAAAGAAAGGGATTGGTCAGAATGGGCAATGTCCCCTACTACAGGAGATAAATGTTTACTAATATCCAAAAACAGAACAATATTCCTATGCAAAAATGCGTAACTTAATGGACGTTCTTTTTGGTGGACTTTTACAGAACACGGTATATATAAGGAATCATTGTGAATTGAGTGATATTGTAGCATTGATGATGTATGCTCTTTTTAAGTAGAACATAAAAGTATAACAAAATTACCGAACTTAGAGGATCAATCTCAATGTCCAAGAGAAAAAAAAAACAAAACTTGGTACAGGCATTTCAAATGAAATGGTTGATTAAACCAGGTTTTATAGCGAGCTAAACCTCCCTCTTCCATTGAAATCTAATGTCCGGTAATAACATAAAACACTGTTATGAAGACATAATAGGGATAATTAGGTGGACTTTTACAGAACACGGTATATATAAGGTAATCTCAGTACAGCAATCAGCCAAACACTTATCAAAACAATCATTAACCATAATGTTTAACATAATTTTGAATTTTTCACCAGTGGCTGTTAACGAAGGAAGAATCTTTTAGAGCAGTTCAAAAAGATTAAACAGCAGAACCAGTTCATAACAAACAAGTCATACTCACTTCAGCTGTGGATCAACTACTGCGGTAGGATCATTTTTAGCCCCCATACGACACGTGGACGTCGGGTGATAGCCAGTGATACCCCAATGCCTTATGATACAATCCCAATAACCATCGCTATCGAATACCTCCTTATCACATATACCCTTAAAGTCAAGTCTGTTGTAAGAGGCTCCTATTTCCTTTAAAGCTTTTGTTTTCAGTAGTTTGTTGATTATTCGAAAGCCTAAAATAAATATTTAAATTACACTAATGAAGATATTCAACGAGTGTTCGACCGAATTACCGAATAATTCGCAATTGTGCACAGTGGCTGCATACGAGTAAATTGTAAAGCTTGTTCGGACACGATTGTATAAATCTGTTACAAACATTCAATATTACCAAAGAGGTGTTTTATAACATTTATATAAAAAAAAACATTACCACAAATTAAACATGATCGATGGAGTCACGCTAAACCAAATTATGCCAAGAACATAATTTTAGAATATGTTAGATGAGTAAAATATGGGTTTTTATTTTAAATCGACGCTCTCTGATGCAATGATACATGCATGACAAAATAACCAATTGATGTAGGGTCATGTAGACGAAGTAGACAGTTTCAGTTGTTTTAACTAAAGGTAAGAGAAATGCATTAGAAAAAGTCATTAAGTATATACTTCCATATATACCGTATTATAATCGTCAATGAAAAATAGTTCGAAGCATTCAATGCTACCCAATAAATATGCTCACCCCATAAATATTTAACTTAAAACGTTGACAGACATTCCTGGCGAGTTCAACAAAGCACAAATGAACCCACCTGCTATCATACTTTTCACATCATCAGGATGACAGAGGTAGTTAGGATCTATTTCTGGGTAATCAAATGGATCTTTACTAACAAGTCGTATTGTTCCTTTACATTTTGGATGTAGTTGTATATTAGCAATCGTAAATTCGTTCGTGCTTGATCTCGTCTTCAAAAGCTCTTTAACCTATATTTAAAATGGAGAGATTATGACAGTTTGAAAATCAAAAATGTCCTGCAATAATATTTTCCAAGGTATAAAATTTGCAGATGTATTGGGCATGATGTAGTTAAGCTTCATGGTTACACTTTGGGATGGCTAGTATATGTATTTTTTTCTAGAAAAAAATGCATGTTCTTAACTTTGTTAGTAGATATGTAGCTTCTACAACGCGATCGCATTGATTATGGAATTTCTAACATCAAGGGAAATAAACTTGATAATTTTAATGGCGAGGCTTGCCGTGTTTACCGGTTTTGTCGTTGCCCTTCGTAATTTTTACACTCGGATGCCCAATTGGTGTCTCTGTGCTTCTTCCAACAGCCACGCAAAAAGGGTTGGTTTGGTTTTCTAACGTCTGTAAACTAAATTTCTAACGCTTATAATATACTAGTAAACAGCTGCTTGAGACATATATAAGAACATATATCACGTTTCGTTTGTTCAAATGTATTCTTGATTGTTTTCCAACACAAGGCAATGATTCTTCTGAAAGTTAGGTTATCCCTGCCCTAAACATTTTACATGGATTTTACAACAATGCAGATTTTCGATTTCACAGATGAGTATTTGTGAACATTTACTTTTTATCAATAATTTTAAAACACCAGACTATTTTTCTGTTTAATAAAAAAAAATACCTTTGAAAATTACGACTCATAAAACTAACTTACTGACGCATTGAAATTTTGAGGGAGGCCAAAATCAATAAATTGGTCGTCCTGAGCAAGAGATACAATCTCAAGCTGAACATCCGGATATGCCGGTTCCTTTTCATCGCGGTTTTCCATCTGTGCAAAGATATGGCCTTCAGCACCGCTACCAGTGAAAGGTCCTAGATATAGTCAAAACATTTTAAGTACGTTGAATATATAAACATCGGGCCATTCTAATCTCCTTTGTTCTATAAGGCGTGGCCTGAAGAATACCCTGTTCTACTTTTTCAACTCTTTTGTTCCTTTTCTTTTATTTTTCCAAAAATATTTTTTTAAGAAATGACCAAAGGAATATGATACTTCTACAAACCAGTTTTTTTTTTTTTGAGATTGATAAGAAAAATTGAAAAAATAATTTTGGCCCGCTTGGATTTGAACGAGGGTCCATACCATTTAAAGTCTTAGCTTCATATCCACTTTATCACGAAACTGACGAAGACTCTGTTCTAAAAATTTCTACATTGATAATATCTAAGGGGCCAAAATAAGGATACTCTATATTATAGTATAAATAAATGGGTGTTTTTATAATGCCTCAGGTATATGCTCAAGGTCTGCAGTAATTTCTCGAGGAACCGCCGACTATATCCATAATGGACCGGGAGTGGGCAAGCACTAATGTCAATATAATGATACAGTGGTATTAAAAAAATAGGGCGTTTAATGCAATAATTATACTAGTTGATTAATAATATATAGTACAAAAAAATAATTGATTCTTAATGCATGGAATGGTTTCAAATATTTGTATTTAAATTTTACATGACATTAATTGGATGTAATATAGTTATTACACTCGAACTTGGTGCGTCAGTACGACCATCCACTTCGATCTCTCACGGTAGGTCCCGTGTCCGGCAACAGGATTGTTTTTTCGAGAGGGATTTACAATTGTCCTGGTTTTTTCAAGAGAATAATCAATAAAAATGTAAACTTTGATGATATTTAGTGATTTTTAACTGAAAGCGAAGAAAAAATGCTACCAACGGGTAGGCATATTTTAGTATTATCATATTGTATAACATCACAAATTCTGATAAAAAAAATGTGATTCCTAAATAAAATTGTGGGCTGTTTTTTTTTAATTTTTACCTTTTTGCATTTTTCGCCCCTTAAAAGACAAATATATTGAACGAGATTGCTAACCATTATAAGTGAACATCAATGTTATATTATCATGATGGCATCCTGAACATTGATGCCAAAAAGTTGGGTCTTACATATTTTTAAATTAAAATAAAATACAGGTTTTTTCAAGAGGCGTCCAGGTTTTTGCAAGAGAGGTCCACGTTTTTTCATACTTTGGATAGACAAGTTGTGCGTGTTGTTTACCTCTTACATTTTTGTAAATCATATTTTAAAAAGACATTAATTAATTGTATGTTGTTTAAAAAATAAGAATACGGTACTATCATTTCATGGGTTTTGGACAAGAATACGTCAGTTAAAGTCAATAATTCAACCTTATATAGCCTATATAAACAGGCAGGCACATATAATTGATGCCTTCAAGCAGAACCGATTAATCTATTGTCTAAGCATAACTACCAACTGTTATAAATTGAAAATAGCCTCCTTGAATAATTGGCTGGAAACAAAATGCCGTTTGTGTTGCGACAAGCAAAAAATGCTTACAGTTCCTGGGCTACCTTCTTTTAACTTGACTTGTAATTGTTTCTTGGACGTGTTTGTTTGTATCATAGAGTCGTATTCTTTCATGTCTGCTGTTTTATCCAGGATTATATAAGACTGGAATGCCCTTTCAGTACGTCTTAATTTTTACACATATGTATTTATTGTATTATATTATAGTTTCAACATAAAACTTCATAAGAGTATGCCCCCGTGCGGGACCCGGAAGGCGAATAGGTTAGCAGCAGCGCTAAGCTTATCGGTAAAAGTCCACCAAAGAGCGCTCAGAAACCTGTCATCTTTCCAGGCCGCTTAGCCCACAAAGCGACTGGGATGTGTGCCACAGGTGGTTGAATGGGGCAGCCCTGTCATAATAAATGCCGGTTCATCAGGCTATACTAATGCGGAAACTTGACCGTAAACCATATTGGACCACGTGCGTGGAGAGTTCCAAGGTTCATGCACGTAAAATATCCCATTGTGCAACGCTACAGGCTAAATTTTCCACACCTACCCACCTCTTCTTTTTTCCAGTGATCTTCAAAATTTACAGATCCTTTGTTTCCCACTCCAACCCCGCTTCTCTCTCTCAGTGAGTATAGGTTCAAACAGGATTCAGCAATGTATTTTCTTCAGATAAGGATGGTTATGTGAAACTGGGTAAGAGTTGGCTATATCCCACACAGTTGGATGTTCCATCTAGTATGACCTCATTTCGGGTAAGGGTTCTTCATTGTCAGTCACCATATGGAAGGGTTCCAAATTGTGCAAAACTTTTGAGGAAGGATTTCGTCACTTTCTGGATGCATTGGCTTATGGTGCGTTAAGTGTACATTGGCCTATCTTGTGAGTTGGTTCGTTTTACTTCTGGTTTGTGGTCGTGCATGGGTCCTTCGAATGACATACATGGGTCTGTGTCCTGGGTGGGTCTACAGAATTTATTTTGGTGTTTCAATTAGCTCTTGTTCTGCTGATTATGACTGAAATAGTGTCGACTGGACATAAAACAAACATAAGAGTATGAGATTCAAATGCTATTTAAGTTTCTGTATCTTATTGGATCCAAAAAACTAGTTTAACCCCGCCACATTTTATATGTGCCTGTCCTAAGCCAGGAAACTTTGCCAAAGCCTTTGTTTGTCCTTGTCATTCTATGTTAACTGTTTTATGTCAAGAATTGGGTCTTTCGTTGATGATTTAGGGATTGGTTTTGATACTTTTGTATTGTATTATAAGTCTTGGGCCAATGCAAGACGGTAAGCAGTGACCTATGGTCATGTTGAAGACTGCTTGCTGTTTTCCGTTGTGATTTTTTGAATTGCTGTTTGTTTATGTTTGTTGTGTCGCGTACACTTATTCCACATCTCAATATCGTCTATACATATGTATACGTTAAGGGGTTCCAATATCTCATATTCCCTAATGTTTTTATCAAATATCCCGTATCCAAAATAGAGGTTTTTTTCTTATTCCATAATAGATTTAAATATTCTATATCTCAGTTTGTTTTGCCTCAAATATCCCGTATCCCAGGAATAAATATGTAAATATCCCATATTCCAAAACACCCTTAAACTCTTGAAATAACAGAATGCACCAGTGGAATGTGCTCTTTTGTATTTATTTGTTTCTCATATGTAGATTTTTTAGTTTCAAAGACTTGAAAAGGCACAAAAACAAGATTGCAACTTACTTTTCAAAATTTTGCCCACCGTATCAATCGCTCTTTTTGAAACCGGTAATTTATTAAAAGCACATCAAGAAAGTCACAAATGTACAAATGTACCATAAAACTAATTTTGTCAAAATACTAATTTAGTCTTCAAAGAAAATGCATTTGGGAAGCCTACTTATGCTTTAAAGTTAGTAACAAACTGGATATTTTGCATGTAATGTGTTTTAATGTGTGTTTATTGAGTAGGAGGGATATTAGTTTCCATTTAAGTCGTATAGTTTCCACAAAAACCAGTGCTTCTCTTTAGTCAAAATTTTCAAAAAACATTCATTGTTGACGTCATAAAACGTAACGCGTTGCGATGGTAACAACCTCGGATCTACTCCACTTTTGCGTTCACATTACATTCCGAGGCAACTAATCCGGGTTCGCCTCACATTAACTCCACCTCAAATAGGGGGTAATTTTAACCCGGGTTCGACCCGGATTAAAGCGTTCACACTGTAAAAATCTAATCCGGGTTAATTAACCCGGGTCGAATCCGGATTAATTTAGCATAGTGTGAACGGGGTACAGGACACCTCTCGAAAAAAACCGGACAAATTGTTGTGCCTCTCGAAAAAACCTGATCAATTTTAATAAATCATTAACTGATGCTTCTTCACGGACTTTTTTGGAAGAAAAGTAATAATTTGAACATTTTGAATACTTTTATATTTTATGTTTTGTTTCACTTACAATTGAGAATTTAAGCATTTTTTTGTAAACGGACAGGTGAAAAAACCTGGACCTCTCTCGAAAAAACTGGACAATGCCTCTCGAAAAAACAATCCTGTCGCCGGACACGGGACCTACCGTGCCTCTGATGTCATTGCAGTTAAAAAAAATTAACGATAAAAGAGACGACTTTAATTTTCAAATTAGTAATTATCCTAACCTACAAAGTAACATACCTACTTCACCTGCTTACGGTGTTTATATTTCACAACTTGTTCGATATGCCAGGGCTTATACAATTTTCTTCAGATTTTTTATACAACACCGCTGTCTCCATGACCGACTATTAGACCAGGGTTACAAGAAAATCCGCCTTATACAATCTTTAAAAATATCTTCCTCCGTTATCACTGGTGGAAAAAATCAACATTGCGTTAAGCGTAATGGTTAGTGATTGGCTGATTGTTGTACTAAGATGATCACCTCAATATCCCCTGTATGTCTTGACAACCGTGTTTTCTTTTGTGTTACTACCGGAACGGATGGCAATGTTTGGCGCGCCATAAAACTAAGTTTTACCCATCATTTTTAAAATACCTGTACCAAGTCAGGACCATTGCGATCTTCAATTTTTTACGGTATGTCTTCCTTGTGTCGTCTCTTCTCTTGGATCATGTGGATATTGAGATTGATCCTCTTAGTTCGATAATTGTGTTATTACCTTTATTGACATGTTGGGTGATCAATATAGAGAATGGTGCTGATTGGGAAGATATCTTTTGCATTTCTGTTTAACTGTTCTCATTTTTTCTTTTGGAAATGTGTTAACATAGGTGTTTACAAAACTACAAAATTTTGAGGATCAATCTCAAATATCCGAGGGAAAAGACAAAACAAGTCAGAAATGATGGGTTAAAGAAGGATTTAGTGCCAAACTCTCTCGTCAATGTTATCTTAAGGCCGATAGTAATGCAATTTTGTAAGACAAAACACGTAAATTGTGTTGATAATATCAGTACAAAAACCAGCCAAACATTGAAATACTTTTATATTTCACTAGTGACTGCTATTGTAAGTCTTATCTTTTATGGCGACCGTCACAGATGTATTTTCGTTTTTTTTTGTTAGGTTACGTTCCTATGTATGTTATAAAATTCGTCTCTTTTGAGGTATTTTTTGGACTGAAATGACCACAGGAGTCAAATTTAAGATGCAAATCATAGAATGACTTGAAGCAAATAGAGTCGATGATTTCTTAGATCTCTATCTCTGTTGGATAAATGGAAGGTATCCATCTACCATAACAAAACTTTATTATAGGCAGAATGGACATCAATAATATATCTGAGAGTGAAAATAAACGCCTAGCTTCTATCACCTTCTTGTCCTTTGTAATTTTCCGAGGAATTTTATTGTAGTAAGAGTAGAAAACAATTCAGCAAGGAAAGGGGACCAGTTTGTGCCCATTGGAATGCCAATTGTAAATGAGAGCTTCCGATACTGATATAGAACAATGAACTGCTACGTTATTAAAGCATTTTCAATCTGATCTCCGTCAATTATGTAATTGAAACCAGCTTTCTATTCCTGATTCAAAAAAGAGGTATATACTGGTCTACTCTTCGCCCTTTTTTCCGCTCACAGTCTTTTCAACGAGCACTCATTGTAGCGACTTAAAATTGGTATATAACTTAAGTATGGGGTCTTATATTGTATGTACAGAATTTAGGTCTCTATGATGTATATTTCCTGTTAAACGACTCTGGCAATATTATACAAATATAGCCTTTTAGTAGGTCGATACGAGAAAATATAGACCTGAGGCATATCGACCCGACAACGCAGTTGGAGGTCGATATGCATATCTCAGGTCGATATTTTTCGTATCGACCGTGGTTGAAGGCTATATTTGTTATATTATTAATTCAACATTCTTGGTAATCAAAATGTTGTGCTTACATGTAATTGTGATCTGCAAACTGTAATGACTGCAATCAATTTGTATATTGTTAAGATTTCTCATACTGAAAACCTAGCATTTCAAAAAGATTAATAGTTTTGTGTGGGTAGTAAGATGGAAGAACTAACCTTTAAATTTCTATTCCATCCACTAGTGAACTTTCAATGACTTTGGTAGCTTTTTAGGGAAAGACAGCTGACATATTCTTTATTTTGTTGATGAGACTGAATTCCCATTCCAAGAGTTGTTCAATTTCAATCAATAATTGCCAAATCAACAAATGAACAAATCGTTGCTTGGGAATTCAGTCGTCTCAGCTGAAATTCTCATTTGAGAGTCGTTATTTGCATATGTTTACTTAAAATTTCTGCTTTGCCTTTGTGGTGTCTTCTCGGCCGGGGAATGAAACAATCCCAGATTCGAATGAAACACGTGACCGTGCAATATCAATTTTTTGCACGTGCCAAGTCAATATCAAAAAATATCACCAGGTCACCTGGTATGATTCAACTAATCAAATCAAGTAAAAAATATAAATTAATAATATAAGGCATTAGTGTTCAATGATTGTATTTGTTATCGTAACACTTTTTCAGCAACTACTTATTGCAATGTCTTGAAAGTCGATAGAGTGAAGAATATAATTTAGGTCTAAGGAATATTTACTTCCTAAAACCGAAGTGGGTAATTTTAGGTATAGGCCGGCGGCTTTATGAGTGAGCAGTGGCTCCCAGTCCTTATGTTCAAGAAGTTGTGTAAGAACCTGCAATAGCTAGAATTAAAGACTTGATTCAAAATGGCTTGTTAGAGCCTTGCTACTTATTTTGATTCGACGGTCTCGTGCATTGATTTTTTTACTTTTTATACGACCGCAAAATTTTTGCGATCGTATAATGTTATGGCGATGTCGTCGTCGTCGTTGTCGGCGTCTGCGTCGTCGTCGTCGTCTGTGGACATTTGGTTTCCGTGCGATAACTTGAGTTAATATTGACCGATTGATATGAAATTTGGAAATGATGTTTGTAACCACTTAAGGAAGGTTGGTATTGTATTTGGGGTTTGTGGCCCCTACTGTTTTAGAAAAAAGGGCCAAAAGGGGCTAAATCGGATGTATTGACAAAATTGTTGTAGAATGTTTATTATTCATTCAATTTTGAAAAAAAATTTTTTTTATTGAATTCATCATTAAATTCTGTCAACTAAATGTGTCAATGGTTTTGATAAGAATTGCACCGTTACATTGCTATAGGGGGTCAAAAAGGGGCCACACCCAAAAAATTGACTTTTTTATTTGTGGTCCGATTTTCAAAATCTTTTTTTCATTAGAATCCTTATAAAAATCCCTGCCTGCGTTTTTTCAATCAGATTTGAAATATCTCTAACCGTTTTTGAGAAATTAGGGGTTGAAGGGGCCAAAAACACAATTTTTCAAAGTCTGTTTAGGCATATAGTTATATACTAAAAATAAAGTTGTAGCGGGCCAGCCAATTGCTATGAAGTTTAAATATGATGATTATATCCAGTAAAGGAATGTTGGTATTGAATTTGGGGTTTGTGGCCCCTGCTGTTTTAGAAAAAAGGGTCAAAAGGGGCTAAAATGGGTGTATTGACAAAACTGTTATAGAATGTTTATTATTCATTCAATTTTGAAAATTCTTTTTTTATTGAATTCATCATTAAATTCTGTCAACTAAATGTGTCAATGGTTTTGATAAAAATTGCACCGTTACATTGCTATATGGGGTCAAAAAAGGAGCCACACCAATAAAATCGACTTTTTTATTTGTGGTCCGATTTTCAAAATCTTTTTTTCTTTTGAATCCTTGTAAAAATCCCTGCCTTTGTTTTTCAATTAGATTTGCAATATCTTGAACCATTTATGAGAAATTAGGGGTCAAAGGGGCAAAAAACACCATTTTTTTTAAAGTTTGTCTAGGTAAATAGTCTTATATCAAAAATTAAGTTGAAGTGGGCCAGCCAATTCTTATGAAGTTTTAATACACTAAATAAATGTTGGTATTGAATTTAGGGTTTGTGGCCCCTGTTGTTTAAAAAAAAGGGTCATAAGGGGCTAAAACGGGTGTATTGACAAAACTGATGTAAAATGTTTATTATTTATTAATTTAAAAAAAAAATTTTGGTCCAATTTTCAAAATCTTTATTCATTGGATTCCTTATGAAAATCTCTGTCTTAATTTGCAATATTTCTCCTACAATTTTTGAGATATTAGGGGTCAAAGGGCCAAAAATGTCAATTTTAAAATACATGTATATATATAAGGCTTATTTTTGTATTAGATCATAGATGTTAAAGTAAGTACATATGTGTCAAATATGCATTTTAAAGTCCACCACAAGATGCATGTGTCAAAAAGTTTTGTAAGTCCACCATGGGCTTCATGTGACAAAAGCAATAGACTATCCATATTGGGCCTCCAACGAACAGGGCTCAACTTGTTGCGGTCGTATCATGCTGCGCTCGGCGTAGCTTTTTATTTACTTTTCAATCTACGTACCTTTTCCAAAGAAATTAAACTGTAGTTTGTTCCAGTAGGACTTCATATCTTCAGTCGTCACAGACAGTCTCTTGTTTGTTTTGATTTTAGTGAAAATCATGTAATGATCTTCTAACTGCTCCCCAACTGGCAAATCTGCCACAACTGGGATCTAAGGTGTAAATTAGAGGATTGTCATTAAAACATTCAAAACATTGGTAAACGCAGGTACAAATATCAGGAATTGTCGCTTACAGTAAGACTTACTTTGTTATCAATGAGTCTAAGAAAAAGAACAAAAATACAGAAGACCAAATAATCGATAATTTTCTTATCGACAACATATTTGTTCAGTTTGGTGGACGTGTTTTTCAGCAAACAATAGGAATTCCAATGGGCCCTAATTGTTCACCTTTGATTGCTGATTTGTTTCTTCATTCATATGAAGCAGACTTGTTACAATTTCTTCTAGACAAAAAAAGATCGTAGACTAGCTCTCTCTTTTAACCTGACATTCCGTTATATTGATGATGTCCTTTCACTGAATAATTCTCGATTTGGTGACTTTCTCAATATCATATATCCTCAAGAACTTGAGATAAAGGACGCAAGAGATTCTAGGAAGTCTGCTTCATATCTAGATCTACATCTCGAAACTGACACTCAAGGAAGACTTTCAACAAAGATCTATGACAAACAGTATTACTTCAACTTTCCATTACGGTATGGAGTTTTCGTATCACAGTTAATTCATTACTCTTGAGCTTGCGGGAATAACATCGATTTCCTAGGCAGAGCGTCACGTTTAACACAGAAATTGCTAACGCATGGACATGTTGCTCTACGGTTGCTGTCTTCACTCAAGAAATTTTACGATAGGCACCGTGCACTCGTAGACAAATATGGCAATAACCAACATCATGGGTATGCTATAGCTGAGAGGAACCGCTCACTCTTCCAGAGCATCTGAGTTTACTCTTGTTACGACTTGAGTTCGTGTTGTTGATTTCCGTTCGATTGATCTTGTGTTATTTGTTTCTTCGTGCTGTTCTTGTTCATGTTTACCGGTTTTGTCGTTGCCCTTTCGGACTTTTGACACTCAAATGCCCCATTTGTGCATCTTTGCTTCTTATATACAACTAATTATTGCTGAATAAACACATATTGAGTAGTATAGGCGTAAATGGTAATTGTGATGTATTGGTCCTAACCTCTATAATATACCTCTAACTGGTTAAGTCCAATCCTGTATAACATACCCCAAAGGCCTTTACTGGTTATGGTGATGTATTGGTCCTATGCTCTATAACATACCCTTAAGGCCCTTACTGGTTAAGGTAGTGTAAATCCTCTATAACATACCACTAAGGCCTTAACTGGTAATTGTGATGAATTGGTCCTATCCACTATAACTTACCCCTATCTGGTTAAGTCCAATCCTTTATAGCATACCCCTAAGACCCTAATTGATTAAGGTGGTGTATTGGGGTTATCCTCTATAACATACCCCAACTGGTTAGAATGATGCTTTGGTCCTATCTTTTACAACATACGTCTTATTGATTAAGATTATATTTTGGACATATCCTCTATAACATACCCCTAACTGGTTAAGGTGATGTTTTGGTCCTATCCCTGATAACATAACCCTAACTGGTTAAGGTGATGTTTTTGGTCCTATTCCTGATAACATACCCCTAACTGGTTAAGATGTGGTTTTGGTCCTATCCCTGATAACATAAGTATAACAGGACTATTTATAGCTCCGGCTGACAAGATAACCTCCTTATTGGCAAAGAACTTTATCTTCCTGTTATCCCTGATGGCTTCAACTCCGATGGCTCTGTTTCCCTTAAGTAGAACCTGGCGTGAAAATTATATAACTATTATTCAAACAGGCAACACAACAAATTCAAACTTTTCACCATTGTCTATTTTGGATTGTCATAGGAAAGCAAACAAAAGTAGGTAGTTATTTTACGGAGAAATGTAATTAAAGCTGCAATAGTCTCAACTTAGTACAAGTTTTGAAATCGTGGTACAAACAAGTGTTTTCGGTGTTGGATCTCCTCTCCATTGCAGTATTCGGTCCGATAATTAACTTTACAGAACACAAGTCATTTGTGAAACACTTAAAAGAATGCTAATATGACAAAGTAAAGATGCTTATTTCTGTCTTTAAGGAACTGAGTCCTCATCTAACAATAAACTTACAATTTTGTTTTATTGAAAGATCTTGAATTACTCTCTATTAGAACCAAAACATTTCTTCTTACACATTTAATAGAAAAATTGCTGTATGTGTAGTGCTCAGAGAAAAAAAAGAAATAATGCGGAGTCCCCTTGCTTCATATTGAACTCAATACTGAAAACGTTGATGAAAAACCGATGAAATAGATATAGAATGTACTTCCTTCATGTAAAGAGTCATTAAACTTTAAGAAGAGGTTGCGCTTACAAGATGTTTTGTGTTTACTTTATACATCAAACTTTGTTAGGTGTATAAAACAAATATGTTACAATGAACAACAAATTAGTGATGATACCGAACGTAAAGCTTGATTGTAACTATCGACATATCTTACTTTTGTGACTAATGTATTAATGGAGATATGGAGATGTGGTCTGTCTAAAACTGGTCTTAAGTAGGCTTTAGCTGTGTTACTTCTCTCTCCATCCTTCATTGATGACTGCATGTAAGCAAAACCTGTTGATTAGCACAGCGAGAGTGAATTAGGCATTTTCCTTAGAATTTTGAGTACTGTTAAAAATGTTTACAATCTTAAGGCAATTTTGGAACCATATCGTCGGCTCAAGAAATCAGGATATATGAACTGATAATTTACACAACATGGGCCAACGAGGCATTTTTATAAATGTTCTAAGTGTTAAAAATCTTGTGTCGAATATTTTTGAACTGTTATGACATTCGAGTGATATTTTAGTTAAGTACAAGAATGTGTTCGATCTATCTGGTCATGAATCATGGGCGGGTTTCTTTAACCGTTAGATTTGATGGATAAATTAAAGAAAAACAACAGAATAAGAAGCAATTAGGACATCGTTAGTATTATATCGGAATTAGAGTTATACGAATTCTGTAAATGATTATTTTATACATATGAATTCAAAATTATAACTCAATGCCATTCTTTTCCTTATAGTTTTTATAAAGATCAAAATAGGGAAACAAATAGATACCAAGTTGTTTTTCTCCATTGTAGTCTACTGTTTCTAAACCAATTTCGTTCGCAGCTCTTTCCAAATATTCAGGCACTGGTGTGTTTTTAGGTTCGCTTACACCAAGGTAACCTCCACGTGAATGGTACTCTGTAATACAAATAATAACCAGCAGTATAGACGTAACAAAGATGCATTTGTTTTTCGAGGTCCAAAAAACAATGAACTTTGATATTCTAAAGATAATAAAACAAAGACAAAAATCAGCGTCAAACAACGTTTCCTTAGTTAAAGGAATGTGCTTCACTTGACTTTATCAGATATCAACCTTCTCCTAAAAGAATTGTACATCAAGGAATCAATTTAATAGATTTACGTTAGCAAACCTGAATTAAAATATTTTGGAATTTGAATATCTTCCATTTTCAGAAAATAAGGTAAAACATCTTTATAGCTCCATCCTGTACACCCCTCTGATTCCCAATGGTCATAATCGTGTCTACTTCCTCTGACGTATACCAAGTAGTTTATACTGCTGCTCCCTCCTAAAACTCTTCCTCTAGGCCAAAAAGATCTCTGTTTAGGTGGAATAAGAAAGATCACATCTTTATGCAATCAACATGTTACAACCTTATTTCAATATTTTAAGACAAATATGTGCTCCGGTGTCTTCTTATAAGTATGTTTTAAGACAAATATGTGCTCCAGTGTCTTCTTATGTTTTAAGACAAATATGTGCTCCAGTGTCTTCTTATGACAAATATGTGCTCTAGTGTCTTTTAATGTCTTAAGACAAATATGTGCTCCAGTGTCTTTTTATGTTTTAAGACAAATATTTGTTCCAGTGTCTTTTTATGTTTTAAGACAAATATGTGCTCCAGTGTCTTCTTATGACAAATATGTGCTCTAGTGTCTTCTTATGTCTTAAGACAAATATGTGCTCCAGTGTCTTCTTATGTTTTAAGACAAATATGTGCTTCAGTGTCTTCTTGTGCTAATTTTAATTGTTAATTATGTAACTAATAAATTAAATTAATGTACAAACCAGTGCAACTTTGTTATTTTTTCTGTTTTGAAGGGGAAAATTTCACAATGGAAAGCATTCTTTTCCTTGCAACAAATGCGATGGTGATTGAAATAACTACCCGCTCATGTTTCATTTGATGTGAATATTTCTGTGGTGTGGTGTAAAATGCCCAGTCGTCTTTAGTAAGTTCCACATTTCCTGCAAACAAAGGTGTACTGATATCCGTGTTTCCATATTCCGACCCTCCCGCTTCAACCAGTAGAACAGACACATCCGGGTCCTCTGTCAGGCGGTTGGCAATCACTGCCCCGGCAGATCCAGCGCCAACTGAAGTAATAATTTATTACTTGGAATTATTGAGATTGAAAATGCTTTGATTTATTAATATTTTAAAATTTATGATAATAGTCAATTTATAAAAACAAATAATGCATTCAGTTTACATTTAACGTGTAGGTCTAGTAATGAACACCAACTTTTTAGCGATCAAAACTTGAAGTGCCTTAGTTTCAACAACATAAACATGATATGTAAACTCATGACCGGTTATCACCCCTCTGGTCGTTGGCCTTTTAAGGGTAATATAGATTTATTTGGTAAATAACGCACGATTGATTGTTGTTTGCTTAACGTCCGGTGATCGGGATATAAACATGCTAAAATATATAACTAAGTAAATAAGAAGATATGTACACAGATTTCAGTATAAATTACCAATATGATTATAAAAATGAAATCAAGCCTCAACACTTATTCAAACATATACAAGCTATTAAAGATTATAAAGTTTTGAACTACATTATGCAATTTTTGGTAAAAAAAACTCGAATTTTTCTAATGGCTTACCAACAATATAATCATAAGTTGTTAAATTTGAATTTGATATCGGATCCCTTTTTGGTTGAAATACTACAAATGCTAAAATTCCAACAAAAACAGCAAACGAAATGGACACGAATAAAGTCATTTTGTATAGTGTAGTATGAAAATAACAAGAGATAAACAAGCAAACGACCTTGATGTTACTTTGTTAATAGTTATTTATAACATTCGGCCTTATGATATCAATGGAAAAACGACATTTCCTCGCAAAATTAGTTTTTACTTATGAAAAAGTTCCCGTAAGTAAGATGGGGTGTCTAAAACTGAGCATTTTTAAAGCAAATAACTGTTTTCTTCAGGTAATCATGGAGCATCGCCATTGTGAAGGGTAAATTTGGTTACGTAATCGTACAAAAGTAAACACCTTTTACATGATGTGCATTTAAAATTATTTTTGATACAAGATCAGTTAGATGCTTTTAAAATTTGATTAAAAGATGATGTTATGGGATACAACGTTCAGATGTTTTGTTACTGGTACATCTTTAAAACTTGTGTTATTTTTCAATAGATGAAGATTTTGATCATGTTGAGCTGCAATCTATAGATTGTTTTAATTTTTTTCTGCTATAATATACATGTAATTCTAAAGTTCTTATTCAGCGTTGAACTTTTGAATTCAGAGAAATAGATGACGTATAACATTTATAAACAGGGATGCACCAATTTAACTAAAAAATATGCCAAGAACAAATATATTAGTTGACAAAAGTTTCTGGTTAAGTTTACGGACCAAAGCTGTCCCTGTTATGTTGATTTTTTTTCTTTAAATAACATGGAGGATGCACATTGAAACTGATCAGGTTAAGAAAGTGAAGTCAATAAAAAACTTTGTCAATAAAGGTAACCAAGAAAAATAATGAAACATAGAGATCATTACTCTTAACTGTTAAAAAAGAAAATGAGACAATTATATACCCGAAACATTGAAGACAGCAATAGCACTTACTTGATATTCATTTTAAATAAAAGTGTGGGTTGAACAAGGTTTCTGTCTTGCTTGGCGTAAAACCTCCCTCTTCCATACTGTAAGACTTAAGGACCCGGTAGTATTACAAAGTTGTTATACAGGATTTGGAAAATGAAGTGATCTTTCCATAAGATACCAGACAATACATTAAACAATTAATTGCTGAAAGAAGCAAACAGGCACCAATCGAGCATTCCAGTGTCAAAACTTCAGATGGACAATAACAAAACCAGTTAACGCGAACATGAACAGCATGAGGAAACACAAAACACAATAATACACAAAATTAACCGAACAGAAATCAAAAATGTATACTATAAATAACACATTTGTACTCATCTTAGAAGTATTTGTCTACAATCATATTATTTTTATTTGTATTCAGTTACTCACAGAAGTTCTTTGCCTTTTATTCTACCTCACGGAAGTTCTTTACTTTTTATTTTACCTCACGGAAGATCGCTTAATTTTTTGTCTGGTATCTAATGGGAAGATTACTTCATTTTCGAAATTACTGTATAACAACTTTTATGTGTTGCGAATGTTTTGTATTACTACCGGGTCATTTAATCTTATAATATGGAAGAGGGACTTATAATGTGGAACTTGTTAGTATATCACGGTCAACATCCTAAGCATGCATCGAGCATCCATAGCTGTTCCGACTTTATCTGTTTATCGAAATGTGATTTGTTGTTATTTTACTTTCATAGCCACTTTCCAATTTTGTGGAACAAAATTTCGTCCTCTCAAGATTTTGGATTTAGCTTATTGCTAATGATTCAGTATTTCAGACATATCCATTAGTAAAGCTTGTGGGAAATATAACACGATATCCTTGATCGAGTGTCACGCCTTAAACAATTATTGCTAGCAAAATGGTTATTTTGTTGTTCCTCAAATGTTGTCTTCACTAATGAGCTTTATGTAAGACATCATATAATTGTAGACAACTAAAATATGGTGAGTACACATGTGTTTTTAACTCTCCTACCGGATTGGCCTTGTGTCCCCATTTCCTCCACTTCATCATCATTTCATGTTCATTGTATCACCACTTTCATGTTCATCTCCCGGATATAGCCGAAATCGTGCTGCTTGGGAGTAAAGCAATAACTAACTAACTAACTAACTAACTAACTAACTAACCTTTAGAAGAATTTGACTTACAAATAAATTACTCGTTGGTATCGTGACAGGTTAGTTATAACGAGAAGGAAATTTTTATCTTTCCGAAGCACCAAAGTCCACTCTTGTTCTTACATAAGTTCGTGTTGCTAATTGTGTGTTTTAGGTTCATATTGGAGCAACGACATTCGAATATCCTATCAAAAGTTCTTTACCTTTAGTCGGTACAAAACACACGAAAAACACGAAAAATACAAAGAAACAGAATAAATAGAACAACACACAAAAAACAAACTGCATTCAGCAAATCGAACTCAAGTCGTAGTATTAGTAGACTCATGTGCTTCCCTCCTTGATTTCGCACACCTGTCTCGTTTTCAACAATTTGTTCAGTTCATTAATAGCTGACTAATAATGAATTGATACAAATATAAATAACGATAACTTAATAATGCATTTTAATCATGATGGTTCCTTTATTCCCGGCTTTCTCTCCAATCATTGGAGCGTCTGTACAACCTGATGTGAAACGCATGACTCATATTTGAATCACTGTCCACATGTTTCCATGTGATCGCTTTTAGCCCAAAAAATTTAGAAATAATACATGTGTGTATAATTCGTTTTTATTGCTTTACTCCACATTAGTATTACAACTAAAGTCTTTTCTCTTATATACAGTAATAAGTTTTAGACGAAATGACTAGTAAAATATATCACGGCTTACAACACAGGCATCAACTGTCTTGTTATACGGGTGAATATAAATTATATAAACAACTGATATATTATCACGGTCACCAATGTGCAAAATCATATCTTTTAGTTATGCAAGGGAATTCGTTAGGAGAACTTCCGGATAATGATAAGTGCGCTTGATTTTTTCATCTTTATTCCAAGCCATATTTGAAAAATTGAAGAATGTAGTCAGCTGTAGAACTGACTACAGTTTTTAAAAATACGTATTTCATGGTAAAATGTTGCTGAAAATAACCACCTTCAAGGGTGTAAAATTTCAGACACGTCCACAAAAAATTACATTATAACGATATGCATGAAAAAAGCTGTTTCATAATTGCTAGCCATAGTAACAGCTGTCTTCATTCTCCGATTTTTCACAAGAAGATGAGGAATGACAATAAACATGAAAAATAAAACCACACTTACCAGAAAACTCTTCCCCAAAATCATTACCGGAAACTTCTCCGAACGAATTTCCTTGCATTCCCTGGGGTTGTGATTTAGGACATTGGTGGCTGTGATTATTATGAGAATATATACTATGAATGTACAAAATGAATATGAAAGTTTATTGGATAAGCGTTTTTCAAAGATTAAGTTTTTTAACACGATCTTGAAACTCTTCAACCGTGTTCTTGCCTCTTATGATATCTGCAGCTTTTTCTCCAATCATAATGCTGGGGGCGTTTGTATTACCGGATGTGATGTGTCGAAACCGAAAATTATGACAATAAATTACATTGAAACGTGACGTTTTAAAACGTTGTAAAACGGGATAGCCGAAACGTGACAGTGTGACTGGGGCTTAACATGTCCCATTTTGACATTCTCTGATTAAAAAAAAAAATAAAAAAAACACTCACAGTTTTTGTACCATCACTAAACCTACAGAATGGACACACAATATTACAAAGAATGAAAAAAAAATCTGATGCTGTTCAATGGGTTCCATCTGCTGTATTTGGTTTTTTTAACAATATAATTCTTTTAAACAACGTCTACTTCAGCATCCCTTTTACCTGTGAATGTAATATTATTTTTTGAAGGGAAAAAAATAATTTAAGTTATAGAACAAAATTACACAATAGTTTGAACAGCCATCTGAAAGGTTACAAAAATGTTTGACCTGAAGTGATTTTTCAAAAGATTTAATGAACGACAGAAGAAAGTTTTGAAAGTTTTTTTTTACTTACACCTTTTTTTTGCCTGCATAATATAAATTTTTACTGTTGAATAGTCAACCATATTTAAGGTGTTGAAATACTTTAAGGATTCATAAATAAATGCAGGTGGAAAAAAACATTTTTTCCGTACTTATTATCTATAGTCCCACATCTAGTGAATTCGACTAAAATTGCACATTACATCAGTACATATACAATAATAGTGTCTTGACTTGACATAAAAGGAATAGAAGGATGAGGGTAAGAAACGGGTTTAACTGCAAGGCTTTGCCGAGCAGTTATCCCGTTTCGTCCCGAATTCTTCTATTCCTTTTATGTCAAGTCAAGACACTATTATTGTGTTTATACTGCAATAAAAAATACATTGCGGCATTAAAATATTCCTTTACAAATATAATTTAGAAGATATACCCTAATTGTACCTCTTAACATATTACTGTAATTTATTGACGTAAGGGTTCAAAGTTTAAAGTTTGTGAACGATAATGAAAGAGTCCTTCGATCCGCTATAAAATAAACATGATAAAGTACAAAGAGAAACACGTTCGATAAATAATGAAATTGATTCATATTGAAATAAATATTTATAATACGATAAATCAATAACTGTTATAACAAATAATATTATATTGAATTTAGAAACTGAGTAGTTTAATACAATGTACATTTTGACTTTTGTACGCCACATCACATGACTGAAAAAGATGGTCACTGTCAGTCATTTTTAGGACGCTCGCGGTCCATGTACACATTTAGGCTGCCAATGGTCAGATGAGCCCCGTAAAACATCGATGATATTCTATTGGTTTGACTTTGAGAGCAAATGGTCGGCCTATCAAAAGATATATCAGCATCATCAAATGGTAAGTCTAAGAAGTGAATCCGGGTCCGTTCGCCCTTATTCGCGTTCGCCCTGGTACATGTTCGCCACTATTCACGTTCGCCCTGGGTCCGTTCGCCCTATACATGTATATGCCATATATAGTCATATGTTTTATAGAGCATTATTCTTCAAGCAAAGAAAAACAAACTCTGGACAATAGGAAAAAAAATGTTTTTCGGAATATGTTGAATCATCGACAAGAAACGCATCACTTACCATAAAATAATTCCGAAATAATCGGCCGGTGAGCTTTTGGCACCAAGTGTGTTTCTTCATCACATTAATCTATGTAAATTTTGAATGATTCAAATTTCGTTTTTTGAATTTCGACAAAAGGGTTTTTTACCATTCCAAAAATGAAAAATGAAAAATAATATCATAAAGTCATTTGTCTAGTTATTACATCCGCTTTGCTTTAACGATTTTAAGGTATTACAGATAACCACCAACAAAAAGTTCCTACACGTTGTATTTGTATCATGACATGTATTTGACATTCTAACATACAAGTCTATGAAAATATCTAAACAATTAGCTAGAATATTAAAGTAATTTAAATATATTAACGACCGTGACTTTAGGAAAAGTACCAACTGGCTTGAAAAATCCCAAATTAGTGCAATTTTCAAAAATGGAATTAGAATTATACTGAAGATTAAAGTATGTATAAGATCACGGAAAATGGTACTGTCGGGAACACATAGTTGACCATGAAAACAAACAAATGTATTCCAACTAACAATATGGGGCAACATAACTTCAACTGCTAGGAAATTTAAACAAATAAACAGAAGCACTAGATAATGGCTATCATGTAGCTTTTTTTCATTGAGGATTTAGTCTAGTTAGATGTTGATCATCGCTTTTCGTTTTTTTTTTTTGTTAACTTTATTTTGAAAACCATCTGCATATAAATGCAAATACATTTTTACATGTATAAGCACAAATACTTTGCATTATTAGTTATTTATTAAAAAATGTTATATTCCTTTCCAAGTCAGGGGATTTCAATTTTAATCTATAGCATATGTATTTTAAAAATCACTTATTTAACTCTTTTCATATAATAAAAAAAATCTTGTATTAATATCCCAGTCTCATAAGTTTAAAGTGTAAGTTCGCGATTTTTGAGTTATTAGTTCATTTGATTTATTATAATGAGAGTAGGCATCGTGCCGGGTTTGGGCATTCAAAACGATATATTAAGAAAGATATTCGTAATTTTATTCCAATACACAAGACCATATGGGCGCATCCATGCTATGAACGATGATGAATTATGGGATAGCTCAATTGGAGATGTGACGTCACATCTCCAACGATAAATGCATTAAGGGACTGGTCAATATTTATTGGAGTGATAGGACCAGTGCAAATGGTAGTAGGACACATACTTTTTTCTTTGAAAATCTTGATAGGCCAAAACTTTTTTTTTCCACCAGCGCTGATAGGACAGCAACTTTTTTTTTTTGGCGAAAAAAAAATTATGTTAGTGTTTACCAAACATGCCAAAGTAACAAGCAAATAGAATATTTCATAAAATTTTGGAGGTGCAAAATCTAGATAATTGTTTTCACTTTGATATAGCAAAATATAGCCAAAAATAATTCTATCCAACAAAGTTTATTTGTATGAGGAGTATATAGAAATAAGTTTAAAAATTGATAGGACATTAACTTTTTTCATTAAAACACATATAGGACATTTATATTTTTTGTTTTTTTCATATGTAGGACATATACTTTTTTTGCTTTTGAAATTTCAAATGCACCGGTCCCAACTCCCTAATAAATATTGACCGGTCCCTAACCAATTGACGATATTTGTAACATAAGACCGATGTTGTCGATCATAATAATGATTTGAAATATGAATAATTTGGCATTGATAATTTTTTTGATCCCGCGGGTTTTTTTTTATCGAAATAGCAAGATAATAGTTAACTTAAACCTTAAATTGTTTTAAAATGATTAACTATAATTCCAAATACTAAATAATCTGAAATATTTATTGACACAGTAGCCCTAGTTTTCAATCCTTTTTCAAATATTTAAGACAATAAATTCAGTTCTTCATGAATACACAGGTGTCAATTAAAATCATTAACCTTTACGATCATTAACCATGTACGATCTGCCACGCCCCGTTGGTTAATAACAGGTATAATTGACAGATATCATAGATCAATTAAGGTGCTCCTCCAATCAAAGATTTCCTTGCAGCACTCAACCCGCTTTAGACACACCCACCACAGCTCGATTTTAAGAATTTCGACCGGCAAATCTTTTAATAATTTCTTAATCAGTATACGGTATAATTAATCAGCAGGTGTCAATATCACCTGTTCACTCCATTGACTTCCTTTCTCTTACAATTATCAATCAGCCAAAGCGTGGTGCTACATCGTGCATGGTTTGTGTAATATAGTACCCAAATTAAAAATGTGTTTCAAGAGTTTTAACTTCCACTTTTTTTCGCTTTTGAAGAGTTGAAAAAACAATTAATTAACTACATAATTATTTGCAAGACAAAAAAAAATCATACAGTTTATTGTTTTTATATGTTTTTAATAAGAAAGGGTATTTTATTAACATTTTCACACTTAAATGTTCAAACGACACTGGCAGACCAAAGGGGTTGATTTTCGTTAAAAGAAAGTGTTCTAGAACCCATTCCAACCAGGTAAATGTCAACTTCTAATACACAGGAAACAATATTTAACCCCTGTGGTGCCGATAGTTTGCACGGGGGTACTAAACATACACAGGAAACGGCAGGTGAATCCCTGTTATGCCAGTGGATTGTAGAAGGGAATAAAGTCTTATACACAGAAAACGATAAGTAAGCCCCTGTGGTGCGATGGTTTGCACGGAAGGACTAATTATCATAATATCACTTCAAACGAATCATGCAACGTAATCCCAGTAGGGTGTCAGGGAACCATGAATTTTAAACAGAATGTATAAAAGAAATAGTATAGGGCAATTCTACATGCTGAAAATTGAAATATATATTTTCCGAAAATGTCTGTACGGCCAATAAAAAAAAATATTTAAAAATTCTATATTTTTCTACGAATTAATTCTGAACTTAACGATTGGTACCATTTTTAAACGTCTCACAATCAATCATTAGACTGACTTTTATTTTATCATTCCCGACTTAATTATAATTATTTCAAATTGTCCGTTGTGGTACACATCGGTAAATACCACATGGGTATAGGATGCAGCATTCAGGCTTTGAGCAGCGCCATCTAGTACAAATCACGTGACCCTCCATGGATAGAATTTTTTTACTTTCAAAAGCCAATTTTATCCTAACTATGCATATTTGAGCGTTAGGAATTTCACCAAAGTTATTTTTATATGATAGTCTTTCAATGTACAAATTTTGAAAAAATCGCGAACTTACACTTTAAGTTTCAGTTGACATTATCCTTATATATAATATAGGGCGAACGAACTCAGGCGAACGGACCCAGGGCGAACGTAGGACAGGGGCGAACGGACCCGATACCCTAAGAAGTTGTCACTCGATGGAACGACGGCGCGGGAATTGTCCCTCGTGTCAGAAAGGACATTCGAAATAGCCTTGTGCTTGTTTTCACTTAGAGAACTGTAATTTCTGATAGATTGAACGTTTTTATGTCCGGAAATCTGCATAATGTCGGTATCTTGCACATTTCTGTCCTTCAGCTTTTGTATCATGTACTTCCTAGCGCTATGATTAGTAAGGTTTTTGTTGGGGTCCAAGTTTCCTTGTTTAGACATTAACTTCATAAAAGTTGCTAGTTTTTTCTGGCCCACACGCTGTCTAATGTACCATGGTTCATTTTCAGCACCAGTAAGTGGAACTGTCCGTGACGCGATATCAAAATAATCATCGGGATTGCTCATTCCTGCTGGTCGTTTTAGCGCATACTTTTCATACATTGCTACAGGGTCACGATCCCCTCCAGACTGATACATTCTTGGAAGAACTTCGCGTATGTCATCAATATTCTCTCCTGTCCTAGTTTTTGTCTCTCGTTCATCAAATTCAAGATATTTATCACCTTTGGAATCTGTGTGTAAATGCACATCACCCCATCTGAAAACAAAGAATACAATAAAATACATTTAATACAGTGATAGAATCTTGATGATGTACAATGAATAGAAGGATGAGGGTAGGAAACAGGGTAAATGCGAGGCTCTGCCGAGCATTTACTCTGTTTCAACCCGAATTCTTCTATTCCAGGAGTTTAAAAATATATGTACATTACCCTGTTTTTATTCAGTAAATATCATAAATATTAATGTGATCATCGCTATAAATTATTTAAGAAATAATTCATGGCCCCCCTTGGTTTATTGGAGATTTAACTAAGAGTGCCCATTATTTTCGTGGATATTTTGCCCAGAGCTTAGCGGAGCTACTTGTAAGGGAAAAATTAACATGAAAAATTTTTGAAAATAATGGGCATCCATGATTAAATCAAAAATAAACCAGAGCCAGACATGAATTACATGCAAATTTCTATTCTAATATGACAAAATTGGGTTTTCAAAGACCTTAGTATAGTGCACGATGTTATAGAAGCCATTTTGTTGTTTCTTGCTACGTTAATGCGCAAATACTCCTTTATGACGTCACCAATATGCATTGATTATTTTTATATTTTTTTCAGAATATCTACATGTAATTGCAGCTGGATGTATTGTACCCGGTACAAGTTTGTGAGCCAGTGTGGCAAATGCCCATGGATGGAAGAATAAATGAACGTCCTAAATCGTGTGAATCCTACATGTAGTTTATATATGATACATCAGTATACGTACCACCACATTGTGAAGTTCAGAAATTCGAATCAACAGTACTGTACTGTACGATACATGAAGATGGGCAATCATGTAAAATGTAAATATCAAAAAGACAATCAACATGCGAGACATTGTATAAACTAGTTTATCGTGATACGTACAAAGTACACCACAAAAGATTTCAACACATGTAAATATATGGATATGGAATACACATACCGTGTATACAAATTGTTGTACTGCAGCAAATTTTTCAGTAAAACTTGTTTTATATTTAATAATAATACTTTATTGTAATGAAAATCAATACAAATGGAATGTTGGACAGAAAAAGAAAATTATAACTATATATACATTGTACAGTTTTTAACAGGATGTGAAATCAAATGTGATTTATTCAATGTAGTTGATGATATGGGAACAGCTTTGTACATTACTATGGACATTGACTGATTGTACTTCTACGTTTGTTCTTATATTGTTTATAGAAAGTGTAATACATGTACATGTATTGCTATGAAGTATGCATACATGATGTACTTGTAATTGCTAATTGGAGGACAGCTGCAACTAAGTGTATTTAACAAAATGTTTAATATGTGAAATAAATATTACAACAAAGTTCCAGACAATAAATTTTGCTACGTGTACGCCCGACATGCGTTCCGTTCATTGAAGAATCATCAGAGGGGCTCTACCAAAATTGAATTGATACATGTATGGGACTTTGGATCTGCAAGTTCTCAGGGATATACATGTATGTACAGATGTTTAGGAAATTAAAATTGAAAAAAAATGTATATTAAGTTAATTTATGACATTCATGATGCACATGTACATTTGTACTATTGAAAATTTGGTACATGAAAATTACAGATTCAATATTATTTTCTATTATATCACCATGGCCATGGAAAAGTGACGTAAAAAATGTAGAGGTTTGGCAATATATATTTGTACATGCACATTGTACATGTACATGTATATACATGTTACTATTAATTGTAAAACCTGGTTTAACCTCATAATTTCAATTCTAATGCCTGCAGTATGCACATGGTCTAAGATCTTTGTACATAATTTGTCAAAAAGTGTATTACTACACATGTAGCATTGTATCAAACTTAGTGTTACTGAGTTGAGATGACCGCTAAATGTCATACATGTAGTCTACATGTAGTAATTTTGTTATTACCATTATTTAATGTTATTAAAACATACATTTGGTCATGTTGAAGACTGCTTGCTGTTTTCCGTTGTGGTTTTTTAAAATTGCTGTTTGTTGTGTTGTGTACACTTATTCCACATCTCAATATCGTCTATTTGAACCAACCTTGATTTACTAACCTCATTTTGTAATGTTCATCAACACCTCTTAGACCAAAATGTACAGAATTGTTGAACCATACTGTGTACAGTAAGGATTCTGGTGAACTCCCACCCAAAACATTATTTTCATAGAGGCTATTTATTTCTTCCTCTGTAATTGCCTGTGCTCTATGTGGCTTATTTCCTTTTCCTGCCTTTTTTAGAACCTTTAATTTTGCTTTTAACGTTTGTTTTGTTAATGGAAATCTAGAGTTCTTGTCATCGGCAATATAGTGCCCATAATTGTGTCGTCTTAACTTCCGGTCAATGCTCGAAATTATGCCCCTAACGGATGACGGTTCATATTGAGATCCATCCTTTTTTTTGACATTTATCAAGAAATCAGCCAGCAAACTGTCTAATTGTTCATGTGGAATTTCATGAACTTGTCTTTTCTCATTTTTTTTCTGTCTGAAATAGTTTTGCACTAATTTTATGTCATAGAGTGTTTTTTTGGTTGTATTTTTATTTTCGCTGCTTTCAATAAATCTTTGGATTTCCTCCATGTCAATGTCAACGGAACTATGTGAAATATCATCTGATGGAGCTGTATTTACATTTTCAGTCATCTGTTCTACGTGTACATGGAGGACAGGGCTTGTAGTGGCAGTAGTTTGAGGTTGTGTAGCCGCTTCTACATGTATTTGGGTCGGGGCATTGTACTGGTCCGCATTATTGATTTGGGTCAGAGCATTGTACTGGTCAGCCATATCAATTTGGGTTGGGGCATTGTAATGATCAGAAGTATTGATTTGGGTGGGAGCATCAAATGAAGTATCAGGCACAACCATTGGAATAGGAACTTCTAGTGCATTTAAAGTGAGCAGTGTTGTTTCTAAGTCAGCTGAATTCTCCATTTCTTCATTATCAGACATTTCAATTTCATGTAATGGGGACCAATCAATCCCAAAGTTGGGCGTTTCAAATGGAGTGGTCATTTAGTCTAATTTTATTTAGCAGACGACAATTTACCAAAATCATATGATATTATCATATCATATATACATTGTACAGTATGCTTTCAGTTTCAATATGCATCATTTTGTTAGTATAAATCAATTCAAAGATAAAGAATAATTTTTTTAAGTAAACATATTTTTATTTCATTTTAATTTTATATATTTACGAAACAAATGACCCACGTTGTTTGATGTACTTTTATATTTATTTACAAACAATAGGATATGTAGGTCACGCATTTGTTTACATAGTGGCGGATTAATTTTGTTTTGACACGTGGGCCACGTGGTTCGAAGTGATATCATGACATTGACCACATATGCAAAGTAAATATACTGTCAACGTGTTTTGCTTGACTAAATAGGACGATTGCAGTATAAAGTACATTAATGTAATATGGAGACTAATAAATGCATGAATAACACAACTTCAAAGGCTAAACAAAATCTGATAACATTTAAACTTTTTATCATAGCAATCATGATTTGGTAAAAAGACCTGAAACGTAAATTGCACTGAAAATGAACTTACCAACCAAATTGCATGTTTTTGTTTTGTAATTCTATAACCAAATGACGAGAAAAGGTTTATAAGCAAACATAATAGTATATATATATATTTCTTTCATAAGAAAAATTCCTTTCACCAAAAGCACGTTGGGGAAGCATTTTATTTTTCTCCTAAGCCGATACTCAAGCATTTATTATGTGAAAAAGATATCTACTTTCCGAAGAAATGAGAACCGAAATATAAATCAAAACAGAGTTCCAGACAAAACATTTTTGCTACGCCTGACGCCCGTTTCGTCTTTTCAAGACTCATCAGAGTTGCTTTTAGAAATGATTGAAGGTGCGAAACTCCTTTGAATTTTAAGGGAGCGACCATTTGATATTTTTAGGGGGGGGCTATGGTGAAATCAATAGCCCCCCAATAAAAATCAAACGGTTGCCCCTTAAGAGCATAGAATAACAAACCCAAAATGCAGAACTGGAAACCAAATTATGACGTCTTAGTACAGTTTTGCTTGGGCTATAAAAGAATTGGCGTTTTAACTATTTTGAAATTTAAACGGATAATTTGTAAATGTGATGTCTTGACAAAAATGTGATGCCGGTGTGTGTGTAACCAAAGCAAATTAAAACCACCCCCAGTGAAATTATCACGGATATTAAAAATCAAAATTACGACAAAGCCTTGGCAAAATATTTTGCTTCTGTCTATTCAAGACTCGTCAGAAACGATCTATCAATAGATTGAAATGCCAAACACTAGATGAATATAAAGAGCATAGAACCAAAATTGCCGAACTTGAACCCAAATTTTGAAAGATCAACCTGTGTCTGGGGTACGAAGAACCTTAGGTTTTGGCAATTTTGAAATGAAAACGGATCATTTGTAGCTAAAATCCTTTGATGTCTTCTTTCTCTGTACAACTTGAGATATCGCTAATTGATCTCAATCTTAATTTTTTTCGGTTCAACGAGAATCAGCTCTTCATAGTCATTGCCATTTCTAACATGTTGACCACAGGCGTTTGGGACCAGGATTTTATTTTTCCTAATGTGTGTATATAAAAATGTCTTACCATCGCTATATTACAAATAGTATGTAGACGAGATGAATTTTTTTATACACGTTATTTAAAGTAAAAAAAGGAAAGAAAATCCTGGACTCAAACGCCTGTGCTGTTGACCAGAGCGCTTATTTTTGAAATTTTACCAGACGAATCGCACATCATTTATTTTCTGCAACTTTTTTGTAATTTTGATTTAAATTGGCTCTTTCATATACTTTATTTCGATGATTTTACAATGATGGTCGGCCCAAAGACTACTTTTCATTTTGATTTAATTTTCTGTCTTTAAAGTGCAAGTTCGCGATTTTTTTTTAAATTTGTACATTGAAAGACAATCATATAAAAATAACTTTGGTGAAATTCCTAGCACTCAAATATGCATAGTAAGGATAAAATGGCTTTTGAAAGTAAAAAATTCTATCCATGGAGGGTCACGTGATTTGTACTAGATGGCGCTGCTCAAAGCCAATACACCTAGTGAATGTTGCATCCTATACCCATGTGGTATTTACCGATGTGTACCACAACGGACAATTTGAAATAATTAAAAATAAGTCGGGATGATAAAATAAAAGTCAGTGTAATGATTAAATGTGAAAAGTTTTAAAATGGTACCATCTGTTAAGTTAGAATTAATTAGTAGAAAAATATAGATTTTTTTTGGGTATAAATTTTAGATTAGCCGCCCAGACATTTTTGGAAAATATATTTCAATTTTCAGTATGTAGAATTGCCGTATACTATTTCCTTTTTACATCCTGTTTAAAATTCATGGTTCTCTGACACCCTACTGGGATTACCTTGCATAATTCGTTTTAAAGTGATATAATGATAATTAGTTCTTCCGTGCAAACCATCGCACCACAGGGGCTTACTTATCGTTTTTGTTTTAAGACTTTATTCCCTTCTACAATCCTCTGGCACAACAGGGGTTCACCTGCCGTTTCCTGTGTATGTTTAGTACCCCCGTGCAAACTATCGGCACCACAGGGGTTTAATATTGTTTCCTGTGTATTAGAAGTTGATATTTACCAGGTTGAAAGGGTTCTAGAACACTTTCTTTTAACGAAAATCAACCCCTTTGGTCCGCCAGTGCCATTTGAACATTAAAAAGAGAAAATGTTAATAAAATACCCTTTCTAATTAAAAACATATAAAAATAATAAACTGTAGGAACCTTTTTTGTTTGTTTTTTGTCTTGCAAATTATTATGTAGTAAATTAATTGTTTTTCCCACACTTCAAAAACGGAAAAAGTGGGAACTAAAACTCCTTAAACACATTTTTAATTTGGGTACTAGTATTACACAAACCATGCACAAACATGATGTAGCACCACGCTTTGGCTGATTGATAAGTGTAATTAAGGGTAAGGTAGTCATTGGAGTGAACAGGTGATATTGACACCTGCTGATTAATTAAACCGTATACTAATTAAGAAATTATCAAAAGATGTGCTGGTCCAAAATCTTAAAATCGAGCTGTGGTGGGTGTGTCTAAAGCGGGTTGAGTGCTGCATGGAAATCTTTGATTGGAGGAGCACCTTAATTGACCTAGCTGTCAATTATACCTGTAATTAACCACCGGGGTGTGGCTTATTGAGGTGTGACAGATCGTCCTAATGGTAAATGATTTTAATTGACACCTGTGTATTCATCAAGAACTGAATTTATTGTCTAAGGATTGAAAACTAGGGCTACTGTGTCAATAGATTATTTACTATTTGGAATTATATCTAAATATTTTAAAACAATTTAAGGTTTAAGTAAACTATTTGCTTGCTTTTTCGATAAAAAAATATAATTAAAAAACGCTGGGATTAAAAATTCATTTCTGCCAAATTATTCATATTCCAAATCATTGTTTTGATCGACAACATCGGTCTTATGTTACAAATATCTTCAATTGGTCATAGACCTGTATATTAAAGTGTATTTATATACAGGTCTATGAATTGGTTAATGTATTTATCATTGGAGATGTGACGTCACATCTCCAATTGAGCTATCCCATAATTCATCATTGTTCATAGCATGGCAGCGCCCATATGGTCTTGTGTATTGGAATAAAATTACGAATATCTTTCTTAATATATCGTTTTCAATGCCCAAACCCGGCATGATGCCTACTTTCATTATAATGAATCAAATAAACTAATAATTCAAAAATCGTGAACACTTTAAGCTTTCAGGATTTGTTTGCCTCTAATAAAAAAAAGAACCGTAAAAAGGAGGTTAGTACATTAGAACACAAAGTCACCAAGAAGCAAACAAATGGGATACCTGACTATAAAGAGGCTTAAAAAGCATCTAACTTATTTTTTTATATTTTGACATTCATGACATTAATACATCTAAGTATTTGCTGAAAAAGATCCTTAGTTAGTAAAACAAAGATGAATATAAAGTTTGTCTCGTTATGTCACGAAGTGTTAACCCTTAAGAAATTATAAATGCTATATGTTTTTCTTGACTTTTATTTGGCATTGATTCATTTAAAAAATAATAAAACCACAGTTTTGAAGAACAAAATATGAATACCGTATTTAAATACAAATAATACTTCTTTCATTTTATATAGGAAGTCATTTTATCAAAGGACTTAAAAAAATAAATGATTAAAAGTATCTCATTTAATTAGGATGGAGAACTATTTCTATTTTTCCAGAATTCAAAGCAATAACAAACTTAATTTGTAAGCAATCAAATAGTATAATGTTTGTATTAGCAGGAATATTTATATTACAACTTCCAAAATCACTGACACATTCAGAACGGTCCGAGAATCGGTTTGTGTATCATCTTTGTTTTTGCTGCACTCTGACGGACCATTTGCCTTTTTAGGATTCTACCTTGTTTCTTACACCACCTTAGAAAAAAAATCGTACAACTAATCGCCCCGATCGCAGCGACAAAAATGATATTTCGTATTAAACAGCTTGACAGTTGTACAGTTGATTAGGACAAAACTCAAAAGTCCCCGTATAGATATATTGTAAAATAATAATTTGAGCAAAAATGAAAATAGTATTTTTTTTTGGTCATGCCTACGAAAGGTATTTAGTCTATTTTTTTTTCGCTCTACTTCCTTCAATTAGATGAACGAACCAATGTACATCAACCTTTTTTGAGTCTTATCAATAGGTACACTTGCATGCTTGACTGACGATTTATGTTTTCTTATCCTGATGCGACACGTCGAAGTTGGGTGATAGCCAGTCATGCCCCAATGTCTGATGATACAATCCCAATACACATCGCTATCAAATGTTTCCTTATCACATACTCCCTTAAAGTCAAGTCTGTTATGTGAGGCTCCGATTTCCTTAAAAGCTTCTGTATTTAGTAGTCTGTTGATTATTCGAAAACCTAGAAGGATATAAAAAAAATGGCGGCCACCAGTGGTGGACAAGTAACTTCGATGTCTGAACAAAGTGATTTAAATGGTGCAGAAGCTCACGATTCGAGGAATAAAGTATTGGAATTGGATGTTGGTGATTCTACCCAACTTGTTGGAGCGTATGGAGAATATTCCCCACAGAATACTGACATTTTTCATGCATTGATCGGCACTCCAAACCCAAAACAAACTTTCGTGAGTACTAATCGAGAAAACGTTGATATATCCCTTACACAACTCAGTCAAGAGTCCGAATTTGTACCACAACAAGACTATATTGCTACCTTAGATAAAGAACTTTGTGATCTACCGAGAGACTTATATATCTCCAAACTTACACAAATAACGAACAATTGTGATGAAAATATTACTTGTTACCGTAGTATTCTCATGAGTAGGGCTAGAGACTCACAGGGGTGTCCTACAGGAAACCTATCCACTAGAAAAACGACAAATGTATCTTCGTCTACCACAAAATATGCCACTGATTGTTACAAAATTCAAATGTTCTTAAATGGTGATAATTCTCTAATAAAGGATGTCATCAGGCGTGATGACCAAGTCAAAAGCACTCCTGAACAAACACAACAAAATCAAAACCTTGTTGATCTTCACGTTACCGTACAGACTCTATTAGAAACGGTCTCCGAGCTTGAAAAGGCTAATGTCGAAAATGTGAAAACAATTAAAACATTACAAACAGACAATTGTAAGCTTAAGTCTGACATTAAGGACTTGAATGTGATGTATGAACGGGTATCTTTTGAGCTTAATAGGAAGACGACCCAATACGATTCAGCACTGAAACGGCTTTCTCAAGAAACTAAACAGCTTAATGACCACGACTTAAACATCTTGTCACACAGCGTAAAAAAGATCACTTCTGATGTAGATAGACTAAATAATGTACAATCCACAACTCAGAAATCTTTAAATGACCTACGAACAAGTATAAAACCTTCGTACGCATCGGCGGTTTCTCCCCCGCACAGTGCCCCTTTAAAGGTGGACAGTGTAAAATCTTCAGCAATACACAATCGGGCGATCGCGACCACTGATCACGGTACTGTCTCGGATAAAGTGAACGATTCTCGCCTAACGGTTAAGGTTCATCTGTACCTTTCGTTAAAAATAGTGAAATTTTCTACCTATTTTTTAGTATATGCAGAACAAAAACTACAAATAAAATTATAAAATAAAGCATAGCTGGACCTAGATATGGTAATTTCCGATTCAATTTCTATCAATTTTTCATTTTAAGTTCCTTAAAAATAAAGTTCTCTTTTTTTTCCTGTTCAGATTTTAAATTGAAAAAGGACAAACTATCCCTATTGTGCCTCTTACATGAAACGAGGTGAACACTTTTAGTTAAATCCCTTATTGAAAATTGCATGAAATTTGAGGCATCAAGAAAGGGTGAAAGTGATATTAGCCTTAAATCGGGTGTTTTTAAAAGCGGAGAAAAAAGAGATCTCTTAAATAAAGGATTTTTTCGTGATGAATTCATTAAGAAAAGGTAAGAATTTTTAATATCTAGGTCCAGCTATACTTTATATTTCAATTTTATGTGCAGTTTTGGCTGTGCATATACTGAAAATAGATTAGAAATAACGCCATGTTTTAAAGAAAGGTACAGATGAACCTTAACAGCACACGGTCAATTTCGGAATTAGTACCCGACGTTCTTAATGTCAGTGAAAACGATAATACACCACAACTCGAACGTAACAACAAAACTGAAAGCTACAAAATTCCGGTGCGCGTCGAAGGAATGACGGAGAGCGTTATATCCAATCAAGCCGATGATGACTGTTTCGAAGGCGCACGAAGCCGTCCAGCTCGCTTTTATCTCTCGAACATTAGCGAAAGGTCGACCCGTAGTGGTATTTTAGCATTTCTCGAAACGAAAGGTGTAAAGGTGACACATCTACAAATTTTCCATGGAAAATACAACCCTTCTTTTACGTCCGCAAAGCTTAACATTTCGAAAGAATCTGTCGACTTGTTGCAGTCTCCGAATTTCTTGCCTGCTGGTGTGCGTTGCCGAAGATGGGTAAACAACCGTGAGTGGTCCAACAGATGGAACGACGATGATTACAACAAACGATAATGGGTTGTGCAATAAACAAAATAAAAATAATGTTAGTGTTATCACTACTTGTATGTATTTCAATTTCTTGCAATATGTCTTTTGATATAAAAATGTTTTGTTGGAATGTAAGAGGAATAATGTCCTCAACATTATGTCTTGCTAATATGCTTACTTCTTTAAACCCAGATATTGTTATTATAACTGAACATAAGCTTAAACCAACCTCATTATCCTATTTGAATAGTATAGACAATAGGTATATGTCAATTGCTAAGTCAGATCAATTAAGTGATTATTATAACTGTACACATGGCAAAGGTGGTGTAGCAATCATTGCAATTTTCTATTACAGAAATTGATCATATAGACTGTGACAGGATAGTAGGAATCAAGCTTTGCATAAAAAATTCAAATCCTTTGTTCTTATTTGGTACATATTTGCCTTCTGATTCTTCCATTGATAGCTATAGAGAAGTTTTAAATGTACTTGATGACTTATGTAGTTATTATGAAAACTATGGTCAGGTTATGATAGCTGGTGATTTTAACACTTCTTGTATGGCGGTTGACTTAGACCGGACTAACAAGGTTAAAAGCGTAGAATTAAAAAGGTTTTTAGATAGACATTTTCTTTTTTATGATTTTTGTAATAGTGTATTACCATTTGTTGGTCCTAATTATTCTTTTACAATTAAGAGAACTATGTTAGATTATATATTTTTTCAAAACACATCTGTCAGGCAAATAGGTCAATACGAAATCCTTGCTGAAGGAACATTTAGCTCAACTTCTGATCATCTGCCGATTCTGTGTTCGATTAATATAACCGAAAATCCACATATTCAACTGAAATCCTTTCTTACGATGCCTGCGTGGAACAAAGTAGACACTAAAACGAAACTGTTGTACCAGGAAACCCTGGATGAGCGACTGTCAGTCCTTGTAACTGATGCTGGAGATGATATTGTAGATATTGACACTTTTCATGATAAACTTGAAAACATTCTTCTCGAAACAGCTAAAACGTGTATTCCTTCTTCAACCTATAACAGTCATACAAAACCGTATTGGAGTTCCGATGTAAAACAGGCTCATAAGCACGAACGGGCGATGAGACGTTTATGGTTACTAGATGGTCAGCCAAGAGGGATGCAACACCACTCTTATGCTGCATATAAAAGAGCCAAACGAGACTTTAAAAATGCTCAAACATTGGCGTATACTCGATATATTGAACAAACATATGATGATATTAACACAGCTGCTGAGTGTGACATCAGACTTTTTTGGAAGCTAGTGAAAAGACAAAAACCACGTCAATCAAAAACTCTCACCGAAATACATTATAGTGATAATATCTTTAATACACCAGAAACAATATCAGAAGGCTTTGCTGACTATTATGAACACTTATATTCACCGTCTACAAGTTCATCATTCGATGACAAGTTTTTCGAAGAAATTGAATCTAGACATTCTGAAATTAACAATCTATGTTTGAATGATGCAATTCCTTTCCTACCTGGTGGCCCAGTTTGTGACGATGAAATTCAACTAGTTTTGAAACAGCTTAAACTACGAAAATCGTGCGGTCCAGATAAAATCCAAAATGAACATCTAGTGCATGGTGGTTCTGCCATTATTAAATGTTTGACGTTTTTATTCAATGACATTATTACAAAAGCCAAAATTCCAAAGCAATGGAAAAAAGGACTGATTGTACCAATCTACAAAGGAGGAGATAAACTTAAGACTTCACCAGATAGCTACAGACCAGTTTGCTTACTCTCCTGCATCTTGAAAGTGTTCGAAAAGATTGTATTATCTCGATTACAGACTCACATTTTAACCACTGAACTCTTTCCAAATCCATTTCAGCAAGGGTTTCAGACAGGCCTAGGCTGTCTGACAGCATCTTTTATTGTTCATGAAACCATATATCACAACATTGAATTAAATAGTACTGTATTTACTGCCTTTCTTGATAGCCGTAAGGCCTTTGACACTGTATGGCGCAAAGCATTAATGTATAAATTATTTAATCTTAATGTAAAAGGTAGAGCATGGTGTCTAATAAATGATATGTATAGTAGCACTAAAAGTGCAATAGCGTTGAATCAATGTCAATCAAAGTATTTTATAGTGTCCGAAGGGGTAAGGCAGGGAGGTGTCTTATCTGGTTTACTATATACTGTTTTTATAAATGACTTGCTTACAGAGTTAGAAAAATGTAATAGTAAAATGGGTATAAATAATTTAAATTGCTGTGCCCCGTGTCTTGCTGATGATATTGCATGTCTGGCTACCTCCCCCGTGAAACTTCAACAGATGTTAGATGTGTGTTCCAAGTATGCAAGAAAATGGCGTTTCGAATTTAATGGTCTCAAATCGTCTGTGATGTGTTTTTCAAATAAGCGTTTGCGCCCAGACTTTGTATGGAAGGTATGTGATCAAATAATTCCAGTTACAGATAACTACAAACATCTCTGAATTGAGTTAAACAGTAATTTAAGATCATATGATAGAACTGTAAACGCATGTCGTAAGGGACGAAACACCTATTTTGCAGTTGCTAACATTCGAAGTGAAAACGTTAATCCGCTGTCTATCATTAAACTTTACAGAACTGTTGTATTACCTACTTGCCTTTACGGATGTGAAATGTGGTGTAATTTGCGTAACCAAGATGTCACCGTTTTAAATCGTTTCCAACACCTAATAGTGAAGAACGCACAAAGACTACCTATAAGAACTAGATCCGATATGTGTGAAAGCATGGTAGGACTTACACCTATAACCTGTGAAATAGAAAAACGAAAACTTCTTTTATTTGGAAAACTGTGTAAACTTAGTTGTAACATTCTTCCGAAAAAAGTTTTTCTTCTTCGGCTTTACACATGTTTCCTTGACACTAGTAGTGCATGCCGCCTAGGATTTATTCCAGACGTATTTAATATTCTACATAAATACAAACTCTTTGATTCTGTCATAGATTACGTGAACTCTGGGCTATTTCCCGAGAAAAGTACATGGAAACGAATGATAAAATCTGCTATCGACATGACACAACAAGACCATTGGCCATGACTTCTCGTGTAACCGGTGACCAAGACTTTACAAGGTTCTACAGTATTCACAACTCTATTGGTATTACATGCGTATGGAAGTATCCTAAATCGGCATTAGATCTTCAAAGAGCTTTCCTTATTGCGAAACTTTGGACATCAATTCCAGATGAGAATAGGAAAACGTGCTTGATTTGCGATAAATCATTTTCTGACGTTATGGTCCATGCAGTTTGTGAATGCTCGTGCACCAAATACTTATGCGAAACGTTAACAGACTTGATTATTGAACACTTTAATATCAATCTCTCTGTCGAACTTTCAAATTATAATTACGAAGAGCTATTCCGTATATACCTCGGAAAAGAACCAATGACCACTCTGACAAACGTAGAATTGGATAACCTCCGATCATTGTGCTATATTCACATTATTAAATCCTCAGCCTTGTACAGACGTCACTCAGCCGCCACATGCAATGTCATCGAACCTTTCATCTGAGTTTTTCATTTATCTATTTTTTTATTTATTTATCTATTTAAGAGACAACCTATCATTATTTATTTATTTATTTATTTATTTATTTATTTATTTATTTATCTATTTATTTATCATTACCATAATTATGTATTTACTACATATACTTGTATTATTCTATATCCTTTTGCCTTAGCATGTACATATGTTTAACCTATTAATATCGTGTAATCTCTTTTATGGAGGAAATAAAGACATGATTGATTGATTGATTAAAAGAAATATTCAATTAGTGACCGAACGACCCAATAACTACCAAGTGCACCTAGCGCATAAGTAATTTGTAAAGGTTGTTCGGCCAAAAGTTGAATACTGAAGTCCAAAATTACTATGAATTAGGAGCCTTTAATTAGTTCTATTGTTAAATACATGGATAAAACCATAATTCTGCCTCTATTATGGATGAACAACAAAAATTATCAGATGGACTATTTTTGTGCAGGGGCAATAGTTTTCGGCGTCAAAGATGACGTTATAGGTAACGGTGATAAACAGCAAATCAAATATCTTTCGTTTTAAAGTTACATGTAATTTACTGAATGTGACAGCGAAAATGTATTCGAGGGCTACCAGCGATGACTGCTCGTCGACTTAACACAATGCTGATTCAAACATTAACTTTAACATATATTCCTGGCTTAGGTGAGGCACCTTAAATATATGACGAGTCTAACCAACACAAATGAACCCACCTGCTATCATACTTTTCACATCATCTGGATGACAGAGGTAGTTTGGGTCTATTTCTGGGTAATCAAATGGATCTTTACTGACCAGTCGGATTGTTCCTTTACATTTTGGGTGTAGCTGTACAACAGAAATTGTAAATTCTGTCTTGCTTGATCTCGTCTTCAAAAGCTCCTTTACCTAAAATTGAAAGATTTCGACAAAGTAAAACATTTTAAAATTAAATATGTCCTGCGATGATAATTTGCCAAGTATATTGTATTAAGGACATGTGTCCCACTTCTCAAGAGTTTTTACAACCTTAGTATGCAGAACATGTGTAATATGCTCCTTCTATTTATAGGACTTTATACTTTTGTACGTAGATAGAATGTTTGTCATCGTCTTTAAATTTAACCTATAGCACAGCACTATTTTAGTTTTTTTGATATATATTTACAAAATGGATCAAAATAATATTTTATCTTAAAAAGTGCTGCTCACGAAATTAACGTACTGATGCATTGTAATTGAGAGGTAGTCCAGAATCAATATAATGGTCGTCTTGAGCAAGAGATAGCAACTCCAGTTGAACATCAGGATATGCTGGTGCTTTTTTGTCGCGGTTTTCCATCTGTGCAAAGATATGGCCTTCTACGCCGCTACCAGTGAAAGGTCCTATAGTAGTCAAAAATATCTGTGTGATATCTACAGGAAGTCTGCTTTATAGTTAGATATGCATTTCGAAATAAACACAAAGTTTAAGACAAACGTGATGTTTTTCAACTTTCAAATTGTCGATTTACCCTTCTTATGAAGCAACATTTCGTCCACTCCAGTTTATTGAGCTTACATATCACAACTGATTTGTTATTCCAGAGCTTGTGGGACTTATAATAGAGCTTCCCACTTGACACGCAAATTGCTAACACAGGGTTAGTTACTTCTTAATTGATGTCTTTGACGACTTAGTCAATTTTTGATGGGAGCAGAGGTGTAAAGTTTTCGTTCAAGAACTTGTGTAAAAACTTGGACTACCTAGAAAGAAGCAGAGGTACCAATGGGGCATATGAATGTCAAAATCCGAAAGGACAGAGACAAAACCAGCAATCACAAACAATGACAGGACAAAAAAAAACAGACAACATATAAAACACAGAAACACAAAAACCACTGAATATCAATTAACAACGCGAACTCTTGTCGTAATTATTAAAGTGAACGGAGGTGCTCCAGAAGTGGTTCCTCCCTGCTAAAACAAACCAGTTGCGCTGCCAATTTCCAATTCAGGGTGTCAAATCTGGTAAAGAAAGACAAAACAAAACCCTATGACAACCCAACATCTGCACTCATCTGCTTTTTCTTTGAAACTTTAACCGCAAAACATTTGTATGGTTTGGTGGGGCCTTTCTACTTATTTTGATTCAATAGCTTGTAATGCAATGATTTTTTTACTTTACTTCTATAAAAAGTTCAATCTATGATTAAGATTTTACACCTTTTCCAAAGAGGTTCAGTTGTAGTTGGTTCCAGTAAGACGTTGTATCTTCGGTCGTCAGAGAGAGTCCCTTGTTTGTATTGAGTTTACTGAAAATCTGCAAATGGTCTTCTAACTGCTCCCCAACTGGCAAATCAGCCACAACTGGGATCTGCGCTGTATAAAATATTGTAGCCAATAAAAAAACACAGAGTGACATGTTTACACAACTGATTTTTGCTGAACATAGACTCGTTACATTATCGCCTTTGACTAATCAGCTGTTTTAGCTTTTTGAGAGAAATCTAAACAAAACCTCAAAACGTTACATAGAAGCTGACAAAACAACAGTTCAGTTGGCTAAGCTGGATAATTCAGATATCAGCTGTTTTGCGTCGTGACGTCAACAGAATAACGATGGCGAGATTCTAAAAGGACTATTTGGAAAAATGGGAAAGATTATTTGTTTTAAGAACTGTTCCGAACGTTTGAGTCTCTAACTTAATATTTTTAATGTAAATGGTTCTAAGCGATATATATCTTGTTTGTTCTCTACAATGAGATTCAATGCCGAAAGCGCTTTGCGTGTCGGATATCTAAAAAAACATCCACTTAAAAAAAAGAACATTGATGTTTTTGTAAATATTGAGTTTGCGCCCTATTTTAGAGACTTAACAAACAAATAATTATACCCCTAATTGGTTAAGGTGATGCTTTGGTCCTATCCCTGATAACATAAGTATAACAGGACTATTTATAGCTCCAGCTGACAGGATAACCTCCTTATTGGCAATGAATTTTATCTTCCTGTTATTCCTGATGGCTTCAACTCCAATGGCTCTGTTGCCTTTAAGTAAAACCATGGAGAAAGAATTATAAGAATTCAACGAACTTAATTTCTAAATATTTGAACAAGACTGTCAGTAGCGGACAAGAAAATGTGTTTATTAAATCAAAAATAAAAATTTTAATGGTACCAACTTGGTGTAGATGTTAAAATGAAACAGTCAGTTAAATCAGGTTTTATGGTGATTAATCTTTCTCTTTGACCCAATTGTTAAATTTTATATAATGAACACAACACTTCGTGTGAATGTAAAATGAGGATAAATATACCTTCATTCTCTTTAAAAAAACAAGTCCCCATCCATAATTAAAATTGTCATGATTTTTAAAGGAAATAGAAAGGTCTTTAATTAATCTTAATTGTAACCAAAACATTTTGAACAGTAAGTAACAATGCATCTTTTTTATTAATGCCAGTGCCAGTCTCATGTACAAAGTCCCTTCTTTCATACATTGAACTCCATATTGGAAACAAAAAGTTCATCCTCTCCCCTGAATGGCATCCAAGAGAAATGATATTAATATGAAATGCACTTCCGTGCGGGTTTCGGGATGAAAGTGGGCCCGCAGCAGCGCTCAGCTTGTCGGTAACTCTCCACTAAAGAGCGTCCAGAAACCTGATATCGGGTCATGCCGTTTTGCCATCAAAGCGACGGGAATGTCTGCCTAAGGTGGTTGAATTGGTCAGCTCTGTCAAAATGAATGCCAGGATCGTCCTGACCACAAGCTATACTGGTGCATTGCGTTTCAGGAAAATTGTTACGTTCCTCAGACGTTAAAAAACCCTGCAGCCGGTTTTGGTAAAAGTAGGACCCATAGGGATCCCCATGCAATAGGCCCACCCCTGACCATTACTCCTTTTTCCAATGCCAGTCTAAACTCTCCTCCCCGATAAACCTTGTATTCCCCTTTCCTCCACTTCATCTTCATTTCATGTTCATTGTATCACCCCTTTCATGTTCATCTTAATATCTCATGGATATAGCCAAAATCGAGCTGCTTGGAAGTAAAGCAATAGTAAACTGACTAACAAAATCCTTCGTTCAAAGTGTCATCAAAATCCATCAAGCTCTTAGAAGTAATTTGCTTACGATATTTTTTAACTACTATGACAATGTTTTTTACTCAATACCTCAAGATTTGTTTGCTTGGGGTATAAAAACAGATAGATAATTTTCATATGAGAAACGATTTGATATTAAATGACTCATTGTAAGTATCAAAATATAGAAACCTTGGTAATCAATGTATTGATTTGGTCGGTCTATAACTGGTCTTAAGTAGGCTTTGGCTGTGCTATGTCTCTTCCCATCCTTCATTGACGACTGCATATAAGAAAAACCTGTTGATCAACATCACAATGAGGTGAATAAGACATTTTACTGTAAATAGTGTGTACTGTAAAAACACTGTTTTCAAATTTTAAGGCTGTCTTGGCAACATAAGGTGTCGACTATTAAAAATCAGCACATATCGTAAAAAAAGATAAATTTACACACTTTATGCCTATGGTACACTTTATAGAATGTTAACTTTTGTAATCATTTGTCGAATATTGTCATGATTGTTGTACTGAGATTACTATCCAATTCTAATACTGGATGCAAGTATGAGAGTGTAGTTTGATCTAGCAGGCCATGAATCATGAATGTTTCTTTAATCTCTAAATCTGAAGGATAAAATGAGAAAACCAATAGAAAACAAACAAATATAGGACGTCACAAATACTCTTATATCAGAATAAGAGTATTAAATACCTTGCTTCGTTTCTCTTCTTGTTTTATACATATTTTTAAAGGACTATAAAAATATATTTTTTAGTAATGACAGCAATGCCACAAAATTGGAAAATTTACAATTAGGGCAGCACGTTTAGTAACAGGACTTCCTCTTTTTACAAAATTAGAAACATTATATAGAGAAATTGGTTGGGAAACTCTGGCTAATAGACGACTCAAACGCCGACTAAACATGTTTTATAACATCCAAAACCTTGATACCCAAAATTATCTAAATAGATTTGTACCTCCTAAGGTGCAAACACTGAGTGCATATCCACTAAGAAATGGTGAAGATATAATACTTCCATTTTGCAGGCTGTCTATTACTTCTTGTTGTTAACCCTGGTTGCCGATGCGGTTCCCCTATCGAAAACATACAACATTACTTTTTTGTATGTCCTCTATATAACAATGATAGAATTCAACTTTTAAATAACCTTACTTGGCTTCCGAATGGAATAAACCTTGATATTAATACGCTTACCCAAGGAAGTAAAGAGCTATCCTACGATGAAAATACTCTCATTTTTAGAAATGTTTTTGAGTTTATTAAACGATCCAAAAGATTTACAATCACGTAATTTTTCTAAGCACTTTTTCAGTCTTTTTCTCTCTCTCGTTCCATTTTTTTTTTCTTTCTTTCTTGTGAAATTCCAGTACTTCTGTATACTTCTATTTTTATTTTATTATTTGTGTATAGCTCTTCAATTTGATTTCTTTTCTATTTGATTTAAAATGCACGATCTTGTACCTTATTATATATTTCATTGTAATGTCTCTCATTGTATTGCGGAGAGGACTCTCTAAGTATGATTTTACTTGTGTCCAATCCATTTTGTTTTATTACAAATAAAATATGTTTAAACTAAAGTAATGACTAAAGATATTTCATGTCGACAAATAGCTTCTTATATAAATCAAGTAATGGGAAAAAAGATACCAAGTTGTTTTTCACCATTATAGTCCACTGTTTCTAAACCAATTTCGTTTGCAGCTCTTTCAAAATATTCGGGCAGATGTGTGTATTTAGGTTCGCTTACACCCAAGTAACCTCCACGTGAATGGTATTCTGCAATACAAATGATAAACAATAGAAACACGAATTAAAGATGCACAAGTTCAAAAAAGACCAAACTATGAAATTCTAAAAATATTAAAACAAAGACAAAAGAGTGTCAAACAGCGAGTTAAAGAATGTGCTTCACTTGATTTCATCCGATTTCCACCCTCCCTGAAAAGAATTCTATCCACAATTAACACAATGTTATAGAAGTCAAGAGACCTGAATTAAAATATCTTGGAATTTGAATATCTTCCATTTTCAGAAAATAAGGTAAAACATCTTTATAAATCCATCCTGTACCCTTTGATTCCCAATGGTCATAATCGTGTCTACTTCCTCTGACGTATACCAAGTAGTTTATACTGCTGCTCCCTCCTAAAACTTTTCCTCTTGGCCAAAACGATCTCTGTGTAGAAAGAGGAATAAGATAGTTTACATCTTTATGTGGTCAACTTGTACCAACAATCTTTTTGGTTTTTTTAAATCTAGATATCTTATTCTGCTTATACTATTCAATGCACTTTATAATCTTTTCGGTAGAGCGTCTCTGATGAGTCTTGAATAGACGAAACGTGCGTCAGGAGTACAGCTAATCTTAGTGTCTGGAACTTTTATGTGATTTGTATTTCATTTTTTGAATGAGTGCTCCTGTGTCTTTTCATGTTGGCTTATTTTTTTTTATTTGAACAACAAATAAACTTCTGTATACAAACTTCTACAGCTTTGTTGATTATTCTGATTTAGATGGAGGATCTATGGATAGCGATTTCTTCCTATTGCAACAAATGCTATGGATAATGAAAGAACTACCCGCTCATGTTTCATTTGGTGTGAATGTTTCTGTGGTGTGGTGTAAAATGCCCAGTCGTCTTTAGTAAGTTCCACATTTCCTGCAAACAAAGGTGTACTGATATCCGTATTTCCATACTCCGACCCTCCTGCTTCAACCAGCAGAACAGACACATCGGGGCCCTCTGTAAGGCGGTTGGCAATTACTGCCCCGGCAGATCCAGCGCCAACTGAAGTAAGAACTGGTTGTTTAGAATCAGTTGAATTAAAAACATTTGAATATATAAATAATCCAAATGTTAATGAAAATTAATGGAATAGCATGAAAAGTAATTCGAAGATTACTACTAACGTAATTGTCAAGTAACGGACAGAGGTTATCAATACCAACTTATAAACGGACAAAAATAACCTTCAATTTATGGCGTTTTGTCATTAATGAGTACGTCCTTAATTTATTTAATGCTTTGCACCAAAAAACTTGTTTAACACATTATTTATTTTTGAAACACCCGTACCAAGTCAGGACCGCAGCGATCTTCAATTCCCACAATAAGTCTCTCTTGTTTTTGTCTTTTTTCTTGGAGACACCAAGTTCGGTAATTTTGTAACTACTTTATTTTCTTTATCTCAATATAAGGATGATCAAATACAGAAACTCTATAGTATCAATGGTACTTTCCAAATTTGTTAACTCAAACAGAGGAACCAAAACTTTTTTTTAAGAATTCACAACCCCTGCAATACAATTCCCCTTTACAACCAGGGCAGCAGTAAAGGGTTTCCCTGATTTTGTTACACCCCTCACGCCCAGGGATAGCGTTGAGGTAAAAAAAATATAACTCCCATTGTAGCTTATGGATACATGCTTTTATAAGAATTATACAAAGTTTAAAAGTTCCAAATCCATTTGTTTCCTAACATTATTTCTAAAAGATTGAAAAATATTAGATGCATTACTATGGAAATAATAGCTGATGTTTCGTTTGATTAAGAATTCCATAGAGACATTATCATTACCTGATCAATCACTTGTTGATTTCAAGTTTAAACTGAAAATTGCAGAATATACAAAATACAAAAATTAATCAGTTTTTTTTAGTATTCAATTCATCACCAATAAACTATACTCATGTTGTATAGCCTTTAGGATGCAGAGGAGTTCATTATTTTGTCATAAACTGTTGGTAGAACAATGCTTACATTTTGACAAGTCTCAACACACAATAGTTACAGTAACTTAGTAAACTCTCTACCGGTTATCACTTTTCAGGCCGTTCGTTGAACTTTAGGTGATATATAGGGTGATATGTAGACGTCTTGGTTAAATTACGCATTTTGACAGCTTTTGGAATGCTATTTCAACCAAATTACAATGTATAATAAATAGAAGTAAGGAACATTTCTTTGAACATTGATTTTAACAAAAACAAACTATCAAAGAATATTCTGAAATTGTGGACTACATTTTACGATTTTACGATTTTATGTAAAATAATGATTTTCTGCCAACTTTTCTATTTTATATACAAAAGGCTTACCAACAATATAATCGAACGTTGATAACTTCGAATTCACAATCGAATCCCTCTTTGGTTGAAACAGAACAAGTGCTAGAATTCCAATAAGAACGGCAAACGCAACAGAGACTGATAGGGTCATTGTTAAATTAAAAAGTACAGGGGATAAATAAGCAAATGACCTTGAGGTTACTTTATGACTACTTTATTATTACCTTTAAATTTTTAGCACGCTTTATCTTCAAAAATAAGATATCAATTGAAAATGGGGTGCATGCCCATGCAAAAACAGGCTCAGCTCACATAACATTTCTTTAAAACATCATATTGAAGGCATTTTGTAAAATAAAACAAGATTGCAGAGTATATAGTGAACTGAATGGGTTTTTATAGTAGTGACGAAAGGCTATAGCTTTTAAAGACTCTTTATGTGCCATGGATCGTCCAGTCCATGACACATCACCGCCAGTGTTAGCTGCTTCAGAGTATCCTTCGTTGTCGCTGGAATAGTGCTCGTCTTGCACCAAGGGAAGGTACTGGTCGGAATTGGCAAGACGAATGAGTAACACAATGCACGCAATTGTACACAAAAACATTCCTACATTAAGCACCATATCACCGCATATGTCAGAATTCCTGTTTATAACATATCATAATATATTTTGTTATCGTTTTACATTGGAATAATTTTATCGAGATTTCTGCACGTTAATAATAATTAACCAAGGTTCGGTCTTTAAATAGAATCGCACGTAGATTCGGTGCGTTACGAGTCTAAATATTTAAAAAACAAAACAAAACACAGTTTTAACAAAATATATGGATACTTTGAAAAACTTTAAATGCGTCTGTCCAACTCATAGCTATTCATAAAGCCAGTGATGTAAAACAAAAAGTTTTTTAATAAGTTGTTTCTTCAATAAAACGAAAGACGGGTTGATACTATCATGTTTTATAATGCATCAACTTGGAAAAACTATTTAATTCCATACCCTTCTTTACAGATAACAATGATTTTCTGAGTGGTTCACGATTGTAAAAGATCAACGCACCACGTAGAGTCAAAAATATAGGTTGCATGCACATTTTTACGTTAAAAATGTTATTTTTGTTCATTGTTAAGCCAATATTGTCCGTTAATGAGTTCATTCGGCGTTTTAAACTCGTTAAAGAGTAGCCGAACATTTTAAAATAATCGAATACAATATATTTCCCTTGATTGACGTCTTACATCAAGGTTTATATCATGCGCTTTCAAATCAGTCTAGTGATTTAAGCATTGTTGATGATTTTATTGAATGTAATTCTGTCGCGATTTAGTGTACCACAAGTGAAACAATAATTACATGTAGATGATCACCATGTTCAGCCCCCTGCAATCAAGCAAGACTTGTTTGAATATAATCATCTGTTCACATATTCAGTAAATATGGCCACTTTAGATGATTTCCGTGACAGAAATCCACATTTTACTCGCGGATTGGCAATGAGCTATTACCATCACTTGGCGTCCGTCGTCGTCTGTCGTCTGTCGTCTGTTAACAAATTTTCAAAAATCTTCTCCTCTGAAACTATTGATCAGAATTTAATGAAACTTGGTATGAATGATCTTTAGGGTGTCCTGCATCAAACTTGTGTTTCGATTTTTGATTCGTCAAAAAACATGGCTGCCGTTACTAAAAATAGACCAAGGGGTCAGACTACTGTCTTTGGCCTGTAAATCAAAAAGTATAAGAGATGCCACCCTACTGCTTCAGCATCATAAGTTCTACAAAACTCTCCATTTGGTCGAAGTTGTCAGATGATCCCTGATAGGTATTACAGCCCCTTAAAGGTGAAAAAAAGCGTTTTTCCATGTTTTTGGCTTATAAAATGAAAACTATTGCAGATAGAGAAAAGCTGTTGCTTGCTTAAATGTTCAACTCATTTAGCTCTTAAAAACTCTCCATAGAGTCGAAGTTGTCAGATGACCCCTTATAGGGGTTACAGCCCCTTAAAGGCGAAAAATAGTGTATTTGGCCTATAGAATGAAAACTAATGCAGATAAAGAAAAGCTGTTGCTTGCTTAAATGTTCAGCTCATTTAGCTCTACAAAAGTCTTCATAAGGTCGAAGTTGTCAGATGGTCCCTTATAGGGGTTGCAGCCCTTTAAAGGCAAAAAATAGTGCTTTTGGCCTATAGAATGAAAACTATTGCAGATAGAGAAAAGCTGTTGCTTGCTTAAATGTTCAGCTTATTCAGCCCTACAAAAGTCTTCATAAGGTCGAAGTTGTCAGATGATCCCTTATAGGGGTTACAGCCCTTTAAAGGCAAAAAATAGTGTTTTTGGCCAATAGAATGAAAACTATTGCAGATAGAGAATAGCTGTTGCTTGCTTAAATGTTCAGCTCATTCAGTTCTACAAAAGTCTTCATAGGGTCAAAGTTGTCAGATGACCCCTTATAGGGGTTACAGCCTCTTAAAGGCGAAAAAAAATAGTGTTTTTGGCCTATAGAATGAAAATTATTGCATATAGAGAGAAGCTGTTCCTTGCTTAAATGTTCAGCTCATTTAGCTCTACAAAACTCTTCATAAGGTCGAGGTTGTCAGATGACCCCTTATAGGGGTTTACAGCCTCTTAAAGGCGAAAAATAGTGTTTTGGCCTATAAAATGAAAACTTTTGCAGATGAATAAGTTGGTTGCTTAAATGTTCAGCTTATTTAGCTCTTCAAAGTGCTTCATAGGGTTGACATCAAGACCAGGTGTGCGATTCAGGCCTTGTTTTGGTAGACCAGTAGATACCATAGATATTTTTTTTCATATCATGTTAATTACATGTAGGCAACTACATGTGTAAGGATTATTAAAACATAACAATTGCAATTTGTTGATATAAAAAAAAACGTTAAATATGTGCCAGGAATGAACATACTACATTGTACTAGATTAAGAAGTTCTAAATCCTCATTAGTCAAGAACCACATGAGTTTGGTCTTAGATTCTAGAGATGCAGTTTTTTTACATTTTCTGCGGGCAGTAGTTTCTAGCTCTTGACGAGTATTGTTTATTCCAGGACACACACACAAGAAATGAGTCTCATTCTCAACAGCATTTTAATTGCATCTTGTACAAAGCCTATTGTGTCTAGGAATGACATTGTATCTACTCGTCTCTATATCAAGCTTATGAGCCGAGATTCTGAATTTGGTAAATCTACATCTCTGTTAAAAGCTTTTTATTATCAAAAGATATTTTTTCCAATCCAAAATTTGTTTAAATGTCGAGTAAGTGCATAATTTACCATCTGAGAAACTGATCTAATCTTTGTTTCCATATTTTTAAAAAGATTTCCAAAAGTGTTTTATTGCTAATTTTCATATTCACATTCAAGGAAGTCTTTGTCTTATTGATAATAACTCTGACAGATAAATACCATGATAAGTGCTTGTTTGAGTCAACTAGGTCTTGATTAAGAAAAAGAAGTTTTGCAAGAATGACATATTGTCTAAATAAAGAGTAATTTTCAGAACAAACATATTTAAAGAATAAATGTACAGCAAAAGAAAAAAAAAACATGTCGAATTGCCCAACTGATTCTTTCAAATATAAAAAATGAAACTGTGTTTTGCCTTCAAAAGCCAAACTGAACAAAAAGGACTGACCAAAAGAATTAATTGTAAGCTTATGTAAAATGAAGAATGTATAATTTGAAAAAAAAATGGAAAAGCATGAAAGCCAAACCACAGGAAAAGGAAACAAATATGTAGGTCTAACCAATATCAAATTTAGATTGATTGATTGATTGATTGTTGTTGTTTCCCGTCGGTAGTAATTCAGCTATAATCGGGACCTAAACGTGTTGTTATATCAAATTTAGAAAATATTATAGAATAAATTGACTTCTTAAAAGATTCACCATCCGTTGTTCAAACTCTTTAGGAAGCCATGTAGGGAAAGTAACCCGGTCTGCACATTTACAAATCATAAAACATGAATGACACCTGAGAACAGAATTATCCAAGTCTACAATACTATAAACTGGTCTCATTATAACATGGGAATCTAGAAAAGGGGGGGGGGGCAGTCAAATGAAAGACTTCATAATGATAGTGAGACTGATATGCAAGTCCCTTCTCGTCGTGCTCAGCTGATTGCCAGAAATCTTAACATGTCAAACATCAATAAACTGACCAGGTCTTTACTAGAGCTACACAGATTATCTGTTTAGCAGCTATAGGAACATGTTTTTTAAACTGCAAACAACATCTCACAAATGCATGGTTAATCGAAGAAATTTGTTTCTAGGGCCTTTTCTTAGGCTTACATGCATACTCAGTTCTTGTAACTATCTCGATGTTCCTTTAACTTTGTGTGAAGTGTTAGTTGAACCTGTGACAGTCAAGTGCTGCTGATGGGTATTTATAGTCGCGACTAGGGGAAAGCCCCTCTGCGTCGACTATTAGACTCGCTATGTGCCATGGGTCGTCCAGCCCATGACACACCACCGCCAGTGTTAGCTGCTCCAGAGTATCCTTTGTTATCGCTGGAGCAGGGCCCGTCTTCCACCACGGGGAGGTACTGGTCGGAATTCTGGAAGACCGAACAGTCAAGTGAACGCGAACTGATCTTAAATAGTCATCCCCTGGGGTCTTCCTTGAGGAAAAAGAATGTCACAGCATTGTGCTAAACATCCCTTCATGTGCCACCCATAGTGAAACCGAATTTCTCACTGAAAAAGCTTCCTGTGGAGAAAAATCCCTTCTGATCAGCAAATCTCAAGGAATTCATATGTCCAATGCATGGAAGATAGGTAATGCTTTCCATGTCTTGCTAACACAGAATTACGTTGCTTTCACACAATAAATTATAAAGACATTCTGTAGACTTTCCGCACGATGTTGGTGTAACTTATGAAAAAAATGCCGTAACCGTAGATATTTATTACTGATACTTATTTAGAAAAACACCCAAACCATTATTGTTATATATCAAAATAAAGGTTAGTTAATAGAGACTAAAGAAAATGCAACAAAAGTTGAGTTTTAAAGGCTCTTCGGCTTTTATTATTATTGAAAAAACAAGACTTTACCATAAAAACCCGTGTATCGCGTTACAAAAGTTAGCATAGTGTCATGAATTTCTCTTCCTGAAATGGGACCAAATGAATATGCAAGCTTTTAATTCAAAAATAAAGTTTATATCAAAATGTTTTACGATGTAATCAATTGTAAAAAGAAAGTAAAACGGCAACTAACATTTTTTTATGTAACGCTTTTGTTTAAAGAGCCTATAATTAAAAGTTAACTGTATTTTACAAATTAGTCTCAATTTTAGTCATATACATGCGATTTTTTAAACTTGAAAACTTCGGCGAAATAAAAAATCAGAGACGAATCAATGTCCAATGGTAACAGGGTAAGTTTTACGTTAAATTCCGAATGTAACCGATTTTGTCGATCGTTTTTATATATAATTTCAAAATTGAATGCCATATTGAATAAAAATTCAAAATGTGCATTTTCCCAAGATTAACATGCATGTTTGCACATGAACATATCACAAAAAATACGCTTTCACTGTTAATTTACAAAAATCAGACACGAATATCCAGTCAATTTTCCATCCCATTAAATAACGTCCTTTTTTCATAAACGTCTACTTTTTAGCGTAACGTCAAGTATCACCAATATCTTGCAGAATATTGACGTCCATTCAATTTTCGTTTTGACAATTAGAAATGAAAATCGAAAAACAAAAGAATTTTTGTTTTTCGTTTTGTAAAATCAAATAAAAAATTGAAAAATAAAGGGATTTTTACTTTTCGTTTTGTAAAATAAAAAACAAAAAATAAAAAAGAGGAAATGTGTTTGTTTTTCGTTTTCGATATTAAAACAAAAAATTGAAAAACGAAAATGTATTCGTTTTTTGTTTTGCAAAATCAAAAACGAAAATTGAAAAACAAAAGTATTTCCGTTTTTCGTTTTGAAAAATTAAAATGAAAATTGAAAAACAAAAAACGAAAATGTATTCGTTTTTTGTTTTCCAAAATCAAAAACAGAAATTGAAAAACAAAAGTATTTTCGTTTTCCGTTTTGTAAATCAAAATCAAAAATTGAAAAACGGCAATATCTTCTTTTTTTCGTTTTAAATATTAAAAAAACAATAAATGAAATACGAACATACATGTATATACGTTTTCTTTTTGTTTTGAAAAACCAAAAACGAAAATCGAAAGACAATAGTATATTCGTTTTCCGTTTTGTAAAATTAAAAACAAAAATTGAAAAACGGAAATGTGTTCTATTTTCGTTTTGAATATTAAAAGACAAAAATGGAAAAAAAAACAAAAACCAAAGGATTTGCTTTTTACGGTTTTCGTTTTGTACCAACAACGAAATATGAAAAACGAAAAAATGATTTCATTTAAAGGGTCAGGTGAGCTATTGCCATCACTTGTCGTCCGTCGTCGTTAACTTTACTTTGAAAATATTCTCCTCTGAAACCACTGAAAGGATTGCTCTGAAACTTTGCACACTTCATTTATGGGATGTCCTCTTCCAAGATTGCACAAATGGTGACTGCCGACCAAAAAACATGACCGTCGTTGCTAAAAATAGAACAGGGGGTCAGACCCTAGTTTTTGACTTATAAATCAAAAAGTATAATTGATAGAGAAAATCTAAAGCAACCTTCTTCTTCAGCAAGCTCTACAAAAGTCTTCATGAGTCGAAGTTGTCAGATGACCCCTTATAGGAGTTATGGCCCTTTAAAGGTGAAAAGTGGTGTTTTTTCATGTTTTTGGCCTATAGAATGAAAACTATTGCAGATGGAGAAAGGCTGTAGCTTGCTTAAGCCCAATGAGCTCTACAAAAGTCTCTATTGGGTCGAAACTATCAAGTGGTGTTTTTTCATGTTTTTGGCCTATAGAATGAAAACTATTGCAGATGGAGAAAAGCTGTTGCCTTCTGGTCATTGAGCTCTAAAAAAACATTCAAAGGTTGAAGTTATAAAATGCTCGTTTACAGCTTTTTTTTACCTGAAAATATGCAAATAATTATTTTCATTCTATCTGCCATTGAAGTCTGGTGAGCGATTCAGGCTCCTGGCAGCCTCTTGTTATTATCAAAGATAATATGTTTCTTTCTTCTTAAAATAGTAATTATCTTTTAAATGTAGTTTAAAAGTCACACGTGTTTGCAAAAAAACCTTAGGTACACAATGTAGTTAATTTAATTAGATTTACAAACAAATACTCTGGTGCATAAATGTGATTTTCCCGCCGGGAGACAAAATCTCCCAACATTTTGTCCCATCTGCCGTTCTCCCGACATTTTGTGTTGTCTCTTGCCTTTTCAAGACATGACAAATTTTTTAGAACCGGCGTGACGGGCGCGCGTCCTCCCGTTTGACAATAAAATTTGGTTAGAACAGGTCCCAGAAGATTTTTTTAAATGGCGCACCCTGCCGTTTGAAAATTTCTGGATCCTCCACAGTGGATCCCTTAATTTGTTTTGTAAAAAAAATTAATAGCGACTGGATGCAAAAGATGAACTGCCGAGCATATGCAAAACTATAAGGTTATCAAACTCTAAAACCTATATGATATTTACTTATGACATATTTCAACTCGTTAAATATAAAAATTAAAAACCATCAAATTCAAAGAAAGATTATATTTAGCTTTTGCTTTTCCTAAAATGTTCTTTTAGCTGGTTGATTTGTTAGTATTTGATATGCTGCATTTGTCAGATGACGCCTTAAACGACAAGAAACAGCGAGTTTTTATTTTTTAGGTCTATTAGAATGAAAAGAAAGCAATCATAGAAACAGGTTTTGCCAGATCAAGCATTAGAAAAAACTCCCGTAATTGGCAAATGCTATACGGCCGGGTGTGCTATAGCAAGCAGCAGCAATTGTTTACCCTCGTTACGACTTGAGTTCGTGTTGATGATTGCTTTGTAGTTATTTTGAAGTTTCTTTTTGCTGCCTTTGTTCGTGTGTTTTGATTTTGTCTTTGTCCTTTCGGACTTTTGACATTCGAATGCACCATTAGTACCGCTTAGTTTTACAAATCGGAAAAGACACTTAAGGAAAACATGTACCAATCGTCAACTTTTCCTAACATTCCGTCTTCTCCAGCCTACGGAGTTCACAGGTCAATTTTTGTGGGGAATATTGTGATTTATTCGTTGATATAGGGCATCACGTCTGACATGGAAATTGCTAGCACAAGGTTTCGCTGCTTCTTAGTTGATGTTGTCACTTCATCTGGAATTTTATATCATGTGCTTAAAGTCACAAATAAGTACGTATGTTGGTTTGCCATAGGGTTGTGTTTTGTCTTCCTTTACAGGACAGGCCATGCTGTATTGACTGTAGCAACGCGACGGACGTGTTTCAACTAACAGGAACGGCTTACCTTTCCGGAAGATCGTGTTGTTATTTGCTATTCAGCTGGGTTTTTTTATGTGTGCGGTTTCTACGTTGTGTTTACTTCTTTCGTCTTTGACATTTCGGGCTTTATAGATTTTAATGTCCTCAGCAAATAATGAACCCCTATCTCTCAGTTGTTTTGTCATAAGATCTTTGTATTGTTGTTCTTTACTGGTTTTGCCAAACGCTATCGTTAGGGGTGTATTATAACAATAAGGAATTGTGTAACTGTGTAACTCTTCGAAGGTACCCCGATGCACTCATCTTATTTGTTTTATAATTTTATGAATCGTTGTGCTCTGCATTTATGTGTCTTTACTGATTTTGTCTTCACATTTTTAGAGTTAAGACATTCAAATGTCCCCCTTCGCACGTTTTCCTTATTTTTCTGACACCTATCTGAGAAAAATGAGGTAGACTTTCATGACTTTATTTAAGGAAGAATATAATAAAAATTTACAAAAATCAAAATAATTTAATGATATTCGATACGAATATTCTGGAAGATTAATTGTTGCTTTAACTGATTTTAAAGGTTTCTAATTCTCTCTTGAAACACCTTAACGGTATTCTTCCCTCTTATGATATCCGCAGCTTTCTCTCCAATCATAATACTGGGAGCGTTTGTGTTACCGGATGTGATGTGTCTCATTACTGAAGCATCAGCCACACGTAATCCTGTTGTCCCTTTTACCCTAAAAAAATATAAAGAAACATAGGTTATAAACAATATGTAGTGCTTAGAATAAGATGTCGATAAAAGAAGGATCAATTCACAGGAAAAATAGCTACGGACGATGGAATTCATCCGTATTATTAAAGTATCCTGTATTTTTTTTTGTTTCGAAATGATCTAGGTCATAACTATTAATTTTAGAGGGGTTTCGGGAAATTTTTCTGTGAAAATGGCATGTTCATCAGTGATACGGAAGAAAACGGATGTTTTACGGATGGTTTGAGCTACGGATAAAAAATAGATTGAATGATATTCATCCGTAAATGTTCATACGTTTTATGGATAGTTCATTACGGATAAAATTCAGACGTGCATGAAATAACCGCGTTTTACGAATGAAAAACAAACGGATAATTTACGGATGGATTGAGGACCATCCGTAATACATCCGTAGCTTTTTTTCCTGTGGATGTCCTAGGGCACGAACAAAATGGCAAAAAAATATAGAAACATGCATATACCGCCCGAATGCACCGGCACTTAAATTTCTTGGTTGGTTAATCACGAAATCAGTTTGTGTTGTACAAAGTGGATAACTGTGCCTGTTTTACATTTTTCTTCTTGTAGTTCACAAAAAAGAATGCATATATACTCACTTTAGCTGTGGATCAACTACTGCTGTATGATCATTTTTAGCCCCCATGCGACACGTAGACGTTGGGTGATAGCCTGTCATGCCCCAATGTCTGATGATACAATCCCAATACACATCGCTATCGAATGTCTCTTTATCACATACTCCCTTAAAGTCAAGTCTGTTGTGTGAGGCGCCTATTTCCTTAAATGCTTTAGTTTCCAGCAGTTTGTTAATTATTCGGAAACCTGGAGAAAATAGACCAACATTGTTGCATTCGTTTTATATACTAGCGACAGTGTCGAGGACCAATATGGATCCATGGATAATACTAAGGCCAATATGGAACCACTCCAGTATAAATTAGAGGAGCAAAGCACGGTGACTGAGACGACATCGTCAATAAAGCATGAATTTTGCATACGCACATTACTAATAGTTTTTAGTCTTGTTGTTCTCTTTGAATTTAAATCATAATTTGGTTTCTATTCCCGCATTTTTGGTTCTTTTGTTCAATGATCTTCATATTTATAAAATGTTTTTCGTTTTCAATCTTTTGAAAAGAGCGATACTGATAAGTCTTGAAAATTGTTTAGAACTTTGTTATATTTTTTATTCTAACATCCGTGATGGCTTTCAAGCGCTGCTGTTGGAGTTTTAGTTTCCCTTAAGGATGTATTCTTCTGATGGGTCAAAATTTTCCTTAATCAAGTTATCTCCCAAACCTACATTTTTTAAATGCTAAGACCCTGAGAAAATCAAATTTACTAAGAAAACAATATGTCCGTGTGCATTTTAGTTTGCTACAGCCATTTAAAAAGGGCCTATTTTGACATTTTTTTCCTAATTTTATCATTTTTGACCTATTTTGAGGTAAATTTCTTTAAAATATCAAGTTTCAAAATCAAGTTTTCTCTCAAAGTTTCCATATTGATAGATGCCATGATTCTGAACAAATGATTGATTGATTGATTATTGCTTGCTTAATGTCCCGTCGGCGATATTTCAGCCATAATCGGGACATAAACAAGTTGTGATATATAACTAAAAATTCAGTATAAAACAAAGTCAAAAGACCGTCGATAAAACAAAAAAGTATGACTAGATAAAAACACCAACTAAAAAGGGCACATTAAAACATAAAACTAGTGATAAAGCACAAACTACAATATCTAAACAAATTATGATGACACAGATAAATAAATAACGTAAAACAACTCAATACTTACAAAAGTTTACTATAAAAACTACAATTTTGCATATAAACCAGTTTCCTTTAAAAACGATAAAATGGCATCGGTTGGGATACCGCTGAACAAATCGTGCATTGTTGCACAAGTGAAATACTTCATTCTAATTGGAGCAACATCAACACAGTCGAGGAAAACATAAAACTTATAAAAAGTATATGTCCGTGATGATATTAGAAAGTTTAGTCCCGAAAATGTGCCTTTTTAGGTCATTTTCAAGACACCATAAAACCGGTAAAAATCAAGATTTAAAATTTTTTCTATCTTTAAGTTACCAAAACCTCAAAACTATCCATTTTCGTTTAAAACATCTTTTTGAATTTAGAAAAGAAATTATATGAATTGCATGCATATTTTGTTGCAAAAATTATTTTTTTCTACCCCTACCCTAAATTCAGATTGGGATCAATGGTCAAATTTGGTCAAAATATATATGTTGCATATCTCAAAAACTACTAATCGTATCTTCATAGTTTTTTACATAATTTAGATGGATCATCTTTTGATATATATCCACCAAAAGTTTTCAATTATAAGGCAAGGTTTAAGAATTCTTAAGTTAGCTTATCCACTCCGTCATCAACAATTTTATGCTGAAGATCACATCAAAGATATAAATTTCAAAAATTGTAAAATCTCTAAGGTTTTTCCTACCTCCAGACAGAGATTGATCTTAATCGTTATTTGGTTTCCAGTTCAACAATTCTTGTTCCATTGTTCTATGCTCTTAATTTTATGTAGTGTTTGGCATTTTCAATCTTTTTGGGAAGAGCTCCTCTGATCAGTCTTGAAAAGATGGAACGCGCGTCAGGCGTGGCAAAACTTATTACCTGGAACTTTATCGTATTTTTTTTTCCTTATTTCTAACATCCCTGATGGTTAGTACTGAAGGTGAATTTTATTCCCCGAGTTGAGCTCGCTCTGTCATCAACACTTTTTTGTGTTGAAGAACAAATCAAAAGTATAAAATTATCCATTTGAATTTCAAAAATTATCAAAACGCTAAAGTTATCCCTTACCCATTCATAGGTTGATCTAAGTCATAATTTTTTGGTTATATTGTTTAATGAACTTTAGATTTATATAGTGTTTGGCATTCTCAATCATTTGAGTAGATCGCCTCTGGTGAGTCTTGAACTACACCAAACGTGCACCAGGCGGAGCAAAATTTATCGTCTGGGACGTTGTGGTATTTTTTTATTTATTCCTAAAGATTTTTTTTTGTAAAAGTAAGTTAATATGTCGGCAATGAAAGGGGCGCGAACGTGAAATCTTTAAATATGACAGAAACGTTTCCATAAAAAAAATCAAAAATGCAGAAAACTGTCTTTAATTTTAGCATCCATGTTATTAAAGTATAGGAAAGATGAAAATTACCTGCTATTAAGCTTTTCACATCATCTGGATGACAAAGGTAGTTAGGATCTATTTCTGGATAGTCAAATGGATCTTTACTAACAAGTCGTATTGTTCCTGTACATTTTGGATGTAGTTGTACAACAAAAATGTAAAATCTTTCTTGCTTGACCTTGTTTTTAAAAGCTCCTTAACCTATTATCAATTAAAGTAAAGAATGAAAGTAGGAGCAGAGCTGTGGAAGGGTTAGTGAATTGGTTGTTTATGCCCTAGAAACACTTAATAGGGTGATGAACATAAAAATTGTGATAAAATGAATATGAAATGATGACATCATGAGGTGGTGTGGTAAATCTCAAATGTCCATGTTAACAAGACAAAACAAGAGCACGACACCCGAAAGAAATTGAAGAGCACGATGGTCCTGACAATAACGGCAACTAGAACGACTGTTTTAGTGCCGGGTCCAAGGGGGGCGTAAGGGGAGTACGCCCACACTATTGCGAAAATATGTAATAAAGTAGATAATGTAATGATAGTCTATCTTATACATTTTGTTGAGAAAAAATATATTTTGAAAAATAGATGTTTACAATCTTGAGCTTTTATGCCTAATCTTTCACAAATCCTGGCTTCCCCCTGTATATACTACTTGCCATAATTTTGTGCAATAAAAATGACATTATAAGTAAAATACTAATTTTCTATTCATAATAATAGCTTTAAAGATTCTTACTTACTGAGGTATTATAATTTATAGGAAGACCAAAGTCGATAAAATGATCGTCTTGAGCAAAAGATGCCAATTGGACCTGAACATCTGGATATGGTGGAGCATTTTCATCACGGTTTTCCATCTGTGCAAATATTTGCGCCTCTGGACAGCCACCCGAATAGGGTCCTACAAACATTTTTAAGATTTTAAAATTGATTTGAAACTGATATTGTTTTATATCCTTGTATATGCTCATCTACCAAGTAATGGGGATAAGTATCTTTCTTCCAAAGCACTGATCAACAACAACAAAAAGTACTAATACCAAAACGGGTATAAAACGGGTTATTCCGAAATGCTGTAAATGCATATTTCAAGGAGTAACCTCTCATCAGCAGCTTTTGAATCATAACATTTGAAGGCCAAAAACCAAAAGTAATGAACGAAAAGTACTCAAAACCGAATAGGGAAGCCAAATCCAGCACCAAGGATATTGACCATATGCAGTACAATGAAATTAAAGAAACCTGGTGTTTTAGACAATTTTGAATTAAACAATCGGAAATTTCGACAAAAAGTGTTAGAAATAATAGGTAAACTTGTAAGAATAAGTTTGACGACCAGGCTTGTTATTACCATCAGGAACTATGGTCAACGAGAATCTGTTAACAACCCAGTGGTTCCAAAATACAAATACCAAAACGGGTATAAAACTGGTTATAAGTTAATGTTGAAAATGCATATTTCAAGGAGTAACCTCTCATTAGCAGTACTTGAGTAAAAACATATGAGGGTCAAAAACCAAAAATGTTGAAAGAAAAGTATTAAAAACCAAATATATTCGACTGGGAAAGCCAAATCCATCACCAAGGTTGTACAAGGAAAGAAACAAAAAAGTATTTAAATTCGTGTCAGACAAGTTTGAAGACCAGGCTTGTGATTACCCTCGGGGTTTGTTTGCTTTAAAAGTTAAGCTTTTTACTTGCATGATATGTGTGCTTTAATATTTATTTTTATGTGTTTTGGTCTTGTTCGTGTACTGCTTGTATTATCTTGTATGCATGTCAATGTTATGTTTTATGTTTGTCTATGTTTTATGTAAGTCGATCAAAAGCTCACCAGAGCTTATGTTTTTTGTATATGTTTTATCGATTTTAAATAAAGCTTATGTAACACAACAACTGAGATATTATACAATTATCACCCTAGTTGGTGTGTTACCCAGATGCTTCTTTCACGAGAAAGTAAGGTCACGCAAGGGCTTGCCCCGAGGGTGACCTCACTTTTTGAGGGAAAGAAGCTCTGGGTCACATACCAACTAGGGTGATAACTGATTTCTATATGAGTATATCATGATGCCACACCTGTTCTAAAGAGTTGATACTGTAGTCGGTTCCAGAAGGACGTTGTATCCTCTGACGTTATAGAAAGTTCCTTGTCAGTATTAATTTTACTGAACATCACATAATGGTCCTCTAAGTGCTCCCCTACTGGCAAATCAGCTACCACTGGGATCTGAATTGTATAAAATCAAGGTTTACTAGACGGACGGGCAATCAATAGAGACTTTCAACAAAACTCTGTGACAATCAGCCTTCCAATCGTCAACTCCCTTCCTGTGTATTAAACATTACGTCCGATCCAGCTTATGGATTTCAATTGTTCCAATAGGTTCGTTATTCAAGAGCTTGTGGGACATTCATTGTTTCCATTATAAAGCATCAAGCTTTACATGCAAATTGCTACCATAGGATTATGTTGTCTTCAATTAGAAATTTTATAAAAGCATTACGAGCTAATAGAAAAATACGAGATTTCTATCACCGATGAGTACAGATGATAGTTTGTCCTACGATTCTGTTTATTTTCTCCTTTACCGGATTTGATACGCTGAATTGACCGTTATCGACGCGACGAGTGTGTTGCAACAAGCAGGGCCTGCTAACCCTTCCGGGGCACTCTCGTTACGACTTTTGTTAACATTGTTGGTAGCTTTTTGGTTAGTATATGTTTTTTCATGCTTTCTCGATCGTGATAACTGGGTTTTGTCTGGTTTTTACATTCGAATGCCCCATTGGTGCCTCTCTACTTCTTTCATGTATAGAATCAAGACTTATTAGATGGTCAAGCCAACACTGGATCTTAGTTGTCTAGAATTAAGATTTCGAATCGCATCTTCATTATAACAAAATTTGATAAAGAGGAGCAAAGGATTCAATATAAACAACATATATATTATAAACTATGACTATCATCATCAATACCTCTAAAGACATTTCCTAAGAAAAGAATTGAGGTATAATAAAAGTTGTAAATGTTGCAAATATTACATAAAATACACTCCTAACTGGTTAAGGTGATGTTTTGGTCCTATCCCTGATAACATATCCCTAACTGGTTTAGTGAGGTTTATCTATTTATAAGATAAACCAGTTTAATGAAACCGAGATTAATAAGGCTTTGGTCCTATCCCTGATAACATACCCCTAACTGGTTTAGATGATGTTTTGGTCCTATCCCCGATAACATAAGTATAACAGGACTATTTATAGCTCCGGCTGAAAGGATAACCTCCTTATTGGCAAAGAATTTTATCTTCCTGTTATCCCTGATGGCTTCCATCCCAACTGCCCTGTTTCCTTGAAGTAAAACCTGTGGGGAAAAAATCAAAGATATATGAAATTAAATGAAAACTTAAGCGTGAGTTTATTTTTAAGGAAAATTTTGCGAATACACGTCTACCGATGAACTTTCAGAATGCTTACTCGTTAAGAAACAGTTAAAAAATGATCGCTTTGGATATCGTTGTTATTTTTATATACATGATAGAACTTTCTATACAATTATATGAAGCCACCCCACTTCCCAAACAAATGTCAATTAAGTCATGCAAAGAGGTGAATAAAGCTTAAAGATATTGTGTATGGGGGTGTTTAACGCCCTTTATCGACGCACCTGGCCCATGTAGGTTGGTCAATTTTAATGGTGGAGCAAACCGGAGTACCCGGAGGAAATCACCGACCTTGGGTAGGTGACTGACAAACCTAATCACATACAGTTGGGCAGGTCCCTCTTTGTTAAATACAAACGGGACTCGAACACCAGCTGAGAGGTGATCGGCTAATTATTCAAACCAGCGCCTTAGCCCACTCGGCCACACAGCCCCCCTAAAAGATATTGTCGTACCTTTGTGACCAATGTATTAATGGAGATATGGAGATTTGGCCTGTCTAAAACTGGTCTTAAGTAGGCTTTGGCTGTGTCAGATCTTTCACCGTCCTTCACTGACGACTGCATATAAGAAAAACCTGTTGATTAACATCACATTACAAAATGAAAAACCTGTGCACAACATTATAAAATAAGCCATGCTCTGTTTAGTTACGGATATTTTAAATGTTTTTAAACAAAAAAAGGTAACAAAAGATTCCCCTTTAATAACTAAGGAATGGCTTACATCATTTTATCCACGATCTATTTTAAGAAGAACATGTTTCTCAAATGAAAGACGGAGTGTCACGAGAGCCCTGGTTGTACAAATGTTTCCATTTTCGCCACTCATCGTTACCGCTCCAGGCAACAATAAAATATAAAGCAAATGATACTAAACCATTCGTAGAAGTACCTAGTTGCTTGTCTCCATTGTAGTCCACTGTTTCTAAACCAATTTCGTTTGCAGCTTTTTCCAAATATTCAGGCAGAGGTGTGTTTTTAGGTTCGCTTACACCCAGGTTACCTCCACGTGAATGGTACTCTTCAAAATAAAAATGTTAGTAATCACCAATCATACAAAGAGGAAACGAATGTAAATAGCAAAGCTAATGGTTTTTTTTATCGTTATGTGCATCAAAGTGATTTCGTGACAGTTTCAGAAAAAAACCCTCTTATCATGCTGGTGTTTTATATGTAAAGTAAACGACCATTTAAGTGCCAGTCCACCTAAGAATCATGCAATGTACTGTATTTTGGTGATTTATCAAATGAAAGGAAAAATGAAAATATTTAAATGCTAGAAAGCCAAAACCAAATAGAAACTTTTTACCAAGTTTGATTGCAATCTGACTTGTGGTGTTCTAGCAAATCATGAGTAACTGACAACCTAACCGCAACCTTTCCCCTTATTATTTCATTGAAATATTCTAAGTTATATCCTCTGATTTCACAAATATCCTTGATAGCTAACTATTTCTGATAGTATCAAATGAAAGAACACATTTTAATGTACAAAGTTTAAAAAAATCACCAGATGCACATATGTTTATTTTTAAATAGTATCCTTTTGAAGTAGATCTTCTTTTTAAAAATGGTCAAAGGGAAGTAACTCTTCTTCAATATGTTGCAAATAATTTCAAGGTCAAACTTCAATAAAAAAAATAAAAAAGTGACAAAACATTCAAAAATAAATACTATAAGCTATTTATGAAAGATAACTTCAAATTGTACCCCTTTTCTGAAATTTAATTCAAGATATGAATATTCTGTGCTGAACTCTACTTTCACTTTCATTTTGCCTGAAAATGGCAGACGACGCAACAAAAATTAAAAAATGTGGAATTTCAGTATATAGATCAGATTTATCATGTGGTGAATACTATCTTTTCCCTAAAGAACAGGAAGTAGCATCAATTAAAAGTTGCAATAAGGACATTTCAAACCATTTGAAGAGCATTAATGTGGCAGGAGGCTCATACAGACACTTTGGTTCAAATCAGCATATATCTGAGGGACAGCTTATTTTGTATCGTGCTGGTATTTTTGATGATAATTTGTATAAAGATTTACTTGTGTGCCCATCCCATCGATACAAACTCGGGATTTACTTTAAGCAAGCAAGGACTTGTATTTATCCGCTGCACACAGGGAATGGAAAGACTTTTAGAGGGGTGACTGTGGCAGAGAGTATCAGTGTGCTACAAAGCCTTGGTACCTTTCTCCCAGTTGGAACTGGTAAGTATTTATGGTAAATTAATGTTTAAAATTTCTTTTTTGTGTAAACCAATTTTTTAGTGGCCTCAGTTATATAGGGCCTTGTCATATTTTGCAATTGATCATGCAGTTAATTTGTCAGGACCTAAAATGTAAATGATTTTTTAAATTGTCCACTTTGATTGGTTATATATTCGATTATATAAGATGGACAAAGGGCTGATTTGTGTACAGGTATATAAGAGTATAAGAATATTTTATTTTAATAGAGATTGACAATAATTTTATCTTTTTTGAAAGAAGCTGTGAAAGAGGTACCAATCAGGCATTTCAATGTCAAAAGTCCATAAGGGCAACGGCAAAACCAGTCAACATAAACGAGAACAGCATGAAGAAACACAAAGCATAAAAAGCACAAAATAAACCGAAAAGCAATCAACAACATGAACCTTAAGGAGACCTTTTTTACACCAGGGTAACTGAATGGATTCCACAACAGCATGTAAAATCATGTCCTGTCATTATGTGCATTATTTTGTACAAAAAATCTTATGTACATGTATGTGAACTGAAATTTAGAAGCAATTAATAGTATTATAATACTATGGGCCTGATGAACACAGAACAGATTTTGTTTTGTTAGTTATTAGATTGTTTTTACTTTTAAATTATACAATGAACAAGTATAAGAATCTTGTTTGAAATAGAATTCTATCTTTCAGGAATATGTAGGAATTGCTGTAAGAAAGTGTCATCCTTAAAGAATGATGATTTAGGTATCTATTACATAATCATAATAATATTGTACCTAGTTGAAATGGACTACAAAAGTAATCATATTATTTAACCTCTTAATTCATAATACATTTTACTCTTAATAATGTTAATATTTTCAATTGGAAATATGGTAGCATTTTTATTCTGTCATACATTTACTTTCAATTGCACGAAAAAAAAAATAATTTCAACTGCAATCATCAACCTGTCATTCAGTAAAAGCAAGAATAAACTTTGATGCTCCGGAAGAGTATCAGTAAGCAGTAAAAGTAACATAAAAGCCTAAGTACAAGGCCATCAGGAATTTTCTCTTTATCTTTATATTCAAAATTTACTATTTATTTGTCATGTTTGTAAAGCTTATTATAATTTGGTTAATTTTATTTAATTTCAGATTTGAGCACAGATAAACTAGTAAGGAACCCTTGCAACAGTGTGTTAGAGGTATTTATATGATGACAAATGTGTTTTTATCACCATAGCTTTTTATGCCCCATCTTGGAAAGTAGGGGGAGCTCCAATCCCAAATGTTTTGAGATGGGACATTATGTCTTTTGGACGTATTCTCATTTTTACCAAATCTTTGTTTCTGTCATACCAGTTAGTATACAGTACTTTTTAAATTTGTTGGATCAAACATTACAAAATTATCAAATCTGCTACAAAAGCTGAGGAATTACATGTAAGAAACTAGGGAAAAAATCGACTTTTAATGCCAAAGTGAAATGACAATAAAATGATTAGGGTAGGGAACAATTTATAGGGTAGGTTGGGTTGCAGGAAACAAGTCTATATTTTTTTCCAAACTTTCATTTGATTTTGTAACCCCCCTCTCTAGTGTTATGTAATATATATAAACATATATAACAATACAGTTCTAAATAAAATTTATTACCGGTAATAATTTATAAAAAAATTCTCTTTTACATTTACTTTGAAAAGTTTAAATAGTACATGTACACACTTTGTTTGTCAACATGGGAATAGGCTCATAACATTGAAGTTGCTTTATTTTTAGGTAACTGAATCCAATGTGGATTGTTTACAGACTGGTTCGCATAGCTTAGCAGAAGTTGATGCAATGGGCCAAAATGTAAGTTGAATGATTTTTTATACTCTCTTCCTGCAAAACCAATTTTGGATCATATTGGAATTAACCCATTATCTTGTATGGTAAGCACAGTTTCTCCTTATTAACTTCTTAACATGTATTATGGATTTTATACACATCTGTTCTGAGGTAGCCTTATTGTCCCTTATCTTTTGCTTTTTCATAAACAAATGGCTTGAGAAGCTTAAAATTAATTTTGTATGGCCTAACTGAATGCCTAGTTCAATTTAAAATGAAATTAAAGTTATCTTTTTGCATTTAAAAAACTTACGGTAATTTATTAGCAGGAATAAGAAAAAAAAAGAAATGTATGTATACAGTACATTATCAAATAATGAGATGCAATGGTGGTTAAGATTGTTTAAAAATTTTAAACCAAATTGTTGAGTCGATTTAATTTTTTATGATAATTCCAATTCTTTTTGTGTCTGGTGGACTATTATAAAGTTAGTTGTTTTTATTTTCAGATGCCTGACATCCTTGATTCAACTGCTTCATGCTCACAGCCTAGTATATGTTGTCAATCTGTTACTGACTCAGACGCATTTAGTCAAGCTGTAAGTTTAACAACATTTGATTCATAGCATGTCGCTATATTTACACAATATATGTCATTATACCCCCTGCTTGAATTTAGCTGGGCTAATATGAAGCTAATCTCAGAAACCTTGCATAAGAATCTTCAATCATTTGATATTTAGTAGAGTGGTTTGAAATGGCAAACTTTATTCCGAAATGATTTTCATACCTACTGAACTGCTACTTCCTGTGTGCATGTCTTATTGACCAACTCCCCTATTCATTTGTATTTGATTTTTACAGTTTTTAATGTACAATTGTTTGTATGTTTGTAAGAAATTCACAACACAAGTTTGTGTGGTATTTATTAAAAGCAATAGATTTATCGTATTTTTAAGAAAATAATTGGAGGGTTAATAATAATTTTAAAAAAAACAGGGTGGTCTCATAGGCACAAGTTTGTTACATAACCAATAAACATGTTTTTCTTATACTATCATGACTATAGTCATCCCAAGGATCAAGTTGGAGTGTTGATAATAAAGAATCAGAAGTTGGACTGAAGAACGTAAATACCGCATTGTCGCTGTTGTCAAATGGTCGCCTCAGTCCATTAAAGTATCAAGTCAATAAGGTCATTGATCAGTTACATCCATCTTCAAAGAGAATGTTGAAGCGCAAGGCAACATCTGCCATTGAAGAACTGTTAAATTGTTTTGCTCCTGGACAATCATCAGAACTGAAGAAGTTAATAGAGTTGAAGGCAGATGATGAAAAGACTTGTCAGAACCCAAATGTAACATCAACAATTATAAAATTATACAGAAACAGTAGTGATAGTAGGATCAAAAGACAGATGCTTTCTCTAATTGTTAAAGACTTTACCAAACAGAAACTACAAGAAATGATTCCTGATTTAACTGTTTATAGTATTGATCAGGCTAGATTACATGCTTCAGTTCATGGTGAAGGTATATATTCAAAAACTGTCTATCAAATCAAGCATTGTTAATACATACTTTTTTTCAGTTTTCGAGGGTCAATTCAATTTGTTACCCACAAGTTTAGTTCTAGAAGTCTAGCACTTTTGTAGAGATCAACTAACCTGAATTGTAATATCTTGGAATTTGAATGTCTTCAATTTTCAGAAAATAAGGTAAAACATCTTTATAACTCCATCCTGTACACCCCTCCGATTCCCATTGGTCAAAGTCGTGTTTATTTCCTCTGACGTATACCATGTAGTTTATGCTGCTACTTCCACCCAAAACCCTTCCTCTTGGCCAAAACGATCTCTGTTAAGGTAAATGTATAATATGATTAAGGCCCTGCCTTTTAGCGAGCATCGAAAATCTAAATACCCTTTAAAAATAAATCCACGTGCTCGACCGGCTTAGTTTAACGAAAAGAGGGAACTTTTTAAAAAGGAATTTAAATAATAGTAATAATAATAGTAGCAAAGTCTGACCCCACCCAACACCAATCATATGCACTTGAGAAAGTTGTTGATAAAATATCTGGGATCAATAACTACTTATTAAAAATTCAATTATTTGTGCAAATTATAAATCCTGTAATATTCTGGGACGACATTAAGCGGGACGAAATTATCCATTTTATGGATTACGTGACGTCATTTCCTTGTCAGAGTATTTCGCGCTTCTTCAGCAGACCAAAACAACATTCAGATTCTGTCAGGTTTTGTGAGATTTTCTGAGTATCAGTGTTTTATTTGAGGCATTGGTAACAGAAGGTGACGTTAAGAAACCTGGCGGAAAAAACGGTAAAACGGTAATTTCAAGCGGGACTGAGGAAAGTGGGTGAAACCCCACAGGATGGACTCTTCTTTCATTTTCAGGTAAAAACCTTTTATTTATTATTATGAGTAGGTTTTATTCAATAAATTTATGTATTTTTTTTTATCTTATTTTATCTTACTTAGAATTTAAAGCTGGTCAGTATCATGCATTTGGTATGACTAGTCAATGGGACGATGTTGCCAAAAGCTAGCTCGGTAATTTCCGGAAAATCGTTTTTCAGCGGAAAAGACCGAATGGTGTTTAAATAAAAATCTGTGTGTAAAAAAAGTGGATGAATGAGGGTTTTATCACTGTTTTTGAATTTCAATTTTTATATTTTTGCATAACAGATTATGATGTATTTTTTATAAGCCCAGAGGGTTGATTGTTTTACTTGCTCCGTGCCTATTATTTTCTTCACTCCGTAAAAGTAAACCTGTTCCGGTTTTATCGTCAGTATATTTCTGGCACATCTCAAAACATGCACAATGCCGTAGGGCTCGCATCTGCGATGCTCGCTATGAATAAGATATTATCTGTCGTTCTCTTCACTAAAGAAATTTTACGGAATTAAGACATCATTTGCTTGTAGGCAAATACAAGATTTCTCTGCCTCGTATGAGTACAGATGCGTTTTCTTAACTGAGTTTAGTACTGATGTCCTTTGCCACATTTGACCGACACTAAATTCATATTACAGGTCATGCGACAGGTTTAATACCAGTATCATGAGTATGCATGAACTGCTTTCTATGCTTGGAACGTGTGCCCCAATTTGCGTTGCTGATTGAAAGTTGATTGTTTTGTTACATTTCAGAAAGTAACAACTTCCACATCTCGATATACATATTTCAACGAATGTGTTTTAAAGTGTTTTACCTGTAATTTGTGATGAAAAATATATATATATATTCCAAAACGAAATGGTTCTTGAAGTACCTGTTCGTGTTTCATTTGGTGAGAATATTTCTGTGATGTGGTGTAAAATGCCCAATCGTCTTTAGTATTATGCTCGTTTGCTGTAAACAAAGGTGTACTGATGTCTGTGTTTCCATATTCCGACCCTCCCGCTTCAATCAATAGAACAGACACCTCGGGGTCCTCTGTCAGGCGGTTGGCAATCACTGCCCCAGCAGAGCCGGCGCCAACTATAACAATAATTATTTAGAGTAACGTATTATCTAATATCACCTTATTGCAGTATTTACTCCAGTATTGAACTCAACTTTCGAAATGCCTTAATTGCCTATAGTATCATTGTGACAAAAAGCATGAAAATTTGTACTTGTAACTGACAGCATAAGTTATAGTCAACTCATTAACTGACCAAATTTTGAACGTTGCTTAAAGTAAAAAATTAAGATTTTTAGATAAAATTGTCTGTTACTTTACATCTACATGGTAACATTTGTGACAGATTTATATTTCCTTCACCTATAAAAAGAAATAGTTAGGTGTGGTCAGGACCCGGCGCCACGTCTGAGAAAATTCTCAACTCCTTATGTTTACGATTGGAGTTGAGAATATTCTCAGACTTGAAAAAAATGTAGCGCCGGGGACAGAGGTTAGATTAGCTATTGTTTTCTTCAAAGCAGCGTGAATTTGGCTAAACCAGGGACATGAACATGAAATGATGGTGAAGTGACTTGGGATTGGGACATTATGTCAGTCTCGTGAACGAGTTTTTGACCGCCACTAAAAGAGAAAGAATGGGTAAGACCTGGCAATCAGGCCTACTACATGGAATCCTACCGGCCCACTCTTACCGAAACCTGCAGCAGTGCTCCTCAACGTCTAAGGAACACGGTATTTTCCCACTGTTATTTGATCATGTTTTGTGTCTGAAGACCTGCCGATAGAGTCCACTAGCACACTTATCCTAGTCGTTCTGTTAGGAAAGCGACCGACTCAGTCATGAATGTACTTGGCGCTCGTTAGTGGGCTTTTTACCAATTTCCTCAACCACACCCACACGATCTAGTTGAGGCCAAAAACAAAATAACACAAACATATATGTTTGTACTAATGCCTTATTACAATGCCTTCGACTAATTATAAGCTCTAATGAACAAAATGTGATGTTAATTAGATTTTTGGAAGACAAACTTGGTTACTTTAGCCGACTCACTAACATACTCATTTCCCATATTTTTTTCTCTGCATAAAGAAAACACAATTCACTGAGTTCCAAAATAGCCGAGATAACGTGGTGCACCTTTCCAAAAAATAAACAATCGCTTGCAGATAATGCTTGATAATAAGGCCAGACATTTTTTATATGTAAATCAAAACAGAAAGATATACAAGGAAATGGCTTACCAACAATATAGTCAAAAGTTGTTAATTTAGAATTCACAATAGAATCCGTCTTTGTTTGGAACAAAACGAATCCTAGAATTGCAACAAGAACGGCAAACAAGACGGAGACGAAAGGGGTCATTTTAAATAGTGTAATATTATAAATACAGCTGATAACAAATATGGCCTTGGTGTTACCTGATTTTATAGATGTGACATTACACGGTAACAATCGCGTAAACACGATGCTGAAAAGTATAACAACTTTATATTTTAGCAGACAAGATAATGTATTACTTGTCTTCAGTAATAAAATATTGGTAAGATATAATTTTCTCAAACTTTGCCAAAAGAAGTACCTATAAGTGCATATGTTTGGAGAAGAAAATAAAAGAATAGGCCGCCGTGCTTAATTATTGTAGAAATTTGTTCAAAAATGGTTCAAATTTGCCTTTTTTTATAGATTATATAGGGGGAAACTGGTTTTAATTCAATTTCTCAAATTTCACAGGATAGATATTTGCTATATTTTCTCAAAACTTACATTTTGGCTAGTAACTACAAAATCATAGGGACACCATTATTTTCTGAAAATGTAAAACATTTTATTCAAATGTCTAATAATTAAAAAGCAATATTTTTTAATTTGCTTAAAATTAGTGACATGCTCAGAAAAGATACTCAGTGTTAAACCACTTTAATACCTAAAATTAAGAAAACAAAATATAACTGATTTCACAACTACACCAAACTACATGGCATGCATCCTGAATCGAAGGGATTGTAGACAACGAATTGCAGAGTTTGGTAAAGTGATCTTAATGGTTGATTTAATTACCTGTCCTACATCTTTATAACCATATAAGCACGATTTGACTATTACTTCAATGGCGTCTTGTGACAGTAGTAGGGATCCAGATATTTTGGACAGTATGCACCGTTTGACTGACCATAGAGAGGACCAAGGCTCGCCATGCACGCATCAATGCTGCTCTTGTATATTCGGCAACGAAAAAATATAGGAGGCGGCCCGTAACCCATGTTTCTACCTATGGATATGCAAACATCCATTTCAAGTTATACGTGTATGAACGTGCTTTGTGCTCACATGTCACCTATTTAGTCTATCAGCCAACCCTCAAAAATAGCATTTTGAATGTCTACCCCGGGAAACAGCAGCTTTTCGGTGGTTTTACATAGTTTAACATCTAAACTTTCAAATTTACCTTGTAACGTTATACCGGAATATAAGTGTCCAAACAGGGTATAACATGCGCCATTTTGAATGCACCCATTTTGACGGACACAAATCATGTTGAAAGCATTGAATTCATATTGCTGTCAAATTTTTACAATGCGATGGAAGGTGTTATGTAATCAGTTTAATATAAATAAAATATGACGTATAATATTTATCGATAAGTATCGATGAAGTACCGATATCGGGACTCTTTAAAACACTCTGTATACGTGGCCTTTTTTCGTTGATTTTTGTCATTTTTTCGTCGCTGTAGTCATATTTGCAATGTATGTTTGCTTTCAATGACCATAAATCGTTCATTGATATGTAGTCTTATCATAACAGTCGATGGTTATTTGGAAAGTTACACCAATGGGCAGATAATCGAGCCACAATACTTCCTAGCCATAGTTGAGCTAAAACCTTAGTACAGAAACGATGCATTTAACTTTCTGTTACATGATATCTATTTGATAAAAAATATGTTTTATTTTAAATGTGTGGTAATACACAAATATTCATCGATATACTCATCAAGAACCAAATTGGTACAATGTTTTTTTAGTAAAAAGGGGAGGGGTCTAAGTAGATGCTTTTAAAGTATTAAGTATCACAATAGTTTGTTCTTTAGTACGAAATAAAATGCACAAAATGGTTCAAACATGTAAAAATCTTATCATTAGATAGATTTACAATATCTAAAAGCTTATTTTCCTTGTTTACTTTGATGTGCTATATGCCCATTGATAGTGCATTTGTTAACACCAGCTCTGAAAAAAAAAACGATGAACCTATCTCTCTTCGGAAGAGGAAGATTTGGCAGCATAAAACCTGGTTGTACCAAATCAGGACGATTGTGAGCTTCAATTTATCTGGGGTGTCATGCATTGTTTGGTATATTCCTCTTGGATATATGAGAATGATCATCACAGTTCGGTAGTTTTGTTGATACCTAAATTGATAAAGCACCAAATAACATCATTTTTGTGTGCAAGGAACACGATATTGACTGTTTGACAGCTGAATTAAGGGTTGGTTTTACCAGCAATAGCGCCACATACACGGCTACAACACTATCTAAGGAGGAAATCATTGACAATCACAAATCTGTCCATTTCCTCCTTCGGCCTTTCTGTTGGTGGCAATAATTAGAAAATAAAGAGATGTGGAATAAGTGTACGTGACATAGCCCACAATGATGACATTCCATCCCTGTATTGGATTCCTTAATTATATAAAAATCCATACAAACAGCGCTTCATTGCAGGGCCATCCAAATGTACAACTAAGCCTCTTTCAGTTCTGTTGACTTCAATACTTACGGCAATAAAACCCGGCCTCCAGAAATATTACGATTGTTGTTATTCTAGAAATGGTGTCAATCAAATGTGGATCCTGAAGAATTCGAAAGAACAGATGGAAATTCTTAACTCTAAATCAGTTTCATCTTGTAACAGCATCAAAACATTCGATTTCTCTACACTTTACACTTCTATTCCACATGAAAACGCAGCTTTTTCAAAAAGAATGGAAAACGCAGTTACAAATATCTAGTAGTCGATTATACCAAGACTTACTTTGTCATCAATGAGTCTAAGAAAAAGAACAAATTTACAGAAGACCAAATAATCGACATGCTCAACTTTCTTATTGACAATATATTTGTTCAGTTTGGTGGTCGTGTTTTTCAGCAATAGGGATTCCAATGGGCACTTATTGTGCACCTTTGCTTGCTGATTTGTTTCTTCATTCATATGAAGCAGACTTCTTACAATCTCTTCTAGACAAAAAAGATCGTAGATTGGCTCTCTCTTTCAACCTCATGTTCCGTTATATTGATGATGTCCTTTCACTAAACAATTCTCGATTTGGTGACTTTCTCCATCTCATATATCCCCAGGAGCTAAAGATAAAGGACACAACGGATTCTAGGAAGTCTGCTTCATGTTTAGATCTACATCTCGAAATTGATTCTCAAGGAAGACTTTAAACAAGGCTCTATGACAAACGTGATGACTTCAACTTTCTAATCGTTAACTCTCCCTTCTTGTGTAGCAACATTCCGTCCGCTCCAGCTTATGGAGTTTACGTATCTCAATTAATTCGTTACTCCAGAGCGTGCGGGACTTACATCGATTCCCTTAGCAGAGCGACACGTCTGACGCAAAAATTGCTCACACAGGGTAATATTATGTTGCTCCTCAGTTGCTGTCTTCACTCAAGAAATGTTACGAAAGACATCATGCACTTATAGACAAATATGGGATTTCGATCTCTCAGATGAGAGCAGATGTTGGTTTGTCATAGGGTTTTGTTTTGTCTTCCTTTACCAGATTTGACTTGCTGAATGGACTATTGGCAACGCGACGGGTGTGCTATAGCAAGCAGGAACTGCTTACTCTTCCGGAGCACCTGAATTCACTCTTGTTTCGACTGAAGTTTGCGTTGTTGATTGATATTCAGTTATTTTGTGTTTCCACGTTTTACATGTTGTCTGTTTTTGTCCCGTTCTTGTTGGTGTTTACTGGTTTTGTCTATTGTTATATTAAAGTTACTGTCGGAAACAGCAAAGCCACTACCCCGAACACTTATCAAATGATGCAAAGACATTTCATTGATGTAAAAACCTTTTGCTATCAAGTGCCAGGAAGCACATCGATGGTATGAGATATAAACCATATTTTACGTCTTAAAAGAGCAAAACTATCAAATTTCAAGTTCGAATTGTATTTAATAGTATGGCTGTTCTTGTTCTTTGACATGTAGAATTTTACATATACATGGCCAGAGGATAACATGACTCTGACTGTTATGTAAGGACACCAAGACTAACCCTTCAATAACCACTGTTTTGTTAAACACATGTCTACATTTAAGACTAACTCAAAAGCATTCAAGATGTACCTCCTTAACGTAAATTTGATGTTTAAACAAAAAGCAAGGTAACCCCCAAAAAGATTATTTCTACTAATTGAACAGTTTATATTACATTTTTTAAATCTGAAATTGTATATAATAATAGATCATATCACATTCTAGTAAACTTACTATTGAAAACGGAAAGCTTAGGACACGAAAACATGTGCGTCTTACATTTGTGTTATTGGTGCCGAGATACAACAAACTTTTCCCAAACAAGTACACGACTTAACGCCTTTGCAACATATGGCTAAATGATTTCTGTAGTGACGGCTTTAATATTTCGATGCATTTCATTACCTCCATAAAAAGGTAGTTTTCAAACAATACACTTCTAGATTAGCCCCCCTCCCTTTTTCGACAATGTAATTATTGAAATAAAAAAAACTATACCGATTTATATCAAACGGTTATTGTTTTATTGATGGAGGAAAATACTTTCATTTAGTGACATTTCTTTAAAATGGGATGTAGCGTATTCGTCTTAGAACTTACGAATACATATACTCAAATTTTGTAATTTGCACATCAAATATTTTATGAAAGGATATGGAAATAACAGAGTCAACAAGAAAAATAAGCAATTATATATTGTACATATATTCAATTATACTATATTTTGACATACTTGAACCGTTTTGTTCAAATCATTTGGTATCAGAGAACAAAACATTGTCTTAGTAAGTGTTTCAGAAGCATGTACAAAGACCCACCCTTTTACTAACAAGAGGCTCCCAGGAGCGTGAATCGCTCACCTGGTCTTGATGTTGACCCTATACTTTTGTAGAGCTAAATGAGCTGAACATTTAAGCAAGCAACAGCTTTTCTCTACCTGCAATAGTTTTCATTCTATAGGCCAAAAACACCATTTTTCACCTATAACCCCTATAAGGAGTCATCTGACAACTTCGACCCTATGAAGAATTTTGTAGAGCTAAATGAGCTGAACATTTAAGCAAGCAACAGCTAATCTCTATCTGCAATAGTTTTCATTCTGTAGGCCAAAAACATGAAAAATTGCTATTTTTCAGGGGCCGTAACCCCTATAAGGGGTCATCTGACAACTTCGACCCTATGAAGAATTTTGTAGAGCTCAATGAGCTGAACATTTAAGCAAGCAACAGCTTTTCTCTACCTGCAATAGTTTTCATTCTATAGGCCAAAAACACCATTTTTCACCTATAACCCCTATAAGGAGTCATCTGACAACTTCGACTCTATGAAGACTTTTGTAGAGCTAAATGAGCTGAACATTTAAGCAAGCAACAGCTAATCTCTATCTGCAATAGTTTTCATTCTGTAAGCCAAAAACATGAAAAATTGCTATTTTTCAGGGGCCGTAACCCCTATAAGGAGTCATCTGACAACTTCGACTCTATGGAAAATTTTGTAGAGCTAAATGAGCTGAACATTTAAGCAAGCAACAGCTAATCTCTATCTGCAATAGTTTTCATTCTGTAGGCCAAAAACATGAAAAATTGCTATTTTTCAGGGGCCGTAACCCCTATAAGGGGTCATCTGACAACTTCGACCCTATGAAGAATTTTGTAGAGCTCAATGAGCTGAACATTTAAGCAAGCAACAGCTTTTCTCTACCTGCAATAGTTTTCATTCTATATGCCAAAAACACCATTTTTCACCTATAACCCCTATAAGGAGTCATCTGACAACTTCGACTCTATGAAGACTTTTGTAGAGCTAAATGAGCTGAACATTTAAGCAAGCAACAGCTAATCTCTATCTGCAATAGTTTTCATTCTGTAGGCCAAAAACATGAAAAATGGCTATTTTTCAGGGGCCGTAACCCCTATAAGGGGTCATCTGACAACTTCAACCCTATGGAGAATTTTGTAAAGCTAAATGAGCTGAACATTTAAGCAAGCAACAGCTAATCTCTATCTGCAATAGTTTTCATTCTGTAGGACAAAAACATGAAAAATCGCTATTTTTCAGGGGCCGTAACCCCTATAAGGAGTCATCTGACAACTTCGACTCTATGGAGAATTTTGTAGAGCTAAATGAGCTGAACATTTAAGCAAGCAACAGCTAATCTCTATCTGCAATAGTTTTCATTCTGTAGGACAAAACATGAAAAAATGCCATTTTTCAGGGGCCGTAACCCCTATAAGGGGTTATCTGACAACTTCGATCCTATGGAGACTTTCGTAGAGCTAAATGAGCTTAACATTTAAGCAAGCAACAGCTAATCTCTATCTGCAATAGTTTTCATTCTGTAGGCCAAAAACATGAAAAATGGCTATTTTTCACCTTTAAGGGGCTGTAACCCCTATAAGGGGTCATCTGACAACTTCGACCCTATGGAGACTTTTGTAGAGTTAAATGAGCTGAACATTTAAGCAAGCAACAGCTAATCTCTATCTGCAATAGTTTTCATTCTGCAGGCCAAAAAACTGAAAAAATGCTATTTTTCACCTTTAAGGGGCCGTAACCCCTATACGGGGTCATCTGACAACTTTGACCAAATGGAGACTTTTGTAGAGCTTTTGATGCTGAATCAGTAACGTGGCCTCAGATTTCCTCTATCTCTTATACTTTTTGATTTATAAGCCAAAAACAGTAGTCTGACCCCCCCTAGTCTATTTTTAGTAACGGCGGCCATGTTTTTTAATGGATTAAAAATCAAAACACAAGTTTGGTGCAGGACACCCTAAGGATCATTCATACCAAGTTTCATTAAATTCTGTTTGGTAGTTTCAGAGGAGAAGATTTTTGAAAAATTGTTAACAGACGACGACGACAGACGACGACGACGACGACAGACGACGACGACGGACGCCAAGTGATGGTAATTGCTCACATGGACCTTCGGTCCAGGTGAGCTAAAAAAGCATTGTGCAAATTTGGTTCTTGATAAGTATATCGATGCGCATTTGTATATTACCACACATTTGAAATAAAACATATTTTTTATCGAAAAGATATCATGTAACAGAATGTTAAATGCATCGTTTCTGTACAAAGGTTTTAGCTCAAATATGCATAGGAAGTATTGAGGCTCTATTATCAGCCTATTGGTGTAACTTTCCAAATAACCATCGACTGTTATGATAAGAATACATATCAATGAACGATTTATGGTCATTGAAAGCAAACATACATTGCAAATATGACTACAGCGACGAAAAAATGACAAAAATCAACGAAAAAAAGCCACGTATACAGAGTGTTTTAAAGAGTCCCGATATCGGTACTTCATCGATACTTATCGATAAGTATTATCCGCTATAGTTTTTATTTATATTATACTGATTACATAACACCTTACAAAATTATATTTCATCGCATTGTAAAAATTTGACAGCAATATGAATTCAATGCTTTCAAAATGAGTTGTGTCTGTCAAAATGGGTGCATTCAAAATGGCGCAAATTATACCCTGTTTTGACACTTTTTGTACGGTATAACAAGGTAAATTTGAAAGTTTAGATGTTAAACTAAACCAAACCACCAAAAAACTGCTGTTCCCAGGGGTAGACATTCATCTCGAAAACTAGAGGCTTTTTTCGATTTGGCTGATAGACTAATTGGGCAAAAAATAACGAACAAACATCTGTAGTGATGAAGTGATAAATAAAAAGCGTTACTACCAATAGAAAATTTGAACACATTTTAATTGTATCTAGTTTTATGAATATCGAATGAAACAGAGAATCTATCAATCAAATTACATCTTTTTTTACGCCAACTGATAGAAGCTTTTTTCGTCTATCTAATTAGCCGAGTATTTCTTTAACATGGTATGTCAAAAGATGTTATGACCCAAAACTTCTAACAAAATAGACTAAGATTACCTGTTAATCGCTCTCAGTTTCGCAATACTTGCATCTGTAATAATAATTACGAAAAGATCTATTAAAATAGGTAGCATCTCTGTCTTTGTAAGAGTCGGCATAGAAATCAAGGAGGGATGGGGTCCTCCAACGTCAGTGACGAATTATACAAATAAATGGCTTAATTTTTGAAAAATAAATTTCGGATATAAACTTAAAATCTACCTGAGTGTGGGATTTATTTGCATATCTTATCTGTGTCTCGTTCAATCAGATAGTTTGGCGCAGTTTTCGTATTTTAATCACATTTCGACCACGTTTTCCGGTCGGTAAGTTTAAAATTCATCTTTATATTCTATTTCATTTTTCCAAATCAGAAATCACATCTCACTTATGTGTTAGTTTCATTCAATAGACTTGTTTCAAAGCCATATAGCGTTATGTGTTTTGTACTCATTTATTTTGTAAAATAGTGTTTCAAGATTGAATGTGCTCTCAAATTAAAAGAAGTAAGAAATATTGAGTATTAGAGAAGCCTAAGGACTAGTACTGTCCCCCTCAAAAAAAAAAAAAAAAATCATGAAAAATCTTTAAAGGTGGATGGGCCCGCTGTTTAAAACGATTGTCCTGTATTATTTAGTACTAATATCATGGAAGTGCAACATACAACTTTTTATATATTTATTACTTCCAGTGTAATATGTATTTTTATTGGAAGGAAAATCATTTATTTCTCTTTTTTCTTGGTAAAACTTTATTTAAAGTCTATTACAAATCTTAAGAAAAATCTATGGATTATTTTAGATAGATCATGGACCTGTATATTAGGTCCATGATCTAGGTATATTATATTTATCCAATATACAGATATATCGTGGATAGATGGAAATGTGAATTTTTTTATGCTAAAAAGATTCTAAAACTACCCCAAAAACGTGCCTCTCCGAACCAATGATTCTATTTACTTTTTACAAGATATCTAAATTTAAGGAAAATCTTAAAATCTATGGATACAATTTTAGACTGGCC